>JAEOAD010002326.1:600000-1200000 GCA_036365145.1 Orientallactaga sibirica | reverse complement strand
CCCCTCCAATTTGTATCCTGCTTATGAATGTCTCTTGCCTTATCACTATAGCTAAGACTTCCAGTATATATTAAATAAAAGTGGGGACAGTGGACACCCTTGTCTTGTTCCTGAAGTTAGTGGAAAAGCTCCAAGTTTTTCCCTACTTGGTATTATGTTGGCTGTAGGTTTGTCATAAATAGCTTTTATTATGTTGAGACATATTCCTTCTATTCCCAGTTTCTGTAATACTTTTACCCTGAAGGGATATTGGATTTTTGTTGAATGCCTTTCTGCATCTACTGTGATGATCATGTGAATTTTGTCCTTCAGACCATTTATATAGCGTATTACATTTATCGATTTGCATATGTTGAACCATCCCTGCATCTCTTTGATAAAGCCTAGTTTGTTGGGGTGAATAATATTTTTGATATATTCTTGTATTCTATTTACCAATATTTTGTTGAGAATTTTGCATCTATGTTCATGAGGGTGACTGGTCTGTAATTTTCTTTTTTGATCTGTCTTTGTCTGGTTTTGGTATCAGGGTGATGCTGGCTTCATAGAAGGAGTTTGATAGAATTCCTTCCTTTTCTATTTTATGGAAAAGTTTGAGAAGCATTGATGTTAGTTCTTGAATGAATGCCTGGTAAAATTCACCAGTGATTCCATCTGGACCTGGACTTTTTTTTCGTTGGGAGACATTTTATAATTGCTTGGCTCTCCATACTTTTTATAGGTCTAGTTAAATGGTTTATTTAATCTTGATTTAATTTTGGTATGTCATATAAATCAAGAAAATCACCCATTTCTTTCAGATTTTCAAACTTAGAGGCACATATATTCTTATAGTATGTCCATATGATTTTCTGAATTTCTTTGGTATGTGATGTAATGGTGCTTATTTCATCTCAAATTTTATTAATTTTTTTCTCATCTTTCTTTCTTCTGGTAAGATTTGCTAATGGTTTATCAACCTTGTTTATCCTTTCAAAGGACCAAATCTTTGTTTCATTGATTTTTGGAATTTTTTTTGGGGGGGGTTTCTGTTTCATTAATTTCTTCCCTAATCTTTATTATTTCTTCCTGTCTACTGATTTTTGGTTTTCCATGTTTTTCTTTTTCCAAGGACTAAAGGTGAAGCATTTAATGGTTTACTTGTGAACTCTCTAATTTCTTAATATAGGCTCTTAGAGCTATAAATCTCCCTCTTAGGACTGCCTTCATTGAGTCCCAAAGGTCTTGGTATGTTGTATTATCATCATTTGATTCTATGAGTTTATTGATTTCCTTTTTAATTTCTTCAGCGACCCATTCATCATTCAATAGTCTACTATTTAGTCTCCACGAATTTCTGTTTGTTTTGTAGTTTTTCTTGTTGCTGATTTTCAGTTTAATCCCATTGTGGTCAGATAGCGTACAAGGGCTTATTTCAATTTTCCTGCATTTGTTAAGATTTGATTTGTGTCCTAATATATTGTCTACTTTAGAGAATGTTCCATGTGCTGCTGAGAAAAATGTATATTCTGCAGCATTTGGATGGTATGTTCTGTATATATCTGTTTGGTCCATTTGTTCCATGACATCATTTAATCCAGATGTCTCTCTGTTTATATTGGGAAGACCTGTCAATTGATGAGAGTGGGGTATTGAAGTCACCCACTACAATTGTGTTTGGCATTATCTCTGACCTTAAGTCTAATAGTGTTTGTTTGATGAAACTGAAATCTCCCATATTAGGTGCATATATGTTTAGGATTATAATGTCCAACTGTTGGAATGTTCCTTTAATCAGTAAAAAATGACCTTCTTTATCTTTCCTCACTAATATTGCTTTGAAGTCTATCCTGTCCAATATTAGGATAGCAACCCCTGGTTGTTTCCTAGGCCCATTTGCTTGAAATACCATTTTCCATACTTTCACCCTAAGAACGTTTCTATCTTTTATTGAGAGATGAGTTTCCTGGAGACAACAGATGGCAGAATCCTGCCTTTAGTCCAGTCTGCAAGCCTGTTTTTTTTTTTTTTTTTTTTTGGTTGGGGCATTGAGGCCATTGATATTAAGAGTTATTATTGAAATATGTATATTTATTCTCACCATTCTTCTTGTTTTGTAGTACTTTCTGTTTTCCCTTTACTCACTTGTTTTAACTGTCATTTGAGTATGGTTTATTTTTTCCTATCTCCTAATGTGTGTGTTTTGCTTTCTCTTTAGCATGAAGGATTCCTTCAAGTATTTTCTGTAGAGCTGGTTTAGTTGTCAAAAATTCCTTTAGCCTGTTTTTGTTGTGGGATGTCTTATTTCTCCATCAATTTGGATAGATAGCTCTGCAGGATAAAGTAATCTTGGTTGACAGTTTTTATCTTTCAGAACTTGGAATACATCATTTCAAAACCTTCTGGATTTTAAAGTTTGTGTAATCTGCTATGATCCTGATGGACTTGCCTTTGTAGGTCACTTGCTTTTTCTCTCTAAATGCTTTCGATATATTTATTTGGTGTGCGTGTTTAGTAGTTTAATTATAACATGGTGAGGACAGGTTCTTTCTAGGTTTTGTCTGTTTGGTGTTCTAAAAGCTTCTTGTATCTGCATTGGCATTTCTTTTCCAATTTGGGGAAATTTTTTCTTCTATGATTTTGTTGAAAATGCCTACTAATCCTCTGGATTGATATTCTTCTCCTTCTACTATACCCTGAATTCTTATGTTTGATCTTTTCATAGTTTCCCAGATATATTGTAATTCCCATTCATACCTTTCTATTAGCTTGTCTTTCTCTTTGTTGGGCTGTATCAGGTCAGCCACCTGGTGTTCTAGTTTAGATATTCTGTTATCTCCTTCATACATTCTACTGGTGAGACCTTCCACAGAGTTTTTTATTTCACTGACTGTGTTCTTCAGAGCTAGGATTTCAGCCTGGTTTTCTTCAGTATTTCTATTTCCTTACTCACATCCTGTAATGACCTTTTTATTTCATTAAACTAGTTTCCTGTGTTCTCTTTCAGGAGTTTGTTTTCTTCTTTAATTCCTTTGATTTCTTTTTTGATTCCTTTCATTTCTTCTTTCATTCCTTTGAGTATAGATATCATCATTCTTTTGAAATCTTTGTCAGGAATTTCATCTAAAATAGTCTCATTGGTGAACATTTCTGATGGACTTATAATTTTTGCTGGGATTGCATTGTCTTGATTCTTAGGGTTTCTTGTATTATCATGTAGTGACTTTTGCAACCTGAATTGACTTGGTGCTTGGGTTTTCTACTTATGTGCAGTGTTCTTAGATGTGGTGATCCACCTTTATATCCTTTCAGGATATGAGTTTAAGGTGCCACGTGTAGCTCTTGTACCCCAATCCAACCACAGAAGTTACCCTAGGTGTTGAGTTTGCTTGCTAAGCAAGTATTCTAGTGTAATTGGTGGAACAAATTATTGGCAAATTCTGAACTGTAACTGAGCAATAGACACATTCAATAAAAACTAGTACAGAGTATGCAAGTATGTGGATTAAAATAAACAGTCTTATAAGGCCAAAATCCCTAAGTATGTGTGTTGCTCTATACCCTTCATGCTGTCAGCTAGGAGGTAGAGAATCTGTTCTGAATTGGGTTCCATGTCAGCCTGGATCTGAATCAGACCCTGCCCCCAATAATGACAGAAGCAAAAGTCAAAGGCCCTGAAAATCTGAAAGCATTAAAGGCAGCAATATTCAACTCCCAAATACAGCTTATTTGAAAATTGTAAAGCCAACCAAAAATATGTAACCCAGAACCTGCCCTGACATGGAAATATAGATTAGCACTTCCAATGCAGGCCTATGTACCTTTTTTTTTTTTCATCAGTCAGCCTTGTTACCTTTTGGTGTGGCTTCCAATCTCACCAATGCTGACTGCATACCTTGATCCCTCTGTGTTGTGCTGTGGAGCTGGAGCTCAGCTCAACTGTGCTGGATGCACTGCTGCCAGGGGCTGAATGCTGGAGTATCACAGTTCTGATGGTTGAGGGATGGGAGACTTCGGGAAGCCTGGAGTTGCTCACACAGTCCCACCTGTATTTCTTTCATTAGCTCCTTAGTTGATCTCAGCTGACTTTCCTTTAGATTTCTTAACTCTGCAAGGAGACTGATGAGGCTGGAAAGTTCCATTGTTTGGTTTCTGCTGCTAGGCATGCCTGGTGGGTGGTGCTGAGCATGAGAATCCTAGTTGCTGTGATCAGAGCTGCAAGCTCTTCAGTGGGATTCTGGCTGTTTTCCTCCTTTCTGGTGGATCTTGGTCTCTCCTGCTTCTCCAATGCATCTAAGAAAAACCTATGCTCCTGCAGTTTTCATAAGGAGAGTGTATTTTGCTGTGGTTTTGCTTAAATCCATCCCTGGGCTGGTTTGGCATGGCTCCTATGCTGCCATCTTACCCAGAAGTCCTAAACATTATTTTGTAAATATTTTTGTTAAAATGCTGAAAACAAGGTTACAGATATGATTGGATTTTTATCAGTGTACTGACAGATGATTGCTTCCTGGGAAATGGGCTTAATATTTCTTAGTGTAGCTTAGATGGCACTGGCATCTATACCAGTCACATCTTACTGCTAGCTCATATTGAACTTGAGGCCAACTAAAATCCCCAGGTTTAT
Source organism: Orientallactaga sibirica (assembly GCA_036365145.1). Lineage (NCBI taxonomy): Eukaryota > Metazoa > Chordata > Mammalia > Rodentia > Dipodidae > Orientallactaga > Orientallactaga sibirica. Next base: position 1,195,394 of record JAEOAD010002326.1, on the reverse strand, counting down.
TTCACACACAAAGCCTGGTGTCTCCCCATGCTATGCTTATACAATTGATATTTTGAACTTGAATGTTTGACTGAGTGCATATTTCAATTCAACTGGAGCCTTTTAATTTTAGACTTTTTATTCAAGTTTATTGAAATCATTTTTAACCTTGATTTGGCTATCCATCTAACTGATTATTGCTTCTAAGCCTTTTTGTAATGATCACATTTTATAGTCTTGCCTTCTTTATTCATATAGGGTGGTATAAAGCTTCCTGTTTTGGGGAGGAGGTAATAGAAATGAAAGAGTTTCATAGAAGAGGTACATTTTATATTAGAGTTTGATAGGAATCACCTTTTGCTTTAAGACCATGAGTATTTGGAGAAACTATCTAAATGGTAGCCATTAATTAATTAATTGTCTTGTTTATTTGGAACAGTGTTTTGATATATAGCCTTGGCTCGTCTTAAACTCACAGATGTTCTCCTGGGTACAGGGATTATACGCATCATATATTGGTAGATTCAGTGGCTATTCAGTCATTTACATCTCATATCCAATATAGTTTGATATGTAAGAGAAGTATTCTGTGTACTTGACTGTTATGATAACTAACCTTGTGAAGCTTATACTTGGGACAATTTTAAAAGCAACTATATGAACACAAAGCCAAACCTACAGAGAGTACTTCAGGGAATTCTGCACAGAGAAGAATCAAATAGCCAATCTAAAGTGCCTACAAGAAGCAGATCACAATAACCAAACTCAGAGAAGGCACAAAAAAAGTACAAAGTCCAAGAAAACACCAAACCACATAAACCACAACAATAGTGCAGGAATTAAATTAAACCTCATGGTTATTATCCTAAATATTAATGGCCTTAATTCACCCATCAAGGGATGTAAGATAACAGGGTGGGTCAGAAAATTAGATCCCTCAATCTGCTGTCTTCAAGAAACCCACCTCACAACTAAAGACATATACCTCCTTAGGGTAAAAGATTAGAAAATGATATTCCAAGCAAATGGAAATTAGAAACAAACAGGTATTGCTATACTAATCTCGGATAAAATAGACTTCAAACCAAAAGTAATCAAAAAAGACAAGGAAGGCCACTTCTTACTTATCAAGGGCATGATCCAATGAGAGGATATCACAGTCATCAATCTTTATGCACCAAACAGAGGTGCACCACAATTCATAAAACAAAACCTACTTGACAAGAAAACAGAAATAACCACCAACAAACACCACCATAGTTGGGGACTTCAATACTCCACTAGTAGCAATAGATAGATCATCCAAACAGAAAATTAACAGGGAAGCAAGAGAGCTCAACAAAACCATAGATCAACGAGCTCTAACGGACATCTAAAAAACATTCTACCCCAAATCCACAGGTTACACATTCTTCTCAGCAGCCCATGGAACCTTCTCTAAAATAGATCATATACTGGGTCATAAAGCCTGCCTCCATATATTTAGGAAGATTGACATAATTTCCTGCATGTTATCAGATCACAATGAAATTGCAAACAAAAGGTGCACTATGAATCCCACCAGCTCCTGGAAACTGAACAACACACTTTTAAACAATAAATGGGTAGTGGATGAAATAAAAAATGAAATGGCAAAATTTCTAGAAAAGAATGACAATGAGAATACAATATACCAAAACTATGGGACACAATGAAGGCGGTTCTCAGGGGAAAATTCATAGTACTAAATGCCCTCATAACAAAGACAGAGAGATCCTAAATTAATAACCTAACCATCTTCCTAAAGGCATTGGAAAAACAAGAAGAATCCAACCCAAAAAGCTCCAGATGGAAAGAAGTACTTAAGATCAGAGCAGAAATTAATGAATTGGAAACTAAGAAAACAATTAAGAAAATTGGTGAAACAAAGAGCTGATTCTTTGAAAAAATAAACAAGATTGATAAACCCCTGGCCAATTTAATAAAGCAGAAAAAAGACACAACTCAAATTAACAAAATTAGAAATGAAAAAAAGGAGAGATCACAACAGACATAAGTGAAATTGGGAGAATCATCAGGACTTATTTCAAAAACCTCTACTCCACAAAACTGGATAATCTGGAGGAAATGGATGAATTCCTGAACACATACCACCTAAGAAACCTAAACTCAGAGAAGATTAATCTCCTTAACAAAACTATCACACCCATTGACATTTAAAAGGTAATCAAAAACTTCCCCCCAAAGAAGAGTCCAGGACCAGATTACTTCTCAGCTGAATTCTATCAAACCTTCATGGAATAAATAAAAACAATTTTTTCTCAAACTGTGCCAGACAATTGGAGAACAGGGCAAGCTCCCCAACTCCTTCTATGAAGCTAGTATCACCCTAATACCAAAACCAGGCAGAGATGCCACAAGAAAAGAAAATTATATGCCTAGTTCCCTGATGAACTTATATGCAAAGATCCTGAACAAAACCCTTGCAAACCAAATTCAATAGCACATCAAAAGCATTATCCACTTTGATCAAGTAGGCTTCATCCCAGGAACACAGAGATGGTTCAACATACAGAAATATGTCAATGTAATATACCACATAAGTAAGCTTAAACACAAAAACCACAGGATCATTTCAAAAAATTCAGAAAAGGACTTTGACAAAATACAATATACAATGACAAAACATTGGAGAGAATAGGCATGGACGGTTTATATCTCAACATAATAAATTCTATATATAAAGCTCCTAAAGACCACAAAATACTTAATGGGGATAAACTGAAATAATTCCCATTGAGATCAGGAACAACACGGGGGTGTCCACTCTCATTTATGCTCTTCAACATAGTACTAGAAGTCCTACCTCAAGCAATAAGACAGAAGAAAGAAATAACAGGGAAGTTAAGTGAGCCCTATTCCCAGGAGACATGATTGTTGTAGCAGACAGCTTCAGGTTTGCTGAGATGGACATCCAGACCAGACACGGATATGGAGGAAGGGATATTTATTGAAGCTTATAGATTCAGGGGAAGTTCCATAATGGCAAAGAAGCTGGCCTGCTTTCACAGGACCAAACACAGAGAGCAAAGCCACAAGCCAAAAGCCAAAAGCCACAAAGCACAACATACCTCAGGATCTCCAGCTAGGCACACTTTGCATATATTTAGATTGAAATCCTAAACCCACCACCACACCTTAAGATACACCCAGTGACACTGCCTCCAGCAAGGTGACTGCAAATGCAAACAACAAACAAATAAAACACTGAATATATTGGGAGCCATCTATTCAAACTACCACAATTGTATTCATAAGTGACCCGAACCTCCATGTCAAAATTTTTAAAGTTATTAACTCTTTCAGTAAAGTATCAGGATACAAAATCAATGCACAAAATCAGTAGCCTTTCTATATGTAAAAGACAAAGAGAAAGAAATAAGTGACATTGTCCCACTTTCATTAGCAACAAAACAAATAAAATACCTTGGAATAACATTAACCAAAGATGTAAATGACCTATACAATGAAAACATAAAAACACTCAAGAAGGAAATTGAGGAGGCCTTGATAAAATGGAAAGATCTCCCTTGCTCCTGGATAGGGAAAATTAACATTGTGAAAATGGCAATCTTACCAAAAGCAATATACAGATTTAATGCAATACCAATAAAAATCCCAACATTTTTCTTCACAGAGATAGAAAAAATGATCTCAAAATTCATATGGAATGGCAGAAGGCCTTGGATATCCAAGCATATCCTCAGCAAAAGAAGCACCTCTTGAGGCATCACCATACCTGATCCAAAGCTGTATTACAAAGACATAGTAATAAAAACAACATGGAACTGGCATAAAAACAGGATCATAGACCAATGGAATAGAATTGAGGACCTGGACTTTGGGTCAAGTAACTATAACTACTTGATAATTGACAAAAGCCCTAACAATGTAGACTGGGGAAAAGACAGCATCTTCCACAAATGGTGATGGACAAACTGGATAACTATATGCAGGATAATGAAACTTGATCCATATGTTTCACTATGCACAAAAATCAAGTCCAAATGGTTCAAAGACCTCAATATAAGACTGGAAGCTCCACTAGTACTAGAAGAAAAAATAGAAGGAACTTTTCATGATATAGGAATTGGAAAATACTTCCTGAACAAAACCCCAGTAGCTCAGGATATTAAAAAATCACTCAACCATTGAGATCTCATGAATCTGACAAGTTTTTTTTCATAGACAAACATACAATAAGCATAGCCAATAGATTACCCACAGAAGGAGAGAAAAATTTTGCTGGAAATACAACTGACAAAGACCTACATTCTAGAAACTACAAAGAACTCAAAAACCCAAACAAAAAAATTCAAACAACCCACTCACAAAATGGGGCAGAGAACTGCATATGGAGTCCTCAGAGGAAGAATTACAACTGGCAGAGACACTTAAGAAAATGTTCAACATCCCTAATCATCAGGGAAATTCAAATTGGAACAACTATGAGATTCCACCTTACCCCAGTAAGGATAGCAAACATTGAAAAAAATCTAATGACAACAAATTTTGGTGAGGTTGTGGAGAAATAGGAGCCCTCATTTACTGTTGGTGGGAATATAAGATGGTACAACCACTATGGAAAGCAATATGGAGACTCCTAAAATGGTTGACTATAGAGTTACCAACAGACCCAGTTATTCCCTTACTGGGTATTTACCCTAAAGGCTCCATGCCTCAGTTCAGAGAGATTTGCTCAACCATGTTTATAGCTGTTCAATTCATAATAGCTAAGAACTGGAATCAACCCAGATGTCCATCATTAGATGAATGGATAACCAAGTTGTGGTATAACTACACGATGGAATTCTACACAGCCATAAGGAAAAATGACACAATGAAATTTGAAGAAAAAAGAAAAAAATGGAGCAGACAATTCTCAGGGAACTCACCCAATCACAGACAGATAATTGTTGCATGGTCTCACTCATCTCCCTGAGATGCTAACATATACCTAATAAGCATCTCTAGGACTGAAGAATAGGGAGGGTGGGGTTGGGGGAGGGTTAGGGTGGAGGAACACAAAACTGGACCCAAAGAGAAATGGTACCATAAATTCCTATATCCTTAAAAACAGATTAAAAGGTTGAAACTTCATCAAGTCCTTAGAGAGAATACTTGATTCACAGGGCCTTGGAGAGGGTATGTTCAAGACTAAACTTAATCTTCTCCTGTTTCTCTTTCTATCCCTCTTTTCTCTCTTTCTCTTTTATATTACCTGTCTTTTTCTTCCTTATTTTCCCTTAGTGCTGACCTGTAATTCTCATATGGTTAACTTCCACAATGAGCTGTTGATCAGAGAGACCTACAACGTTTCCCAAAAGAAGACAGATTTTCTGTCAGTGTACTTGGTGACCCACCAAAGGTTAATCCTAAGACCCTACTGCCAAAGATACCATATGCTGTTGGTAAGGAAGATGGAGTGACCTGGGTGGAATCTGGAACAGAGTTCCCAGACAGTCAGCTTGTCTACTGCCAGAAGGTGCTACATGAGTGACTGGAGGAAAATGACCAACATCTGTCCAAGCAACTCATAGTCTAAGCTACTCAGCATCAAACAACCTGACATGATGCTCATCCAAATGCAATAGTGGCACACAGCCATGATGGCCAACTTCTCTTGATTTGGCTAACGGATCTGATCAGTGTTATGGAACCCATAGCTGGAACTGGGAAACAAATCAGAACCATATCCAAAAAATGAGTTTGCTCTCCAATATCAAGTTCCCACCAAACGTGGGCTACAAGAGGGCATACACCTATCCAAGTCTCTCAAAAATAATAATGGTTATCCCATTTATTTGGTGCTGACTTCACTCTCCATTGGAAAATTTGCTACTCTTTTTCAGATGGATACAAACCCTGACAAGAGAATCAGCCCATTGCACCTCATCCCAGCTGAAACCATAGAGTAATTGGGAAAATGAGCAAGAATGCTGCTTTCTTGGTGAACCTGGTAACAGCACAAGGGTGAAGGATATAGACACAGAGAATACTCAGCTCCCACCAAACCAGGTGTCCAGAGACACAGAGGCTCCCTATACCTCATAACTGAAGTAGACCTAAAATGATCCCAACATGGCTCAGGGAAATTCACAGAAGAGGGGGTAGAAAGATTGTTAGAGGCACAAGTTGGGACATTATGCAGAGAGACATTGCCTCTTCCCCATAACCGATGGCTACCTCCACAATGCATGACCCACATTCCCCAATGAAGAGGGTCCCTTTGGAGGGGGGAGGGCAGGGTGGAGGCTATCTATGATACCAACATGGCTGTATACACACTATGTACATAACTAATAAAAATAAAATTTTAAAATAAAAATAGGAAAACATAACAGTTTAGCATAATCGGTAAACTTCATATACTGAAGTAGTACTAAATGATGCAAGTGTAGCTCAATGATTAATAGCTTGCCTAGCATGCCAAAAGCCCTAGAAAGCTAGGCATGGTGGTGCATACTAGTGATCCCAGCACTTGGGAGCCTATATCTGGGGGATGTTGAGTTAAAAGCTAGCCTGGGCTATATAGGTAGTTTGAGAGATGGAGAGATGGCTTGGTGTTTAAGGAGCATTCCTACATAGCCAAAAGGCCCAGGTTTAATTCTTCAGTACCCACCTAAGCCAGATGCAGAAGATGGCATATGTGTCTGGAGTACATTTGCAGTGGCTGGAAGCCCTGGCAAACCCATTTTGTCTCTATCTTTTTTCTCTCTGTGTCTTTGAATAAGTAAATAAAATATTTTTTAAAAAGATATAAAAAAGTGAGTTCCAACTGTGTATATCACTTTGACAATGAAAGTTAAATTTCCCATATATAAGTTTACTGTTTTGGCAACTCTCATATTTATGGAGGTTTAATTTCATCCAATTGCACACAGATCTATTCATGAAACACTGTGCTGGGCTTTGAGATTATTGTGAAGAAGAAATGTTTTGTCTATTCTTATTGAGCTTACAATTTGTTATGAATGATTAGACAAGCAAATAAATGATTATACTTCAATGTGATGTGATATGGGCTCAGAATTCTGTAGCCGTTTGGCAACATATGGTAGCATGGACTACCTCACATTTGTGAGTAAGGGTGGTCAAATAAAACCTTTGCTTATTTAAGGAGATAAGAAATATAAATGAGAGTAAAACCAGTGAAATAGTAGAGTAACAATATTTAGGCATAAGTAGTAATTTATGTGAAGGCTTGAAGGAAAGAGAATATGAAACATTGGAATGATTGGAAGTAATTCATCAGGCTGAAGCAAAGTGTGAGAGACTGAAGAATGCCTGACAAGTCACTTTTGTCTTCTCCTTGAGTTTAGAGTACTAGCCTACCATATTTCCCTTTGAGAAGCTGCTGTAGAAGACGCATTGGTCCTTCTACACTGTGATGCTGTTTATGGGGCTGTCCTAAGTACCTAACATATATGGTTGCAGCTGTGAAAAAGTTAGAGAAGCCTGGCATGGTGGCGCATGCCTTTAATCCCAGCACTTGGGAGGCAGAGGTAGGAGAATTGCCGTGAGTTCGAGGCCACCCTGAGAATACACAGTAAATTCCAGGTCAGCCTGAGCTAGAGTGAGACCCTACCTCGAAAAACCAAGAAAAAAAAGTTAGAGAAGCATCTTCCTTTATCCGAGTTCTAGACTCTTCTAATGTTTTCTTGCTAAGCTATTTGACACCAGGGATGAAGTTCCTTCTTTAGAAACATTGCTTCTTACCTTGTTGAAATAAATTTGTATAAATGATTTATAGGAAACTTGACTTTATTGCAATTATAATTATGATAGGTATGGCAGTTCTGCACATGCAAATGCAGTATTTCAATGTTTGCAACTCTTGTGTCTATAGATATTTTAACCTGAGAATATGATTCTTTGCATAGTGAAAGGGAATGGATCTTTGTAGCAATGAGGAAAAAAGGCTATTGTGAAGGAGACTTAAAATGTCTGTGATATATGACCCAATGACTAGGTTCTGGGGAACCTGAGTACAAGGAAAGACTGAAATTTGAATCGATGCCCAAGGCAGGTACATTGAAAGACCAATTAAGTCAATTTGGTTATTTTAGGATAAAAATCTTATGTACATTTGAATATGGTTATTTTCCCCCTCGTATGTAGTACTTCAAAGATCTTGGAGGGTCTGAGATTTGATTAAGACTGGTAAGCATTATAGCTAGAACATAGCTGATAGGGCTGCTAGGAGGTCTAAACCACACTTTGCATTTATACTAGAGTACAAAGCCAGACATATCAATCAGAGGAGAGAAAATCCCTTTGCTTTGTATGTAAAACTATTTTATAATGCATGAATTATGATAGATATTGTTCATTGAGCACTTAGTAGATGACAGCACTGTCAGACACTTTACATGCATGACATTCAATTATACTGGAATTCAAGGAAATATATACTTTAACAATAATACCCTTATTTTAGTTGTGAGAAACTAAATATCCAAGAATGGCCATGTTATCCAGTGTCCCACAACTAACAAAAAACAAATCTGAGGCTTTTCCAGACCTTTATGATATTGAAGCCTATTTCAGCTAATAATAATAACTTAATAATAATTATAATTTTAAAATAAAAATAATAATTATATATATAAATATATGTCTCCAAACCCCAGCAGAAAGGGTTATTTAGATGATGTGGAACTTCTCAAACAATAGAACAAAACAGTAGTGCTGAATGTGATTTTTCACTTTCTCTTCCCTTCACAAACATAAGCAGCATGTCACATTGGAAAGGGAACATAATTTACATCCAGAAAAACCCTTCCAATCTTTGCTGTATAACTTAGACAGCTTGTGACCTTGGATAATTTACTTAACTTCCCTGACTGTCAGTTGCCAAATCTATAAAATTAAGGTCATGATGTGTATTTTGCAAGGTTGTTGTAAGGATTAAATGCAACAAGCTAAGCAAAATGTCTAATAGCCTGGTAGATCACATAGACTCAATAATGGTAGCCATTTCAGTAATTAGAAGTGTTCCAATTAGATTATTGAGTTGTCAGATGTTCTGGGGATGGAATAAAAACAGCAACTGCAGGTGACTCTTTAAGCAGGTCAAGCTCAATGTGTGGCTTCCAACCTCTGCTACCTCAGACTGCTACATCCAATAGCTTACCTTTAATGGAGGTAATAGAAATTGATATTCCTGAATTGTGGTATTAACCTAAACTCAATTAAAGTGCCACCCTGTATTATTACCCTCTCTCGCCCAATGTTATTGTACACAGCTCAACCAGATGCCAGTTTCCATTGCTTTGTTTCAAAGCCTCTCATTCCATACATGGAAAGAGAGCGGCAGCGCAGAGGGAGTGCAGATGAGAAGTATCTTACTTGTAGGTTCAGAACAAAAAGGGTATCCTTAATTTATATCCCATTCACAACACACAACCATTTGTTCAGACAAAAAAAAAAAAAAACACTCCTGCTACATTTACACTGTAAATTATTTGCTGGAAACCTGAACTACAGAGAGAAGCTGTGTTCAATTTCTTTAACTTCAATAGCAGCAAACCCACTTATTTTCACCCTTTTGTCTGGGAAAGTAAGTCCTTTATACAGTGTGTTTCCCACACAGTCAGGGTTGATTGATTATTTATGTTTCAGTGTTGAATTTTCATCTCCTTGTTTTTAATCAGGAGCAATTATAAAGCCATGATCATGAAAATAATTAGCACATGTACATGGTTCAACATGTCTGAATTATGAGCCTTTGGTCCATTCAATTACATAGCTCCAGGGTTAATTTCTTTACAAACAATTTGCAAATTTTCCTCTTTGGACTTACATATACTGAGAATCAGTATTGTCACAGATATGCCTCACATGTCCTCTGAGGTTTGAATATGATGAATAAAACAAAAGAGGGAGGAAAAGAGCCAAGGGCAAAGGTTCCACAGGCAAGAATCTCAAGGTGATTCATGTAGTTGAGCCCCACAGGAATAACCTGGTTCCCATATTCATAAACACTGATGATTGTTTTAAAAATGTCACCAAGTCAAGGGTATCTGAAAAAGAGGGTGAGGATCGATTCATTTTTTACTAGACAATAAAGATGATCGGAGGACTCTGAAACTATCCTCTCCTGTTGTTGAAATTAGTCCCTAAGGGAACATGTGTCCCCTTTCTCAGTCAGCAGTTTCTATCTGGAAACACAAAACGCATTATGAAACACACAACATAGGTGTGAGACTTGAAGGAGATAATGTGTATTCGTACCTAGTACAGTCCTGGACCAAGAAAATGTGAAAGGAAGGTTAGGAATGCATTTAATGAGGCTATTTTTGAGGTATAACTTTGCACGAACGTGTTATTAAGAAACTCAAGATATGGTTTTGGTCCTTGAAGCTTTTCATACACTGTGAGAAATGAAACCCAGTGATCAAGAAAGAGGTGGTGAGGGCTAGAGACATGGCTTAGCGGTTAAGGTGCTTGCCCGAAAAGTCAAAAAGATACTAGTTTGATTCCCCAGGACCCATGTAAGCCAAATGCACAAGGTGACACATGCATCTGGAGTTCATTTGCAGTGGCTGAAGGCCCTGGCATGCCCACTCTCTCTATATATCTGCCCCCCCTTCACTCTCAAATAAAATAAATATTGTTTTTTAAAAAGAAGGAGGTGATATCACCAGCATAAGAACATGACAAATGATGGATGCAAACAATGAGGAAATAAACTCTCATTTGTAAAATATCAATGTATACCATTTGTTCCTCACAACAATTATATGACGTTGGTGCTCTGACCATGTGAATTTTATAAAGAAGAAAGCTGATGGTGTAAAGTGACTTTGTCCTAGGAGTTTTCCTTCTTCATCAAAGGCTATACTCGTTCCGTAGTATACACTATTCTTTGTCCTATGGACAAACAGGGAGAGAATTCCTTTCTCCCTCCACATCATTCAATATTTGCTGGTCTCTCTGTCATATTCTTTTACATATAGTGTCTTATCATAGCATAGGAATTAAGGTCAAGTACAGTTGTTGCTAGGCTCCTTAGGTTCAACTTTTCACTACCCACCAATGCTATGGCCCTGAACAAATCAACTAGCCTCTCTCTGCTTCCAAAGGAATTAAAATAATTGATGCTATTTATTTACTATGGAGTCTAGTGCACTGTAAATATAACTGGTGATTATTATTATTTTTTTATTTTTAATCTTTATAAATCTCTATGAAGTATGGGATATGCATGGTTATGTTAACTTTACCAGTGAGGGAACTGAGCCTTCAAGAGATGAAACTTTTCTAATGCTAGAACTGGCATTCAAGTCCAGGCTTGTCTGACTCAAAACTTTGCTCTTTTCTTCACTGTTCACCTTGCTTCCCTAAGTGCCATAGTTGCTCAGAAAAGAGAAGTTTCTGTGAGCTTAGGTGAAGTGACTGAAGAAGGTTTCACTGTGGATGTCAGAAAAGGAGAATGAGAAAAAATACTTTATGAGAAACCTGTAAAAAGAAAGGAACATATACACTGAGAGGAGGAGGAGGAGGGGGAGGGAGGCCCAGACCTCTCTCCCTGTAGTAGAGTCTAGTTCTCCAGTAGTGACACAAAAGCAAGTCTAGGCCTGCTCAAAAGAGCCTATCTTTCAGGAGTCACAACACAGCCTCTGAGGCCAGGAGGCAGCCCTCACCTTTCCAAGAGGAAAGTGTGTGAGGAAAACTGTAAATGAATGTGAAAGTAATCCAGAAGAGTGTGCCTGGAATGGGAAACCTGAGTTTGCAGCAGGCCTGTCTGCTTCTAGGTGGCTCCCCTAGTCACGCCCCTCACAACCACTGGGCAGCGGGATTTCCAGAGGAGAAGCTAACATTTGCAGTACCAAATTAGGAAGCAAAGAATCCAATGGCTTAATTGAAAATTTATAAAAAATATGTACAATTGTAACAACATTACGTTGTGAGACAAAACCCCCACTGGAGAATGACTTAACTACCACTGGCTTCCTGCTCTGAGTAGTGGCATCTCCTGGGGGCCATTGCTTTAGCAGTTTGGCTTTCTCAGCTGGTACTGTGACTCGTCATTTTCTTCCATTCCTGAGTCCCAAGTGGTGTGACTTGGGAAGCCAACCATATCTTTTGTAAAGCTTAGTAGTTTGCCTACGTAGCTGGTAAGCACTGCTGATTTATGCCTAGGAGTCTGGGGTTTCTGTTTGCCTGAAACTTCCAGTGGTAATAACCCTCCTAATTAACTCTGTTATTCTTTACCCTTAGTCCTCGGAGCTTCCTTTGAAACTCTCCCAACTTTAGATGACTCACAGATTTTAGAAAAGCATTTTTCCCAAGAAGTATTTCATTGAGGCTTTGTCTAGTTCGTCCAATCTCACATCAGCACCTGCACCTACATGCACTTTGTACAGAATCCCAGTGTTCCAGTCGAGAAGCATCTTAATGCATCACAATTACACAGATTCTGAGCTAAATGACTTTGGAACAACCTACTGAGAAAATCCATTGGCTCAAGAGCTTATAAATGGACTTAATTTACCCTGCTTAAAGAAAGTGTACCTGTGCCTGTTAACTCTTAAATGGGAGAGGTGCTAAGCTAAAGTAATGAGGCGGAATGAAAACCTCTCCAGGAGTCAAAGAAAGTTTTGAAGCTGTCTTGGCAAAGGAAATGCTTTCCTATGCCTGTGAGATGGAGTCAGAAGCTGGTTTGACATAAATTCAGAGAAGACATGTATTTATACTCCCATCTCCAGGCATGAGTCACTGACACTGTCTCTATCATCTACATATGGGAAGGGGTGCTGCTAAGTAAGATGACATGGCAGAAGGCAAGCAAACCTTCATGTAAACTATTCCAGGGTACTTTCCCATGGTGCCTAACCAATCAATGGATAAAGTGAGATAATTATAATTTTATTATAATGAAAATGTCATGGAAAGCCTCAGGTAAAATGCCTTGTTTGCATCTTGGAAAAATAAAACTGGATTCCTAAGTAGGCAAGTTCTTCTCTGATTCATCGGGGATCTGTATTGTACCTTGCTTGCATTCTCTGATAATGCGAGTCTGTCACTCTCATTAGGTGTGAAATGCTACAGGATCTAGGCAATTTCCTTGGCTAGGCAGACAGATAGGAAAAAAGGGCCCCTTGGTAGCAGACTTTATTCTAACTCAAGATGGTGAAGGGGATGACCCCACTTTGCCCCATTTCTTTCTGGCCTGGGTGAATTTTTCCCATTGTGGGATGCCTTGGAGGCTGGCTCTCCGGCTTTCTTGGACCTGTGCAGTATGGGATGCATTGTGAACCAACCAGCATCTTCAGCTTCATTTAAGCTGACCAATGATGAACTTGGGATGGGCGAGCTTCACCCATTCAATAAAAGTTCTGTTCCCACTGGGACTGTGGATTTTCCAGCTGTGGAAATCCCCTCCTCCCAATGGAGTCTGCTTTCTTTGCCCCTTACTTTAAAATAAGCACATTTGTTTAAACACCTTCCTGCCTTTTAATTCTTTACTCAGCAGAGGAAACAAACCCAACACACCTAGATGGTATCATGTGTTGAAAGTATAAAGCAAGAAGTATAAAAGCATGTTTTAATATTTGCCCTTATTTTATCATCTTTATATTGATATGTTGCTGTAATTTGTTGACATGTATGCTGAAATTTGTGCAATGTTCACATGCTCTGGAAAAGTCACCACTTAGCGTTCATTACCCACCATACACATGGAATTAGGAAGCCTTGGTTCTTACTATCAGAGATGATAAGTTAAATAGAAAAACCTATTTCTAGGGGTAAAAGTCTAGGGGCAGGTTGAAGGATTCAATAGGAGGTAAAAAGAAGAAAAAATATCCATTGTCTATTTTTTAAAGCAAATGGAAATTGTGGGCCAGGGATACTTGGAAGAATTGTTGGGGCAACATAGTTGGGAAGCCATGATTTTTCAGAGTACCAGATACATCTGTATGATCATTATATCTAGTTATGTAAAGTGGCCTGACTGCAGGAACTGAAAAAAAAAAGAAGTGTTGGATTGATTGAAGACTAAGTAATTACAAGGCAATTTTGGTTAAATTACTAACATAAACAGTTGATTTGAGAGTATTTGTAAAAGATTGCTTAAATATTGGATCATATACTTGAGGCTGAAGATGAAGGAAAGTGAAGCCATACATACTAGGCAGAGCAAGATAGAAGGGTGGCAAGTCTGAAGACTGGAGGAAGACAAAGAACAAAGGAAGTGGGGGAATGGAGTGGGTTTATCAAATGAAATAGGTATTTAACTGCTCTCATGCTTGCTTGGAGAATCTGTTTTACAGATGGCAGAGGAAATGGAGGATAGCCTAGATCCGTCAATAAGACAAGAAGATAGCCAACTGCTCACCATGATACTTGCCACCTCTACCACATCTGCCAGGGCCTAGGAGAAATTGTAGAGGAATCAACATGAGTATTCTTACTGCTAGCCTGACAAGCAGCCCCAGGTTGATGGTGTCAGACATGAAAATTAATCAAAAGCTATTAAAGCAGAAATCCAGAGGCTACAAAGACCTCAAGTACATCAGATTGCCAACAGGCCTACAATAGCTCAGGGAACATTGTGGAAGAAAGGGCAGAAAGATTGTAAGAACGAACAATAGAGTGGATAGGAATACCCTGAGGCTCAGTCCCCTGTTACCCCATAGAGACTGACTGAAGCATTCATGAACCCACAGTGATCACCACAACCCCACTGAGGAGAGTCCTCAGTGAAATGGGAGTTGGGGCAAAGGGATAAAAGTGTATAAAAGTGCATATATATATAATTTGTTTAAAGAAGCCAGGTGTGGTGGTGCACACCTTTAACTTTAATCCCAGCACTTGGGATGGAAAGGTAGGAGGATTACCATGATTTGAGGCCAGCCTGAAACTACATAATGAATTTCAGGTCAGCTTGGGCTAGAGTAAGACCCTATCTCAAAAAACCAAAAAATTTTTTTTAAAAAATGTAAGCACTATAAAAATTGAAATATAGTGTTTACAAAAGGCTTCTGGCATTTAAGATGGCTGGAAGTTGAGGAATTTTGGGTTGTTTCTAAAATGGAATGGAGGAGAGAGTCCTAGAAGTAAAAGAGATAAAAAATTGTTTGGTATGGAGCTGGATTTGAAGAATGATTAAGAGACACAGAATATCTGGAGCTGAGATAAAGAAATTGACAGTGTGGGGCCAAAGACTTTGGAGAATATGGTTGAATGTTTTAGAGGTCAAGAGAAGACAGTCATGAAGAAAAATGGAAACAAAAAGTAAATTGGGATATTCAAGAGAGGAGAGATATCTATAAGAGAGTAGGAGACTGTATGGTGAGGTTAGAGTAATTAATTGTTAAATATTTTAGGTCAATGCCCAGGAAAACAAAACTTCTAAATGAAGTGAGTTTGAGGTAGGAAAATGATTTGGTGGTTTGTGAGAGCCTCCTTGGAAAAGCATTTGGTTCAGTGCTCATGTTATAAATCAGCACAATCATTATCATTACTGCTATCAATAGAGTGTAAGGGCAGAAGTATTTGCAATGGTTGTTCATGCTGGACCTGTGGAATAAAGGCTTTCAATCATCCCCATTTGCAAAGAAGGGAACAGACAATGGTGCTGTGGTCAGATTTAAAGCAAAGTTATTGATTGTACTTCCTTTAATTGGCTATCACTTTCTAATTGGATGATGATGTACAGGCTGCTTGAAACTCCCAAGAGAATTCCCAGGAATCCAGGCTGCACAGTAGTGATAAATGATAACTTGTGTAACCTTCTTTCCTTGCTAAGGGCAGTCATTGGTCAACTCTACAGAGCTAAGTAACTTTTCCCCATTAATTTTGGTTGCAGACTTTCTGATATTTGCGATGTCAGTGATTTTGATCAGTAGAATATAATTGACATAAGATTCATTTTTAAGTTTTAACTCATTTTAGCCAAGTATGTTGGGAATGTAAGTGATTCAATTATATTATTTAATTTATATAAGATAGTGCTATCTTCTTGTTTATCACCTTCAAAAATATTACATTCCAACATTTATTGAATTAATAAACATTCTCTATGGCATTAAGGTTAAATTTTTTTATTTCCACATTCACTACTGATTTTATAGCCAATTATGGATTTGAGCACTGGCAGTATCAAACTATTCTGGAACAATAGTATGCAAGAATTTTGTGCTTATGCTAAGATGTGTGTAAAGAGTGTTGGCATGCAATGTTTTCTGTATAGGCTTCTCTGTATTCAGCAATCAATAAAGGTTTTTTGTTTGCTTTTTTTTCTTATCTTGTTGAGTGGGGGCATTGCTTGGTCTGTTTCACAGAATTTCTTTATTTCTCTCTATACTTTTTTAGTCCTTTACATATGAAAAACCAACTATCCAAAACATTTGACCATCTCCTCCCTAGTCAAGTAACTATGACTTAAATCTTCCATGAATCAATATATATATTTATGAGCAGGTTTGTGTGCATGCACATGTGTGTGAAGGCTACAGGTTGGTGTCCTCTGTTACTATTCATCATGCTTTTTGAGACATGGTTTCTCACTGAACCTGGACTCATCACTTCAGCTAGAGCCCCTAGCCAGGAAGCCAGAGGGATCTAGCTATCTCCATCTCCCCAGTGCTGGGATTATAGGTGTTAGCCACCACACTTGGCTTGTATATGGGTGCTGGGGATCTGGACTCAGATCCCCATGATTACTTAGCAAGTGCTTTACCCAAGCCAAGATAAGTTCCAAGATCCTATTTTTAAAAAGACTCTAAACTTGCTACATGATGGGGGTTTTCAGTTCCAGGGTAATGGTGGCAGGCATGATGATCAAGCACAACTGATAAATGCAGAAATCCAGAGGCTACAAAGAACTCAACACTAAATCAGCCTGTTAACAGGCTTGCCATGGCTCAGGGAACATTGTGGAAGAGGGGGCGGAAAGATTGTAAGAGCCACAGAGTGGGTGGGAATACCCAGAGGCATGGGCCCCTCCACTATTCCATTGGAACGGACTGAGGCCTTTATGACCTCACAGTAAATACCATAAACCCACAGAGGAGGGTCCCAGGGAAATGGAAGCAGGGGAGAGAGAATAAAATTGTATAAACTATTAAAAAGAAATAAAACAATTAAAAAAGATGGGGGTCTTGCTTTTGCTACAGTCTCACCACAGATCAGGTGCTATTTTGCATGAATGATCTGAACTGATGAGAATGTGGCTGCTCTTCACTGTAGTAATATCTGTCGATTCAAATTCCTTCAGTTTCTGGCTTAGCCTTTACTCAGACACTATACTGTGCTACTTTGCAGATACTTTGGGAGACTTCTTTGTAGTCCTCAGGGAACTTAGATGTGACTGTGACAGATGTCCACCATAGGGGAAGACAAGGTGCCTCTTCACACGTCTCTGTAGTTTCTCACTTGCTGATGGATTCTTCCTTTAACACCCCATACCCAATCTGTTCTTTGGCCTCACAAAACTAAGATATCCACATTAATAGCATGTTTCTTCTTCATTTTTAGTACTGGAAATGATTTAAAATTTGCTGGATTCTCTTTCTCAGGTAGATTAGGTGAACACTATAGAAAATAATTCAGATATTGTTTCCTGTGGGTTTTGATGTCAGAGATATATTCAGGTGTGGTAATATACCTAGTCCTTCCACAAGGATGGCAACTGTGATAAATAGAGAATAGATGGAGAATGTTGTGTTGTTCTTATACAGAGGTGTCTTCCTGGAGCATATGTGATATGCTTGAGCCATTGTTACTAATTTTCCTTTCAGGAGAACAGAGACATCCTGGGATGTACAAGCATGGTGGTGTCCTCATAAGCTAATAGGCTGAGTCAGAGTATGTGCTATTTAATCTTTCAGTGGTCATGAGGTTTAATGGATCTTGAGGCTTTGCTATTTGTAACTTTCACACTCATAAATGCTGAATTTGTTCATTAATTATTATCTCAGACTAACCTGCACTTACAAGTCAAGTTTTCAAGGTGCTGCTTTCTGTGCCTTTTGATCCTTAAGAAACAGCTACCAATTGTGTTTTCTCTGTCTTGATTTCCCATAAAGACCCTCATTTCCTGAGATCCCTGGGAAGTTTCAGTTTTTTCTTGCAATGCCCTCAGTTTCTCTTCTGTATTTACTTTGCTTGAATTTTTAAAAAGAATGCACAATACTTTAAATGCAATGATAATTCTCAAAACTAGTGATTTGATGAATTGATGTTTCCCTCAGCCATGTACTGTTGTACTTATGTGTTAACTTTATTAAAAGTACCTAAAGTGGATATGTTCTTTTTTTTTTTTCACTTTTTGGGTTTTTTTTCTTTTTACTCCTCTTTTGCCAATTGCACCTTTTCATCATTTTCATCCTATGCTACCTCCTACTCTGCCATTATTATAGTCTGAATCTGGTTCTTTATCATATATTTTCTGAATGTATAAGTTCCTGTGGAAGCATTAAATTTGTTTAACTAGGCTCTGAGTTAGCAAAGTTGTAAAATAAAACTGTATTTTTCACCTGCATTTTTCTGCGAATGCTCCTCTACCTCGAAGTTTTTCTCAATGTCTGTTATTGTCTATTAGCACTTTTTAGGGTGTCATGTTTTGATACCTTTGCTATGATGGGATCTTAATTTCACTGTGGCTCTCTTCTCAGAGCCTTTATGTTTCTCTGATATTTCCTCCCTCTTCTCCTTTCCTCTCCTCTCCTCTCCCTTTCTCTCTCTCTCTCTTTCTTTCTTTCTCTCAATGGTAAAGAGATTGGACATGTATTCAATATCTACCCTTGGATTTCTAGAAAACTCTAAAGTCCTTTTCAACTAAATATAGGGCTAGAATTCAAATGATTTGTTGAATTCTGAAGGGAATGAGCAACATCAAAAATGTACCATTGATCATTACCTCATATTTATGAGTAATTCTGTTATAAATAATACTTTGTATATTAAAAAGTGAGGCTGTCCTGAAGAAAATTATTTGCTTCTAATTTAAAAAATAAACTTATTGAGAAAGATATAAAATCCTCCACTTGAAACTCTACATAGTAGTCTAAAGAAAATCCTTTAGTTATAATCTACATGGTAGTCTGATTTTTATAAACATGTTATAGTTTCATATGGGCTATTTTTCAAATATATTTTCTCACTAATAAGAAATAAATAATAGAAGTAGAGCCTTGGGAATAACCATATGTGTTCTAGAGTCACCATCTATGTTCAAGTACTAAATGAAGTGCTTTAGCTACGTGACCTTAGGCATCTGAAATGCATATCTCCCTTAGTATGGATGGTTTCCTCATCTGTCCTGTGAGAATTAATGATAGTACTTCACCTCATTGCTTTAAGATTTAATAGTGAAAGTAAGTTTATATGTGTGGCACATGAATAATGTATACATGTTAAAGGAATGCCATGTTTGTGGTAGTTTTACAGAATCCTCAGAGAGGTGAAAGTAGATAACAATATATTGGAATGTATAACTGAAGATTTCAGTACATATATCCTTGTGGGCACAAAAATGGACTTTTTGGGTGGCTGCTTAATTCTTTAACAACATTCTTACATCTGAATCTTCTTACCTTGGGACCTTAGCCTTGTTAATTCAATATGTTTTTCAGATACTAACCACCAGCCTGAAATCTCTTTTTGATATCTTCTTGATTCTATGGATGAGAAGAGCCATTTATGCCACCCCTTTCTTCCTTGTATGGAAAAGCTAGCACTAAAAACAATTATTTCTGGATGTTTTATAGCATAGTCCTTTAAGGAATTCTTTTTGGAAGACTGAGAGCTTACCAATGTGAATCGTTACCTCTGATTTTGTAGCCAAGTAAACATCTTCCCTCTCTCTCTCTCTCTCTCTCTCTCTCTCTCTCTCTCTCTATATATATATATATATATATATATATATATATATTCGAGTAGGGTCTCAATCTGGCCCAGGCTGACCTGGAATTAACTATGTTGTCTCAGGGTGGCCTCGAACTCTCGGTGATCCTCCTACCTCTGCCTCCCGAGTGCTGGGATTAGAGGCATGTGCCACCACGCCCGGCTCATTATAATATATTTTATACTGTCTTTCCTGGCAAAATAGATAAGATTTAGTTGAGAATAACCATCACCATGGAAACAGTAGTTTATTAAGAAGCACCTACTATGATGGCCTTGACTGTTTTTCTGCCTAGTGATAAGGTGATAAAGCTCTAGGCAGCCTCTAGGCAAAGGCCCTTTACTTTTCAGGTATTGAAGCCACAAAAGTCTTTTCCTACATCTGTCTTCAATTGCTGGGATGCTTTCTTAACTTTTTAATGTTTATCTATGGAACATTAATTGGCTCTAACAAAAAATGATAGTAAATAATCAAAAAGAAATTTCTTCATTAAAATTCCAGGTGACTTTTTTTGCTACTTTTGACTCAAAGCAGCACTTCAATGCCCTTGATTCTGTTTGAAGGGAGATGGTTATTTCCTTCATATCTATCTATCTATCTATCTATCTATCTATCTATCTATCTATCTATCATCTATTATCAATCTATCTATGTATCTATCATCTATCTATGTATCTATCATTTATCTATCTCCTAATCTGTTTAACCTTGTAACATACTGCCTCTCAAATTTTAATATACATAGATCTAAAGGTGGTCTAAAATTGTGCATTTAAAAAAAATCTTTCCAGTTACTCTGAAATAAATGTTCATTGGATCCCATTTTATATAATCAGAGTATAACGGATGATAGTGTTGGCCTTTATATATTGTTTCAAATTCATCTCTTACACCTAAGAGGCTGCTTAGTGCTAAAACTTTCTCCTATCTAATCTATATACCTGAGGGGTTTATTTAATTATTTTGGCTTTGTGGGAACACTTGTTCTAGATATAGTTTAAGCTTGGTGTATTCAAGAATTAATGACAATGGAAGCAACCATCAACCAATATCTGAAGGTAATTTTGTGGATAAGTATTTTAGATATCTTTGTGCCTCATTCAGGATAAATTTATCCGTAGTGTTCCACAACAAAACCAAGTTCCTCTTATCATCTTATATTGGCTGCTTTTCCTTTCTTGCCTCATTTCCTCACTTTTCTATGCGTGTTTACTGTGATCAGCTCCCTGCTCTCCCCCCACCCCCAAAGCCTTATAACACTTGAGTTTTATCTCAGGATGTGTTCCTTGGGGAATTCAAACTAAGAACTTGGCTAAATAATCTGTGTATATGGCTTTATACAACAAATTATGTTAGCTGATGGTTTACAAGTTTGACTTTCAAATGTCTGACAATAACTCTCCATATGAAGGAACATATGGAACCTGTGAATTGGGTTCATTAGTTTTAGCCATTACAAAGAATTAGTATAGCTAATACTAATACTGGTTTTTAGTAATTGATACAAGTCTCATCAGCTTTATGACAGTTCAGGGAGAATTGTTTGGGTAGGATTCTTAAGTGGAAGGGAGTGATTAATTTTATGTACCTAAACTCAGTGTGTTTCATGTCAACAATGATACAACTAATGAACTGAGCACATTCCACACATTAGAAAAATAAAATTCTGAATGAGTCTTTAATGGTAACCCTTGGCCAGCTGGACTATCACTCACAAAGGTGACTTTTGTACTAAAAATCCCATTTGAGTCTCAATTTAGTACTCAATTGTCACTAAAGTCAGCCCTAACAGTGCAACTGCATAGCATCTTTTCAGAACAGCTTCTTTAGTCTAATGGGAGTTTGATAATTAAACATTAACGTTTTTGCAGAGATGGTCTCTCATTGCCTGTATTTGGAGTTCACTGAGACTTTCTACTGTGTTGGGGGTTAAGAGTGGTACATTACCATGCTTTTGAAACCAGACTTATTTTTCTAAGCCTTATGTCAAAAAAGTAAGTGCTCAGTTGCATGTTTTGACTACCAATATTGATGTGTTAAAACTGTTTTTCCCCGGGCTGGAGAGATGGCTTAGCAGTTAAGGTGCATGCCTATGAAGCCTAAGGACCCCGGTTCGATTCTTCAGGTCTCACATAAGCCAGATGCACATGGGGGCACACTCATCTGGAGTTCATTTTCAGTGGCTAGAGGCCCTGGCATGCCAATGCTCTCTTTCCCTCTCTCTGTCTCTAATAAGTAAATAAATGAAAATAAAATATTTTTAAAAACTGTGCTATTCCCTTAAGATACTCTTTATGACAAAGCTACAGCAAAAGTTTGAATATTAACACTAATATTATTATCTCCCATTTTCAAAGTATATTCTTTCATGTTATATAAAATATTTTTATAACTGAAATATACAATTAATAAGGGACATGTCTTAGTTTGCCATGTGTAAAAAAAGTACCACAGACTGGGTAGCTTATAAACAATAGCTTTAAACTGCAAGATTAAGACACTGACAGATTTAATATCTGGGGAAGACATTTATGGTTCCAGAGCAGTGCCTTATGATTGTGCCCTTACATGTTGGAAGGGGCAAGAGAATACTCTGTGTCTTCTTTGATAATTGAACTAATCCTATTAATGAGGTCTTTGCTATTATGACCATCCAAACACCCCATATTCAATATCATCACTATGGTTGTTGGTATTTGAATATATAAATGGTAGTGAAATATTCAGACCATAGTAGGATGAATAACCAATATGAAAACATTCATGTTCTCCTGCTATGGCCACTATAAATTAAGCTTCAATACATCAAGATTATTTTTAAATTAATTAATTTATTTATTTGAGAGAAAAAGAGAGAGGGAATGGGCACACCAGGGCTTCCAGACACTGCAAACAAATTTCAGATGCATGTGCCACCTTGTGCATCTGGCTTATGTGGGTACTAAGGAATTGATCCTGGGTCCTTTGGCTTTGCAGTCAAGTACCTTAACTGCTAAGCCATCTCTCCAGCCTAGAAGACCAAGATTAATAAGGCCTCAGAGACAAAGGAAAGGTGTTGCTTAGGCTTCTGCTCATCATTTGTCTAATTTTATGAAGTTCTGGCTCCAAAATCATAGAAACTTTAATGAGAGCTTACCCCTAGACCCACCCTAACCCTCTAGCTTTCCCACCAAAGGAGGTAAGGGGTAATTGGGTGTTGGTCTGGTAGCAGAGTACTCTATTTACTTTCGTTGTATGTTACATATCAATTATATTTTCCAAGTATTCCAAAAATATTTTAATAAAACAATGAGAAATATTCTTCTTATAATCTACTTTTATTTGGAGTGCCTTGGGAAAGAAATTTCCCAAGCCACTTCTTTAGTGAACTCTTGATCAATCTCAAGCCTTGATTACTTTGTCAGAAACTGTTTTGCATTATAGATCCATGTGTGAATGGACAAGTTTGTTAATCCCTTGATTTCTGCTTCCTGTGAAATCTGTTGCTGCTATTTGTTGAGTGATTGTGTTAACACTCTATCAGGCATACACCCCTTCATTCTCTTTTTCATCAGTTTGGCTTTTTGGTTGAAAGGAACAGCTTTCAAAAGACTATTCAGAGCCTCCCTGTTTCTTGTGTTCTTAGACTGGCCTGCTGTTAAGCTTTTCATAAAAGCACACACATTTTCAGACAACCCATAAAGGAACTTCTTCCAGCTCTATGTTCAAGACTTCCTTACATCACCAACTCCATGGTTTGATGACTATTATGTGAATTGAAATGAGAGGCCTATCTTTCTTTCATCAATTTTAAGGATACATTCAATAGAGACCAATTACCCAAGATGAATGTCTACTCGATTAGCTTGTTATCTAGGGCAAATGCTTAAATTTATTTGAAATCTAATACACAGAATACCTGTTACCAATATATTTTAAATAGTACTCTCTATAGATAATGACAATGCTTAACCAGAATTGTAGAATCTCCATTTTTGTATCTTCATGAAACCAATCCAGTGGATGATTTATGTGAGAATAAGTAGTTTCAACTTGTCTTCAGTTCAAGGTAATATTGTAGAAACATGGTATATTGCTAAGTAATGGTTCTAGGGCCTTCTCCACTCTCCTATGTAGATGAAGGAACAAGGATTAAGGAAGGCTCTTAAGAACACATTATTAAAAGACCAGCTTATTGAGCACACAGTTGGAACTTAATAGCTCCTTGCTGAAATTCTAGAACTTACTTTGCAGCTTAAAAATCTCAGTGAATCAATTATTTTCTTTCATACCTGCACTAAGTCTTAAAGATCTACATCTATTATCAGACACATTTTTAAGTTTTTTTTTTATTATTTTATTTATTTTTTGGAGAGAGACACAGAGAGAGAGAGAGAGATAGAGAGGGATAGGGAGACAGAGATGGGCGTGCCAGCAGTCTCTCAGCTGCTGTGAAAGAAATCCAGATGTGTGCGCCCCCTTGTGGGCAAGTGCGGCATTGCGCCCTTGCGTCACTGCATCTGGCTAAACGTGGGACCTGGAGATTGGAACCTCTGGACATTGGAACCTGCTTTCTTAGGCTTAGCAGGCAGGCGCCTTAGCAACTAAGCCATCTCTCCAGCCCCAGACACATTTTTTAAAAAATACCTTTCTGTCTTATTTTATTATTTTTTGTTTTGTTTTTCATGGTAGGGTTTGCTATAGCCCAGGCTGACATGGAATTCACTATGAAGTCTCAGGGTTGTCTCAAACTCATGACACTCCTCCTACCTCTGCCTCCTGAGTGCTCGGATTAAAGGTGTGTGCTACCATACCTGGCTTTAAATTATTTTTAAATACAACAACCAAGAGAAAGAAATATGCTGCCCAAAAAAGACATGAGGCATGCTTTTGCTTTTTATTATACCACAGTTCCCCTGGCCCTCCTTGTAGGTCGCTGTGGCTTTCTCTAATAAGAAGCTATTGATTGTATATGCTACAAAGAATAGAGGCAACAAAGTCATGTGAGATACGGTTGGGAGGAGGAGAATGAAGGAGAGTTGTACCTTGCTGTCATGCTGGTACTAAACCATGAATCTTGCTTTTGACAGAGTTCACAGGAAACAAGAGAAGAGCTTGATCTGGGGCACTGACCCCATGCAAGTGCTAGGGACTGTGTTCTATGTTGATGAATTACCATGGTTTTATATAACATCACAGATTTTGTTAGAATTTGATCATTTTCCTGCCTCAAGAATCAAATAAACCACCATCACAACAGATAGCCTTTTATGAACACAAAGATGTGCTTATTAATATGAATAGGTGCAACATTGTCAAGTCTGTCAGTAGCTTCATTTCTTACAGCAGCTGAACAGATGCAGTACCTACCCAAGACACCCTTTCATTCCTCTGTACTATTCTCATCAGTTATGGGGCTGATTGATAACATGAATGGTTCGGTTTTTACATTTTCTTGGATTCCTACAGTAGTGTAGTAAAGACTTCTCTGCTTAGGAAAGAGAGTCAATAGTTTTGAATCCTTTATTTCATGGGCAGTATTTCATCTATAATATAAAGAGAATAAATAAAAACAAACTAATCTCAGAAATATAAATGATTAGTGGAATGAGGAACGCCAGAAATGGAGAAGATTTAAATACTTTAGATTGTCTCTATTTTGAAAGGACACACAGGAATGGGGAGGTTTGAGTGAACATTACTAATGATTGAAGAATGGCAGGACATATATTTACACTTTTCTTTGTTGTGGGAATAAGAGAATGCTTTGTGAAATTAAATAGCAATACTTCTGAAAAAGAAAAAAAAAAACTTAAAAGCTGATATTTTCCCATGTGTCACACGAAATAAATGAGGGCATTTATGTTACCAGGCATGTCAACACATTTTTTTCCCTTTGGTAAATTTTTGTTAGGTAAATTAAATACTATGTGCAGGTAAGTTTAGTGAGGCTAAACTTACCAAGGCCATTAATCTTTGTGCCACAAGGTACTCAAAATCATTCGTGTGGTGGTTAAACTGGAAAATTTCCCCAGTGGACTCCGTCCTTTCTAGAAATATTTCTTCTCCCTATGGAGCTTTCTAACAGTGGGGAAATACTATATTTTCTTCATTGTAGTGTTTTCAGTTTGGAATTATTTATTTGTTTACTTGCTTATTTTCCATATCTGTTACACTGTGAGCTCTATGAAGTTATGTATTACATCACGGTGGCTCATGGCTGACTCCCCAGAACATACCTACTGAAGATATACTCACTGAAAGTCTGAATGAATGAGTAGCCACTACACATGACACCATACGACTGCCATTGCATATTTTGGCAGTAAAACATAGCTAGTTTATCTTTTTATGTCTTAGGCACATCTGTTCAAAATATCAAGGAAATTTTTTTAAGAGGCACAAAAGTACTTAACACCTACACAAGTGCATCTTGAAATTAATAAAGTATGGCAAGAGAGCTGTCATCTCATTTCTTAAAATCATATTTTCACCCGTCTCGTGTGTTGGCAAATGGAGGTGGGTGGGCAGTGTTCACAAATTAAGAAAACTTTTCAGCACCAAATTTGCTTTGGAAAATCTGTTTTGCACCTTTAAAAATATCTTAAAAGAGACACACATCTGCATTGGTTCATTCAGCTGTAATTCCCTTTCACTGGGCCAGGTTCATCAAAAGGGTAACAGAGATATTTTCTCTCATTCTTTGAATTTCCATGATTAAACAACCACTTTTATTGTCTGGCTTTGAGTTTTAACAAACACTGTAGCTTCAGCCATAATTACTAGATTTCATTTTTGTTCTGCTGAAGCATTCTTATTGAAGAAAGACAAGCATAGGCGAGATTACATACAAACATTAGATTTAAATAAAATAACTCCAGAATTCAGTATACAAAAGCAAAACATTAATAATGAAAAATAAGGCAACTGATTTCCCTCTTGGCATTTGCATTTTGCCACTCACATTCTCATTTTTAAAACATGCCAGTTATTATTGTTTTGCATGTATTAATATGAGAGCTACTTGATTTCCCAATGAAAGATTTTAATGATCCACTTTCATTCTGTTTCATTATAAGGAAAATTAAAAGTATTTTGTTGTGTGTTTTCACTTGTAATTTCCACCTGTTTTCATTTTCAAATGTGAAAAACATCCATGTGCCTTTCTATTCTGTCTGACATCAATTAGAATGGGCCTGGGTCACTTACGCAAGGGTAGGACTTCCATTTTTTTCTGTTTACTTTGGAAGAACCCTAAGATTTTCTTTGATGTTACTGATAGCATAAAACTTAGTCTTGCCCTATGTCTATAGAACTTTTATAAATTTTCAATATAGAACTTCTATAGGATTGGGGGGCTATAGTATAGCTGAAAATTACCAGTTATTACTTGTTTACTATGTACTGAATATTGTAGGAGTACTCAATACATGTTATTTCACTTAAAGATCAGGGTAACTCATGATACAGATGTTAATAATAGATTTAAAGATAAGAAAACTGATATTTAGGGAGGTACAGCAACCAGTACAAGGTCACAGCCAGTAAACAGTAGAAACAAATTTCAAATTCATATTCATTGCCAAAGCTTTTGTCCCTAACAACTAAAAAAAAAAACACTACAGCATGGCTAGGAATAATACAAGAATATATATCTTAAGAACAGGTCCACAGTGGACCTTATAAATATGGATTTTTTTTTTTTTTTGGTTTTTCGAGGTAGGGTCTCACTCTGGTCCAGGCTGACCTGGAATTAACTATGTAGTCTCAGGGTGGCCTCGAACTCTCTGCGATCCTCCTACCTCTGCCTCCCAAGTGCTGGGATTAAAGGTGTGCGCCACCATGCCCGGCTACAAATATGGATTTTTGAATAGGAGTACAATTCACCGTCTCCACTAGCTGCCTGCCCAGATGGGAGGTATTCAGTTGTATTAACATATGGATTCAACTTCTGACTTGACACTCTTGAAGTAATTTAGCAAAAAAGTTCCCTCCATAGTTTTATAATAATGTATTCACCAACCACTGAGGGAAGAATCAGGCACAATAAGACTGTTATTGATTAAATACTCTATATAAACTGAGATTTGTTACAGAATGTGGAGTGCTAATGTTTACATTTGGATACCTAAAACAAGTGTTTGCGTGTTCAAATGCCTAGTGCAGAGCCCTATGAAAGAATGTTACTAGTTTAGCCTGTCTGAAATTGCAAAAAGCTATGGGTTATATGTTCATAGGTTCAATTGTGAAAACAGTTAGATGGTGTCAGATAGCAAGAATAGATACAAAACATAATAATTGAAAACTAACTTTAGCAAGCAGACACACACACACACACACAAAACCACACACTAAGGCATTGGTCAATCTTTATAACATACACTTATGCCATCAGGATGTTAAAACTTCAAGAACAGTCAAAACAGGGTTCAAAAGCTGGGCATGGTGATGCACGCCTTTAATCCCAGCACTCGGGAGGCAGAGGTAGGAGGATCACCATGAGTTTGAGGCCACCCTGAGACTACATAGTGAATTCCAGGTCAGCCTGGGCTAGAGTAAAACCCTACCTCGAAAAACCAAAAAAAAAAAAAAAAAAAACCAAAACAAAATAACCCAAAACTACAACAACAACAACAAAACAGGGATCAAGTTCAGAAAGAGAAAGTAAGAGAAAGTATCTCTTATAAGATTTAATGATGGGAATAAACTGAAAAAAAATATGAGAATGAAGCCCTGGATTAGTTTTACTCCACTAAGGTAGGAAAGGAAAGTTGGTTTAGTATACATGCTATGCTGGTGAATGGAGAGGTATTGTAGATATTAGCAAAAAAGTGCAGAAAGGCAGAAAGCACGAAAAATCTGGAAACGTGCTGAGAACAAATCCTAATTCTGTCATTTACTACTTATATGGCCTTTAGAAAATTACATTTCTTGAGGCTAGAGAGATGGCTTAGTAGTAAAGGCACTTGCCTGCAAAGCCTAAGGTCCTATGTTCTACTCTCCAGATCCTACGTAAACCAGATGCACAAAGGTGAGGCAAGCACAAGGTTGTGCAAATGTCTGGAGTTCGATTGCAGTGGCTGAGGCCCTGGTGAGCCAATTCGCTCTCTCTCTAAAATAAAAGAAAATTACATTTCTTTCTGCACCTTATTTTTATATGTAAAATAGTAATATCAGTAGTATTCACCTCGTAAGGCTATTATAAGTATGTAAATAAGAATACACACTAATTAATGCAGTCTAGCACAACAGAGCTATTTCTAGTTTATTTCACGTGATGCTATCTACATATCTGTACCACTGTGCTTCCTTTAGTCTGGGCTTGAATAACATGCCTATTGTAAAATGTATGTTTCATGAACTTCCACTTGGGATTTGGTGAATAGGGGGAGGACAGAGACGACTGTGTTTGGAAAAGGGTATGTCAGAAAGACCTGAGGTTCTTTTTTGGTTGATTATGTTTTTAAGAACTACCTCCCTGCAAAGTATTCCAACATTCCATCTCCCTCTCAAATCATCTATTTGATCCCACTCCAGTGTCTATTCTTGTTATAAGCAATGAGAGGGGATTTGTGAAGTGGACAACATAAAGACAGACCAAGTTGAGCCCACGATGTTGGCAAGAAGCTAGGATGGCTCGGGTAACTTCAACTGGAGGAAAGCTCCACTTTTTCCTCACTGTTTGATAGCTTTTTGGATGGTTGAAAATAAAATCCAATCTGTCATGTAACTCACAAAATTACTTTTAGCTACTTATTTCCACTCTCTACAAACAATTTTAACAAAACAAAATTTTAATTTTAATAAGTTTAATTTTAAGTTTAATGTTCATTCTAGATGTTAATTATGAATAAAATTGTTCTGTGGAGTGGAAGTCCAGTCTAGAACATGGAAACAAAAAGTCAGTCTGATATAATGCTAATGAGTCAGCTCCAGGACCTTGATATATCTGATACTTATGAATTGCAATGGTAAAAATGTATAGTAAGTTCTGCCTACAGTTGCTTGAGCTAGTTGAATGAGAGGCTGAGAATTTAGGGTTAATTGTTTCATTTTATGGATGGAGAGGCTGACATTTACAGTTCATAGGCCCAAAGCTGAATTAGACTGATGAGCACATCATATTTTACTTGAATTTAAAAGTAGCATGATGTTAATCTGAAAAATTCTGAGGCCCAGGGTAGAAGGAGGATTGCAGACATGGAGAAGACTGAGTTGAGACTGGCTTTTCAAGATTCAAGTGCTCATATATGCACCACAGCTCACTAAAAGCAGAATTAAAATGCTTCTTCCAGGTTGTTATTGACTGGCTACTGAATAGCTGGCAGGAACAAATGGGCAGGGTTATATCTAAACAAAGAACAAAAAAATAAGTGAAGTGATCATGCTTTATAAAAAGCTTCTACAGCTAGTGTATAACATTAAGGAACTATGCTCACCTTAACATTAACATGTCTTTGCATTGTTTACCAGGAGGTTCTGATGCACAGTTTAAAAAGTACATTAATGCTTTTTTAAATAAAAGTGATATTAAAATGTCTTCCAAATTCAACATGCTTTATTTTTCTAAAATATTTGGAAGGCTTATGAGATAATTTGTGTGGGTGTTTAAAAAACACTAGTAATGATCATAAAAACCCACACTCAAATTAATAAAAGCCCCACTCCTATACCAGTTTCAGAAGATAAGATTGATATTTGCCCATGAGTCAAAGTTTAAGAATTAAACTCCACTGGAGTATATATCTGGAGGTCAGAGGCACACCATGTATTGATGAAGCTGTTTGGTCCTTTTGGAATGCTGAATGATCCATAAACAACCAGGTTTCATAACTATATTAGTGCCAGAAATCAAATGCTTTTAATAACTAGCTTGAATATATGCTCTGTTCTAGAGATGATAATTATCTTTGTATCCCATAAACCCATGAAGTTAGTACTTTATTCAGTTGTATTGTGGTATTCTGGGACATATTTGGATCCTGACTTGTAATGTAACTCTCCAGTTACTGCCTATCAGGCAAATTTGTTTTCTCATATCATTAAGATATTCTGATATTATATATTCATTTGTTGCTTTGTTATCTTTCTCACCTTCTATTCCTTAAGTTAAACAAAAACAAGGAACACCATATGCTTTGGTCTTCATTATTTTTAACACCCAATGCAGCTCCTAGTAGAATTCAGTAAATACTTATAGAATGAATAATCAGTGGACTGCTTTATGGCAAATGTTCCCATAGGAGCTACCTTGCTAAATATCTTTGATCCACATTCTATGTTCAAATCAATATTTACCTAAATCAACTGAATTGTAGCCTACATAGTTCAGTACTTGTAAGACTGGGGTGTCTAGTCTGCTTGTTTGTTGAATATATAGAACAGAAAGTGTATCCTTAAGCAATAATATTACAAGTTGGTTATCTTTTCAACATCACATTCACAGAGTCACACAGCAAAGGGAATATCATTTCTTTAGGACTCTACCATATCTATAAGCTTATACCAATAGTCTACTGCTTGATCACACATGTAATTCACAAGGCATATGGCTCTGAATATTTATGGCTGTCATGACAGCACAAAGGTGTTATATCAAGGAGGTGACTTAGTCATTTATTCCACTAATTATCCACATTGTTGTCTGGAAGTACTTTAAAAATGCTTCCTGCATTCTGTTACCAAAGTGATTTGTCTAAAACAGAAATCAGTACTCAGTTTGTCATTTTCAGAATAAAAATCATTTTGGCTTCTCACCACCTACAAAACAAAACAGCATCACTCATGTTCTAGAACATTTCCATTCTCCACATATCCTCTATTATTTTTTTTTCCATTCTGTGTAGAAAGAGAAGTTGATCCCATGTGGAATACCCTCTGGCTTTCTGAAAATGTCAGTAGGTGATTGGAGGGGGTGCTGGGGTTTAAATTGGGATATTAATTCAGGGATTTCTCCAGGGTTAGTTTTCTGCAGGTAGGCTGTATGCTTTCACTGAATAGTGGTACTCTTGTTAAGCCATCTCCACCAAAACTTACAGAGTACTGTATCCCCTTTTTGCTCATCCTAAACCTTGCACCCTACAAGTGTTTCTTTAATTGAATTCTTTTCAAATTACCTAATATGAGTATGCATCAGTTAGCTAGGTGGAATTTGACTGATGTAGCATATAACTCTTCTTTACTTAATTTCTTCCATTCTTCTATGGTCCTCTTCTTCTGGAACCTGCCTTATATATCCTGTATTTTTCATCTTCTTCCTCTGGTTCGAAGGAATATAGTGATATTTATGACCCACACAAAATACTCCAAGCACCTGAAATGATTATCTAAATCATATTTCCTCATAAATATTTCTTTTTTTCAAGATTTTTTTACAATTTTCTTTTTTTTCTTTTATTTATTTATATTATTCTAATTTTACATTCATAATGGTGACTCCATTATCCTCCTCTCTGTCCTCCCTCTTCCAAAGGGACCCTCATCAATGGAGAATGTGGGTCATGCATTGTGGGGGTAGTCAAGAGTTATGGGGGATAGGCCAAGTCTCTGTGCATAATGCCCCAACTTGTGACTCTAATATTCTTTCTGCCCCCTCTTCTGAAACTTTATTTATCTGCAAGCAGAGAGAGATAGGGAGAAGAGAGAAAGAGAGAATGGGCACATCAGGGCCTCTTTCATCACATCCTTTATAGCTTATAAGTACAACTCTTATGTACTGTTAATAATATCCTTATTTTGGAGAACTAAACTCAAGGTGCATATTAATTTTACTAAAGGAACTACCATGCAGACTCAGGTCAATAGTGCACTTATTACATGAAATTTACAAAAAATGAAATGCTTTGATTTTTAATATATCTAGTGCTAAGTCATCCATCAAATGATTCAGCTTTCTTGTAATACTTCAGGAAAGTGTTAGTGCTATATAGTCTCTATGGTCAAATTGCACATTCATCAAAACTAATTTAAGACAAGGACACAGGGGACCTTTTCTCTGCATTTAGTATGCCTCAGTATGACCATAGTGATCATATTGCTGGAGCTTTACTGATTTGACAGTCAAAACTAAAATAACTAAACTTTCAAGGAACTTTTTTATAGTTTAAAGAAATAGAATAGAAAACACAAAAAATATATTTTAGGCAATTTTTTCTAATATGGATATTTTCTTTCTTGCTTTCTTTTATCTCAGAATAGGGTGCATAGTGGAAACTATGGTCAGAGAGATGCCTTGATTCCATGGTTTCTAAGTTTGATATTTATACAGAATATCTGAAAACTTTGGTAGCATGTACATCCCAAGGTCCTTATTTTACCTTGAGATTCTAAACCATAGTGCTGAGATAGGAATTGATCTGCAGAGGATTCTGATGAGAGGTGCTAAGGCAATATTGTCAGAAACACTAGCTTAGCTAAAAAGAAAGTAAGGGGCTGGAGAGATAGCTTAGCGTTTAAGGCATTTGCCTGCAAAGCCAAAGGACTCAGGCTTGATTCTCCAGGACCCATGTTAGCCAGATGCACAAGGTGGTACATGCATCTAGAGTTCATTTGCAGTGGCTGTAGGCCATGGTGCTCCTATTCTCTCTCTTTCTTTCTGTCTCTCTATTAAATAAATAAAAATAAAATATTTTTAAAAATAAAAAGAAAATAAGGATAAGTAGAGAAACTTAGGCAATGTGGCTCTGATAGTTTTACCTGGGTGTCAAATCTATTCCTGTAGCTGGATCCTGTGTTGTCCTATGTCTACATGATTTTCAACCCACATGAGACAAGTCCCTATCATCTCCTACCTGCCCTTTATATCTCTCTCCCCAGACTTAGCTTCTTCTGGATTGCTAAGTGATGGCTAGTCAATCTGATTAAGTAAACTTTGTTGTTAGGTAAGTACTGTGAGAAAGATGTTGCCAAGGTCATCCAAATTTCTTCAGGACCTGCCATTTTGAAGATAACAATTGAGTGGTATTATGTCATTTATCATCATTCTAAAATTCTATTGTCCTGTCCTTTTACTGAATTAATTAATGGTAAAATCTAACCACTTCTTTACCCTTCCCCTCATCCTCACCCTCTCGTAGCTCTCTCTGTCTTCCAAATACCAAATCACATAGCTCATAAAATAAGCAAAGTAATATGGAATGTTCTGAAGTCTTTATTGTGCTGAAAACACTCTCGGTTTCTTGGAAAAATTGGAATAGGTTTCTTTTACCTCATTGTCAATTCTACATTGTTATTATAAGAATAAACTAGCACTGTCTAGGTATATATTTTCCAAAGAGGTCTTCATGCAAATAGCTTTACAGTTTCTGCCTGCAAGAACACACACACACACACTCTCTCTGTCTCTGTCTCTACCTCTCTCTCTTTCTCTGTCTCTGTCTCTCTCTCTCTATTTTTTTTCTTAGAAATCAGATGAAACTATGGATAAGAGAAACAATGTGCCATACATGTTGCCCTCTATTTTCTTTTCCTTTCCCAAGGTGCTCTTTTTATCACTCCGAAGAACCCAATGCAAGTGGAAGACTATTGAAACATACCTTACATTTTACTAGTTCATTAAACCTATTTTGGCATGTCTTAAGATGAGTTCCATTGGGATTACATTCCCACATTATCTCCTCCTCCTGTCAAGTAATATTTATTAATTCAAAGATAAATATCAAAAGAAAGAAACTAGTTTTGCCATGAAATAAGAACCCTTCAATTTGAGAGATGCTGAGGCAAGATTTTCAGGATGTATGTGATGTGTGGATAGGGACTTTTTGTACGCAGGTATAGTTCTGTGGTTTTACGCTAATTACAGTTGTAATCATACTGTCTAAACAGAATTTATAGATCAGAAAGTCAGAAATCAATTGAAATGTATAGCACCACAATGGAAATCCTCATTATTCATGTTTAAAAAGAAAATATGTACTAGAAACCTGTTTTTGATTATAAGTGTGAAATATTTAAAAGCATGAAGATCATTCAGTAAATCCTGACTTTACTCCTTGAAATGAACTGAAAAATCCTCACCTCCCCATGAAAGGCACATTTCCCAGTCCTGAGAAACTCTGACAGCATTACCAAATGACAAAAGGATCTTTGATGATGTGATAAAAGAACTGAGGAAATTGTACTTTTTTACCATTTAAAATTTATATTTACTTTTAAGTTATCATATAAGTATATATTGTATGCTGAGAATATTATCTCCCATACTCCCCTACCCTTTCTTTAGTCACCTTCCACTTCCTTTTAAGTCCCTTTGTCTCCTTAGACAGTTTTACTTTTACTTTAACACTATATATACATACATATATGATATTATGTGGCTATTTAAAATCAAAGAAACACAGATGAGAGAAAGCATATATTTTTCTTTCTGAGATGGGATCTATTTGCTTCATCTGATGATCTCCAGTTGCATTCATTTTTTTCACAAATAACATAACTCAAATTTTTATGGCTGAAAAAAGTTCCATTGGGTATATATGCCACATTTTTCTTACCTATTCCTTTGTTGTTAGATACCCGGGATGATTCCATAATTTAGCTTTTGTGAATAATACTATAGTAAATATTGTTGTGAAAGTACCTCTATGATATGTTGACTTAGAGTAATTCAGGTAAAAACCAAAGATTGGTATAACGGGGTCATATGGATCTATTTTTAATGTTTTGAAAAATCCCCACACTGTCGTCCATAGTGGCTGGACTAGTTTACATTCCCATCAGCAGTGTATAAAGGTTTACTTTTATATACATCCTCACTAGCATTTGTTTTCATTTTTTTTAATTTCTTTTTTTACTTTTTTATTTTCAATTTCGGCATTAGGTAATTATCGTGTCCTCTTTTTTAACGATTTTGAAAACTTCCATAAGTATAGACAATATGCTATGATCATAATTCCCTGCTATAATCCCCCACTTCCCCTCAAAAATCTCCCCTCCATTGTACTCCTTCTTTCTTCCTATTAGATTCCTATTTTTATGTCATCATTTTCCCCCTCTATTATGAAGGTCTTGAGTAGGTAGTGTCAACCACTGTGAGGTCATGAATAACAAGGCCACTTTATATCTGGAAGCCGGCATTGTAAGCAGTATTCCCCTTTCTTTGGCTCTAACATTCTTTCCTCCACCTATTCCACAATGGAGCCTGATCCTTTGAGGGTGTGATAGAGATGTGTCACTTAGTGCTGAATACTCCACTGTCACATCTCAAGGCATATGGCCACTGCTATCTAAAAAGAGAAGCTTCTCCAGTCAAAAGTGAGAGCGGTATTAAATATGGGCATAAACATAAGTACTTAGAGATTGGTAGGCATAATATATGCATTTAGCCAGACAACAGTAGTAGTTTCCCTTCTAGAGTTTATGATCTTCCCTGCCATAGGCTTTTGACTAGGTTTTCAATATGAGGAATGATTCCCTCTCATGGAGCAAGCTTCAAATCCAATCAGAGCAGTTAGTTTCCCCCATAACAGACATTGCACAAGTTGGCACATTTTGCCTGGCTGGCCAGCTGTAAGGCTTGCAGGATCAACTGGTAGTTAAGTTCATTGACAACTTCTATCTTCCAAAAGGCTGTGTGCTACATAGCTCTTTTTAGCATTCTGACAGTTGACAGCTGCTAGTCAGCAGTGAGGAGGCTTCCAGCTTAGCTTCAGTTTGATTTCTAAATGACTGCCATTCTGAATGTGGTATGATATGTGACTATGTGGGCCTGAAGTGTGATTATAAGGGTGATTATAAGACAAAGGCAGGAAATCAAAATGAGTAATAAGAGCAGTTATGACAGAAGTAAGATGTTGAGATGAAGATGTCCTCTAGAAGCTGGAAAAGAAAAGGTAGCCAATGTCCTCTGCAAGGACCTCAACTCTGTTGCCTTGATTTCAGTACAGTGATACCTACTGAAGAATTCTGACCTCAAAAGCCATAAGACAGTAAATTTGAATCACTTTCAAACACTAAGTATGAGAGAACTTTTTTTTTTTTTTTTAGCAGCCATAGTAAGCAGTATGATTTTCAATCTACTTATAATCCAGTGAGTTCTAGTTTGGGATCAGAATGCTCTTTCTCTTTAGATATTCACTACTTAACTTATCATTTATGTTCCAATTCAA
Organism: Orientallactaga sibirica; assembly: GCA_036365145.1. Lineage (NCBI taxonomy): Eukaryota > Metazoa > Chordata > Mammalia > Rodentia > Dipodidae > Orientallactaga > Orientallactaga sibirica. The sequence goes on along the minus strand of JAEOAD010002326.1, from coordinate 1,158,434 downwards.
AAGTCTTTTTTATCCCATGCATCTTTACCATTTCTTCACTTGGCTACTACTTTGACAAAGAAATATGGTTTTGATTTCTTTTTACCTTGTATTATTATTTGTATATGTGTTCTATTGATTCCATTAAATAATGCATTTTCTGAGAATAAAAGTTAAATTTTATAAATATATTCTCCAGACCCCAATCCATGCATAGAGCCTTCCACATAGGAAATGCCAGGTAAATATAAGCTAAATGAGTATTTGCTTCAAGTTAAAATTAACCAAGAACATAATGAGAATAGGCATCCTGAACTGAGCTATGCAGTTGTCTTTTGCATCTTAATTATGAGACTTGAAATTGCATCTTGATTATGGGTTTTTCATAGAAAGATTTGAATTCCTGCTTGGAGGAGTTCTGCATTTCACAAAAGGCTTCATCTTATTTGATACACAGCATTCACAATGCTGGAGAATGCAACATTAGTGCATTAGACTAGCCAGGCAGCCCTCTCTTTTCAGCTTCATTTGATTGCAGCCTTTCTGGTCTTCTGGGAAATCCAGTTATACACCAGGATGAAGTGGTTTTCCATGAGAGGTGGCAAGCTAATGAATATGCATTAAATGCTTAGTATCTATGAGACAAAACATTATACACACTATAAAGACTGATAAATTACAGAGCTGTGTAAAGCCCAAAACTTGCTCATAAGGAACTAACAGTCTAAGTGAGAAGATGAAGTTTAGTTAACCTTAATTTATCTCTTGACTAATGTGCTTCTGTACAATAAGATCATTTAGAAACTGGTATCCAGTATTGTTTTCTGCGGCTGTAGAGCTGTTAATTTTTTTTAAATATATATATTTTATTTATTTATTTGAGAGAGAGAGAGGCAGAGAGAGAGAGAGAGAGAGAGAGAGAATGGGCACACCAGGGCCTCCAGCCACTGCAAATAAACTCCAGATGCATGTGCTACCTTGTGCATCTCACTTATGTGGGTTCTGGAGAGTCGAACTGGGATTCTTTGGCTTTACAGGCAAACGCCTTAACCACTAAGCCATCTCTCTAGCCCCTGTTAATTTTTTATGTTTACAAAAATTCCCATCCTAACACAGCTAACATGATCAGTACACAGATGTTTTTAATAAAACCCATTGCCTTTAAAATAGAACAATTTAGCTCTATATAATAAAATCTTTATTTGCTTAGGCTTCTGATATGCTTTGAGTTGTTTTGGAACTTCAAGTGCGACCAAAGTGTTGATATTTAACTTCTGAGGTGAACATTACAACCAAGCTGGTCTAAAATAATCTGGCAGTGACATATGTTGGATCTTTAGAAACTTCCATCTATTAGCTTTATCACTTCTCAGCCCTGTGGCTGAGAACAAGTTAGCTTTGGTTTTATATTGACCATTCTATTTGAAACTATAACTACATTACAAGGCAAAATTCATAATTCGCAGAGCCAAAGGAAAACATTATTGTTACCTGAAGTTAGTTTCCATTTGGATTCAGGCAATCAATTACTATGTATGAGATATTAATGAGAAGTATGAATAGAACAGTTAATATTAAGTGATATTTGAGGTGCAGGGGGAAATTTAATGGAGATGGTATGGATGGTAGTGTGAAATTTTGAGATGAAGATGATAGTTATCATTATTTCCCTAATTATGTTTGGTGTATTATAAGACTCATAGGATAGGTGCAATTAGTAATGCAAAGGCAAATTGGTCATATTCTTCAAGAAAGGCCTTGCTGGATCCAAAATAAATAAAATAATAAACACCAAGACAAAATTATATTCCAATTACCTAAGAAAATTCCTTATTTTATTATAATTTTAATATGTAATACATGCACATATAGCAACACACACACACGTACATATATGCAGTCATATTCTTGCTATTGGTTCTTAAATCTACTCAAGAGTTTTCTTCTTTACTTTCAATATATCAATATCACTATACTTATTTTTCCTAGATCATCTTTATTTATATGTTCTGATATTAAAAACATATATTCAGCTTAATAGGGTAAAGATGACAAATAGAAGCCACAGGGAGTTGTGTCCCAGGGATCCATTCTATAGGAAATTGATCTAAGACATTACGGTTAAATACATATTGTCAGATGCCCTATATAGATCTCTGTACCCAAATTTCTCACCCCCTTAAGGACATTCTGGTGATACTGTTTTGTGTTCTTGCCTTTTCCATTTATGTCTCCACTAGGCTTGAAGTCATGTGTAACAATCCTCTTTTATTCTCAATCATTTCATAATTTCTGTTACCGAATTTTAAAATGTAACAATAACTCATCATTTCTTTATTCATCAACATATAATTATTACTCATGCATAATCTATAGGAGACAATAAGCTATGATCCAAGTTTACAATGGTTTAAATAGGTGATATTTATTTCCTTGGTTTTATATTTTAATAAGGGATAAGTATATTAAAAATTGACTCCCAGATAAATACAATGTTAAAACTGTGATAAGTTCTATGAATGGCATGTGACTATGTTTTTAAATAGACTAATAATTATGGCTGTGTTGCCATTTTTGATAGGGTTATCAAGAAATCTGAGAATTTGAGAACCATTGCAAAGGAATCTGTATATAAAGAGGAACTTGGCTAGGGATATCCCAGCCAGAGAACACAGTGTGAGTGAAACTTATTAGGTATGATTAGCCTGTCATAATAAAGGACATAAAAGAAAGCCACAGATGCTGACCCAAATGAGTGAAGTTTTATAAAAGAACTATTGTGATAGACAAAGTCCAGATCACACTGTGCAGGTAAATCCTGGTATATAGAAATATGTGATTTCTTCCCTAAATACAATGAGAAGATATTGAAGCATTTTAAGCAAGATAATGGCAAGTTTTATGTTTTAAAATATGAGTCTATTTATTATATAGATACTCTAGTATGAGGGGAAAGTATGAAATAGGTTATTTAGAACTATTGTAAGGTAGAAATAATAGAATTCTAAAGTAGAAAGGAGGCTATGGAGGGGCAAATTTGATAAAGGCAATTATGACATAATAAAGCAAATTATATAGATTGATTATGTTCAAAAGTTCTCTATCTCAACATCCCAAGAAAGAGATAATGGAATGTTGAGATAGAGAACTTTTGAACATAATCATAATTTGCTTTATTATGCAATTTGAATGCTCCTGTTTACTCAGTGTTAGGGCCAACTTGAGTGTGATACCAGGACATTAAATCTAGTGTCAGTCTTAATTTTCTGGGTAGGTTGTTGATGCTGACTGTTACAGCCTGTCAGAATTCATTGATATCTATGATTTAGGACATATTTAGTGAATGATGGTAAATAGTAAAGTAATGTGTTATTTTGAATATGAGTAGATTTTTAAAAAATCCATAGCTAAAACCTTGATTATTGTGTATTTATTAATGTTTGATTTATGGTCAAACTATTCTAACTGTCAGGTACTCAGATTATACTAACTATCATCAGAAACATCAAAGATGTGTAATACATTGTTCTGGTTATATAACAAACCATCTATAAAACAGTGACTTGTTTTTATTTGCAAATGTGAATATGGAGTAGACTCATATAATTGGCTCTTGTTTAGGCTTCTGATTAAAACTAAAGATGACTGTAATCAGATGCTACCTGGACTTGAGGTTATTTCAAAGATACCAAACTATGCTCTTGTTTTTCTGGGAAGATTCAAATCGCTGAGACATGGTAGCAGTTGAATACACCCAAAATCTCTATTTCTGTGTAGTATCACCACCTGGCTAATTCTACATGGAGATCTAAGCATAACTGGATTTCTTGTATGATGGCTAAAATCTTCCAGAGTGAGCATCCAATGGGGAAGCAGCAGAAATTTAGTATAATGATTAACCTCTACTGTATTATGTTTACTAAAGTGACAATGGCCAATCCAGGTTCAAAAAGGGGGGTTATAGTGGGTGAGGAGATGTTTTAGTGTGTAAGAACAGTTATCATACAGGTATGAATGCTGAAGTTTGATCTACAGTACCCACATGAAAAGCTAGTCATGGGAACTCCTGCCTGTAACCCCTGTCCTGTCTGGAGGGGATTGGGGATAAAAGAATAGCTGAGGCTTAGTGGTCAGGCACTGTGACTAAGGAAAAAGAAATGACAACAAAACAGTAGCTCTGGTTCAGTGAATGACTCCATATCGAGCAAACAATGTGGAAGAGCAATAGAGGAGGGTACAATATATTCTCCTCTGACCTCTGCACATGTGGACATAGGCCACACACATCTTTGCATACGTGTGCATACACTATATATACACACACCACCTTGTACTTTCAACACACACACACACACACACACACACACACACACACACACACACAAGAGTGGGATCTTAGACTGTCTTTATTTATCAATTAATTAATTTATTTATTTTTATTTTTTAAATATTTAATTTATTTCAGGGAGAGAGAGATAAAGAGTAAGATAGAGAATGGGTGCACCAGGGCCTCCAGCTGATACAAACAAACTCCAGACACATGTGGTACTTTGTGCTTCTGGCTTGTGTGAGTCTTAGGGAATTGAACCTGGATCCTTTGGCTTTGTAGGCAAGTACTTTAACCACAAAGCTATCTCTCTAGCCTTAGATTCTACAGTGACATAGCATTTGTAAACATACTTTATTATCATTAAAGACATAATCCCTTGTTGTAAAACATGCATACTAATTAACTAAATAACTAAACTAATTAACTAACTACAATTTGTTTATATTTTAGCTGGGCATGACCAACAGATAATAGCACAGGCCAGAATTTTGCATATTTTAGAAATATATAACATCTTTAACAGGAAGCACTTCATTTTAGAAGACATGTAGTATAGATTTTTCAGCAGTATTTATGTGATATTCTCTCCATCTAAATGTATAACTCTATAAGAATGCTGAAGATTAGCTTATGATTGTGTTTACTGACCTAATTTGAACAGTTACCTGTGAAGCCATCTAAAGGTGATCCATCAATCTAACTCAGTGAGTTAACAGTGCATATTTAGATAACATTTTTGCCATAGTTTATTAATACAGTCAGTTTCACCCAATACAGATGAAACTTATATTTTTAAAAATTAAATAAGAAAGTGTAATGCTTTGGATATTTTTCTTTAGTAACAAAACATATAATTATTAATAAAAACCCTAAGCAATAACAACATGAAATTTGTATTGCTTTAATTATGTGAAATGAATTTTAATGAACAAAACCAAATAATTTCAGTTAGGTCCATAAAAGGAACAATGTTATTTAACCCACAATCTTTCTTCCTCTGACTATTAATTTATGGTCTAGAAAAGATCAATGTACTTACCTTCTTTTTCAGTTCACAAAAAAAAAATTTAATGATTTAGAATGAATCAAGCCAAGGGGGCACTATTTTTACACTTTCTGAACTGAATAGTGTTGTTTAATCCAAAACCAAATAAAACAAGTGAACAGCTCACATTTGGAATTTTGTGTAGTTTCTGAAAATCATAGGCACATTGGGAACTTCTGCTGCTGGATGATTTTTTTCAGAATCTCAACAAAGTTCATATTTTTAAAACCTCTATATTAGTTTAAAGTATTGGGGTGTTATAATTGTTTGATATTGTTAGAATAAAGTTGCATTAATCAAGTGATAATCTTCACAAAAGATTTGGAGGCTGGGGAGATGGCTCAGTGGAGAAAGTACTTGACACACAAGCACAAAGACTTGAGTTTGGATCCCCAGTACTCATGTAGATACCCAGGTGGGTGTGGTGACCCTCCTGTAATCCCAGAGTTTGGGAGGCAGAGACAGGGGATTGCCAGGACAAACTAGTTTGGTAAACTAGCTGAACTGGCAAGCTCTGGGTTCCATGAAGAGACCTTGCTTCAGTAAACAAGATGGAGAGTGTTGTAGACAGTTTCACATTGCTGGTTTCTGGGAAAAAACATCCAAACTAGGCACAGTTTAGCAGAGGAAAATTTATTTCAGATTAAAGATCCAGTGGGAAATTTTATCAATGGCAGAAGAAGCTGCTAACTTCCACAGATCCAAGCAGAGAGAAAAACCACAACCAGCTAGCAAACACCAAAAAAGGGAACAAGCACAAAAAATCCTCCAGAGCTCAGGTTGCTCTGCATACTTTTGGGGCTGAAATCAAATCCACCCCCAAACACACGTTTGGGCTGAATCCCAGGATTTAATCCTAGTGGCACCTCTTCCAGTCAGGCAGCTAGAGGCTCAAGTTACAAGCTTCATAAAACACCTGAGTCTATGGGGAACATACATGCACACTCAAACCACCAAAGAGAGTGTTTGAGGAAGACACCTGACATCAACTTCTGCCCTCCACATGCACATATACATGAGTACACAAACCCACACACATGCAAATATACATGCACACACATAACACACAAATGAATATGGGAAAAATAAAAACTTAGGGGGCAAAGGTCAAAGAGGAGTGCTTTTTTCAGTGATTTTCATATATATGGATATATCACAATGACTCTTAATAATGTGCACAATTAAGATGTTTTATCAAATTATTTAAGAAACTGAATATTATGAATGAAATGATTGAGATGTGGCATCTGCTCTTTTGTGATGTCAAAGTATTTCTTTGAAAAGTTAAACCATCTTTTTATTTCAAATGTTAATTTTAAACTCACTCCCTATTCCAGGAAAGTATTTTTTGAGTTAAGTATATATGAATATACTGTTATCTATAAATATCTTATAACAATTATTTTGAATAAAACTATAATTTTCCATTAAAATTAATTTCTTTAAAAACCCCTTGTTTTGAGTGTCCAACGTATAGAACAGATGTGATCACTACATTAATAGTAATGTTGCAAAACAAACTCACCTGTACAGAATTTTGTTGAAACTTAATTTTCATGGCCTTTACTGAAGATACAAGAGAAATCTATTTAAAGCTATTTAACCTTTAAGGGAGATTGATGGTCTCATGAAAGGGTCCCATTCAAGATGGTTATGAGATAACAGAGATTGTTGAAAAACATGTTGAATGCTCTGTTACTTTCCAGTGGCAACTGGGGTTCATTCCTTAGAGCACACGTATGTATTAATGGTAAGATGTTTGGGGTGCACTGCAAATGCAAGCTTATGCCTATTCTTCCTATACCAAGCCTTCCAACTCAAATTTCTGTAAAATAATAAATGAATTCATATTAACATATTAAATATGAAATATCACAGAATGTGGAGAAGTTGATTCATTATGTTGGGTGTTGAGATCCTGAGAAAGCTATTTGTTATTTGGCATTTAGACAAAAACAAATGAAAATCGTGGCAGCTACTTTATCTTCTGAATATTTAATCTGATTCAAAATTTGGCCTATTTGTAGATAATTTCCAGGTATGTAACACGACTTTAACCTTAAACAGTAATATAAACAATGTTGTAAATCAAAAGGATAGAGCCTTAAAAGAAGCACTGATTTCACTAGCTATTTTTATCATTATTTATATTACCTTTCATGAGTCTCAACAAATATGAATTTTATAAATAAACTTCCTTAATTTCACCCACCAAAGTAGCCCTATTATGTCTATGACAAGGATATTGCAACCAGAACTAAGACAATTATATAAGGAGGCATCTCAAGTGAAGCATAGAAGTTATATATTTATACATTAACATAGATTCTAGCCTAAAACCTAGAGCCAGGGCATTATGTTTCTACTTCTCATTCAGAAAATCTTTCAGGAAGCTTTCAGTAGTTCATAAAGTTCAACTACTTTTGTTCCACTTCTTACTGAAAGCCAGTGCCATCCCCCTGATGGTTTAAAGTTTTTTTGGTCTGAGTATGCTGAGATGAGTACTATCATCTTGAACTTGGCTGAGCAAGGAGGTGATTTGCATTGGAGGTAGGGGCAGTTGAAAAGTGGCTCCTTAGGGTCTTGCATGTAAGGAGGTACAGAGTCTATCATCTCATTTTACTTCTGAGCTGTGATTTCAATATGTGATTCAATATGTCTGGAGACTTTTAAAAATGAACTCAAGGTTTCAATAAAGGCCTTGCCTTTAAGATATATAACCTGTGATTAAAAATAACCCCAGCTCAAAGCAGAAGACTGACCTTTGCAAAAGCAGTAATGGGATATTTGGCTTCTTTTTACCATGCTGAAATAGGTCTATTTAATCTGTAAATGGAACAGAGCAAAAATGGGTGGCAATTAAGAAGACCTCAATCAGTACTAGATGTGGTTTGGATTGAGGAATCATTATGTCTATGAAATGAATATATATGCAGAACATCTGGATTGTTTCTATGAATTTCACAGTTATGACAGCTAATGGTCATGTGTTATGACATTTATCCATATAACTCTGAATATACACTGAGTGCCGATGGGCAAAGTGTGCTTTATCATTAGACTAGCACTGTGTGTATTGTCCTTGGGAATTTCGCTGAAGACATTAATGTCACTACTTCCAAATAATTATATTTCTATTGAGTGTATTGTTAGTATTAGAGACCCATGGTCATTTGACTTTGAATTTTAATAAGACAGATTCTTCAAGCTTCTTTTGCTCCTTCAGGACTCTAAGGCAGTTCCAATATTCAATACTGATACAGATAATGACCTGAAAGAGTTAAGGGAATGAATGCTGTTTTATTAGAATTGTTTACATACTGCAACAGGGAATATGGGAAATTAAATAATTGTTTGGTATTTGAATTCTCCCCTTTCCCCTGTAATTCATGATTGAAAATGAGAGTTATGGTATATATATATATATATACATATATATATACATATATATATATATATATATATATATATATATATATATATGTCAGTATTTATCTTACATTTAAAAAAATTGCCTCATTCATTCTACCAGCTCCCTAGATAAAGTGTTTTGATGAAGAGGAGAGTGAGGTGAAGTGGTATCTCTCATCAGCAGCTTGACATAAATTATGTCTCTGACTATTTCAAAAAGGGAAAAAAATAGAAAAGGCTATGAAGGGCCCAGGGTAGCAGGTAAGTGTACTTGAGATAAATGTGTTAGAGAAGTTTCTTCTAAGACACAAATCCATACTTAGCAATTGCCTAGCATAAGGAAGGGTAGGGGGTTTGCTTTTCTCTCTGCAATGAAGTATCAGGGACTAGTTGCCTGGCAGTAAACTCACTTGTGCACAGAAGTTTAGAATGGCATGCTATGTTTGTTAATGCCTCTGCTTGCTTTGCAACTGCCTGCCTACCTTTGTTGGTCAGGAGCTTTTGACTGCTGCTGGAATGCCAAGTGACAGGACAAATGATCTGCCAGTGTTTTCCTGTTAGTGCTTTGTAGTGAGGATTTTGATGATGGATTGGACTCCAGAAAGTATTAGAAAAGGAGTTTTTTTTTTTTTTCCTTCTGAATTCTCATAGCACTTTGTACTTCTTTCTAGCAGAGCAATTATTGTGCTGTATTGTAATTATTTGCAACTGCCTCTCCCTGTAGACCGTGAGTACCTTGATGCCAGGGTCTTTGCTTTATTTATCCATGGTCTAGCATAATTTCTTGCACATGGTAAAAGTCCATTAAATGTTTGTTAATCAAGACTCTGATAGCAAATGATGATCAAGCTTATCACTTATATGCCTACTGGTTGTTTCCCTAGACCTGGTTTACCAGAGACTAAGAGAATACTACCAAGACTGGAAATTAGATTTGTTCTTCAGGACATGAAGGTAGCCATGATCTGGCTTTTTGGAGAAGACAGTTGTGACTGGACAGTCATTTTCTTCAAAATCATGGAAGCTTAAGCATAGGATTTTCAGCCTCTCATTTATTGAAACCTTTACAATTTCTTGTACCCCACCACCTGGTGTTTGTATGCTTACTTGATTAAGGTTTGCATCCTCCTTTAGGCTGTGAGATAAAGGATTCAGGAGATATGCAGCTGATTTTACTCCCTAGCACATTCTTATGAACTAGCATAGCACTCAGTATGTAGTAAATACTCTTTAAATGAATAGGGCTGAAAATAGTAGAATGACTTTACTTGTTCATGTAGGGTTTCGTCCCTTTTCTGGAATAAGCAAATGTATGTGTATCAGTCTTTTCAGTGTTAAGCTGGAAACTCTTTGGATTCAAACCTAATGTTTGAGAATCCAATCTTTTTTTTTTTTTCTCAGAAAACTTCAATAAAATTGTTTCTCATTATTGGACATTATTGATTTTTTAAAAATATATTCTTCTTTAAAGATAACGTGTTGCTTTTTAAAGGGACAAAGTTTGGAAAACTGCAGTTTTGGTCTTAGCACTGCCTTTCTGTTAAGTTTTAAAGGATCAAGTGTTTGGCTGCTGTACAGGCTTACCTCAAGGGGAAAGGCCTTTAGAGTGACACTTGGTAATTTAGCCATTAAGGTTAATGTTCATCTTCTCTCTGTCTATTGAAACTTCTAGGGTAGGCAGTACAAATAGCTTATCAGGTAGTTTTAAAGGTCATGTGCAAAGGAAAAAACCTGCACTGCTCATGGAAATGTCCATAGTAATCAGTGGCTACTTATGGGAGGAAAGGCCTGAGGGACTCTCAGCTCATCTATCTTCTCTTATCCTCCAGGTCACTTTGTGACAAATTTTGAGTTGGTAGCAGCCCAGTCTATAAGGTAGCTAGCTATGCACATCTCTGCTGTCTACATTACTGAAGTTAGTAAGGTTAAGCCAAAAAGAAAAAGAAGGAGGAGGAGGAGGATGAAGAATACCTTTCAACTTTTCTCTTCCTCTTCAGCCTCTCTCTACACTTTACCTCTGGGGTGAGGCTGACAGACATAGCAACAAAGAATATACTGCTGTGTTGACAACCCATGGCAGTAGTCAAACTTAGATTTCATGAAGAAGTTAGAATAAGGTTAGTGGGATGTTCAGTATTTTCCCTTGATGTTACTTGCCATGCTTCTGTCATCCTTTGGTATGCTCCAACCCTCTATGGGATGTATGAATTGAGCCTTGCCCCATCAAGTCTGACCACATCATGAATCCCTAATAAGTAGATCTGGAGCTCCTGAAGAAAAACTAAAACTTAACCTAACACTCTGACTCCCAAATGGACAAGGCCACTGACTGAACTTCCTTTAAGTCTTAATTGAATTACTGATTGTTTTATTTCTTTCTCCCACAAGTAAAGTGTGTTGCAGCTGCTTGGAAGATGAAGGAAAATCTAGAGATTTTTTTTTTTTAATGGTAGCTCTGAGGCAAGCATTTAGGAGTGACTCTAATAGCTATTTCAGAAAAGCGAACTGTACCTTCAGGCTTATTGCAGTCACCCATTGAGAGAGAAATCACAGAATGAGTCTGCAATAATGATAAAATGAGGAATGCACTGCTCTGAAGTACAGCCAATAGCTGCTTTGCATATGGATTCACTATTAAGATAAGAGTCCGCTTTACATCGTGTTTATTATCTGCTTCTCAAAATATAGCAGAAGGGTTAGGGGATTATATTTTAGAGAAAAAGTTTTTAAAATCCTATTGATGGGTAGATATGTCAATTCCCCTTGTCACTGCCCTGTCCTTCTCTTTTCCCTTGAGTCGTTGCTGGGAATTCTTTCAAATTCAAGAGTCTATTGTTTTATTATGATATTTTTATTTGCTAGAACTCTGTGGTCCTCCATGTTTATTTTTGAATGGGAACTTGGCAGTTATTTATGAGAAACACCAGAGCAGTATTAAGGATGACAGAGCAGACTAATTTCCAAAGATTCAGCTCAGAAAACAATGTAGTTTTGTTTGAATTTTATTTTCATCCTACCAAAATGAATTCAGTATCTCATGGCTACAAATTTACTTTTGAGGTGATGACCAACCTGGGTACTCTAGGGCTTCTTTCACAACATTTAATTTTGAACATCAAACAGAATGAGAAGGATGAGATTGAAAATAGTAAAGGAGTAAGAATTGAAGTTTGATTATACTTTTGAATCCAAAGTTAGCTTTTATTAACATTGTGAATTTTATGTTTGAGAACAGAGGATGAGTCCTTTATCTCTACTGAGTTTTGCAAATGGCATTCTCTAGTATGCCAGTCAGAATTGAACATTTGTAAATGGTAGATATCATTTTATGTACTTGTATGCATGTATGTAATACATGCACAAACATATATATGTGTATGTATATATAGGCATATACAATAGCTCTGTAATATGTATGTGAATGTGTGTATGTGTAAATATATAAAATATTTTAAGATGAGTAGGTAAGTATAAAAAAAAACTTTTTTTTTTTCTTTTTTGAGGTAGGGTCTCACTCCAAGAAAACTATTTAATCAATGTTTTCCAGTTAATAATGCGTGTGTTTTTCCTTTCCAGTCCTTTAATTCACTTATTATGCATTCATACCTTTCATTTGGTTGAGCAAAAAGATTAAAAATGCCACTTTGTTCTTCAGGTAGCAGTGGGTTTTTTTTCCCCATATGCTATACAGTATTTACTTAAAGGAAACTGAAAGTGTTCCTATGAATATTTAAGGACTTCCATATTTCTAGAAAGGTGGATAAATTTTGAGTGATAGTTTTTTGATCAGCTTTAACAGGATCCTTAATTTATGGTGAGTCTCCTAACCTATCCCAAATTATAGACAGAGGACTGTACATCTCTCTCCAAAGAGTAAATGATATCAGTGTTCTAGAATACATTAAAGAAGAAAGCTAAAGGACATAGAGCCCCTCAACTCCCCTATGAAATTACTAAGGTGTCCAGTCTTCCTAATGTAGACATTGTCAGAAAATCTTCAAAACAAAAGTAACTTTACATGTCATTGAAAATATGAAATCAGTGGATTTTGTTTTCTTGTTAATCTGGAATTGAATAAAATGAAATTTAAGTTTCAAACTAGGACATGGTACCTAGTTCAGTGAACTTATCTCTGATATTTAGAGAGATATGGCTCCTGGAAGACATAGTTAAGACAATCACTATAGCTCAAACTGGTGGTAAAAGCTCCAAGAAGCTGAAATACCCATGGTTTTCTTTTTGCTAGATATGTTATTACCCTTATTTACTATAAGATAATTTACTTTGTTGTGGCTAGAAAATTTATATGTCTATGTATTGATAAGCTGAATTATATATATTTTATATATCTCAATTGAGGGATAGTTGATAGTACAATATTAACAGTACACTTTGGTGAGTTTTAAAAAAATATAGGTATGTAACTACCACAATGATCAAAATAGAGAACATTTCTTTCAACTCAGATCATCTCATTAGATATATTGCAATAAATTCCTCACTTCATTGTTGTCTGCTGCATTTTACCATTACGTATTTGTAACAAATATTTTCTAGAATTGTTCAGAAATTGAGCTATACAGTATATAGGTCTTATTTTGAAGCAGAAGTTTCATTATGTAGTCTAGGCTTCCCTCAAATTAGTGATCCTCCTGTCACAGGTCCTAAATTACAGGATTCCCCACAGCCCCAAGAATTAGTATATTGTCTGGTTTGTGTGCATTTCAGTTATATTGTTACATGTATAAATAGTTTATTCCTTTTATTACTAAATAACATTCAATAAATTGTTTATACAATATTTGATGGTCACTTGAATTATTTCCAGTTTTAACTACTATGGTTAATGTTACTCTTTTTGGGTGGTGCACATATTTGCATATCTCTGAGCTATGTAACTGATAATAAATAACTGAATCAAAGAATGTTTAATCTAAAAGGAGTGCACCAGTAGAATGGATCAAGGACAGGACAACATATCTAAACTAGAAGACCAGGTGGCAGATCTAATACAGTCCAACAAAGAGCCAGACAAACTAATAGGAAGGCATAAATGGGAATTTAAATACATTTGAAACACTATGAAGAGATCAAACATAAGAATTCAGGGCATAGAGAAGAATTTCACTCCAAAGATATACCAGGTATTTTCAACAAAATCATAGAAGAAAACTTCCTCCAAGTAGGGAAAGTCAAGCCAATACAGATACAGGAAGCCAATAGAACATCAAACAGACAAAATCAGGAAAGTGCCTCTCAATGTCATATTATAATTAAACTACAAAACAAACAAAACAACAACAACAACAAAAAAAACATATTGAAAGCAGTTAGAGAGAAAAATCAAGTAACATACAAAGGAAAGCTCATCAGGATAACAGCAGATTACTCAACACAAACTTTAAAAGCCAGAAGGGCTTGAAATGATATATTCCAAGTTTTGAAAGACTTGAACAACTGTGAACCAAGATTATTTATTCTTTAAAGCTATCCATTCAAATAGACAGTGAAATAAGGACATTTCACAACAAAAGCAGGCTAGAGGGATGTATGAACACTAAACTACTCTACAGAAAATACTTAAAAGTATATTCCATGCTAAAGAGAAAGAGAAGCACACACATAAGGGACCTGGAAAAAATAAACCATACTCAAATATTAATACAAGAGAGCAAAGGTAAAACTGGAAGAACTACAAAAGAAGATGAATGGCAAGAATAAGTACACACCTTTCAATAATAACTCTTAATATCAATGGCCTCAATGTCCCAACCAAATGACACAGGTCTCTATTTTTTCATTCATATCTCTACTGACTAAGATCACATTCATTCACTCAGTGTTATCTTTGATCCTTTTATTTCTCAAATGCTTTTTGGGGTTGTGACTTTCATTGCTTTTAGTTATTCCTATAGTTCCATACTTGGCTTTCCCAAACTTGGGTACTAACAGTTGCAATTAAGTGCTTTATCTAGTGTTGGCATCAATATAAATTGGAGAAGACACTATGGAAATCAGAATGAATTTTGCTCAACATAAAAAAAAGATTCAAAGTATCAGAATACCATTTCTGAGTATATGCCTGAAGAAGAGAAAAACCATTATAGAATAGTTATACATAGATACCCAAATTTATTGTGGCCCTAGTCTCATTTGCCAAATTATGGAATCAGACTTGTTTCTCATCAATGGACCAATGGATAAATAAAACATTTTAATTCATATGCAATCAAAATTACTCATCCATAAAAGTGATTTTTCTTCATATTGAATGATTTTTTAAAATAATATTTATGCAGACTAGCATTCCTGGAATAAGGAAGAGTGGGCTTGCACATCAAAAATCTCTCAAATAATTTTTCATACCCCCTTTAACTCAAGCTGCTCTCACTCTTGGTTGGAGAAATTGCTTTATTTTATAGATGGTAGAGAAAATGGATGGGAGTTGAGATTCATTGATAAGACTCAAGAAGATAACTGACTTCCCACCATGAGACTTGCCATCTCTTCCACATCTTCCAGGAACCCAGGAGATCTTGCAGTGGAAGTAGGCCATGAACACTTCTCTTTACTGTTAACTTGAAAACCAGCACCAGGGTGTTGATAGCATGCATGGTGAAAAAGTAGATCATATCAAAGTAGAAATCCATAGTCTACAAAGAACTCAACACAAAACTAACTGCTAACATGCCAGACATGACTCAGGGAATATTGAGGAAGTGGGGGTGGAAAGACTGTAAGAGCCACAGAGTAGGTCGGAATACCCTGAAGCACAGTGCTCCCACTATCTCACTGGGACTGGCTGAGGCCTTTATGACCCCACAGTGAATCCCATAAACTCTGAGGAGGGCCCCAGGGGAATGGGAACAGGCAAGAAGGAGTAAAAGAGTATCATCTGTTAAAAAATAAACAAAAACCCCATAAGGCAAGACCCACATTACCCATGGGGGGAGGACAAGGAGAAGGTTAACAATGGTACCATCATGGCTGTATATAAATATAAATATAAATATAAATATAAATATAAATATAAATATAAATATAAATATAAATATAAATATAAATATAAATATAAATATAAATATAAATATATATAACATATATATATATCATATATATATATATTACATAACTAATAAAAATAAATAAATTTTAAAAACTAGTTGGTGTTATATTAATAGTTTTTATACGGTGCTATAGTCAATCTGTTAATATTTTGTTGAGGATTTGTGTATCTATGTTCATGAGTGATATTGATAAGTAGTTATGAAGGAAGCCTTGTAAAATGAATTAAGAAACATTTCTTCCAATCCTACTTTGTGGAAGACACTGTGAATTATTTGCATGTTATCTAAGTGCTTGTTATGATTCACCAGAAAAAATAATCTTGGCATAAAAGTTTCTTCCTTCTTTTCCTTTATGACAAATTCCATTTCTTTAAGAGTTATAGCACTGTTAGAATTATTAAACATTTTAATAGGTGAATTTTTGTAATTGATAATTTCCTATGAGTTGATTCTTTGAATCTAAATTTTTAAATTATGTGTATATTAAAGTTGTTTGTAGCAATTTTTTACTCTTCTTTAACTTTATGGATATTCTCTAGTTATGTCTGATTTTCTGTTACTAACATTGATGGTTCTGACTTATTTTTTACCCTTTTATCAGACCTATAGAAGTTTATCAAATTTATTGATCTTTCCAATTAAGAACTTTTAGGTTAATTAAGTTTTTAATTTGTTTTTCTCTTTTGGCTTTCTTAATGTTAAGCCTTATTGTATTATTTCTGTCCCCATTCTTGCTTTAGGTTTATATTACTCTTCCTTTTGTAGTTTCTTGAGAGAGAAGCTTCGATTATTTATGTGTGGCCTTTCTTATTTTCTAATTTAACCACTTAATGCTAAAGTTTTCTTCTATGCACTACTATATTAGATTCTCATAATTTTAGTGCTGTATGTTTATACTAAGTTCAAATAATTCAAATATTTTTAAAAATTCTTAGTGTTTCCTTTTGGTGCCATGAATTATTTAGTACTATATCATTTAATTTTGACTTGATTTTAATCTATTTCTGTTATTCATTTATCATTTAATTACTGATGGTTAATGGACATGTTATATATCATTTTAATTTGTATAAACTGGTAAGGTTTGTTTAATGATAAAGAATATTATTCATTTTGGTTAATGTTCCATATACACTTTTTTTTTAAATCTTCATCCCTGAAGCTTTTTTTTTTTTTTTTTTTTTTTTTTGGAGAGAGACACAGAGAGAGACAGACAGAGAGAGAGAGGGAGAGGGAGACAGATAGAGCATGGGCGCTCCAGCTGTCTCTCAGCTGCTGTGAACGAAATCCAGATGTGTGCACCCCCTTGTGGGCAAGTGTGGCATTGTGCCCTTGTGTCACTTTGCATCTGGCTAAATGTGGGACCTGGAGATTGGAACCAGTGTTCTTAGGCTTAGGAGGCAGGCGCCTTAACCACTAAGCCATCTCTCCAGCCCCCATATACACTTTTAATGAATATATAATCTGGTTTTGCTGAATTGTTGCATAAATGTCAGTTGCATTCCGTTGTTTGTGTTAGTCACTTCTTTTCTGTTATTGTTCATTTCATTCTTACTACTTCTGTCCATAAGAGTGATGGGTTGAAGTTTTTTGGTGTGTGTGTGTGTGTGTGTGTGTGTGTGTGTGTGTGTGTCTGTCACTAGTATCTGGATATGATACTAGTCTTTCTGAGTCTCAGTTACCTCACTTAAAATCACATAGTATTATAGTTTCCAGTTCCTCTGCTTTCCTGCATATTTACTAACCTCATTTTTATAACTGAATAAAAATTTCATTGTATATTTTTCATATTTTCATTATTTATTCATCTGTTGATGGGCATTTGGCAAAATCCATTTTCTTTTGTAATAAACATGGACATATAGATATCTCTGTATTAGAATATATAATCCTATGTCTATATGCCCAGAAGTAGTACAGCTGAGTGAAACAGTAGTTATATTTTGAATTTTTTGGGAAACCTCTTTACTGATTTCAATAATGTCTATACTAGTTTCTGCTGACACTCACAATGGATTATGGTTCCCCTTTCCCCACATCCTTGCCCACATTTGTTGTCATTTCTTTTGTTGATGCTAGACATGCTGTTTGGAGTGAGATGGAAAACAGTGTAGATTTAAATTGCATTTCCTTGATGATAAAAATGTCATATATATATATATATATGAAACCATTGGTAATTTTCTTTTGATAATTATCTGTTCTTTTCCCCATTTATTGATAGTTTTGATTCTTGATTATTTATTTTTTGCATTTTAATATGCTAGATATTAAGGTTTTAAATGTAGGATGCAAAGATTTTCACCCATGCTGTAGGCTATGTGTATGCACAGCTAATAATTAACTGTTCAGAAGCTTTTTAATTTCATGTACTTCAATTTTTCATTTCTTGGGGCTGTTTTTCATGCTATTGTAGTCCTAAACAGAAAGTTCTTGCTTATGTCTACATCTATTTTTCATCGTGTGTGTATGATATGTGTACATTCATGTGTGTGTGAATGAAGACACACATTCTACTATGTGCTTGTTGATGTCAGAGGACCATCTCAAGCACCAGTCTTCTCTGACCACCTTGTTTTTGAGGCAGGGTCTTGCTTGTTGTTTACTGCTTTCTATGCCAGGCTAGCTGGCCTGTGAGCTTTGGAATTTTCCTGTCTCTGCCTCCCTTCTTTCTGTAGATACCATGGGATTACAGATTCTGGTGCTAAAAACCCAGCTTTACATGGGTTCTGATAATCATAATTTTGATTTTCACATGTTTGCAGCCATCTCTTTATCCACTAAGTCATCTCTCCAGCCTCCTATGTGTATATTTTGAATTGTATTCTCTATGTGTTCCCTTAGCAGTTTCAGCATTTCAGGCTTTAAATTAAAGTCTTTGATACATTTTGAATTGATTTTTTTGTTGTTGTTGTTCAATGTGAGAAATATAAATCCTATTTCATTCTTGTGCAGGTAGATATCCAGTTTTGCCATCATCATTTGTTGAATAGGCTGTTTCTTTCCAGTGTTTGTTTTTGATACCTTTATGAACTATTTGCTTTCCATAGCTATGTGGGTTTATTTCTGGATTATCTATACTGTTGCATTGGGTACATGTCTGCTGGTGTGTCAGTACCATGATGTTTTTGTCCCTAAAATTATGAAATGTAATTTTGAATTATATCTACAGCAGTGTTCTTTCAGATCAAGATTGCTTTGGAAACCCTTGGTCTTCTGTCCTTGTATCTGAAATTTCAGATTCTTGTTTTTTCCTAGTTGTGTGAAGAATGTCAATGGAATTTTGATGGGGATTGACAATTTTTCAATATTACAGATCAGGTGCATTCAGGATGGTATGGATGTAAATTCACAATATTAATTCTACCAATACAGCTTCATGAAAGGTTTTCCTGTCATTACTGTCTTCTTCAACTTATTTTTCAATGTCTTTAAATTTTCATTATATATGTCTTTCAATACTTTATTTAGTTTTATTCCCTTATACTTGATTTAGAGCTATAGAAAGTGGACATTTTTTTCTAATCTCTTTCTCAGAAAATTCATTCATGTTATATAGAAAAGGTCCTGACTGTTTATGTTGATAATGTATCTTTCAACTTTTCTGAGAGTGTTTATCTACTTTAAAGGTGTTCATAGTCTCTACAGTCTTTTTTTAATGTAGAATAACATGCATACCTGACTGTTCTTGAACTCCCTATGTAGCAGAGGATGAACTTGAATTTTGATCTTCTGACTCTATATCTAGAGTGCTGGAATAACAGGTGTGTATATTCATTCCTAGTTTATGCAGTGTTAGGGTACTTTGCAAACATGCCTTTTCTGCATCTATTAAGATGATGGTGTGAATCCTGTCTTGAGGTTTATTTATATAGTGATTACTTTTATTTACTTGCAACTGCTAAATGAGCTTTGCATCCCTGTGAGGAAACGAATTTGCTCATGGTGTATGATCTTAATGTGCTGTTGGACTCAATTTGGAAGCATTTTGTTGAGTATTTTTATGTCTATGTTCATGAGGGAAACTTGTCTATAGTTTTCTTGTTATGTATTTACCTTGTTTGGGTATCATGGTAATACTAGCTTCATAGTATAAGTTTGAGAGTTATACTTCCCTTTCCACTTTGTGGGACATTTGTGAGAAGTCTTGGTGTTGAATCTTCCTTAAAAGTTCAGTTGAATTCTTCATTGAAAACAATTGAATTTGGGCTTTTATTTATGGGAAAGTTTTAATTACCATTTTAATTTCATTACTTGTTATAGTTCTGTTTAACTTGCTCACATAGTCTGGTTTTAATTTTGGAAGATCATATGATTTAAGAAATTTTCAATTTTTTTCTAGGATTCCCAGCTTTTATGGAATATAAGTTTTCAAAGTATTCCCTTATCATCTTCCTAATTTCATTGCAATCTGTTCTAATAACTTTCATTTCATCTCTAATTTTACTTATTTCTCTCTTTTCCTACTTTTGTTAGTTTAGCTAGGGATTTGTCAATATTGTTAATTTTATAAAAGAAAAATCTTTGATCTATTCATCTATTCTAATCATTGTTCTCTTTGTTTCCATTTCATTAATTTCTGCCTTAATTTTGATCATTTTTGTATTTATTTTGTAAAATTTTATTTTATAAATATATTATAATGTGTTATACACTTTTATCTCCTTGCCCTAACTTCTGTTACCCTGAGGTCCCTCCTCAGTGGGGTTATGGTAATCACTATGGGAACATGGACGCCTCAATCAGTCCCTATGGGGTAGTGGCGTAAACTGTCCCTCAGGGTATTCCTACCCACTCTGTGGCTCTTACATTCTTTCCATCCTCCCTTCCACAATGTTCCCTGAGGCATGGCAGGCCTGTTGGCAGTATGATTTTGTGTTGAGTTTTTTGTAGCCTCTGTATTTCTGCTTTCATAGATTTTGATTAAGCTGCATATCTGTTACCATCATCCTGGGGCTGGTTGTCAGGCTAACCATAAGAGCAGCATTCATGAGGTCACTTCCTGTGCAATTTCTTCTGGGCCCTGACATTTGTTTTGGGTTTCTAGTTTTTCTAAAGCATCATAAAATTATTTGAGACCTTTCCTATTTTTAAATATGTGCACATAGCTATAAACTCTCTACTTACTAGGGATTTGTATAGAGCCCAAAAGATCTATTAGGTTGTACCACAATTTTAATTTTATTATAGGAATTTAATTTTTCCTCCCTGATTTCTCAAGCCATTATTTATTCAGACGTGTACTATTCAGTTTCTAAGTATTTGTGTATTTCATGAAGTTTTTCTTGTTGACTTGTATTTTTGTTCCCCTGGTGTGATTTCACTTTTTCTTTTTTTGCATTTTTAAGGTTTGGTTTATACTGTATAATGTTATCAATTTTAGAGAAAGCTCTATCTTCCGCTGAGAAGAATGTACTTATTTTATGCCTTACAGTGTTTGGTATGACATTGGGATTCCCCTTTTTTGGTGGCAGAAGATTTATAATTGTTACATCATCTTGATGTGTTTTTCCTATTATTAATATGTGATGCCTCATTTTTAATCTCTTCTGACTCATTTTTTAAAGCATATTTTTATCAGATGTAAGAATTACTATGCCAGCTTGTTCATGGATTTTATTTGGTTGGTAGATTGGCTTCTGTCCTTTGGCTCTCAAGTATTGGACATCTTTGGTAGCTAAGTAAATTTCTTAGAGGTGGCACATATAGTCAGATGTTGTTTTATCCTAATTGTGAAATATTTATTTTGTTATAAGAACTTTCTACATACATTTTTACTATCAATATTAATAAGTTATCTTTGTGATTTATTTTTACTTTTTAAGCATATCCTAATTCTAAATTATCACACTTAATTAATTTTCATTCTGTATCAGTGCTCTTTGGCATTATCTCACTGTTTAAAACAAAACTTTAAAAACCCTCTGAGAAGAATATGTGTGTGTGTGTGTGTGTGTGTGTGTGTGTGTGTTTTTTAAGTAATCCAGTCAGTGTATATCTTTTTATTGGTGTGTCAAGGCTATTTATATTTAATCTTATTATGCAGAAAGGATATTCTTTTCCTATGATTTACCTGATATTCTCATTGCTTAGATTTTTGGTATTTCTCTTCCTCCTCTTGTATTAGTTAGTACTAGGGTTTGGCTGGTTTCCTGTATTGGACAAGACTGATTTCTTCCTGGCTGTTCTTTGTTCATCTTTTCTTCTTATGGGATACATTATTTCCTGTGTTTACATGTTTGAAATTTTCTTTTTATTCTTTTACCTTTAGTATTTTTAAAAATAAGTTTCTACAATGCTGGTTTCAAAACCATGAACTTCCTTAATTTGTTTTTGTCTTGAAAAATTTAAGTGATCATGTTGCTAGGTGTTGCAATCATGTTTAACAGTTATTAACTCTCAGTGTTTGCAATATATTGTTCCATGCTTTGTTCTGGCTTAATGTTGTTAATAAAAGATCTGATGTTATTCTGGTATTTCTTTTGTATTTGAGTTGTTATTTTTCTGTTCAGTTTTTGGTATTGATTCTTTGCTTTGTATTTTTGACATCATGGCAATGATATGTCATGTGGAGGTACTTCCCTGGTCATGTTGATTGGTGGTTCTGAATTCCTCTTGTGTTTGAATGTTGATTTTTTCCTTTGGGTTTATTCAATTTTCTGCTATAACTTTATTGAATAAATTGTCTATGCCTTTTGATTTAATTTCAGCTCATTCTTATACTTTAGGCATTCTTAGGTCTGGTTTTTAAATTTTTCTTAGAATTCTTGTCCTAGTCATGTTTATTAATTCCTTTCTTTATATATACCTGAATTTATTTGTATCTAAACTTTGTACTTCATCCCTGAAATTAATTCTTCTACTTTGTCTTGCTGATGTTTTCTAATTTTTTATTTTTATTTATTTGAGAGAGAGAGAGAGATGCAGATAGGGAGAGAATGGGAGTGCCAGGGCCTCCAGCTGCTGAAAACAAACTCCAGATGCATGTGCCTTCTTGTGCATCTTCCTTATGTGGGTACTGGGGAATTGAACTTGAGTCTTTTGACTTTGCAGGCAAGGGCCTTAATTGGTAAGCTATCTCTCCAGCCCCAGAGGATGTGCTTTCTTTGTTTATTTTTATTAGTATTATTATTAACAACATATTTCATATGGCTACATCATGTGTTGGTACCCTCTTTTCCCTAGTTCCCATTCCACTGGGGACACTCCTCAGTGGGGTTGCAAGTATTCCCCATTGGGTTGTGGTTTATGAGATTCCTGAAAAGGATGAACATAGAGCTACCAACTGACCCAGTTATTCCCTTATTGGGCATTTATCCGAAATGCTCCATGCATCCAGACAGAGATCCTATTTTTATTAAACAGATTCCTTATTTCATTTTAGTAACTTGTTTGGTTATTTTATACTATTTCAATTTCCTTTCTGATTTTTTTTTTTGAATTTTTCTTCCAAATTTCATTTGGGTAACTTTCTTATCTAGGTCTTGGATTAATTTCCTTATTTCATTAATCTACTTACTTGAGTCTTCTACATAGGCATTAATAATTTTTAAATTTTTTATTAGTTATGTATATAGTGAGTATACAGCCATGATGGTACTATCGGTAACCTTATCCCTGTCCTCCCCCCCATGGAGATTGTGGGTCTTGCTTATGGGGGTACCCATCAGTTATGAAGGAGAGGCAATATCTCTGTGCACAATGACCCAATCCATGGCTCTGACAATCTTTCTGCCCCCTCTTCCATGAATTTCCCTGAGCCATGTTGGGTTCATTTTAGGTCATTTTTGGTCTATTTCAGTGAGGAGTTCTTGGGAGTCTCTCTGAGTTTTTTTCTTTTGGCACTTCAGCTACTATCTCAGAGACTTTGGTTTCCATTATTTGGGACTTGTGAGTTTGGTGATATGTTATTTTTTTTTAATCTCACATACTTTTTATTTCTTCATTATTTTTTCACATCTTTTGGGATAGTTGTGTCTTCCAGCATTAACTTTTCTCCTTTTACTCACTTGTTATTAGTTTTGTTTTATGAGTCATTCTATAGTGATGTCTTCATCGGGAATTATGTTTCCTGCTGCTATGTAAGGAAGTAGTCATAGCAGTACTCCTTGTTAACATTAATAGTACTATGAAAGCAGTCCTTGTTTTGCCTCCCTGTATAAGATACTTAGATATTTCACTTGTGTTCCTGATAAATTTTACAGACAGTGACATTGGAATACTGGTTGTGTAAAGAGTAGTGTATAGATTTTTTTAGACCTAAGGTTATCAATATCAATATTTAAGTAATAAAATGAGGAAGATGTGGGGAAAGAAGGAAATATTAGGTAATGGATAATGACATTGAGCTTATATGTGTTGGGAGTATGAGAATTAGTAGAGACTGTTAGAGATGTAGAAAATAAGATTCTTATAAGTATAAAAAAGTAAAGGACAGTCATGAATTTCTTTTCCAGTGAGATGGAAGTTGAAACAGCTTAACAATTAATGTATATAATTTTAAATAGTAATAAAAATATCCTCCATTTCCCTCCTTGCAAACAAATAAATAAAATATTTTTAAAATATCAAATTTAGAAAAAATAAACAGCTAAAATTTTTAAAAGGACCATAATCAAAGTAGGTGTGATACTCTTAGTCTAATCTTTTTTTTTCTCATTGGAATGATATATTTACCTCTCTTCTTGGATTGTTGTTTATATCAGTCTCTGTAGGTATCAGGGAGGACTGCTAATTTTAGACAAGTCAGGTCAGTTTGTTCTTCCATATGAGAAGGATTCTGTCAGTACAAACTACTTTCCACCAGAATTTCCTGGCCAAAGAACCTCCTGCAATCCCTCCTCCCCCAATAAGTCTTTCCCCTAGTGAATTAGGGCTTAAGCTTCCCACAGGTAGGGCTCTCTGAGGTTCACACTCTGAAGGGATATGTCTGCCTGACAGATCTTTGCCTGCTGGCAGAGGGCAAGGCACCACAGTAATCTTCCATTGATCCTGTGTAACTCTCGCTCAGCAATTATGGGGAAGTGGGAATCATTTTCTCTGGTTGGTTATTTTTGGTTGAGATTTGCTGGTCATACATTATGTACTCTCAATGTCATTTCTGTGAATATTTCACTGTCAGAGACAATTAATACCAATCAGTGTGGTGACTAAAGTGACTGTGGTGGAAGTGGGTGGTTGATGGGGTCAACTTTTGGAAGAAGTTCTAGTCAGTTTACTGGCAGAGATAGTTAAGACTGATTTGCAAGGAAGCTATGGCAGCCATGGTCCCAGTTGTTGTAAGAGAAGTGTCAATAGCAGTGCCACCAGGTTCTATTTATGGAAAAAGTTTGTTGGTATGTGTAGCAAATGATAAGGCTGGTAAGTCTGTGAATTGGCTGGGAATAGCTTGGCCCAGTGTACAGTGGCCCTAGTCCTTCCCTTAACCATTCATCCACTTGTTCAGATGCAGCTTCAAATCCACCATCTTAACCACAAGTCGTGTCATTAATTTTTTAGCAGCTCATTTTTGATATTTCTAGTTATATAGTTCTTTAAATTTATCCTTTTGTGATATGCTAAACTTCTTGAGTATAAAGAGTTTTTTGGGGGACAATTGAAATTTCTCAAAGATATCCATGTCTTTATATTTGGCATATGTGAAAATAAAATATTAAAGTAAGATTACTAGTCAGTTTTGTTAAGATAGGCCAGATGTGTTCAATGTAATTGCAAGAGTCCTTGAATTTCAGAGAGCAGAGAGTATGTCATTGAGGGTGGCCAAAAGAAAACAGCAAGAAAGATGTGAAGCATGGGAAAAGCTTGCCTTGCATTGCTGGATTTAACAGGAGCCATGAATCAGGGAACGTGGTCAATTCAAAAAATTAAGAACAACCTCAATTTAATAGGAGAAAAATGGTGACTTCACCTCAGTACTGAATTCCACTAAGAACATAGATGGACTAGGAAGTAGTATCTTCATCACGGCAGAGGAACCAGCTGAGCCATGCTGGAAGTGACTTCTAGGTCACATTATGGTGAGATAATAGAATTCATATTGTTTTAAGCTGTCAATAAGTTTGGGATTTTGTCACATCAATAATAATCTATCCTTCCATGTTTTATGTTCTGATTCCTCCTTTACATCGCCATTTTCATGCTTTGTTGACATTCTAAAGTAAAATAAAGGTTAATTGAATACACTGTATAATGCTACAATATGATAACCCAAGTGATTATTCAATGATGATCACATAGGGAGCACATTCAGCATGGATATGTTGGAACAAAGATATAATTCTCATACTGGCAAGACAGAAGATGCACATAAGATGTTATCACAGTACTAAATGGCATGCAATTTAAAATTCATGAACTGCTTATTTCTGAAAAACTCAGTTAACATTTTTGTAGTGTAATTAATTAATTTATTGTTTGTACTGGATAATTTCTATAGATCAGTCTTCAAGTTCCTTAACTTTTCAACTAACTACATTCTGCTTTGGAGAGCAACAAGTGAATTTCTTATTTATTATACCTTGTACTTCTGAATTTCCCCTTAATTTTGCTACATAAATTCCAGTTTTTTTTCTGTTTTCAGAGACTGACTGGTGCATTCATGAGGACCCCACTGTGAATACCAATAACCCCACTGAGGATGGCACTCAGTGGAATGGGGGTGGAGGAGCAGGAGTATATAACTAATATAGAATGTATTCATACAGTAAAATTCTCCTTTAATTAAAAAAAAATAGATTGCTCACAGTTACTCATCTGAGTATAATAAATTGTTGCTTTATGGTCTAACAAACCACACCACGATTTTATCATTGCTATTAGGTTAATTTTATTTTCCTACAAAGTTGGTATTTCTCTGATTATTTACATGTCAACTATTTTATATTATATAATGGTATTTTTATTTTAGACTGATACTCTATGTCTTATTTAAATATGATGGAAAGTTTGGTAGTTTTTAGTTTTATTTGTTTCTATTTTTGACGTTTTCATACATTTATATAATATCTTTTTTATCTTATTCTCCCCAATTGCCCTCTATTATCCCCTTCTTCTCCCATTAATACCTCTGTTATTCCTTACTAATCCTCAACTTTCATTCCTTTTTAATGACCCATTGAGTTAAATTAGGATTGCTTGCATGATCAAGGGTAGACCTTTATGTACTCTGGAATGGGAAACTTACCATTGGCCATACTGCTGATGAACCTGACTCCCTCTCTCTCAGCAGCTATTAGCTGCCATTAGCTACCCTGGGAGGTCTAAGGTCTCATGTATCATCCTCCATCAACAGTCAGGTATTGACAGACACAATCTTGTGCTGGAAACCACAGCTACTGTGAGCTCATGAGTATAATGTCTATGATATGTCCAGAGTTTCATGTTTTTGTTTTTGCAGGAAACTTCCCTGATTAGGTTTAGAGTGCATGATCCAACTTGCCATTTATGGAATAAATTACTGTGTTAGCTGACTCTTCAGTGCTATGTGAGTCATATTCATGGACTTATTGTATAGTCTGAGACATAGAGTTCTATCAACTTAGTCCAAAAAATCTTTTTATGTTAATTAGGATAATATGCAGACATGCCAGAGCTGTGCTCAAGAGTTCAGAAACAACTTTATGAGTTCTCTTACCTGAGAACTGAGAATGTTTCAATTTATTTCATTTGTACATGTGGTTACTAGTGTTTCTTTATAATTCTCCAAATAACTACAGGTTCTGCAGTTTTAGTTCTATCCTCCTGTTCTGTGCCAAATAGTGAGGAATTTTCTCTTTTGTTTTTGTTTCCTGTTCTTGTTTTCTTCTTGTTTCCTTCAGTATCCTGTTGCTGGCTGCTATTGGACCTGCTAAATCAGAGGATTTTCTTGAAGTTAGGGCATAAAAGGTGAGATCAACTCTAGATATTTTCTCTATTCTCTGAACTTTACCAGTTCTGTTCCCTACTTTTTGTGTCAGTCTTATCCTAGATGTCTTTCTGTTTGCATCATAGTCCTCACTGTTTGTTTCAGGCTTTTTTGAGTTTGAGGCTGGGAATACTGGGTAAAATGGTAAAATCTCCAGTGTTTGTTTTACTTAGAATTGTGGAGTACTCCAATTCACCCACTGCAATTTAATTTTAAGTCTGTGTTCAACTGGAATGAAAGAGTGCTATGTGTTTACTTCATATTGCAAGGACATAGTGCTAATTATATCTTCAAATGTCTATAAAAGCTATTGCTATGTCTCTTCTGTATTCTTGATGTTGATAATTTGCACCTTCCCTCCCTCATGCTGAATTTATGTAGAGTGTGTCATGGTTTTTACTTTATTTTATTTATTTGAGGGAAGAGAGGGAGAGTAAGTACAGATTGTCAGGGTCTCTTGCCACTGTAAATGACCACCAGACTCATGCATTACTTTGCACATCTGACTTTACATGGGTGCTGGGCAATCAAACTTGGTCAAACCTGGATGAGCAAGTTGGGTAGTAGATAATTTATGAATTTTGTTGGGTCATGTGGTATTTTGAATATATGTCCCCCAATATATTCAGTGTTTTATTAGTTATAGTTTGCATCTGAAATCACCTTGCTAGAGGCAAGGTCACTGGGTTACCGGTCTTAAGGTGTGGTGATGGTTTGAGATTCCATTGTAAAGATATGCAAATGTGCCTAGCAGGAGTTCCTGAAGTGTGCTGTGTGACCTTTTGGCTGCAGTTTTGCTCTGTGTGCTGTGGTGCCTGGTTGGTTTCTCTCTCTCTCTCTGCTTGGCCCTGTGGAGAGCAGGCCACTTCTCTTGCCATTATGGAACTTCCCCTGGATCTGTAAGCTTCAATAAATAATATCCCTTCCTCCATAACTGTGCCTGGTCTGGAAGTCCATCTCAGCGAACCTGAAGCTGTCTGCTACAGGTCATTTCAAGGAATGAGGTTTAGGTACAATTAAATGTTTTCTGTTGTTTTTGGTTTTGCTAATTCTTCATATATACATACATATATATATTATATATTATATATTATATATATATATGTATATGTATATATATAATTTTCTTCCTTCATATAACTTCATTATTCCCTTACTTTTTTACATTATTAAATGGGCACACCAGGGCCTCCAGCCACTGAAAACAAACTCAAAATGCATGTGCCCCTTTGTGTATCTGGCCTACATGGGTACTAGGGACTTGAACCTGGGTCTTTAGGCTTCACAGTCAAATGCCTTAACTGCTGAGTCATCTCTCCACCCCCTTTATATATTTTTGTTTAATTTGCTCTTCTATTGGTCACTTTCCTTTTTTAACAAGTGTATTTGTGTGTGGATATGTGCATGCATGTGGAGGCCAGAGTTTGACTTCTGGTATTTTCCTTTCTATGTTACTAAATGAGGGTCTTGCACTTGAGTTCAGAGCTCACTGATTCAAGTAATTCCACTAAATTTAGTTATCTAGCTCTAGGGATTCCCTGTCTCTACTTTCCATGTGCTGAAATTATAAGCAGTTGCCATGGCCACTTGGCATTTACATGGATGTTAGGGGTCCAAATTCCAGTCATCATGCTTGCACAAGATGTGCTTAATCCACTGAGCATTATCACTTGCCTCTTTATTCATGTTATCTTTTCTATAAATTCTTGGATTGGTATTTTTAAGATATCAATTTATTTTAGTAATTTCACATATTTTAGCAACTTACACAGTGTTTAAAATACAAATTTTGTTATTACAACCTACATTCAAATGACATTATATTTTATGTATAACAAAATAACCAAAAGGTTAAACTAAATCTTTTATGCTGTTATTTCATATATTTTCATTTTATATATGCTAAAATGTCCAAAATTCAGTCAATATTGTTTATTAAATTTATTATCTATGATGATTAAAATGATAAAACATATTTTATTGCTACCCATCTTTCTGTCACTTTATATCCTTTAATCAGTTACCAAATTTTCTTTGCTGTAATCGTCCTCTTGTTGAAAAATTTCCATTAGCATTTCTTTTATTGTAAGCTCAGAGGTGATAGATTCCTTCAACCATTATTTATCTGTAAAAGTCATTATGTAGCCTTATTTTTGGCAGCTTACTTCCTCTGAGGGACAGAATTATGTGTTGACAATTTGTTTCTTTTGGTGCTTTAGAAATACAACTCCATTATTTCTCAGCTTTCATAGTTTGTGACTACAAGTGTGAAGACACTTATGTCTTATGTATATGTAGTTTATTTTGTGTGGCTTTATCACTGCCTTTTAATAATTTGATAATGAAGTACCTTAATGTGGTTATTTTACTATTTTCCAATTTTAAGATAATTTGTTTATCTATTCATTATATATGTGATTTCTTTTACTTTCAAGTGAATATTAAATTCATGAAAGCACTTTGAACATATTTATCTGTTAAGTCCACATATTATATATGTATTGATAGCTTATTTTTTTCTCATCACAGGTTTTGTTCCCATGCTTCCTTGTAAATAACTTTGAACTTTTCTTGTTACTATAATAAAATACCTAACGTAAACAAGAGTGCAGTAATTATTTGAGCTCCTGGTTTCAAGAGGTCTACTTGATGGTAATTTTTTTCTGATATGCTTGCATAGAGCACCTTGATGGCAGCAGCAGGTGGTAGAGGAGAATTGGTCTTCACCTAGTATGTATAGAAAGTACAGAGAGGGAGAGAGGGAGAGGGAGAGAGAGAGAGAGAGAGAGACCAACATGAACAGACCAGCATAATATACCCTGAAGGACTTGCCCCTAGTGACCTAATTCCTCCAAATGGCTACCTCTTTGTAATGTTTCCAGAGCCTTCTCAAATATGGCCACTGGGTGGAGATCAGGTGTTTAACACATGAGCCCATGGCGATTGTTTCAAATTCAAACAATAGCATAAGTCTTGTGACTTTTACCATGATGCAAGTTGGACATTGTTATGTTTGTCTAGAGAGTTTTAGAATTTGTTATGTCTGTCATACATTTATAATCTATCAGGCTGAGCCCTTGCTTTTGAGATTCTTTTTTTTAATTATTATTATTTTTATTGACAACTTCTATACTTGCATACAAAAAACACATGATATCTCTCTCCCCTCCCCCCATTCTACTTTAGCACTCCAATCTCCATCATATCCCCTCCCTCTCTCCATTAGTCTCTCTTTGCTTTTGAGATTCTTTAATGAAGATATTAGTATAATTTAGTTGTAATACAAAGACCATAGCATTCTGCTTACTTCATCCTATGATATACATGGTACAATATCTCTCTATTTTTTAAGATTTAGTTTTATATATTTATTAGAGACAGAGAGAGGGGGAGAGAGAGAGAGAGAGTGAGAATGGGGGCACCGCGGCTTCTAGCCACAGCAAACGAATTCTAGATGCATGTGCCACCATGTGCATCTGGCTTACGTGGGACCTGGAAAATCGAACTGGGGTCCTTAGGTTTTGCAGGCATGCACCTTAACCACTAAGCCATCTCTCCAGCCCCAATATCTCTCTATTCTTATTGGTAAGAATATGTAGATTTCAAAGAAAAAATTTATTTTTGTTGATTTACAATGATTCTGAGGAACAACTTCTTATAATCAAAAGGTAGGCATCAAGTACTGATCTAAACATTTAAAAAAATTCAGCAGTCAGATCTTAAATGTGTTCCTTTCATTGAAGCTCTTATAATGCATTATTATAATTGGGATTATCAGTTTTGAACATACAAAATGTCAGTGATTCTTAATTCCCAACTTTTAAAATAGGTCCCCATCTCACTATGGTTTTTCTTACCTTTAGATTGTTGAAAACAATGTAGTCAATTTTCATTATGTATGATAGCTACCTGCTATTAAATCACTAAAAATACCAAATTAATAAATTAAGAATCATTGTTTTGAGGTAAAACACAGAGTTCTTTTAAAACTCTGGCCACATTTGTGTTCAAATAATGACACATAACCTTGTTTTATGTGTGTTTGGGTTAAAGAATATGTATTTCATATATTTTACTGATTCATCAATATTCAACTCACAGGCAATGGCACTATAACTTCTTCCTGAGTATGATGTTGATATAAAACTTACATTTCCTCCATAAGGTACATCAGAATCTTTTTTGGTTTAGGAATACTAGATGTCACTTTAGTCCTACATGTCTTTGTGTGTGGAGGCACATATAGAGTAGTAAATGAAACAATGACAAAAAGAATGGAAATAATAGCACTACATATACCAGGTAATGGACCTTGTTTACATACACTATGAGAACTGAAACAAGAAACAGAGTATAACCTTGTTCTAGCACAATAGAGAACATGTACATGTGTAATACAAATTTGTTTTGTTAATACACATCTGTGGATAAGTGAAGATTGTTGCAGTTACCTTCTCATTGAGGGGACAAAACACCTTACCAGAAAGAGCTTATTGGAGGAAAGGGGTTATTTCAGTTTATAGTCTCCAGAGAAAAATTCTTCATGACATAGCAGAGCAGGTTGGATACTAGCTCATATATTTTCACATATTTTGGAGGAAGTAGTGTAAGTACTAGGCTTGCGATCATAAACCTCAAGGTTCTGCATTTATGAGACAACTCTTCCAACAAGGTTACACCTCTCAAAGGCTCCACCAGCTGGGTAATGAGTATGATGCTTAATCACAATCACATTAGTTTATGAGGGGATATATTATTTAAACCACCACATTATGCCCCTAACCATCATGGACTCATGGCCATCTCATGAGGCAAATCCGTTCAGTCTACCTTTGAAATCTCCATAGTCTTTATCAATCCTGACACTGTTCACAAGTCCAAAGTCTCATCTGAAACTTTGCAGTTTCTTTATTGTGAGTCCTGTAAAATCAAATGTAAGTTATATATTTCATCAACAGAGTAGCACAAAGTTAACATTCTCATTCCAAAAAGGAGTGATGAGGGTATAACAAAGAAAGATTGGACCTATACAAGGTAGAAAACAAAACAAAACAAACAACAACAAAACAGCACATCATTCAGCTCCATGTACAGCATCTGGGACCCAAAATTAAATCTTTAGGTTCCAAGTTTCCATCTCTCTAGTCTTAGCTATTAGATTTCCAGGCAGATCCACCTGTTCCAGAATAAGAAGATTTCCTGGAGGCCAACACAGAGCCCTGGAATGTCCAAAGTCCTGGAATTTCCACTGCATTCCTCAGTTAAACTTCAAAGCTCCATGCAATGGCCCCCCAGAGCCTCTATGCAGGGATATCAATCCTATATAACATTATTTGCAGGCCATATCTAAAAGACCATGTTGCAAATCTAATGCTATTTCCTTTCCTTTATTTGCCATACTTCCCAAACAGGACCAGGTGGGCTGCAAAATTTATTAATCTAAAGAGGAATAAAACCAACTTAGAGAAGCAGGAAATCTTCCTCATTATCTTATATAAGCACTCCCCTTTAAACTACTTTATTTATTTATTTAGAAAGAGGGAAGGAAGAGAGAGAGAGAGAGAAAGAGAGAATAGGTGCAACAGAAATGCTAGACACTTCAATCAAACTCCAGATTCGTGAGCCACATCATGCATCTGGCTTAAGTGGGTATGGGGGAATAGAACCTGGGTCCTTGGTCTTTACAGGGATGTGCCTTAACTGATAAGCCTTCTCCCTAGCCCAGCCCTCTCCTTTCAAAAAAGAGAGCAATGCTCATATGTTCCCAAAGCAGAGCATGTGGCACAATCTCAGTGGAGATAATCTCTTAAACAATTGGAGCTGAAATGAATGCAATTTGTCTGTCTGGGATCTAAAATTGCTCATATTTTTATGTGCCAAACTTATATCTTTTATATCCTTCTGCACCCCACCACACACACCATTCCATAACTTATCAATCCATCTTTGCTCAAGTTCTCAGGACACAGGTCAAACACAGCCAGAATAAAACATGAACTGCCTCTAGCCCAGTCTTGACAAAGTCCTCTGTGAAATATCCCAAGTGGAGCCTTCACAGTCCACATTTCACTCTGTATTTATGTCTTTTAATCTTTCACCAAAATGGTCCATGATGCTCTCTCTGCTTCTCTAGTCTAATGTTCTAAATAGTTTCTTATTCCTCTCAGAGATGATTTCTAAAAGACCCAGGCTTCTGACAGCTGCAATGGTCTGACTTCTTGAAACAACTTTTCTATTGCAGTTACTTCTCATTGCTAGGACAAAACACTCAACGAGAAACAGGTTGGGTGATAAGGATTTATTTCAGACTCAAAGGGAACTTTTACAAAGGCACGTGAGAGCATGGAGCAAGCAAGAAACTAATTGGCTTATATCTTGTCATCTTTCTGGGTGCATATAGAGTAAGTGCTGGGCTTGGAGCTGGGCTAATAAACCTCAAGCAAGGCTCCCTCTCCCAAAGAAACTACCAACTAAGTATTTATAAACACAATTATAAACACATGAGGTAATAGGGGGGTATTTCACATTCAAATCACCAAAAAACTTTCTTTTAAAAATATTTTATTTATTTATTTTTTGACAGAGGGAGAGAGAGAGAAAAGAGAGAGAGAGAGAGAGAGAGGTAGTGGATACACCAGGGCTTGTAGCTATTGCAAGTGAACCCCAGGTGCATGTGCCATCTTGTGCATCTGGCTTATGTGGGTACTGGGGAATTTAATCTGGGTCCACAAGCTTCACAGGCAAGCACCTTAATCACTAAGTCATCTCCCCAGCCACAAACCCTCTTTGAATATTAATTTAGGGCTGGAGAGATTGCTAGTGGTTAGTGCACTTGCCTGCAAAGCCAAAGTATCCAGCTTTGATTCCCCATTACCCAAAAAAAGCCAGATGCACAAGGTGGTGTATGCATCTGGAGTTTGTAAACTTTCAAGGCCCTGGTGTTCCCATTCTTTTCTCTCTCTCTCTCTCTTCTCTCTCCATGTCTATCTCTATCTATATCTATCAAATCAGTAAATTTAAATAAATAAATAAATAAATAAATAAATTTTAGCAAGTAGAGTAATTCACAAATTTAGAACCCATAAGCAATGGATTCTAACTATCCCCATGTGTGACATATATTTCCATGTATCTATATTACTGTGTAATATTCAAGTGCCATACTTCCTGTGGTTACATTATTAAGCCTGGAGATTTCTTCATAAGTCCTAAACAAACTCAAGAATGATCTTAATTTATCATGTGAAATTTGCCCAAGCAAAAATTAATTATATTGAAATAGATTTGGGGGATCTTGCTGCAGACTTTCATGACACTCTCCATATTTTATGGACAGCTACTTTTAGTCTTGACTTGGTGGACTTGCCCTCCTTCATTCTATTTATTCTTAACAGAAGGAATATATGTCAAATGGTTGCTAAATATACTTCACATTCATTTGGCCCAATTATACATTTTCTTGCCTGTAATCAACCATTTTCATGCATAAAGAAATGAGATCTGTTTGTACGTATCATTAGCAAGTGGATGGACTCATCAGGTCTGTGTTGTTTTCAATTGACTAGTTAGTTTTACCCTACAAAGACTCTAAGCCCCTTTCATCATGTGAGATGCTTTTGGTTTAAGGAAATAGCTGTGAGTTTGCAGTATGTGTTTTAAGAAAGGTCACTTTGAGTTTTTCTTTTTGGCTTTCATCAATGTGCTATTTGTCTGTCATATCACATTAGAATTTTTCTAGAATTATGCCATACATAACACTGTAAAGAGTTTTAGTTTCTCATAAAAATAAAGGAAAATAAAGCTATACATCTTGTTCAAATCAGGTCAAAGAAGTAAAGACCATTATTGAAAAGTAACTTCCAAGTCCAAGAAGTAAAGGCCAGAGAGGGCAGCCTTGATACTATTTTCAGCAGGTTTTGTTCAGAATTGTCCAGAGAGGCCAAATGGTGGGGGGTTATTTCTATTAAAAATAACATTTGAGTTTATCTTCTCTTAGCCTTTTTCCCAAGGAAGAGAAAGGTGGAGTACATTATTTAAAACATAGCTTGCCTTCTGAGTTTGAGTCACTTGTACCTAAAGCTAAAGCCTGTCAGTGGGCCCTATTCCAGAGGTCCTCAACCGAGCCAGCTTCAGAGTACCTTGGGGCTACATAGAAACAACACAGTGTGGGACTGTTCATGTGCCCAAAGAAAAATGGGAACATTACTTTTTCCATGTATATTTTTGCCTGAAATGTATAAAGAACAATAAACTACAATAATAAAATTTGGATTTTAACTTGATATACTATCGATTCTCTTCTCCATCTTGTTTGCATTGAAAAACAAATCCACTTACGTATCCACACATTTTTTTTCTCTATTTATTCCAAAACTAATGACATACATTTTGGTTTTTGCACCTAAATTAACTTTTACTTGGTTCATTTCTTGATACCTTAGTTTTTACTTTTGACTTTGTCTCAATGAAACTTCTTCAATTTACTTAAAACTTTGTATTTGTCCATGTCAAGATGGTGCTTTTCTGTATTCACCCTCTCTGATCGTATGATGTTTTGCACATTAGTTCACCATTTCTGGGGGTTCCTGAGTTCATGTACTTTCAATATTCTTCTCAAGAAAGAGCTTTTATTTCATTGTCTTTTTGTTTAATGGCTCCTTATACTGCTGCAGGTTGTTCTTCACAAAATCATATTATATAAAATTTGCTCTATATATTACACTCCCCATTTCAAATAAGTCTTTTATTGTCTATTCCATGTTTGTATATAAAGATTTCAATCATTAAAATGGATGAAGTCTTCCTGTTTAAGGGCAAATTGCAGTTTATTGAACTGGTTTTCCATTTATGAATATTTATATTATATTTATATTGCTATCACAGTGTTGTAGTGAACATGAATGGATAGTTAAATGCATTTGTTTGATACATCCACTGGATAACTTTCTAAATTTGGAAAAATACCATGCCTTCTCTCTTTTTAAATATGGAAAGTTTGGTAACAAGTCAAATATCCATGTTATGACCACCAATTCAAGAAACAGAAAATTTTTCCATATTTTATTTATTTATTTATATCCCTTTCCATGCCTATCTTCCAAGCAGTCAGTAATTTGAAATTTGTGTTAATTGTCTTTTCAAAAAGGTTATATGCCCATCTCCAAAATAGTGCTAGATTTTATATGCTTTTTATTAATCTTCATGTATATAGCAATAGTATTTGACTTAATGCTCCACTTAATTTGTGTAATCTATGCACACTCATATACTCTGTCTTATGAAACCTTCGCTCTATGGCTTTCTATCATCATGAGTCTTTTCTTGTCTTATTTATTCTCCTTTATTTTCCTTTCATTTTTTCTCATTTTTTTAGTGTAGGTGTTCTCTGACTTTTATATATCTATTCTTTGTTTATATAAATTTACATTCTATGTTCATATTTAAATTAAGTTTTTAATTTTTTTATTTGCAAGGAGAGAGAGAAAGGGAAGAAGGGAGAGAGAGAGAAATGAACACAGGCCTACCACAGCTTTTAGCCACTGCAAACTAACTCTAGATACATGTGCCACATTGTGCATCTGTGTTTATGTAGGGTAGTGAGGAATCAAACATGGGTCATTAGGTTTTTTTTTTTTTTTAGTTATGTATATGGTATATATACAGCCATGATGGTACCATCATTAGCCTTTTCCTTGTCCTCCCCCAATGGGTAATGTGGGTCTTGCTTTATAGGGGTAGCCATCAGTTATGCGGGAGAGGCAATGACTGTGTGTATAATGACCCAACTCATGGCTTTAACAATCTTTCCACCCCCTCTTCCTCAAATTTCCCTGAGCCATGTTGGGTTCATTTCAGGTCTATTTCAGTGAGGAGGTTTTATGAGTCTCTGGATATCTGATTTGGTATGGTTTGAGTGTTCTTTGTGTCTATCTCCTTTGCCCTTGTGCGGGTACCAGGTTCACTTATAAAGCAGCACTCTTGCTCATTTCCCCTATAACTATATGTCTTCAGCTGGTGCCCTGGTGAGGTGTGATGGGCTGAATCTCTCCTCAGGTTCTGCATCCATCTGAAAGAGAGAAACAGATTATCCAATGGAGAGTTATGCCAGTGAAAGATGCATGGATAACCATTATTATTTTAGAAAGAATTTAATAGGTGTAGGCCCTCTTGTATCCCACTATCAGTGGGAGCTTGATGTTGGAGAGGGGCTCTTTTTTGGATGTGGATCTGACTTGTTTCCCATTTCCAAGTATGGGTTCTATTCCACTGAGCAGATCCTTTAGCCAAATCTAGAGCAGTTGGTAACCCACCATGGCTGTGTGATACCACTGCACTTGTGTGAGCATCATGTCAGGTTGATTGCTGCTGAGTAGCTTAGACAATGAGGACTGACTCTCTACCAGATTCCATCCAGGTCTCTCCATGTTCCATCTGAACAGCATATGGTGTCTTCAGCAGTAGAGTCTTACCAATAACCTTTGGTGGGTCATCAAGTACTCTGACAGAAATCTGTCTTCTTTTGGGAAACCATAGGTCTCACTGATCAACAGCTCATTGTGGATGTTAACCACATGCTGGTATTGGGAGTTACAGGTCAGTGCCAAGGGAAAAGAAGGAAGAAAAGTATATAGGAACTATGAAAGAGAAAGATAGAAGAGAGAGAAGAGGGAGTGATAGAGAGAGAAACAGAAGACTGAGATTAGTCTTCATCATACCCTCACCACGAACCTGTGATTCAGTTGTTGGATCTAAGCACCTGATGCAGGTTCAACCTTTTAGTATGTCTTTCAGGATATAGGATTTTATGGTACCATTTACATTTGGGTACAGATTTTTGTCCCCCCACCCTTGCCTTGCCCTCCCATTCCACCATCCCTATTGTCCAGTCCTCGAGATGTTTATTAGGTGTGTCAGCATCTCGGGAAAATACAAATTAGGCGCCACAGATGATTGAGACCATGCAATGCTTATCTTTCTGTGATGGGGTGAGTTCACTAAGAATGATCTTTTCCAAGTTTGACCATTTTTCATCAAATTTCTCTATGGCATTTTTCCTTACTGCTGTGTAGAATTCCATTGTATAGATACCCCACATCTTACTTATCCATTCCTCTAATGATGGACATCTGGGTTGGTTCAAGCTCTTACCTAATTTGTATTGAGCAGCTATAAACATGGTTGAGCTAGTATCTCTGAACTGAGGCTTGGAGATTTAGGGTAAATGCCCAGTAAAGGGATAACTGGGTCTGTTGGTACCTCTATAGTCATCCTTTTTAGGGGTTTCCATATTGCTTTCCATAGTGGTTGTACCAGTTTCCATTCCCACCATTAGTAAATAAAGGTTCCTATTTCTCCACACCCTCACCAGCATTTGATGTCATTAGATTTTTTAATGATTTCTATCCTTACTGGGGTAAGGTGGAATCTCATAGATGTTTTATTTGCATTTTCCTGATGATTAGGGATGTTGAAAATTTTCTTAAGTGTGTGTTTGCCATTTGTATTTCTGCCCCTGAGAACTCCCTGTGCAGTTCTCTGTACCATTTTGTAAGTGGGTTGTTTGATTTTTTATTGTTTAGGTTTTTGAGTTCTTTGTAGATTTTAGAAATTAGGTCTCTGTCCGATGTGTATCTGGCAAATATTTTCTCCCATTATGTGGGTAATCTATTGGCTCTGCTTACTGTATGTTTGTCAGTGAAAAAGCTTTTCAGCTTCATGAGATCCCAGTGGTTGAGTGATTTTTTTTAAATTTTCTAAGCTACTGGGGTTTTGTTCAGGAAGTCTTTTCCCACTCCTATATCATGGAAAGTTCCTCCTACTTTTTCTCCCAGCAGTAGCAGTGTTTCTGGTCTTATATTGAGAACTTTGATCCATTTGGACTTGATTTTTGTGCATGGCAAAATGTGTGGATCGAGTTTCATTTTCCTGCGTATGGTTATCCAGTTTATCCAGCACTATTTGTTAAAGATGCTGTCTTTTTTCCAGTCTACATTGTTGGGGCCTTTGTCAAATATCAAGTAGCTGTAGTTACTTGACCCAAAGTCCGGATCCTCAATTTTGTTCCATTGGTCTATCATCCTGTTTTTATGCCAGTACCATGTTTTTTTTATTACTATGGCTTTGTAGTATAGCTTACGGTCAGGTATGGTGATGCCTCCAGAGGTATTTCTTTTGCTGAGGATATGCTTGGATATCCGAAGCCTTCTGCCATTCCATATGAATTTTGAGATCTTTTTTTTTTTCTATCTCTGTGAAGAAAGATGTTGGGATTTTTATTGGTATTGCATTAAATCTGTATATTGCTTTTGGTAAGACTGCCATTTTCACAATGTTAATTCTCCCTATCCAAGAGCATGGGAGATCTTTCCATTTTCTTAAGTTCTCCTCAATTTCTTTCTTGAGTATTTTCATGTCTTCATTGTAGAAGTCTTTCACCTCCTTGGTTAATGTTATTACAAGGTATTTCCTTCCCCTTCTGGTATACCCATGATTTGAATGTTCAGACTCTTTAGGGTATCCCACATTTCCCTCATGTTCTGTTCACAGACATTTTTGAACTTATTAAAACTTTTGGACTCACAAACTGTTTCTTCTGTTTTGTCTTCCAGTTCTGAGTTTCTATCCTCCATTTGGCTGACTCTGTTCTTGAGAGCTTCTATAGATTTGGGGGCTTGTACACTTTGGTTCATATTTTCTACTGCTTTTTATGTATAGTTTCCATCCCTCTGTCAAGTTCCCTTTTCATGTCATTTTCTGATTTTCTTAATGCTTCTTGGAATTCATCCCTGCATTTTTTAATGTCTCTATTGAGTTTAGCCAGTTGGTTATTGAGATCCTCTTTTTTTTTCTTTCTATTTTAGATCATTTAACTGTCTCTGGAATCCTTCCTGGTTCTTTTCTCTTAGGTCTAATCTAGCGAAGCTGCCATTCATACAATTATTGGCTCTTTGTTGAGTTTCTGTATTTTCTGATATTTGCTTGGCCAGGGTTGCATAGCTTGTCTCTTCATTTTGGGATTCTGATCCTATTGTCTCTTCTATGATTTCATTAGAGACATCCATGGTAGGACTGAGAAATCTAAATGGATTTACTTGCATCTGAGTTTTCATGCTATTCGATGTTCACTGTGGTC
Organism: Orientallactaga sibirica; assembly: GCA_036365145.1. Lineage (NCBI taxonomy): Eukaryota > Metazoa > Chordata > Mammalia > Rodentia > Dipodidae > Orientallactaga > Orientallactaga sibirica. The sequence goes on along the minus strand of JAEOAD010002326.1, from coordinate 1,117,568 downwards.
TGCCCATCACAATGGTACAGAAAGCCTAGGGTGTGGGATGCTAGCCTGCTGGCCTGTGGTGGAGGGGTGGCAGTGAGTGTAAGGGTGATTGCCTGAGGATTTTAGAGAGGCTGGGGTGGGGGCCTGGTTCCCTGTGGAGGGGCGGGAGCAGTCAATGGTGTGTGCGCACTGGGCTCAGAAAGGCTAGGGTGCAGACAGTGATCTGCTGGCCTGATGTCCCTGTTAGTGGGTGGGAGGAGTTGGCGGTGGGTACTGGCGATCATGTGCTCTTGGTTGAGAAGAGCTAGGGAGGGGACAGTGGCCTGCTGGCCTGGGTCCCTGTTAGTGGGTGGGAAGAGTCGGTGGCAGGTACTGGCAATCTTGGGGGCAGGGCTCAAATGGCTAAGGTGGGGACACTGGCCTGCTGTCCTGGGTCCCTGTTCATGGGTGTGAGAAGTCAATGGTGAGTACCAGCAATCATGGGTGTGCAGGGCTCAGAATGGTTGGGGTGGGGACACTGGCCTGCTGGCCTGGGTCCCTGTTAGTGGGTGGTAGGAGTCAGTGGTGGGTACCAACGATCAAGTGTGCAGGGGTCAGAAAGGCTAGGGTGGGGACACTGTCCTAATCCCCTGAGTCCCTGTTCCATGGCAGGACCAGTATTGGGACCTGTGGTCCCACATGGGGCTCAGAAAGGCTAGGGTGAGGACACTGGCCTACTGGCCTAGATTCCTGTTTAGGAACAGGACTGTGGAATGGGACCGGGGTTGCTCACAGGGCTCAGAAAGGCTAGGGAGGAGACACTGGCCTGCTGGTCCAGATCCCTGCCTGGGGGCAGGACCATGGGGTGGGACTAGTGTCTCACCGGGCTCAGAAATGCTGGAAGCAGTGATCATTCCAGTGGAGCTCTGCATGATGGTGGGAAAGCCTGGGCCAGAGGTCTTAGCCTGCTAGTTGGGTCCCCTTGGCCTGTGGTTAGTGCAAGAGGGACTTCTGGCTGGGACCCATGGTTAGGATGGCTGCTTGAGGGGATTGGGGAACTGGTGGGCTACCCTACAGTTTTGGAATCAGTAGATTCTCTATTTTGCTCCTCCACACTCTCCCACTGGGAGTCTACTAGAATCAGCAACCTGCTAAAAAAAACCCTTGAATCTTAAGGGTCTTGCCTTTAGTTCCCCATGAGGTGAGGCGAAGTTAGGTGGACACCATCTTGACCAAAAGTCCTCTCAGTAATTAGGTTTTTCAAGCAAGTACCTTCCTTAACTACTGAGAAATCTCTCCAGTCCTAGTGGTCCTATTCATAATTTACATTTTTGTATTTTGTTTTTCATTTCTAGTATCTTATTTATGTGGTCAGGTCCCTAACCTATATTTCTCTTCCTGATCACTTTCCTGGACTCTAATCTACCCATATTCTTCATGTTTACTTACATATCATGCTGTAGTACTTAGCTTATCCTGAATTAAAATAGCACTTAGTGGTTATGTGTTTTATTCCAGGTGAAGGGTCAGAGAAGAATGGCAAAAATATGCATTTTAAGAGGAAAAATAGAAGTTGGCACCAGCTTATTTTATTCTTCTAGACTCACTGACTGTTAATTTCCTAACACCTTTAATATCATCATTTTCCTAGGCTCATTCAGTAATATCTTAACCTACTTCTTTTTTTATTAAGTATATACTTTGTATGGACACAGCATGTGTTGGTACCATTATTTCCCTCCTCCCTGCCTTCATTCCACTGAGAGGCCTCCTCGACGGGATTTCTGGTATTTCCCATGAGGTTATAGCTATGAGTTCTGAGAGCAGCAGTCAGTCATTGTCAGGGTATGCCTCTGGATACTCAATCCAACCTGTGGCTCTTACAATCTTTCTGTTTCCCCTTCTTCCACAAAAATCCCTGAGCCATTGTGGGTGTTTTTAAGTCTAATTTAGTGTTGATCTATTAGAAGCTTCTGGATTTCTGCTTTGGTAGGTTTTTAGCATCTTCACTATCTGTTTCTATCACCCTGGTGCAGGTTGTCAGGCTCACCATGGAAGCAGCACTTTTGCTCATTTGGTGATTCCTCTGTAGCATCACTTGGACCCAGGCTGATGTGCCAAGGGTGGTTTATCTCTTTGGTTATCTCTGAAAAACAGATGCTCCGATGGAGAATGAGGTCAGCATAGGTACAATGCAATAAACATTGGAAATTAAGAGCTATTCAGATGGGTATGGCCTCTCTTTTTGCCAAAAACTAGTGGAAACTTGTTGTTGGAGACCATAATCTTGGTCTCCATAGGATTCTGACTTGGTTCCCAGTTCTAGCTATGGGTTCCTTTCCAATGAGCAGATCTCTTAGCCAATCAGAAAGCAACTGGCTACCCACCAAGGCTGGAAGCCACCATTTCACAGGTGTGTACATGTTGCCAGGCTAGTTGTTTTTGAATAGCAATGTTCCCTTTTTGCTCACAACATTGTTGGCCACTTTCTCCCAGCAGCTCATGTTGTGCTTCCGGATTCCAGCCAGATCTCTCTGTTCTGTGTCAGAAGCATCTGGTGTCTTCAACAATAGTGTCTTTACCTTTTACCTCAGGCAGGTAATCAAGTAATTTGACAGAAGCCTGTCTTGTTTTGTGAACATCATAAGTCTCTCTAATCAAAAACTCAATGTGGTTAGCAACTGATTTCTGGTACTGGGAGTTATAAGACAGAACCAAATGTTATAAGGTTTAGGCTTCATCCCACCCTTGCCAGGATCTTTCTGACCAGATGATACCTGCATACTTCTGTTTAGGACTATATCTTTTAGTCTACTATCCAGGAGAAAGGTTTCTATGGTACCAATTAATTTTGGGTTTAGTTTTTTATCTTTGCCCAACCTCCCATTCCTCTCCCTCAAAACCCTTCCATCCCCATTGTATGACCCTCCAGTTGCCTGTTAGGTATGCCAGCAACTCAAGCTGTTCAGTGAGTTTACTAAGAATGATCTGTTCCAATTCCATCAATTTTCATACCAATTTGGCTATATCATTTTTCCTTACTGCTGAGTAGAATTCCACTGTGTAAATGTACAACACTTTCATTATCCATTGTCCAATGATGGGCACCTGGGTTGATTCTAGTTCTTAGCTATTGTGACTTGAGCAGCCATAAACATGGTTGAGCAAATATCTGTGCAGTGAAAGTGGACCCTTTAGGGTAAATGCCCAGTAGAGGAATAACTGGTTCTGTTGGTAGCTTTATTTTCATCTTTTCATGAGTCTCCATATTGATTTCCATAGTGGTTGAATAAGTTTGCATTCCCACCAGCAGTGAATGAGGGTTCCTTTCCCCCCACATCCTCACCAATATTTATTGTCATTTGACTTTTTAATGATTGCCACCCTGACTGGAATAATGTAGAATCTCATAATTGTTTTAGTTTTCATTTTCCTGATGACTAAGGATGTTGAGCATTTTCTTAAGTGAGTATTAGCCATTTGTATTTCTTCCTTTGAGAACTTCTTATTCAGTTCCCTGCTCCAATTTTTTTATTGAATTTTTTTATTGCTTAGTATTTTTGGGTTGTTCTCCCATTCTTTGGGTAATCTATGATCTCTGATTAGGGTATGTTTGTGTCCAAAGGTTTTCTAGTTTTATGAGATCCCACTGGTGGAGTGATTATTTAATTTTTTGGCCTACCTGGGTATTGGTAAGGAAATATTTCCCCCACTCCTATTTTTCTTCCAGTTGTTGAAGCAACTCAGGTCTTATATTGAGACCTTTAACCCATTTGGAGCTGAATTTTGTGCATTGTGAGATGAGTGTGTCTACTTTAAATTTTGTACATGTGGTTATCCAATTTGTCCAGCACTATTTGTTGAAGATGTTGTCTTTCCTCCAGTATATATTGTTGGGTCCTTTTTCAAAGATAAAGTAGGTGTAGTTGTTTGAATTGAAGGCTGGGTCTTCAATTCTGGTCCATTAGTCGATATATCTGTTTTTATGCTAGTACCATGCTGTTTTTGTTACTATAGCTTTGTAATATAGCTTTAGAGCAGGTAATGCAATACCACCAGGGGTGTTTCTTTTGCTAAAGACATATTTGGATATCAGAGGCCTTCTGCCATTCCATATGCATTTTGAGATTATTTTTTCTATCTCTGTGAAGAATGATTCTGGGATTTTTATTGGTATAGCATTGAATCTGTATAGTGCTTTTGGTAGAATTGCCATTTTCATGATATTAATTCTATAACTATTCAGGAGCATGGGGAGTTTTTCCATCTTCTCATGTCATCCTCAATTTCTTCCTTGAGTGTTTTTATGTTTTCATTATATATGTCTTTCACATCCTTTGTTAGTGTTCTAAGATGTTTGATTTTTTTGTTGCCACTTGTAGCAGACAGCTTCAGGTTCGCTGAGATGAACTTCCAGACCAGGGATATTATTTATTGAAGCTTACAGATCCAGGGGAAATTCCACAATGGCAGGAGAAGTGGCCTGCTCTCACAGGACCAGGCAAGAGAGAGAAAAAGCAACCAGGCACACAGCACACAGAGCAAAACTACAGCCAAAAACCACAGCACACTTCAGGAGCTCCTACTGGGCACACTTTGCATATCTTTACAATGAAATCTCAAACCCACCACCACACCTTAAGAACCACCCAGTGACATTGCCTCTAGCAAGGTGATTGTAGATGCAAACTATAAACTAATAAAACACTGAATATATTGGGGGACATATATTAAAACTACCACATTCTACCCCTGGCCCCCAATAGATTTATAACTATCACACATTGTGAATTGTACTCAGTCCAATTTCAAAAGTTCTCACAGTCTTGACCAACTTAAGATAGTGAGTCCTGTAAAATCAAACAAGTTAAATACTTTCAACATGTAAAGGCACAGAGTAAATATTTTAAACTGGTATAAGGCATAGCAAGGAGAAACTAGAACAATGCAAACTCAACCACCATCAGCAGTCATAAAACTTCTGCAGTTCAAGTTCAATATAACCTGAGACTGACAATCTCCAGGTTTTCCAATTCCACCCCTCCAGCTGGGCAGAGTATCCAGGGAAAACTTTCACCCCATGCCAACACTGCACTCCATGGTAGCCCTTTTGCACAGTCCCAGTATATCCAAAACATCTTCAGGTCTCCATGCAAACCACGGTCCATCTTCCAAAGGCTCTTCCAGCCTATTCCTGAGGGTCTTCATGCCCTGCCTCATGCTGCATCTCAGCAGTGGCTCCTGGAACTATGTGCAATTCATGACCACTCCATGCATCTTTCATGCTTCCAAAACCAATACCAGGTGTGCAGGACACAGCCATATTCTTAATCCAGGGACAAAATAAATCATATCCTTGAAAAGCAGGTTCCTTCTCCAGTCAACTCTTTATAAAAGAGTTTGCATTTCTAACAGTCTTTCCTCTGGCATCCTCTCCATTGTTTTAACGTAAAGCAGCCAGGCCACCTTCCTTCCACCTTCCTTAAGATTGCTAATATGTTTTACAATAGCAGCTCCAGTAACCTAAAACCAGTCTCAGTGCCTCTAATTTTAACTTGCTTGACGTTTTCCAACTTAAAATCTTAAATTTCTCAGTCTGAATCTTTAGCCAAGCATATCAGTCCATTACAAATTTAACCTTGATCAAACTTTCTGGGCCTGGATAGCAGAATGTAGCCATCCCTTATGCCAGTAGCCCAGTTCCAACAAAGTCCTCTGCAGTCTTTCCTTCCCCTTAGAAAGCTCATAAACCAAGCCTCGAAGTTCAATACTGTCTGCACTTAGCATTCTCAAACTCTCATCAGAATAGTCCATAATACTTGGTTTACCACTCCAGAAGGCATCTTCAGTTGCAAGCACCAAGTCCATGCCCATTCCTCCAAAACAAAGGTTGCAAAAGACGAACATCCACATTGTTTGGTTCATCTCACCCCACACTCCTAGGTACCACTTTACTGTAGCCGACAGCTTCAGGTTCGCTGAGATGAACTTCCAGACCAGGCACAGTTATGGAGGAAGGGATATTATTTATTGAAGCTTACCAATCTAGGGAACTTCCATAATGGCAGGAGAAGCGGCCTGCTCTCACAGAACCAGGCAGAGAGAAAAAGCAACCAGGCACACAGCACACAGAGCAAAACTACAGCCAAAAACCACAGCACACTTCAGGAACTCCTACTGGGCACACTTTGCATATCTTTACAATGGAATCTCAAACCCACCACCACACACCTTAAGAACCACCCAGTGACATTGCCTCTAGCAAGGTGATTGTAGATGCAAACTATAAACTAATAAAACACTGAATATATTGGGGGACATATATTAAAACTACCACATTCTACCCCTGGCCCCCAATAGATTTATAACTATCACACATTGTGAATTGTACTCAGTCCAATTTCAAAAGTTCTCACAGTCTTGACCAACTTAAGATAGTGAGTCCTGTAAAATCAAACAAGTTAAATACTTTCAACATGTAAAGGCACAGAGTAAATATTTTAAACTGGTATAAGGCATAGCAAGGAGAAACTAGAACAATGCAAACTCAACCACCATCAGCAGTCATAAAACTTCTGCAGTTCAAGTTCAATATAACCTGAGACTGACAATCTCCAGGTTTTCCAATTCCACCCCTCCAGCTGGGCAGAGTATCCAGGGAAAACTTTCACCCCATGCCAACACTGCACTCCATGGTAGCCCTTTTGCACAGTCCCAGTATATCCAAAACATCTTCAGGTCTCCATGCAAAGCACGGTCCGTCTTCCAAAGGCTCTTCCAGCCTATTCCTGAGGGTCTTCATGCCTTGCCTCATGCTGCATCTCAGCAGTGGCTCCTGGAACCATGTGCAATTCATGACCACTCCATGCATCTTTCATGCTTCCAAAACCAATACCAGGTGTGCAGGACACAGCCATATTCTTAATCCAGGGACAAAATAAATCATATCCTTGAAAAGCAGGTTCCTTCTCCAGTCAACTCTTTATAAAAGAGTTTGCATTTCTAACAGTCTTTCCTCTGGCATCCTCTCCATTGTTTTAATGTAAAGCAGCCAGGCCACCTTCCTTCCACCTTCCTTAAGATTGCTAATATGTTTTACAATAGCAGCTCCAGTAACCTAAAACCAGTCTCAGTGCCTCTAATTTTAACTTGCTTGACGTTTTCCAACTTAAAATCTTAAATTTCTCAGTCTGAATCTTTAGCCAAGCATATCAGTCCATTACAAATTTAACCTTGATCAAACTTTCTGGGCCTGGATAGCAGAATGTAGCCATCCCTTATGCCAGTAGCCCAGTTCCAACAAAGTCCTCTGCAGTCTTTCCTTCCCCTTAGAAAGCTCATAAACCAAGCCTCGAAGTTCAATACTGTCTGCACTTAGCATTCTCAAACTCTCATCAGAATAGTCCATAATACTTGGCTTACCACTCCAGAAGGCATCTTCAGTTGCAAGCACCAAGTCCATGCCCATTCCTCCAAAACAAAGGTTGCAAAAGACGAACATCCACATTGTTTGGTTCATCTCACCCCACACTCCTAGGTACCACTTTACTGTAGCCGACAGCTTCAGGTTCGCTGAGATGAACTTCCAGACCAGGCACAGTTATGGAGGAAGGGATATTATTTATTGAAGCTTACCGATCTAGGGGAACTTCCATAATGGCAGGAGAAGCGGCCTGCTCTCACAGAACCAGGCAAGAGAGAGAAAAAGCAACCAGGCACACAGCACGCAGAGCAAAACTACAGCCAAAAACCACAGCACACTTCAGGAACTCCTACTGGGCACACTTTGCATATCTTTACAATGGAATCTCAAACCCACCATTAACACCTTAAGAACCACCCAGTGACATTGCCTCTAGCAAAGTGATTGCAGATGCAAACTATAAACTAATAAAACACTGAATATATTGGGGGCCATATATTCAAACTACCACACCACTGAAAACAGGACAGCCTCCCTGATTTTTTTCTGTGCATATTTGTCTTTTGTATATAGGAAGGCTACCTAAGTTTGTGTGTTGTTTTTGTTTCCTGCCACTTTACTGAAGGAATTAATCACCTTTAGAAGTTTTATGGTAGAGTCTTTCAGGTTCCTTATGTATAGGATCCTGTCATGTGCAAATAGTTAGCCTTTCTTCTAGCTGGGCCTTCTTTCCCTTTGGATTTTGATCTTCTTAGTTGTTCCCCATGAAGATACCGTTATGATTTCCATCAATTTTATCTATTGCATACAATGTTTCGTGTGTGTGTGTGTGTGTGTGTGTGTGTGTGTGCATGTGCATGTGTGTGCATGTGTGCTTATGAATTTAGTTGTTTTGTGTGGTATGTTTACATGTGGTGTAAGTAAGAAGCAAGTGTATACGCAGATGCATGTATCCTATGAAAGCACATGTGGAGGCCAGGATAAAATGCCCAGTATCTCCCCATATCCATGTGTTTCCTTGAGCTGGAGTCTCTCAGTGATCCCAGAGTATGACTTTGTACCCAGCAATTTGCATGGGTAGTGGAGAATCAAGCTCATGCAGTCTCAGTTTCCCTCAGACCCTCATTATTGTGTGAGCTTACCTTTATGTGCTGTGCCATCTCTCCAGCCCTAGACCTTTCCTCCTTTTCACCCTTAACATTATGTCTTCTGTCTTCTCATTGAGACTAATACAAAATTTCCCCTTTTCCCTTTTCAATTCATTTTGCCATCTGTATGATCCTTAAGTTTTTGCAAAGCTCTCCATATTGTGATTACTCACTGCTCAAAAATATTCAGTAGCTGTCTGTTACCTATTAAATAAGATCTCTATGATCTCACATTTTGAACCATTTACACTCTGACCCCAAGATTTGTCTTCAACTTTCTCTCCTCTCACTAATTTCCTGTATGAAGCTTTGAAAACTCAAATAGGCATTAGGCACATAATACAAATTAGTGCATCTGGTTGGGTGAGAACTGTGGTGACTGTGAAGCAGATTTTCCACTTAAAGGGTACAGTTTGTGGCTAAACTTAAGCTGATTGTTGCCATGTGGGAATTACCGTACTGCAGTTGCCAGATTTTTTGAGAGAAGACAGAAATCCAGATTTTAATGTAAAATCCTTGCATTTTTAGATGTTGGCAACCACTTAAGACAAGCAGTTTAGTAAAAGAACACATGGCTGAGGTTTGCAAGTTTATGACTTTTGCCCTATATAAATACTAGCCAGACTGATACAGCACTTAGGTTTTCACCTCTATTCTGTCTCAGATGACTTCATATATTCTCTCAACTTTTCAAAACACACTAAAACCTAGCTGTCTTAGGAAGCTTTCCCTTAATTTCTAAAGCGCTTATTGTCTATTTTAATGACTTGGCTTTTTAAAAATATATATTTTTTATTTATATCATTCTGATTTTACATTCATAGTATTGGTTCCATTGTCCTCCTCCCTGTACTCCCACTTTCAAAGGGACCCTCATCAATGGGGAATGTGGGTCATGCATTATGAGGTTAGTCAAGAGTTCTGGGGGGTATGCCCCACTCTCTGTGCATAATGCCCCAACTTGTGACTCTAACAATCTTTCCGCCCCCTCTTAGTTGAGTTTCCCTGACTTCTGTCAGAGTTCTTGGTGACCCACCAAAGGTTAATGGTAAGACCCTACTGTCGAAGACAGCATATGTTTGTGAGACCAAACACAGAGAGACCTGGCCAGACTCTGGAAGAAGGTCAGTCCCCAGACAGTTAGCTAGTCTAGCAACAGAGGGTGCTACATGAGCAACTGGGGGAAAGGTCTGACATTGGTCCAAACAACTTGCAGTCTAAGATACCCAGCAGGAAACAACTTGACGTAATGCTCATATAAGTGCAGTAGTGGCAAACAGCCATGGTGGGTTACCAACTGCTCTTGATTTGGCTAATAGATCCACTCAGTGGAATGGAACTCATTGCTGGAACTGGGAAATAAGTCAAAACCAGGTACAAAAAATGAGCTCAGTCTCCAAGATCAAGATACCACCAAATGTGGGCTAGAAGAGAGCCAACACATATAAAATTCCTTCCAAAACATATATGGTCATCCCTTCTATCTAGTACTAACTTCTCTCTCCATTGGAGAATTTGCTTATCTTTTTTCAGGTGGACAATGACTTGGCTTTTTAAAAGCCTCATAATGTTGATTATGTTTCTTCCTTTTCCTATTTTTGTGAATATTTTTTATGATTCCATTGACAGAACAATTCATTGTGTAAAATTTAACATATATAAGAAAGTATACAACTTAAATAATGAAAAAGCATTGCACTATCACCAAAGAACAAATCCTGTTAACATCTTTGTATTTTATTGTTTCTTTCTAGGCATTGTGAGAGATATGTTTTATATCTATAAATTTGTATTGGTCAGGGTTTTACAGAGAAACTGAACAAATGGGATACTTCTATTTCTGTCTTTCTGTCTCTTTCATTCTCTCTCTCCACATACACATATATGCTATGTATAATATAATACACATATATGTGTATGTAGAGATAGTTATATATAGACTATAGATATATGTATATGTGTATACATATATGTATAGAGCTTTGTTTTTGATGATTTACCTCATGTGATGGAGAGTAAGAAGTCTTATGATCTTCTGTCTTGAAGCTGAAGGGTTAGAAGTATTGAGATTATTTTTCCAAACCAAGTTCAATGCCTTGAAAGCTAGGAACACCAATAGAGCAAGTTTCAGTCCAAATCTGAATGCCTAACAACCAGTGGGCCAATAGAAAAGTCCTGACATGAATGTAATGGTCCAAGAAAAAGAGCATCAAGACAGGAGAAAATGAATATTTGAGTTTAAAAAAAGCCATCCTTCTTCCACTTTTTTTTTTTTTGTTCAATTCAATCTCTCAGTAGATTGGATAATGTCTGCCCTCATTGGAAATGACCAAAATTCTCTATTCAATTTAATGATTCAAACATTAAGGTTACATTCTTTTGGAAACAATCTTACAGAAATAATAAATAATGTTTTGTCATCTATGCAGCACACCTTAGTAAAGTGAATGTTGAACCAGAATAAAGTATTTCAAGTTACCCTTTGTCATTATGGCTCTTATATGCAGATTCTTAGAACATAATATTCAAATAAAGAAAAAGAAAGATTATAATTCTTCCTGAAATGGTAAAACAATCCTGTGTAAAATAAAAATTTACTAAGCCAAGAGTGGTGGCTCACACCTTTAATCCAAGCACTCGGGAGATAGAGGTAGGAGGATTGCTGTGAGTTCAAGGCCACCCTGAGACTACATAGTTAATGCCAGCCTGGGCCAGAGTGAGACCCTATTTCACAAAACCCAAAAAAAAATAAAATAAAATACTATTATGCCTTCCTCATAAAAGCAGGTAAATTCCTTGAGTGATATTTAATCTTGTTGAAATGTTCCACAATGCTATGATATAAAGTAGCATCACATAGAAATTGATATAATATTTGTATTTGTATAAGATAAAAATTCAAGTTCATTATTTTACATGGGCATATCCATTGCTTTTCAGCACTGTGTTGAAAACATTGACCTTCTCAATTGAATATCTTGGAACCCTTGTTGAAAATAAACTGACTACAATTCCAGCTTTCTTTTTTTGGGCTTTTTTGGATTTGTGAGATAGGGTCTCACTCTAGTCCAGGCTGACCTGGCATTCACTACGTAGTCTCAGGGTGGCCTAGAACTCATGGTGATCCACCTACCTCTGCCTCCCAAATGCTGGGATTAAAGGCATGAGCCAACATGCCCAGCTTTCTTTGGGCTTTTTAAGAAATATATTTTATTTATTTACTTGAGAGAGAAAGTGGGAGGGAGGGAGAGAGAGAGAGAGAGAGAGAGAGAGAGAGAGAGAGAGAGAGAGAGAATTGGTATGCCATGGCCTCCAGCCACTGCAAACGAACTCCAGATGCATGGGCCACCTTGTGCATCCAGTTTACTTGGGTCCTGGGGAATCAAACTGGGGTCCTTTGGCTTTGCAGGCAAATGTTTTAACTACTAAGCCATCTTTTCCAGCCCCTTTTCTGGGCTTTTTATTCATTACATTGGTTTGTATGTTTGCCCCTATTTGTAGCATACACTGTTAATTGGTATAGTTTAGCAGTAAGTTTTAAAGTTGGAAAAGGTGGCTTTTCTAACTTTATTCTTCTTTATATAAGTTATTTTTAGGTATTTGTGGTCACTTAAAATTTGATATAATTTGAGCATCATCCCTTTCAATTCTATGAGAAAAAGCTATTCAAATTTTGATGTAAATATTTGTATTGATATGAATTTACTTGAAAATAATCCAACTTATATATTTTTATGTATATTAGCCATCTTTGTCTCCTCTTTTGTTAAATTGTGTGATGATGTTCTTTGCTTATGACTCTATAAGGCCTTGTGATTTTCTTATTTATTCAAATGTTATTTTTATCTATTCAGATCACAGATACTTGGAAATAATTTTTAACTTGCAATATTTAAAATATTTTACAGAATTATTTCCATGGGTGATGTTTAAAATGTTTGAATACTGTTATGTCTGTCTATCAATAATTTCCACTGTGTTTCCTTCATTACATGCTCTAAGTCTATCAGGTTAATATTGACATCCTTCCTTCCTTCCCTCCCTTTTCTTCTTTCCTTTATTTCTTTCTTTTCTCTTTCTCTTTCATTTCTTTTCTTTCTGTCTGTCTTTCTTTCCTTCTTTCTTTTTTTTCCTACTTTTTTGAGACAGGGCCCCGCTTAATCCAAGCAGACCTTGAACTTGCTGGGTACTTGTAGCTAGCCTTGATCTCTGATCCTTCTGCATCCAATGCTGGGTTTCACTTATATGTCAGCATACCTCAATGACATATTTTCTTCTAGTTAAAAATATTAAAAAATTAATTCTTTAATATATTACATAGATGCATGAAGCAAGATTTTAAGTATATTTACTTAGTGACTTACATTCTGTGTTTGTAGTCTAATCTGTGTTTTCCTTATTCATCTAAGAAACCATTTCATTATTTATTTGCTGTTTATCAATCTTAGTTTATATCTGAATCATTGTGTCTATATTTGTACCATTGCCAAATGATATTACTTATTGTAGCTCTGGAACATATTTTCACATATGGTAGCATGAATCTTGTATCAATATCACTCAATTTAATTATTGTTATATTTAGGTTCCAAATAAATTGTTGCCTGTCTGAGGAAAAAACTGCTCTAGTCATCACTTTTTTATTCCTTTAACCACAATTTTGGCCAGTATAGGACCTTTCACATTTAATTTTGATTCAATTTCTGGAGTGAATTTAATGGTTTCCATGATCCTGATTTTTTTTTTTTTGGAGAGAGACAGAGAGAGACAGACAGAGAGAGAGGGAGAGGAAGACAGATAGAGATGGGTGCACCAGCAGCCTCTCAGCTGTTGCGAACAAATTACAGATGCGTATTCCCCCTTGTGGTCAAGTGTGTCATTGCACCCTTGTGTCACTTTGCATCTGGCTAAACATGGGACCTGGAGATTGGAACCGCTGGAGATTGGAACCAGTGTTCTTAGGCTTAGGAGGCAGGCACCTTAACCACTAAGCCATCTCTCCAGCCCAATCCTGATTTTTTTATCTGAATGTCCAAGTCCACTTTCATACCATGGCATATTTGAGAATCAGCTTTACATATAACTGAGGTTGTTTTAATTCTTCTCCATTTTAAGTCTCAATGTCCTTTTGGATTCCAAATGCTATTGTTTTTTTGTACTTTGTCCTGTCAATGCATGCCACATACTTAGCAAGCATTATTTTTGTACAGAATGTTATACAGAGAATCTGTGGCAGCATCCTAGCAAAATGGAACCCATTGTATACTTAGTAGGACTTGCAAGTTCTTGTTGCCTTCCTTCCTCACCATCACCTGACAGCTTTATCTCAACACATTTGGTTTCTTTTTTTAAATACTATCTTCTTTGAATATTATTCCTTTCAAATATAGTTCTACTGCTTACAAAACCAAGTCACTCAAATATTGACTTAACACTAGGAGGGTTTGGTACATGGGCTTACGGTAGAGGGTTTGCCAAACATGTACAAGATGCAGAGTCCAAGGCCAGGTACCACAAACAACTACATAACCAAAACAAAACAGTAAACACAAACTAAACTTACCTACCCATTTCATTTTAATCCCACCCTTAAAATCCTGGGCTGTATTTAGCTGTATATGACTACGAACCTCAAAGTCATTGCTTTCGGTCTTCTTGTCATGTATTTATTATAAAGTATACAGATGACCCAATTTACATGACTATCTTTCAAGAAATAATTCAGAGATTATTCATTGATCTTGGAACATTCTAGAATTTAGTATATGTATCTACATTTGGATGTGCCTGTGACAGGCAGGCCAAAGCTCATTCACCAAGGCTCATACAGAAATATGTCTGAGTGCACTGTTGGTCCTTTTGTGTGTGGGCAGATTGTGCTATATTCCCTAGCAGAAAGAGATAGCTTTTTCTTCCACTTACTATAAATAGAACTTCTAAAGTACTGTTCAGATCTATTTAATTCCTGTAACTTTGGCACCACTACAAAGAAAGCATTCATAGCTGCATACTTTCTCTATAGAGGAAGAACATGCAGATTGTTGACTGATCTATGCATTTCTAAAGGTGCCTGTCACTAAGTGTTTTGACAGATGTCAGAGTGAAAAACTCAAAATGACCTTGATAAGTTGGTTTAGAAAATAATCTTACTGGAAAAGAGTAAAATAAAATAGGATGAACTATTACAGGGAGATTGAGCAAACAAAACAAAACCAAATCCAAACTACAAAGCTAGGTGTGGTGGCTAAGGCCTATTATCCCAGTATTAGTGAGGCAGAGGTAGGATGACTGCAGAGTTTGAGGCCAGCCTGGGCTCTATACTGAGTTCCAGGCTAGAATAGTATACCCAGAGAGACTCTGTCTCAGAAACCCTAAAAAAAAAGAAAATAAGCAACACCCCCAATAAAATTAGAAAAATAAAGCTGAGAAGGACTGACTTGTCTCAAGCATCTCAAGTTAAATATGATCAAGCAACTTAAGTGCTTGCAGTACTTCTTTTACACTGAAAACTACAGTTTTAAGAAAACTGCAATCAGATCTATTATTAGCGTCACAAACATTTGTTTTAAATTGATAAAAATACATAAAATACAAATTAATTTGGATCTGACAACGTAACAGATGGGAGACTAGATCTAGAAAAGGTGAGATACCTAGGCTCATATAGAATTTCTGGGTTTAAATTCAAATCTTTTCATATCAAATCTGATGTCTTTCTTATTGTATCATATTACCTCTTAGCAGAAAATTACAGAGGAACAAAGGGAGATTACTCAGGTTAATAAAAGAAAGCTTGGGCTGAAGAGATGGCTTAGCTGTTAAGGCGCTTGCCTGCAAAGCGAAAGTACCCAGTTCAACTCCTCAGTACCCACGTAAGCCAGATGCACAAGGTAGTGCATGCATCTGGAGTTCGTTTGCAGTGGCTAGAGGCCTTGGTACACCCATTCTCTCTCTGTCTATCTCCTCTATATCTCTTTCTTTCTGTTTGCAAATAAATAAATTAATTAAATAAATAGTTTTAAAAAAGAAAAGTTTAAAATTTATTTAAATTAATTTTCTAAATAATCAGCTGTCCCAGTGACTCTAAATAGAAATGATTTGTTGCCATTCAATTTACCATTAGCATTTAAATACAGTTATCAATGTATATAGTATAATGACCCCCCTCTTTATTGAATCACTGAAATAAGCATAGTGACATGATGAAGGACGTAAACTGTCACCTAGAAGTTAGAGAAATAGGTCCAATAACAGGGAAGAGACAAAGGGGGGGGGTAATCTTGGCCTCTATAAGAAACATTTTCTAAGGGGTAAGCTGCTCAGTTCTTTTGTCTACTTAGAGATGGTACAGTATATAATTTGCTTCATTAATTAATGAAATACAATCTTACTTTCTCTTGTCTACAATGTGCTAGTCATTAGACCTGTTCAGAGGCCATTAATATATGCAAGTGCCCCTGCTCTCTATGTGCCTCTATTATCATGCTGGCAAACATATAAGAATATTATTATGTAAGTAAAATATTAAGGATTTGTGTGTCTGGAATGCTGGAGGGTTAAGGAACTAATCTGTGGATGTCAGAGTAAGTATTTTTTTTTTTTTTTAGCTGTTTTGAAGCTTGAATAGAATCTTACATGCTCATGCTGAAGTAAGGGAGATTTCAATTAAACTTGAGGGAGAACTTTTAAATATTAGCTTAAGATCTATAATGGCCTATTAAAAGAGGTAAGATTTTTTTAGCCTCTGAGGGATTTTAAAAGTAAAAGCTAATCTTTCCAACACAAGAGACAGTACTACTTGATCCTCTAAGCAAGGCATCTTCTAGCTCTGGTGTTTTTCTGATAAATTGAGAACAGATACTGCATGCCTGGAGATTAGCAAAATCAGGCTGCAGACATTATGGAAATCATGAAGTGTACCTAAAAGCAATTCAATAAAAATGCTTCCATTCTTTTTATGCTTGGTTTTTATGTGAATCTGTGTTTGAGGAGAAATTAAGTGTGTTTGTTGTAAGCAGATGTTCTTGTGCTCACAGCTAAGTAATAATGAAACTGTGGAAGGAGGTGGTGCAGGATATGAGGCATTGGGAGTGAGCAATATGGATAGCACTAGTGTACTTTGTAGAAGAAAAGTAGGATTGTTTCCTCCTGGTGAATTTTTTTTTTGAAAAATATGTGATTGTGTTAGAAACACAGAGATAACAAATCTGAGATAATGCATCAAAACAGAGGCTTAGAGGGATCACTCTCATCTGAGGATCTCAAATCTTTTCAGAATATCTTGGTATCAGGGTTCAGCTTGCTCCAGAGGGAGTGGATTTCCTAGATATGTTAAAGCTTTAAGAAGCAACACAGTGTAGTATTTAAGAATACAGAACCAAAAACCAGACTGCCTGGGTTGAAATATTTATTTTCATGAACAATTGTGCAAACTTGGACAACACGTTTTTTAACTTCCTGATTCTCAGTTCTTTCCTATGTGAAATGGAGATAATGAGAATATAAGTGCATCTATTTGTAGGGGTATATGAGGATTAAATGAATCAACAAATATGGACCTACTAACTGAAACCCAGTAGGTGCCATTTTGGTATAAGTCTAACCTTTTGTCATTTTGCAAATTCTCTCTCAGAATCTTGTGAAAAATTCTCGGCAGATTAAGTTAACCCCATTTGACAAATGAGTCTACAGACTCTTGGGGGCTGAGTAGCTTGCTCCAGGTCATCTAGAGCCAAGACTTGAACTAGGCCTTCATGCCTCATCTAGCATTCTTTCCACTTGATCACACTTGTCACTGGGTCCACATTTCTTTTTAGGACTTCCTTAGACAATAGGGAAATAAATGTGTTTGCCTATATTTATTTTCTAATCCTGTCCCAAAATGTCTCTGGTCTTAGTAGCTTAAAACAGTGCATATTTATTATATCAAAATGCCTGGGATTCAAGATTCTGAGCACTGCTTACCAGGATCCTTGCTCAAAGCTTCACAAGGCTACAGTCAAGGTGTGAGCCAGGCTACATTCTCATTTGCAAATTTGATTAGGGAAGGATCTACTTCTAAGCTTATCCAAATTCTAAGCTTATTCAAGTTTTTGGCAAAATCTACTACCTTGTGGCCAAATGATACCTGGCAGTTATTGTCTTCAAAGACAGCATTGGAGAAAGAGAGAGAGAGAGAGAGAGAGAGGCAAAAGAGAGTGAGTCTGTACTGCTTATATTCTCTCATTTTATGGCAGCTCTTCTTTTTAAAAGCTTACATTATTTGGTTATATTCCACTAGGAATATCTACCCTTGATAAATTAACTCATATATTTATCATATGTGAAAAATTCTTCCACTTTTATCCTATTCAATAACAGAATCATGGGAGTGACATATCATCACCTTTGTTATGTTTTATGATTTACAAACAGCTTACCAGGTTTATCTCTACCATAGGAAAGGGTAACATGTCAGAAATTTCATATTTGGGTTCATCTATGGTACATCGACCACAAGCTCTAGGTAAATAGCACTATGGATAATAATGTACTTTGAAGGTTACCAAGTGAATATAAAATTCAAAGGGCGGGAGAGATGGCTCAGTGGCTTGTTCAAACCTGAGCACCTGAGTTCAGATCCCAAGATGCCATATAAAAATCTATAAACCATGCCAGTCTTCTGTAATTCTAATATGCTAATGGAAAGATTGGAGGTGGAGACAGGAGAATTTGCCAGAAAATCGTAGACCAGCTAGCTTGGAAAGTACATCAGTGGGTACCAAAAACAAGGGGGAGAGGGGAGAGAGAGAGAGAGAGAGAGAGAGAGAGAATGAGAAAAAGAGAGACCCTGCCTCATACTGTACCATAGCTTGTATATGCTTGTACACACACACACACACACACACACACACACACACACACACACACACACACTCCTCTAAGGACTTGAGTCAGAGTAGATAAGAACAAATGCTTATGTGTTTAGGACAATTTTCAGGTTGGATCTTGCCTTCTGCTTCATTTTGGGACAGTCCTCTCTCTGTCTCTCTCTCTCATTTGTTCTCCTTTTTCATATTGCTATACTGTTGCTAAGGATGCCTCTCTCCTTGCCCAGCCATTAAAAGCAGAATACTTTTTTTTTTTACTTGCTAGCCAAGAGTGTAACAGCTAAGATACAAGCAAACCTATTAATATCCTCTTTAATACATAAAAGTCATGAATCCATATATTGCATGACAGCCCAGGAAATGGAATGACATGGACCAAGCCTCATGGGAACCACAT
Organism: Orientallactaga sibirica; assembly: GCA_036365145.1. NCBI lineage: Eukaryota > Metazoa > Chordata > Mammalia > Rodentia > Dipodidae > Orientallactaga > Orientallactaga sibirica. The sequence goes on along the minus strand of JAEOAD010002326.1, from coordinate 1,098,773 downwards.
ACCCACATTTGTAGATTATTCTCAGGGCTAGAAGCACTTGCTTTTTTCTTTTGTTGTTGCTGTTGTCAGTGTTGTTTTCTTTCACATATTGTACAGACACAAACAGCATTTATTCACTATCAATGGGTACTAGATATAACACAATCTAAAACAAATGGTGACCCACTGTTGCTTTATTTGAACAAAAGTTTCTGTAGGACCACTGTGTCTTTCATTGAAATATAACTTGAATTTTTCACCACTCCCCTGTCTATTATGATTGAAACTACACTGATGACATCCTTACAATAAACAATCTAGTGTTTCCAAAATCATCTTGTTTAATTCTTATGACTTCCATTGGACACTCCCTTTATATTCCTGAGAAGGAGATGGGACTGGGTAAAAGCAATTAAGGGTTAAACTTTAACTCTAAACCATATATGAGAATTTAAGCAGCCAATCCTTCATTATATAGTATGAGTATTGGCTTGATTTCTCATAATTGACTTTCATCACTGCCAGATAACATGCATTTAGGACACTGTATGAGGATCTGTAAGTCAGAGAAATCTGCATGTAGACAAAGAAGAAAGGTAATCACCTCCACAGTCCAGTCTAGTAGTTCTTTATTTTCAGAATTATATTATTGTCTATGCCAACTGTTCTTTATTTATTATTTATCAATCAACATATGTGTTCATTTTACAACTGCATTTAAAAGCTTTCAAACAAATGTAAAACACAAGAAAATGACACAAACAGATGAAATAGAAAGAGGGACATTTTCATTATGGATTCTTTATTATGGATTTCATGTTCTAAGGCTTTGCTAAAGTAGTGGGATGCAATTGAATATCTGATGCTTAATCTTGTGAAAATTTCCTACATTTATCTTTCAGCCCTGATTAGAGGGAAGCTATATATAGGGATGTATGAATCTATATGTCCATCAAACATTGCTTATAGAGTGAATAAAATGTATGTAGATGTTATAATAATGAATTAATTTAAGCTTATTTGTAGCTATTGCTGTATTTATTGCAGCTTCTTGTGCATTTTCTCAAACAACATATAGTAAATATATAGCTCTCCAGTGCATGCATCTCTGTGTTTAAGAGAGACAAGAAAGAGAAAGGAAGAGAGTCTTTTGTGCTTTTATATGTTTCAAAGATGTCCACACATTCTAAAAGGTTGGCATAAGTGCTCAGCACTTACTTTTAGTAAGAAGTTTTATCTTTGTCTCTATAACACTCTCTCAGCAACTTCAAAGAGGCTGTAAACAATTATCTTTTCTCTTCTTTTGGTGAATAAAGCATCTTTTTCCTTAGACATTGATGTGGAGAAAGACATAATAGCAGCTCTAATAGTAATAATAAAAATCTAACCTTAAATAATACCTTTGTCTGATGCTTTCTACATGGCAGGTTTGCATTCTTACTGAGAAAAGAAATGCATAGCTAAGGGATGCTGCAGCTTAGGCTATAATCCAGGTTGCCTGGTCTCTCAAACATAAATTCTCCCTCTTGAGACCCACTTGCATATTTGTGACAGGGTAGGGCTTATCCATGTATGACAGACTTGGCAGTAGGGTCTTTAGCCATTGGGATGACTTGTCAGGCTGCCACACATTCAAGCATATTCAGCCACCTGGCAAATTCTTATGCATTCAGCATAGCCAAGGGAATAGGTTAGCAGTCAGTTTATAAAATTGCATGCTTCATTTTTTCAACAAATTAGAGTGTGAGAAAATATACTCAACATGAAGATCTGTATAAAGAAAATTCTCTTCTGTGAAGATTCAGAAGGCATTTTCAAAGTGGCTCAGGGCCATGAAATCAGCATTATGAACACCACTGAGCACCATGCTGTAGGTGATTGGCTATGCTGAGGCAGTTAGGTAAAGAAATCATATGATACATAACAGGTTTCATGCATCTACAACTTGGAGGATGGGTGAAAGGAATTCAAAGAGGGACAGTATGTATTAGGACTTAGAAAAGCCAAGAAGCGTTTCATGCTTTGAACCTCTTGACATATGAAAAATGTAGGAAAGCCTCTGAGAAAAGGTGCTATGGTTTCAATGTTGCCTCCAAAACCATACTGAAATTCAGTTGCTGTTGTGTCAGTATTAGGAGGTGGATCATTAAAAAGGTGAATTACCTATGAGCTCTATGCTCTGATGAATGGATCAATGTTCTTGTTATTATGTCATAGGGAGTTATTGTGGGAGTGACTTGATCATAAAAGGAAACTCTCTAATGTACATGTTCTCTTATCCCTGCCCTCCTTCAGTTGCATGTTCTTCCTCCAGGTTATGGTATAGCAAAAAGGATGAGACCAGATCTTGGATTTCCAGCTTCCAGAACTGTGAGATGAATAAACTTCTACTGTTTATAGTTTACCTAGCTTGCAATATCCTGTTATGTCAATAGACAATCTGTTAAGACAGGAGACTTATACAGATAAGCACTGATTGTCAACAACTTGTTAAAGGTGTACAATTTATTAGAATTGTGCTTTATATTGTGAGAGTTCTCTGTCTCCAACTCCCTTACTCCCATAGCCCCTACCCACCCACTTAGCTCCTATCTGTTTCCAAATATCAACACATATCATCCAGCAAAGGCAAAACAAGTACTTTTGTGTTATCCCCATGTCTATCAGAATTGGAATTAGATCTACTAAAGGTCAAGGAGCAAAAATCTGTTGAATTTAAATAGACATTGAGCAATTTAGGCCATGAATGTAACACTTAATATAATTTGGTCCAGGCAGAAAACACATATCCATGCTGTGAATCCAGATGTGGAAGTAGGAGATCTCAGGAGAGCTATAACAGCACCCCACAATAAGGGTAAAGAAGACCAATTATCTTCTGAAATAAATTGTCTGAGGAATTGACCTTTCAAAGGCTCAAGATCTAGCATGGTTTGTTTTAAAATGTCTCACTCTGGATACTTTAAAATCTCATTTCCACTTTTGTTATTTTCTCCATCTTTCTTTCTTTAATGATAATAAATGAGACATCACATCAGATCTATTAAATTTTTAACCTCAGAAAGTGAATCTATTTCAAGTGTATTTTCTCAAATGATTATATATGCTTCAAAGATAAACCAAGAGAATATTTAGCTATTAGAAGGGAAATTGGAAGTAAATGAAAGAATTCTTAGCCAGAAACTTGGCTTTGCCTTTTTTTTAAAATATATTTTATTTTGTTTATTTATTTATTTGAGAGAGAGGGATATACAGAAATAGGGAGAGAGAGAGAGAGAGAGAGAGAGAGAGAGAATAGGTGCACCAGGGCCTTCAGCCACTGCAAACAAACTCCAGATGCATGCATCCCCTTGTGCATCTGGCTGACGTGGGTCCTGGAGAATCGAGCCTCGAACTGGGGTCCTTAGGCTCCACAGGCAAGCGTTTAACCACTAAGCCATCTCTCCAGCCCCTTGGCTTTGCCTTTTTAAGGAGCCAGAATATCCAGAGGTGACTTTTGTATTCCCTATGTTGTCTGCAGTTCATATGACAGTCCCAGGAGTGATCAGAAACCTGGCACCTGTTGACTTGAGAAAAGGATGGAAGCAGAAGAGTCAGAAGGGAAAGTTCCTATTTATTTTTCTTGATTTTTATCAGTGAACAATGTTATAAAATCATCAAGAGCATAGAAATAACGATATCACTTCAAACCAATTACTACTTCATATGTGTTTACATGCACACTTAATTTTACAAAGTTTAAAGGTAATGGAAATATTCACATGTTTTCTTCATATTATATTTATAAATGGTTTTTTATTTAGTATATGTGCCTCATAACAATTTCTAGTGGTTGTACAATATTCCTTAAAACAATTGATCAGAGTTTTCCTAGTATACTGTGGATCATTTACAATGTTTATTATTATTGCTATCACAAACAGTGTTGTGCTGAACATCTTATTTCATATAGTTAAATTGTTTCTTTCGCATAAATTTCTGGCAGTTTAGTTGCTGGGTGAAAATAGTGTAAACATTTTAATTACTACCAAACTGATTTCCAATAACCTGGAATAATTGAATAATATCAATACAATTGTCCAGAAAACAGGTGAAACAATCTTAATTAGAATGTTGAACTGTTACTTGATTAGAGCCTTTAGTTAAACTTTACTGATTACTTTGAAATTTGAACATATTCTCACATACATGTGCTTCTAATATTTTCCCTGGTGAAAAATTACCTCCATATTTTTTCCACTGGCTGTTTAATATACATATTTAATTAAAATTTTGAGTAATTTATATAATTTAGGAGCTATCATTCTGTCATATTTTTTGGTTTTATTCTTGTACTCACACTTTCTTAAATATAAGAGAAACAAGCATAGAACACAGGACTTTATTTTCAGTCTTTGTTCATGGTGACTCTTTATTGTATGTAGCTTTTGTATTTTAATATATTGGATGCTAGCTTCAACACCAAAAAGAATACTGTGAAAGGAAAGGAACACAATATTTTAGTTTTGGAATCAGAGAAGAAATATTACTCATACATGAGGTTAGATAAGGTAGATTGCCTTAGTTTTAAAATATTTTACATAGTACAACAGTCCTCTTAGTGTTATAATTGTGTTAACTTTGTGGGGCCTTCATTTGGTGAATAATGAAGTTGAATTACAGGGAGAAAACCCTGACATTTTCTAAAACACATGGAAAACTATAACTATACTAGAGCCAATCTTTAGTAATCTAAATCTGTGACCTTGAGTCTGATTTATTTTGTAAGGAGAATCATTCAAGACAATTGTCAAGCCTATTTCTCTTTGCAGGAAATCTTGAAAGAGATACTGTCTTTGATTTTTTTTTTTTATATATTTCTAACACTTTCATGTTTGTATCAGGACTTGAAAAATTTCCAAAAATGCAAGAAAAAACGTCCTAGCTAAAGCATGCTGGACAGGCCCTGCCACCCTCAGGAGTTTGTAGTTGTTGTAGAAGTTTGTCAAAATTTGTTTCCAGTTTTTGTCCTCCTCCAACCCTTTCCCTGCCCTCCCACCCCACCATCCCTATTGCCCAGTCCTCGAGATGTTTATTAGGTGTGTCAGCATCTTGGGAAAATACAAATTAGGAGCCACAGATGAGTGCAACCATACGACTCTTATCTTTCTGTGATTGATTGAGATTGCTATGAACAATCTGTTCCAAGTTTGAAGACACCATATGCTGTTTGGACAGAACATGGAGAGACCTGGCTGGAATCTGGAAGAGGGTCAGTCCCTATATAGTTAGCTTGTCTAGTGCCAGAAGGCGCTACACAAGTGACTGGGGAAAAACGACCAATATCTGTCTAAGCAACTCATGGTCTAAGCTACTCAGCAGCAAACAACCTGACATGATGCTCTCACAAGTGCAGTGGTGACACACAGCCATGGTGGGTTACCAACTGCTCTAGGTATGGCAAACAGATCCACTCAGTGGAACGGAACCCATACCTGGAAATGGGAAACATTCAGAACCATATCCAAAAACAAGCCTGCTCTCCAATATCAAGCTCCCACCAATAGTGGGGTACACGAGGGCCTACACCTATTGAATTCTTTCTAAAATAATATTGGTTATCCATATATCTTGCACTGACCTCACTCTCCATTGGAGAATCTACGTCTCTCTTTCAGATGGCACAGAACCTGAGGAGAGAATCAGCCCATCACACCTCACCAGGGCACCAGCTGAAGCCATAGAGTTATATGGGAAATGAGCAAGAGGGCTGCTTTCTTGGTGAACCTGGTACCAGCACAAGGGCAAAGAAGACACACACAAAGAACACTCAACCCCTACCAAATCATATATCCAGAGACTGACAAAACCTTGTCACTGAAATAGATCTAAAATGAACCAAACATGGCTCAGGGAAATTTGAGGAAGAGGGGGAGGAAAGATTATTAGAGCCATGATTTGGGTCATTATACACAGAGTCATTGCCTCTCCCGCATAACTGATGGCTACCCCCATAAGGCAAGACCCACATTACCCATGGGAGGAGGACAGGGAGCAGGCTAATGATGGTACCATCATGGACGTATATATACTATATACGTAACTAATAAAAATATATTTAAAAAACAATCACAAAAATTGTTTCTATTGTTGGACCCTGTCACTCATTTTGTTTGCTCTTAGCAGATATGTTTTAGGCTCTTTCATTTGTTCTGCAGATTTTGAATATGAGAAATATAAATTAAAAAGACTTATAATGGGAGGAACTGCTGCTGGCAGATGGTGAAAACAACTGTCATGATGGGATAGGTAGATTTAAGAGCTGTTCATTAGGAAGATATTTCCACTCAATAGTTAACACTGCAAAAATACTGGCTTCTTTTATTTCATTTTATTATCAAAGCTTCTTTAAAATATGAATGACTTACAAAGGATGCACATTCACTCTTCCTTTAATATTCTACAAAACAGTTTCTACCAACATAAGCTACTCATGTTCCATAAGTTTTATAGTGATTTTTATTGTTTTCCAGACATATTGGTCATATTCTCTTCCCCATAGTTCATATTTTGCCACCTCCATCTCTTAAAATGGTTGAATCACCCACCTTTCTCCCTGCATACTTCTAGACATGAATGTCTATCTAATTCAGTCCCTTCCACTGAGATCTGAGCATATATACCTGTCACTATTTATCTTTCACCAAAAGTTTCAGGGTCCTTTCAACACATCCTATTCTTATCCAATCTCATAAATTTCTACAAATGTGAATCTCTGTCAGAGCTGTCCATCGCATTCATTTACTGAAAATCAGAAACCTTAACAACATCTATATAGCAGATTTGTACATGCTTGATCATAGTATATACTTCAAAGCACTGGTATATGATGTTTATTATTTTGTTTTTTACATGAACTATGACAACTTAAAGGGCAGAGACTAACACTCATACTATATCATTCCCACCACATACTGTGGCAATCCCACATCATCCGTTAGCTGAATGGATGATGAACGGGTATGCACACTTATCTTTCCAGCTGTCTTTTTCAGTTTTCCTAATCATTTGGAATTTCCATCCCTCCCAGAGAGTATCAATCCCCAAGACCACAATTATTTTACCTTTTAAATTACTTTTCCTCTTAACAAAACTGCATGAAATACTTTAAAGCTATAAATTGACTACTTTGTACATATTAGCCTTTGCTAATAGGCTCTGAAAAATGTTTCATGATGACAGTTTAAAATACTTGCAAGCCGAGAATCATTGTATTTCCTTCTGCATAGGCTATTCTTTTTGGAAGCTGTCTTTCTTGCTGTGACAGAACTTTACCTCGAGTTTGTTATTGGAGTATTCCACAAGATGGTTCCTCATCTTCATTCGATTCTATTTTGTACAACTTCTTAAACATTATTAATGTCTCCAGAATTCCAACATTTTTTACTTCATGAGATAGTTCTTCTTTGGTGATTCTTTGTGCGACTTTCTTGATTCTTCTTTCTGTTTTCCTTTTCAAGATCGGGATCATGACCTTTCGCTTCCCTCTGTCATTTTCCTCACCACATCTTTTTGTCTTTTTATGTTTTTTTTTTGTGCATTTGACCTGATTGAAATTCTCAGTAACTTCCCTCCTGAGAACTCTCTCCCTATCCTGCTTTTTTTTCTTTTCTGTTTTTGGTACTCAGTCAAGTTTCATATAGGGAGAAGAATATTATTCTGGTTCACGTTGGTCATCCATTCTGCCCCATCCCACACCCCCACAAGGAGCTTTCCTCATGTGTTTCTTCACTTTTCTTTGGGGTGACTTTACACAGTCTCTTATGAGCAATGGAAACTCATCACTTTGCCTCTGATATTTTTTTTTGTTCCTCTCTGATGATACATCTGTTTGCCATTACATCCTCACTGCAGTTATTCCTTCTTTATGTTATTTTAGAAAGGTGCTTCCTCAGCCTTTCATTCACTGGCTCTTCAGTACTAGTTTATCTTTCATTGCAAACCCTTGTAACAAACTTAATTTATTTATATACCTGCCACATAAGATGGAGTCATAACATGTGAATGGAAAATAATTAGATTATTTTGCACTGTGGACAAAACTGGCTAAATATTTGGGGAGGAAGCCTCACTTCACATCATATAATGAAACATATTCCAGGTTAATTCATAAATGCTAAAATAAAATATGTGAGGAATAAATAGGCTGAGAGAAAAAAATCAAAATATAAAAGCAAGGAAAAGATTCTCCAGGAAGAACTGAGCATGGTGGTGTGTGCCTTTAATCCCAGCACTTGGGAGGCAGAGGTAGGAGGATCGCCATGAATTCAAGGGCACCCTGAGGATACACCGTGAATTCCAGGTTAGTTTGGGCTATACAGTGAGACCCTACCTTGAAAAACAAACAAACAAAAAAAAAAACTCTAGGAAAGCTTACATATATTTATGGACATAAACCTTACATTTTTCTATACCAGAAAGAATAAAAACAACATTGCAGCATGAAATCCATTTAAGTTATTATTCATAATTAATATGGAAAATTAATGATCTGGGCTTATACCTCATAATAATGGAATGAGAATGACACCAAGTAGATAAAATGCATAAATTAGAGAGTTCACAAAGTTTTTAACATCAAATATTGTAACTAAATGAATGTAACCTAACACTATTCCTCATATTATACTGGTATACATGAAGTGAAATGAATATTTTATACACTATGGGGAGGGATGTCATCAACTTTCTAGAAAGCAGTTTCCTAATGTATGCATATCTACACATTTGCATATAAAATACACAACATATATGAAGCTGTAAAATGTTTCCATTACAACCATCAGAGAATCGATTCTAAGAATATATCAAACTAGTAGCTGAGGAAATATATCGGTCTCTGAAGCACTTTCCTCACATGCATGAGGACCTGAATTCAATCCACAGTATCCACAAAAAAATTCTGGTTTTGGTGATACATGCCTATAATTACAGCACTGGGAAGACAGAGACAGGAGGATACCTGGGCTCACTGGCCAACCAGTCTAGATAATTGATGAGTTCCCTGCCAAAGAGGGAAACTATCTTTAAAAAAAGTTAGTACTGTTTTTTTTTAATTAACAATTTATTTTTTGTTTATATTATTCTAATTTTACATTCATAGTGTTGGCTCCATTATCCCCCTCCCTGCCCTCCCTCTTCCAAAGGGACCCTCATCAATGGGGAATGTGGGTCATGCATTGTGGGAGTAGTCAAGAGTTATGGGGGATAGGCCAAGTCTCTGTGCATAATGCCCCAACTTGTGGCTCTAACATTCTTTCCACCCCCTCTTCTGCCAATTTCCATGAGCCATGTTGGGGTCATTTTCGTTCTGCTTCAGTGATGAGGTTTTGGGACCCTCTGTGTCTCTGGATATCTGGCTTAGTAGGAGTTGGATGTTCTCTGTGTTTATCTCCTTCAGTCTTTTTCTGGTGTCGTGTTCACCCAGAAAGCTGTACTCTTGCCCTTCCCCCACATTTCTCTATGGTTTCAGCTGTTAAGATTGACATTAGGAATTGTTCTCTGACATTGCCTCTTCCCCATAACTGATGGCTATCCCCACAATGCACGGCCCACATTCCCCAAGGAGGAGAGTCCCTTTGGAGGGGGAAGACAGATAGGAGCCTAACAATGGTACCAGCATGACTGTATACACACTATCTACATAACTAATAAAAAAGAATTGTTTTCTGACTTCCACATGCACCCACCCACCCACCCACACACACACACACACAATACAAAAAGACATATCAAACTATTTATACAAAAAATCCACAATAAGATTATTTCTTATTATGTAAAGTTGGATAAATATACAATAAAATTTGTTTATAAACCTGATAAAATATAATATAGTATAGCTATTAATAGCCATGTATTCCGAAATATTTACTTCTTTGGAGAAAATAATATAATGATAAACAGTAAAGTGTAGATATGCAACTGAATATGCAAAATGGCAATTTAAAAAGACCTATATTTTGCAGACTCATATAAAGTTATCAAAAGTGACGATGGTGTTATTGCAAATTATTTCAATTATAAAAGTATCAAATCTTGGGCTGGAGATATGGCTTAGTGGTTAAGGCGCTTGCCTGCTAAGCCTAAGAACACCCATTTGATTCTCCATGTCCCACGTTTAGCCAGACATAGTGATGCAAGGGTGCAATGCTGCACTTGCCCACAAAGGGGCGCACATGTCTGGAGTTTGTTCACAGTGCCTGAGAGGCTGCTGGTGTGCCCATTCTTTCTCTCTCTTTCTCTTTCTCTGACTTCTCCAAAAAGAAAGTATCAAATCTTAAATTTTCTTAGGTCATATTTTACTTCTCAAGTTTTAAAAATGTTATGGTAAAGCTGTTCATAGTGTGCATGCTTGTAATGTGGAGGTGGAGGCTGGAGGATCCTGGCTTCCATAGTGACCAGGCTAGTGTTGACTACATAACAAGATCTTACCTTAAGGACAAATATCAAACATGCAAAAAAAGTGCCATTATTTTATTAAGGAATTGTATAAGTCTACTTTCCATTTATCAACACAACCTTGAATAGTTTCCAGTGCTTTTCAATTCAAGGAGTCTAAAAAATACTAGTAACTTTAATATATAAACATATTGTAAATTGGTTATATTCCCATCAGGATATCCTCTTTTGTCTCTTCTCTCCTATTCCCATTCTATTGGGGACCCTGCTCAGTGGGGGTAGCAGTAATCACTGTAGAATCATGAATGTACCAGTTGATTCCTGTCAGGAGTACAGTGCCCCACTATTATAAATAGTTCCACATTGCTGGAATGAACAACCAAACCAGAACAGTTTAGAGGAGAAGGAAATTTATTTCAAACTTCTAGATCCAGGGGGCAGTTCCATCAGTGGGGGAAGAAGCTGCTTCCATATATCCAAGCAGAGAGAAACCATCATCAGCCAGCAAACACCAAAAGCAACAAGCACAGGAATCCAGAGCTCAAATTACTCTGCTTCTTTGGGCTAGAAATCAGATCTTCCCCAGTGACATGTCCTCCAGCCAGGCAGAAAGTCATCCACATTACAAACTTTATTAAAACACCTGAGTCGCAGGGTATGATGGGACATGCCTTTAATCCCAGAATTGGGGGGGGGGCAGTGGTAGGAGGATCCCTGTGAGTTTGAGGCCAGTCTGGAGCTACAAGAGTGGGTTTCAGGTCAGCCTGGGCTAGTGTGATACCCTACCTTGAAAAAACAAAAACAAAACAAAACAAAAAACAACAAAACCACCTGAGTCTATGGGGACATACATTCAATACTTTCACCCCCACAGTCCACCCTTTCACTCTCTGGCTCCTGTATTCTTTTACACTCCCTTCTGCAATGTTCTCTGAGCCTTGTATGCATGTTAGACTCTCCTTCAGAGTTGAGCTCTGGACAGCCTCTTATTTTCTACTTTGATGAATTTTTAAACTTCTCAGTGTCTACTACCATCTTCATAGAGAAAGTACTCTGGTTGACAGTGAGAGCTGCACTCATATGTAATCTGCCATTTCCTCTTTAATGTTTCCTGGGCCTTGGTTGGTGTGACAAAGCTGACTGATCCAGTTCTAGGCACTCAGCTTTCTCTTCTTTTCATTTTGATGAGACTCAAGTTTCCTTATATTAGCACTGATCTGTAAAAAACAAGTTCTCTAACCAAGAGTGAAAGCAGCATTTTTTTTCCCAAAAATTGAAAAGTACCTTCTTATGCTTTTAGCTGTGATATAGTGGCCTCTAATTTCTTATGAGTATCTAAACCTTTTATCTTGATGTATTCTTTAAAATCCACTTTTTTGCCAAGCTGAAGATCATATTCACTGAAAGATCTTAATTACTAAAAGTATATTTCTTCAAAATATTTCAATTAAAATATTAATTGGTATACCAATCAAATTCTCCACAAAACTTTTTTGAACTCACAAGGCTTCTGCTGACAAGATTCTCCTGTTGTCTTCTTTACTCTTTTTAAAAAGCCCTCCCTTCTTTCTCTTCCTTCCTTTGCTCAGTCCTTTTCTTTCTCTACTATATTTCTCTTGCCTGACTTTCCTTCCCTGCATCCATTTCCCTTTTCTCTGTCTTCTCCTTTGACCAACTATTCTCTAGTTTGCTTTCTTCACTTACTCTTTGCCATTTTATCTTTATTTGATGCCTACCTCATTTTTTCTATGTGAATTCTTTAGATTTTTTCAGTAACCTCTCTGTACTCCACTTATCTATCAATCCTTTAGGTTACCACCCTGAACATGCTGAAGTGCTATAGAGTACTATAACCTTTACTCTTTCTTCTGGGAGAAAAAAATCATTTTTCTCACTTGATCAGCACTTGCCCTTGGGCTTTGGCAGTCATGTTGCTCATTTTACTTTCTACTATAACACTTAGACCCTCTTGTGATTCCATTTTACATTGGTGCATTTGATTATTCTTTCCTTTGTGAATCACATTACATTTATAAATGCTTTATTGAATCTCATATTATTGATTTCTGTCCATTTAAAAAATTTATCCTGCTCACACACTATTTCATGCCTATTCTGCAATGGGCAGGAACACCTGCAAATTTTATTAGCATCCTCTTTCTTCTACACACAGTGTGGTAAATGAAAATATTGAATTGTATTGAACTCAGAGTGGACCCCTAAGGGACCTACTTGACACCTTCACCCAATTCAGTATTGAACTGTTAGTAACAACTCTTTGTGTTCAATTTGTTTTTACTAGTTTTGTGTCTAATATATCCATCTATGACACTTCTGCCTAATTTAACCCCTCTTACAATTTTTTGCAAGCTGAAGTTTCCACCAACTGTGTTTTTAGAGACAATAAAACATCCTGTTAAAAAAGGTTTCAGGTGTTGTTTCACATGATTTGTTTTTGATTAACTCATATTACTTATTTCTTGTCTCCTTATTTCTTTGGGATCTAAATTGATCTTTATTAACAGCTTTATGTGTCGTGTTAGGTGTTCATTGAGCTGATTCAGTAGTGAATTTACTGATGTGTGGCTCTCTGGAGTCTTGTTTTTCTTTCCGTGCAATTTTCCATACTTTCTGGAAGCCTTGGTTACTCAACAAATGACCAAACAGCTGTGTCATGAACTTGAACTGTACAATTCATCTTTAGCTCTCCTGGCTTCAGTTATCCCTTAGCTCTAATATGTGCTGCAAACATGAAGTGCCTTCTAGTCTATTCAGTGATGATTCAGCTTTGAAAACATTAAATTTATTTCTTTGTTTAATAGATCTGGTGGTTTGAATTAGGGGTTCCCCATAAATTCATGTGTTTTGAATGCTTGATCCTTAGTTGATGGTAATTTAGGAGTGCAATGTTGCTATAGGAGGGGTGCTGTTGGGGGTGGGCTTATGGTTGCTATAGCCAGCTCCCCCTATCTGAAGTTTGATTCACTATCCTGCTACTGTTGTTCACCTGATGTTCACAAGGAGGTGATGCCCAGCTCTAATCGACTGTCTTTCCTCCACCATCATGGAGCTTCCCCTTGAAACTGTAAGCAAAAATAGACAACTTTCCTCTCATCAGGTGCTTTTTGTCAGGTGCTTTTCCCAGCAACATGAAGGTAACTGCAATAAGAGCAGCAGTTATTTCTGTTTGGTTTAGTATTTTTTTATTTTTAACATTTTTATTTTAATTTTACATTCATGTTGGTGCCTTCAATAGCCTCCTCCCCACCTTCCCCCTCTGAAGGGGCCCTCCTCACTGGGGAATGTAGGTCGTGCATTTTGGTGGAAGCCATCAGTTATGGGGAAGAGGCAATGTCTCTGTGCATAATGACCCAACTTGTGGCTCTAACAATCTTTCTGCCCCCTCTTCCACAAATTTCCTTGAGCCATGTTGGGTTTGTTTTAGTTCTACTTCAGTGATGAGGTCCTGGGAACCTCTGTGTCTCTGGATATCTGGTTTAGTAGGAGTTGAGTGTTCTCTGTGTCTATCTCCTTCACCCTTGTGTTGGTGTCAGGCTCACCAAGAAAGCTGCACTCTTGCCCATTTCCCCATTACTCTATTGTTTCAGCTGGGGCCCTGGTGAGGTGAGATAGGCTGATCCTCCCCTAAGTTTCGTCATCCATCTGGAAAAGAGAAGCAAATTCTCCAAAGGAGAGAGAAGTCAGCAACAGATAGATGGGATGGCCATTATTATTTTAGAGAGAATTTAATATGTGTAGGCCTTCTTATAGCCCATGATTGGTGGGAACTTGATGTTGGAGAATGGGCTCATTTGTTGGATCTGTTAGCCAAATCAAGAGCAGTTGGTTACCCACCATGGCTGTATGCCACTTTTGCACTTGTTTGAGCACACATAAGGTTGTTTACTGCTGAGTAGCTTAGACTATGAGTTGTTTGGACAGATGTTGGTCATTTCCCCCAGTTGCTCATGTAGCACACACTGGCCCTAGTCAAGCTAACTGGGGACTGACCCTCTTCCAGATTCCAGCCAGGTCACTCCATGTTCTGTCCCAACAGCATATGGTGTCCTTGGCAGTAGGGTCTTGCCATTAACCTTTTGGTGGGTCATCAAGAACTCTGACAGAAATCAGTCTTCTTTTGTGAAACCTTGTAGGTATCTCTGATGAGCAGCTCATTGTGAAAGTTAACCACATGCTGGTACTAGGATTTACAGTTAAGTGCTAAGAAAGATGAAGGAAGAAAAAGTATAGGTAATATAAAAGAGAAAGAGAGCAGAGAGAGAAGAGGGAGAGAGAGAAACAGGAAAAGATTAAGGTTAGTCTTCATGATGTCCTCTCCAGGGCCCAGTGGTTCAGGCGTTCCCTCTAGGGGCCTTCTGAAGGTTCAATCTTTTAGCCTGTCTTTCATGATAATAGGATTTTATGGTACCATTTCCATTTGGGTCACTATTTGTGTCCCCCCACCCTTCCCCTTCCCCCATCCCCTCCCCTCCCTGGTTTAGTATTTATTTTATAGGAACAGATCTTTCAGTTCCTTTTCTACCCTCACCCCTTCATTGCAAACCAAAATAAAACCATTCAATTTACTTATACCATAGAGCTGGATTTTTTTCTTAACCTTGGTGTATTAAAGGAATTTGGGGGGGCACTGCCTTCCTTTTTTTATTAATTATGTATACAGTGTGTATACAGCCATGATGGCACTGTAACATAAGATGCAAAGAATAAATATTTATAGTTTTGATTTATTAAAATTAAAAATCATGGCAAAACCATCAAAAGAAAAATTAAAGATAAGTGACCAACTGGCCAAAAATTGGTCTTGCTTTTATATCTCAATAATAGAGAGTTCCTACAAATAAATATGAACATACAAAAATAATTGAAAATGGGCAAAACATATGGACAGACTATTAAGAACACAGAAGATACTATATCTCATAATTAGAGAATTTCAATATAATGCCATTTTGATCTGTTTGGCTTAAATGAAAAATGTTTGAGAACATTCTGCTATATGGTTGTGGAGAAATATACATTCTTACTTTTTCATTTTTGCTGGAATGTAGTTGATACAGTCCCTGTTAAGATAGTCAATCCAAATCGCATTGCATTTACCTTTTAAACTAGCAGTGTCTTTTTGTATAATCTCATTTCATGAATATACTCTCATATGTAAATGACTCATGTCTGATATTACTTATGTGAATGTGTTTGTAATAGGAAATAAATGGATAATTTTTTTGTTTCCCCTTGAAAAGGGTCTTACTTTGTGGCCAAAATTGGCCTTGAATTCCTGATCTCAAGTGATTAGCTTAACTCATTCTCTTGATTAACTAGGACAACATACATTCACTATGGTATTCTGCTCTGAACAAATCAGATTTACATTGTTTAGGTGATGGTTAAGGAAAATATAGTTGACTGATATAATAGACTACCATGTAATTTTAATGTTTTTAAAGGGTGAAGATACTCATTAGGTAATAATATTTAAATGTTTCTAAGAAATATTTTGTAAAAATGTCAGAACAGAACAGAATGATAATATACTAACATAAAGGAGAGGAGAAAAAACATAGTATTTCCATTGGCTTGTAAAGGCATAACAAATGTTTAAATAAAAAAGGAAATTAACAATAATGGTAACCATTTGAGGACATGTGAACTGAGGGTAGAATAATCAAGGTTAGTATTATTTTATTATTATTTCATCAGTGTGCATGCATTTCCTATTTAATGACATTATTATATATTAACACCATTTTATAAGTGAAAAACTTAAAATGCTTTGCTGATTTGGATATAAATGAATGAGATTGTGTTAGGATTTAGAAATAATCTCTCGACTACTGAAGCTCATGGGATTTTAGCTTCCAGCATTGTTAATTACCAAGCAAGTCAAATTTGGTTGAACTAAATTTTTGTAACAATAGAACACAATTCTTGACAGCTATTCCAATGAATTTAAAGTATTTAAAAATATAATCACAATGGATTTTAGAAGCAACAAACATTTTAATGTTATTAAATAACACAGAATGCAGGAAATGGAATACTATATTATTTAAATATAGTTCATAGTAAAAGATTTTCTCAGTTATATTTTGTGTTTGAATGAGCTAAAAACAGAAAAATAAATTGTAATCATAAGCAGGATATAAAATGTAATATGATTCTCTTAGCAGAAGCTCAAATTATAGTAGAAAAATGCTATTTTAAAAAAAAAATCTCAAAGATTTGCCTGGCTTTTAATTGGCAGATACTATAACGGGGGCGGGGGGGATTCTACTATCTTTGTTGAGAAACACAACAAAGAAATACTATTTTGTTATGAATGTTTGTGAGTTTGCATATGTGTGCATGAATAGAAGAGAGTTCTAGCTTTGTTTTTAATATATGAAGTAGGTATTCATGTACAATTAATTATATGAAAATTAATTCTCAGCAAGAACTGCTGAGAGCCTTGTAATTGTGTCCTAATTTTTTAAGAAAAGCTTGATCAAAATTCCAGTCTGGTTTTTACTGTTCTAGAGTCCAATATCACCAACTGACTTATTTTCTATTAATGTGAATAAATTCTTCATTTTCCACAGCAGCAGTGGAAATGATAAGAATGACTAAATTTTCCTTTGACCTCATGCTTTCTGCTCATGAGCTGGTGAGGTATGTAAACACTGCCCCCTTTGAAAGGTTCCTTATTGCAAGTAGATGAAGGCAATGTTTCATATGGTGAAATATTGTTTATCTGGTGAATTTTGTTTTAGTATCCTGTGGAAAGGATACTGTAAGTTGTTGTGATAATGTCCAGCATTACCATGGCAAAGCATGTGAGGTGATTTGGGGTGTGAAATAGCATTACCATCTTCTGCTGCTTTGTGCAAAGAGAGTTCTGTTATGTATCATTCTAATCATAAAACAGAATTGAATACTCCCTTATAAGTCTGTTTCATACTTGAATTGCTTGTTGTTTCCACAAGGTATCTCCCTGTTACATTGATTATATTACCAGATTATCTGATGATTAAAGTCATTAACAATCCACTCTTGAGTAGTCAACATAACAATGTTTAGTTGCCTTGCAGTAACAATTAGAGAATGAAGCAATTTACCATAATTAGGTACTATCTGAAAAAAGTATCCGCATTAAGGGAAGTTAAAAAGACTTCTTTTTATATGGCTAGAGACGACTGTTAACAGGGCATTTTTTTTTTCTGAATTACAAAGAAAATTATTGTACTTTTAATTTGCTCATTATTGCAAACACAGAAACAATAAATGGTTCTTGTTCAGCATTTGCCCAGTGTGGCTTTGGGCAAGTTTCTTAACCTTTCTCTGTTCTTGTTTCATCAAAGAAGAGGTGATCATAACAGTCATAACAAAAGTAGATTCTGATGGGTAATTAATGTTTGCAACGTGCTTTGCGATCTTGGGAAAAGAAAATTCTTTACAAATAAAAATGCAGAATTTACAGAATACATATTTGAATCTATTGCTTATTCAGGCTTAAGATTTAGCAGTGAAGACCCATTTGTTGCATATCCTTTATTACTTTTCACCAAACAAAAACACTAATATTTTTCATATTTGTGACATATTTACAAGTCCTTGAATGGTCTTTCTATTTTTGAGGTCTTTCTGGGACAAGACCACCATTTGTCTTTTGGTGGTATTCAGTCATCCAAGAACTCTCATCAAGTAAGGCAGGTTACCTATTTGGAGACAGTTTTTTTTGCTTGTTTGTTTTGAGAAATGTTGGCTTAAGGAGGACACAATTTCTTTATAGACTTGTGTTATCTCCTCTTATCTGCTTATTCTTGACATTCTGGGTCTATTAAGGGAAGAAGCAACATTGGGCTTCAGAGCTGCAGCAGGATGGATTGGTCATGATGTTCCAGACTTAGACATTCTATTTTAGTGACTATTTTGAAATTGGGATCTGGATAGACTAGTAGAGCATAAATATGGGAGTTTGGATATTAATTAGGTCAGAGCTGAGCTCATCTTCTCATATCTAAGACAACCCACACATGGAAGAGGATGGAGATACTAGCTATGAAAGCTCATAGTGATCATGACCAAGGAAAAAGCTTAGTGGTATGTAGGGGGTAGGGAGAACAAAAGTAAGAAAGGGAGAAAGGAAACATTTCACCAAGGAAATGTGTTTTAGACATTTCCCAGACATGAACATGAACATGAAGCATTTATTACAGGCCAAGCACCAGCTACTTTACAAGCCTTCTCATCTTTAATCTTCTAAAGAAATTTATGAGCTAGATACTGTCATTATCCCCATATTATAGATGATGAAACCAAGTAATATAGAAGTTATAAACATGTAATTGATACAGGTAAAGTTTGAACTTGGACACTGTAGCCCCCAAATCCCTTCAAATAACTCCTACTAACTAATTATTATTATTTTATGATATCTAAGAGAACTGGGAAAAAAATTCAGAAGGCTTGGTGATCTTATACTAAGCCACTAGACCAAAAGGGCAGTGTAAATACAAATGAAACTGATTGTTGAGACTCAATGTACTCAATACCTTTTTCATTGTTAATAGGCTGTGTAGCTGGTAATGACATAGGTTTGTTTTGGGGGCCACTATTGAACTCAGCTTTGAGGATCCAAGGAAGAAACATAAAAGCAGCGAAGCAGAACATAGAGCAATACCAATCTGCTACCAGGATACTAGAATTAATTTTCATTATGCTGCTGGTCTGAAGTGCCAGGTACATTGTCTTCATTTAGTTAGATTGGTTCTATGACTTGTAGGCAAGCTTCAGCATTTAGAAACAAACCGTACAACCATGGTAGATTATTAGCCTTGACTCAAAGAGAAAGTTGTTGCCTTCCAGCTTAATAAATCTAGATTGTTTACTGTGATCTTTAAGCCAAAAACTGACTCATACTAATCACCTGTAGTTAATGAAGCTAGGTAGGATGACAACATAAGTTTGCCTGGGAAAATTTTATATTAAATTGAGAAGAGTTACCTTGTTGCCTTCAGCACTCTTGATGATTGGACTGGATTTGGATGATCTTAATAAAATGTCATTTATAAACTGAAACTTCCAAAAAAAACTAAGAATACACATATAAACACAAATTCTTGAGTATATACATATATATATATATATATATATATATATATATATATATATGTCAATAAGTAAGTTTCCATTTGAAAATTTATTTATTGACATTTTGTATATAAGGAGTTTTGACCATATTAAACTCCCATTACCTTGTCTCGTCGACCATCTCCTCCAAAATTGATGCCTTTTTGGTGACTCACTGAATATAATTAGGGTTGCTTGCATGAAAATGGACATTATATAAGTAAAATTCTTAATTGAATAGGTAAATATTAACTTGGACCTATGAAACTCCTTAGGCTACTGTACTATATGGTGGCAAAATGGAAAGGAAGCTTTGAAAAGACTTGTATTAGCTGTGTTTGTAGTGTAGAATAGAGGTAGGATAGTTTTGACTATATTACTACTTTACAATGTTCTTTGTACCAAGTGGCCTACATATACAGTATCATATTAGAACAACTGTGAAGGAATATTATTGTCCTCATTTGATAGGTGAGGAAAATCAAATCTCAGGAAGGTTAAATAATTTGTTGCAGGGCACATATATTGCTGGTAAGTAAGAGGTCAAGACTGGTTGTAAATTGAGAAATGTTGATGGTGAAACCTATTGTAGTGGTGCCTGGTACTTGTTTTCTTTTTTCTTTGTATCTATTGTCTAGTCTTTTTTTTTTTTTTTCTTTTTCTTTTTCTTTTTCTTTTTTTTTTCGAGGTAGGGTCTCACTCTGGTCCATGCTGACCTGGAATTAGCTATTGTCTAGTCTTAAATTCCTACCTCTGCCTCCCGAGTGGGATTAAACTTATTTGGAAATCTTTTATTTGAACAAATTTATGTCACATATATAGAGATTATTTTTGAGGCTAGTTAAATATGGATAATGATGACGTTAAGAATAATAATGTTCATAATAACAAAATCATTCTGTGAGCTATAAAAGATGCCAGAGAGCATCACAAGTACTTTACATGTAATCCTTCATTTGTTCTTTATAACCAACCTTGTGAGCTACATGTAATGATCATCCTTATTGAAAAAAGCTCAGAAAGGTTGACTGACTTTTGCAGGCTCACACAGCTGGGGAGTATAAAAGCCTGAATCAAACCTCAGATCTGACTATAAAGCTCATGTTCTTTGCTACTACCCCCTCAGGCTCTTGAAAAATATTTTGGAGTGAACTTTATAACAGTGAAAAAATATATGCTTTAAGTATTTCTGTGCAGCATTGCCTCCTCTAGTGGCTTTTAACCTGTGCACTACTGGAATTAGAAATGATTCCTTCGTCTATAAATTAGTTCTGTGTTGAAATCCATAAACAAACACTAGGAGTCTCGTGGGCAGTCCCTTTTCTTTCTTAATCCTTAACTATGTTTCCCTCCCACTTGAAAGTTCTGATATTCCCAGAAGAAAGTTAAATGCTTGTATATCTGGGTCACTTAAGGCCTTTTTCCTGGTCCTGTGAGCTCTACAATTGCACTTGCAGGAACAGAAATAAGATGGGGTGGTGGTCATGGTGATTTTTTTAGCAAAAGATCTTAGTGTGAAAGATAGCAAAAGTAACAAAGAGCTCTGAAGTAGACATAGGCAACAAGGGAAATCTGTCACAGGTTTATTTTGCACAAAGGGAAAAGGCCCTCATTAAAAGCTGCAATGCAGACTTGTTGCCTTGTATACATAAACCAAGCTTAATGGTTCCCATTTCATGTGACAATTCAAACTGATTTTTCTTCATGCAGGCACACTAGTGCCTCTGCAAAATACAAACCCTCAAAAAGTTGAGCTGCTCTCTGTAAGTATTTGCTGGTTCCTGATAGTCATGCTGAGAAGATCAGAAGCGAAGAGGAAAGCAGTGGGAAGCAGTCCAGTCACCCATAAAGCTGCAGCCAAGCGGAGGCATAGGAAATGCGTTTTAGAAAGCTTGATCACTAGTTAATGGGTTCCAAAAACGAGAATAATTGGTGTTGTCTCGTCTGTTACTTGTATAAGAATTTCCTGTTCAAAGGACTTGTGCCATGAAAGACACAGGCGACATTATAGGAAGGTGGAAAACCGAGTCAACAAAACAAGCTTGGTAAGGGAATTATCAATAACAGACACAGGCAAATATGCTACAGCTTGAGTCAGGCTGGAGCCAGGCTGCCTGCGTGCTGCTCCGTTATACAGATGGGGCGGTACTTGGCGAAGCTGACATGGATTCAGAATTTTAGGCTAAGTGGTGATTTCAGCATTCCATTTTCCTGCGGATCAATAAGCATGATTCAAATCCAAAGCAGGTGGCCACATGACTATTGGGGAATATCAGCTACAAGCCAACATTTTCTTTGTCTTCAGAACATTACCTCTTACAATAATCTTCATTTCCAAAGTGTTTGAAATCCAGTGAGACACACTTCATTGGGGACAGTAACTTAACTCTTTTATTTTTTTCTCCTCCTACATGTGCTATTAGGATTCTGAGGAAGACACAAAATCTCACAGAGCTCAGGAAGTCTGGAATTACAGACAAAGGTTATGAGTGTGAACAAGCTAGATGATGATCAGGAGTGGGATCAGGGATAGGTATGGAGGAAGTTGCATTTCATTGTCTGCTGTTAAATTTGACTGTCCTTTTGACTACTACACTGCAGAAAGAAGCATGATGGAGACAGTCATAAAGCTAGGACAAGAAAGACTAGCAGGTAAGCCGGGCGTGGTGGCGCACGCCTTTAATCCCAGCACTCGGGAGGCAGAGGTAGGAGGATTGCCAAGAGTTTGAGGCCACCCTGAGACTACATAGTGAATTCCAGGTCAGCCTGGACCAGAGTGAAACCCTACCTCGAAAAACCAAAAAAAAAAAAAAAAAAAAAAAAAAGAAAGACTAGCAGGTGTAGAAGGTAATAAAGGAATATAGGGGCTGGATAAATGACTTCAGTGGTTGAGGTACTTGCTTGCAAAGCCAAAGGACCCAGGTTCGATTCCCCAGGATCCACGTAAGCTAGATGCACAACATGGCACATGCATATGCAGTTTGTTTGCTGTGGCTGCAGGCCCTGGCATGCCCATTCTCTCTCTAGCTGCCTCTTCTCTCTCTTCCTCTCTTTCAAATAAATAAGTTTAAAGAAATAAATATTTTTAAAAAGTGTTTTAAAAAATAAAGGAGTATAGTACAGAAATGTACTAGCCCCAGACAAACAAATGTTGTTTGATCTACTCTTCCATTTTTCTTACAAACTTTTGTGTTTTTTTCCTAAAGACCTAATTGCTAGCTCCCTCTATTCCTTTTTCCCTTTTATATCTTAGTATTTTATTTTGAAAAGCTTCTACATTACAGAAGAGTAACAAAAATATTACAGAAAGTTCTCATACATGTTACCCCAAGTTTTCCTTCTTAGCAACACATTGTGTAACCTTGGTAAATTATCAAAACTAAAAAATTAATATTGGTGCATTTTATTAAGTAAACTATAGATTGTATTCATATGTCAGCAATCTTTCCACCAATGTCCTTTATTCTGTTCAGGATTTCATGTTTTTTTTTTTCTTATATCTCCTTAATTTCCTCTAATCTATAGCATTGAGGGGCAGGGATCTACCCTTGTTTTGCACAACTTTTACAGTTTTGAAGAGTACTGAACAGGTTATTTTGTAACATGTTAATTTCAATTTGACTTATGACCGCTCTTGATTAGACTGGAGTTATGGCTTCTTGGAAAGAATACTAAATAGTAGGAGAGATAATATAATATCCACTTCACCAATCATTTTTGATGGTTATGCTGATCAAGTCTTTTTTTCCTTGTATAAAATAAGAAGTACCTACAAAATGGGCCAATTGAATAAGTTTCCAAATGATCGAAGGAGAAGAATACAAGTTGAATATTTTTCATCAGAATTCTTGAGAACAAAAATATCTCAAAATTCAGAGCCTTCTTTTGATATTTACATAGTCTTGATGGGTTGATAATTTCTATTCTGAAAATCTGAAATCCAAAATGCCCAACATTCACAGACTTTTGAGAACAGTCATGGTACTTAAAAGGTTTTGTATGTTAGAGCATTTTGGATTTCAAAGTAGGGATGCTCACATTCGACCTGTTTCAATGCCTAACACACAGCAAATGGAGCAACTACTGACCTTGATGCTACTACCAATGTGTCAAGGCTGTTTTTGCATTTCTCTATTCATTAAATAATTTTTAAGTGTTTTCTATGGGAAAATATTGGGCTATGGTGAGGCAAGTAAGGAAATTTTTGTGGATTCAGAATTTAAGTGTAGCAGGAAACAAATGTTGGTCAAAATTAGAAAAGTTGATTTTGGGGACATAAGTGTGAATGACCAATAGGTACATTGTATTACCCTCGACAAACTTGACAATTATTTTTGTCATAGATTACCCTTGATAAACTTGACAATTATTTTTTATCATAGAGTATTACTGTGAACCCAAACTCACAATCTTCCTTCCTTAGACTTCTGAGTAGATGGGACTAAAAGTGCATGCCACTGCATCTGGCTTTAAAGTTAGCATTTGGGATAGTTATGCCAATTAGCAACCTGGTGACTTTGGACTACCCACTCACCCTTTATTTTTTGTTTATTTGAGAACTATAACAGATGAAACTATTACAAATTGGTCATATTTGCATTTTATACTCATTTGTCCCTTCTCCCTTGCCTTATTACACTGAGGGTCCTTCACAGTGGGATTATTGACACTCACTGTGGGGTCATGAATGTATCAGTCAGTATCTGTGGGGGTTAATGCCTCAGAATACACCTTCCCACCCAGTGATTCTTGCTACCTCTTCTTCTTCAATATTCTCCAAACCTTGGAAAGTGTTTTGTAAGTCTCCTACAGGGTTGAGCTCTTAGAAGCCTCTAATTTTCTGCTTTGATGAGTTTTGTGTCTACTAAGTATCTAATGCCATCTCCCTGGAAAATGTTTTCAGATTAGCAGTGAGAGTAGCACTCATATTTAACCCACCATTTCCTCTGTAACATTTCCTAGGCTCTTGTGTGTGTGATAGAAATGACTCATCTTGTGCAGGACATTTGGCTTTCTTTTCCTATTATTCTGATGTGTCCTGGGTTTCTCCAGTATTCCCTGTCATCTGAAAAAAGCAGATTCTCTAACTGTGGGTCTCGTTCCTTTCCCGTTTCCCAGGGCATTGGCCACCACTGACTTTCTGGGTGAGGGAAGGAGGAGTTGTGAGAAAAGCAGCAGGGTCCTTCCTGTAGCAGCGGGTGAGTGGACGCATGAACATGATGGGGCAATGAGCACCCAGAAGACTGTCTGATGGACAGCACTCGTTTATTCAAAAGGGGAGTGGGTTTATAAACACTTGGGGAAGGTTGAGATGGCACGTACAGACTATATGGCAATCGGATGCATAGTTTATGGGCTGTTATCTAGGTGGAAGAAGGACTAGTAACTTCAAAGCTATGGGGGAAGGATAAGGGAAGGTAGGGGAAGGGCAGAAGAGGAGATTAACAAAAGGCTGACTTCTGTTACTGTGGGGGGTGAGAAGGCTACATGACTTCAGCCACGTGAGGGTCTCTTGGGCAGGAACTGTGGGGCAGCAAAGTCTGACTTATGGAATGGTCAGAGCCTTTTGGAGTCTGGGGGGAGTGCCTCGCCAGTCTGCCCACTCTGGGTGATGACAGATCACTACAACCTACAATGTTGGGAAGGCCATCACCGTCACCAGGGACTTCCTGACAGAGGGCCAGCTGCAACCCCACAGCCCAGGGTCCCTGGCCATGTCCCTGGCCAGCCTCTTCACAGGTCCAGCCTGTTACTAGCAAGGCCCAACACTCTAACTAAGAGTGGGAGCAGCATGGATTAAAGGGATAAACATAGACATTTAGAAGACTTTGACAAGCACAACCTCTCCTTTTAGCCAAGGAACAGTGGAAGCTTCTCTCTAGGGTGTATGACCTTTCAAGTAATCTTCTGACTTGGTTCTCAATACCAGAAATGAATTCACTCCCACTGAGCAGTTGATTTCCCCTCACAACCTATTTGCCACTATTTCACTGTTGGGTACATCTTGCTGAGCTGGAAGATTCTGTAGCTTGCAGGTTCCACCACTTGTTCACACTGTTGGTGAGTTTTATCCCCAGCAGCTAGCAGAGGGCTTTACAGCACTATTAAAGCTAGCCAACAAGGAGGTGGTTCTATAACAGTTCCAGTGTGAATTTTCAGTATTTTGTGACTATATTCTGTGGTCTCTTCAACTATAGGGTCTTATCATTTAGTTCTGGTGGGTAACCAAATGTTTTGGCAATGGACTGCATTTTTTGGGGGTCTAATGACCCTCCCTGCCCAACAACTCAATGTGGGGAGTAACCAAATTCTGATACTGGGATTTTACTAGCAACTTTCTATGGTTCTAGGGTAAAGCTTTCAACATCCATGCAAGGTAATTCTGCCCAAATTATCCCTTTCTATTTTTATGAGAGTTTTATATTTTAATTAGCTACAAATACTTAGGTTTCTACACCATTAATTCATGCTGTATCAAATTTATGTAATTCCCATCTCCCCTCTCTCTATTACTCTTACCTCCTTGACTCTTCCACTCATTGTATTCTGTCCATCCATTTGCCTGTCTACTATTCCCTCCCCGTTCACTCTCTGCTTCTTCTCTCTTCAAGATTCATTCCAGATTCCTAAGCAGTACTGCTGATACTTATTAAAACATATGCAAACCAAACCATTGCATGTTAGTATCTGAATATGATAGATACTATGCAACATTTGCTATTCTGAGTCTAGGTAACCCCACTTAATATAATTTTTCCAGGTCCATACATTTTTTCCTGCAAGTTTAATAGTTTTGTGTTTTTCCTTACTGCTTAATATAATGCCATTGTTTATATGTACCAAAAATTTCATCATCTCTTTATGAGTGGATGGGCATATGGGCTGTTTCCATTTCCTAGCTATTGTGAATAGAGCAGCAACAAAGATGGTGAACAAATAACTTTGTAGTAATGTGTTGAGTATTCAGGATATATACCCAGGAGTGGTATAGCTCAGGCAAATGGTAAATCTATTTTTAGACTTTTGAGAAACCTCTTTACTGATTTCCATAGTGGCTATACAAGTTTACACTCCCACCAACAGTGTATGAGGGTTTCTCTATCCCCACACATACCCACAATTTTTCTCCTTTTATTATTTCAAATATTTTATTTATTTCCAAGGAGACAGGGAGAGTGATATCAAGAATGAGATAGAGGGAGAGAGGAGAGTGGACACACCAAGGATTCTTACCACTGAAATGCACTCTAGATGCATGTTCCACTTTGTACGTTTGGCTTTATATAGATACTGGGGATTTGAATCTTGGAAGAACCCAGGCCAGCATGCTTTGCAAGCAAACACCTTTAACTGCTGAGCCATATGTCTAGAACCATCATTTTATTTTTTGATGAAAGCCATTCTGACTGTTGTGAGATGGAATCACAAAATACTGTTATTTTACAATTTATTAATGGCTAAAGATGTTGACCATTTTTGCAATGTTTTTGGCCATTTATATTGCTGACTTTGAGAATTCTCTGTTCAGTTCCTTTGACTTATTTTTTAATGGGTTGATTGGTTTTCTTTTGCTTATCTTTTTGAGTTCTTTGTATAGTCTAGATATTAAACCTCTGTCAGATATGTAACTGGAAAAGATTTTCACTCATCGTGTAGTTTGAATATTTGCTCTGTTGATGGTTGGATTTGCTGTGCAATAGCTTTTCACTGAGCTACTGGGGTCTTAATCAGAAGGTCTTACCCTACACCTGTATCTTCAAATGTTTTCCCCAATTTTCTGTTAGTTATTTCAGAGTTTTGGATGTCCTTGATCCATCTGGAGTTGATTTTTTGTGCTGCATAAGAGCAGAAGGAGTAAATTCCTTCTTCCACATGTAGAAAATTCTATCTTTTTTTCTAGTGTGCATTTTAGACATCTTTTGTCAAGCACGACCAAAGGCCCCAGGCCATAGGAGCTTGCAACAGGTTTAGACCCTGATAATCTCCCAGCAGGAGTGAGGCCGCTACCTACTCCCCCCCTCCCAGGGGCACCTTGCCATCCTGATAAGACTTAGGTTTAGGTTTCCAGAGGCCATGTGACCTTCTACCTCTCATCAAGAAGGTCCCTATATGTTAATGAGTTATCAGACAGTAGCCTTCACACAGCCAATCACCCTGTGACATGTACCCCATACATTTTCCTGTCAGTACATTTACACTTATAAGCCCATTACCTCCCAAAATAAACAAGCTGTCTTCTGACACAGTGTCCTGAGTGTTTCTTCCTGTCACACTCACAGCCCCTCAAGACCCTGTTCCACAGTTGCCTCTCGGAAACCATTGTGCAGTGGCCCCAAGGCAGCCAGGGACCACAATCTTTGTCAAAAAAACAGGTGGGTATAGTTACTAAAACTTACTTCTGGACCTTCTGTTCTATTGCATTAATCTACATATCTGTTTTCATGCCAGCAACATGCTGTTTTTATTACTGTGGCTTTGTAGACACTTTCAACCATTTGAGACATTTTATTATTCCATGTGCATTTTGATATTGTTTTATCTATTCCTGTGAAGAATGGTGAAAGAAATTTGATTGAATTGCATTGAAGATAGATAGATAGATAGATAGATAGATAGATAGATAGAATTACTTTTGGCAGGATGGCCATTTTCATGATAATAGTTCTTCTAATCCATGAGCATGGGAGGTATTTCCATCATCTGTTTTTCTCAATTTCTTTCTTCAATGTTTTACTGATTTCATTGTAGAGGCTAAGCATATTCCATTATATTTGTTTTTTGTTGCTATTGTAAATGGGACTCTTTCCATGATTTCTTTTACAGTATATTTATCATTGGTATACATGAAAGCTACTGATTTATGTTTGTTTATTTTATATACTGCCACTGTGTTGAAAGGGTTTGTCAACTTGAACGGTGTTTTGGTGAAGCCTGTAGGTCTCTTAAGTACAGAATCGCATCATCTGCAAATAAAGCTAGTTGGACTTCTTCCTTTCTAAATTGTATACCCTTTATTTTATTTCTTTCTCTTTTCTTATCACTCAAGTAGTCTTCAAGTTATATGTAAAAGAACAAAAGGAGAGTGGGCACCCTATTTTGTTGCAGATTATAGTAGGAATGCTTCAAAGTTTTTCTAATTTATTATTATATGGGCTTTATATCTATTGTATATAAACTTTATTATGTTGATACATAATCTCTCCATCCCTAGTTTTCTTGTATATTAATCACGAAGAAATGTTGTATTTTGTCAAAGACTTTTTCTGCATCTATCAAGATGATCATATGATTTCTATTTATGTGAAATATTACATTTTTTTTCTTTCTATATGTTGGATAATCTCTTCAATAAAATCAACTTGATTGAGTTGGAAGATACTTCTGATGCGTTTTGAATTCATTTGCAAGAATTTTATTGAGAATATTTGCATCTAAATTCATCAGGAATATTAGTCTATAGTTTTGTTTGTTTTTTTGTCTGTGTCTGGTTTTGGTATTAGTGTAATGCTGGCTTCATAGAAGGAATAAAAGAGCATTTCCTCCTCTTCTGCTTTGTGAAATAATTTGAGAAACAGTTGTTTCAGTTTTCTTATAAAGTTTTGTATTATGCAGCAGTGAATCTATTGTGGCCTGACTGTTTCTGGTTAGCAGGCTTTTAATTGCTTCCTCAATCTTATTAGATGTTATATCTTTATTCAGATATATGTAATCTAGCTTTTACAGACCATATGAATCAAGAAATCCATCCAATTCTTCCAAATGTTAGAATTTAATGGAATTTATATTTAAATATGTATATTTATATACATGTATATCATATATATATATATATTCATTCTTGGTTCTAGCTCTCACTTGCAGCATTTTATTTATTTACTTATTTATATATTTATTTATTAGAGACAGAGAAAGGGAAAGAGAGAGAAGGAGAGTGAGAATGGGCATGCCAGGGCATCTAGCCACTGCAAACAAACTCCAGAAGCATGTGCCCCCTTGTGCATCTGGCTTACATGGGACCTGGAGAATCAAACTGGGGTCCTTAGGCTTCACAGGCATGTACCTTAACTGCTAAGAGATCTCTCTTGCCCTACTTGTAGCATTTTTGAAGCACTAATGGGGTTTATTAAGGAAAAGTTTTAACATGTGTTTATGCATGGGCATTAAAGGATGGAGGGAGGGGAAAAGGGAGGGATAGGCTTAAATTCACATTACTATAATGCATAGACTATAGCATTTAATGTTAGAAACAAGGCTTAATTACTGGGTATCTTAACCTGTATACCTTAAGATGGGAATCTAACCCATGGTAGGTTCAATCTACAAGGTACAAAGTCACATAACACTTTGGCACATCTTGTGAGTAGAAACAATAGAAAATTAGAGCCTTAGCCATTGCTCTGTGAATTAAGGTTTATCTTATTCCAGAGTAGAATTATGAAAACCTGGTTGCCATTTAAGCTATGCAGAATATAGAGTATTAGATGTAGTTTACATAAAATGATGTTAATAAAAGGGAGAGGTCTGGTCAAGATGGTGTCTGCGTAACCTCGCCTCACCTTACATGGAAGTAAATTCAAGATTTTTAAGCTTTTAAAAGATTTCTTAAAGGGTTTGCTGGCCCTTGCATGCTGCCAGAGGGAGGGGGTGGATGAAAAGATAGGGAATCCACTGATTCCCACTCTCTAGGCCAGGGGCCAACGCTGGACAGGTCCTCCTTGGGCGGGGGTGACCCAAACCGCAGGCCAGACGCCCGCCATTAATGGCCAGAGCCCGGTGGAATTTGCTGGTCTGAGTTACCGCTCGGATGCCCGCCATTACCAGCAGAGCCCGGGACCACCTGCCCGGAGGCGAGGCGGAACTTGCGGTCTGAGTGATCACTCAGACCCCCGCCATTATTGGCCAGAGCCCTGGGCCACCTGCCAGGAGGCACAGCGGAACTTGCTGGTCTGAGTGACCACTCGGACGCCTGCCATTACCAGCAGAGCCTGGGGCCACCCGCCCGGAGGCGTGGCGGAACTTGCTGGAAAATGGAAAGACCTCCCATGCTCCTGGATTGATAGAATTAGCATTGTGAAAATGGCAATTTTACCAAAAGCACTTTATAGATTCAATGCAATGCCAATAAAAATCCCAACTTCCTTCTTCAATGAGATAGAAAAAACTATCTCAAAATTCATATGGAAAGGCAGAAGGCCTCGGATATCCAAGGTCATCCTCAGCAAAAGAAACACCTCTGGAGGCATCACCATACCTGATCTAAAGCTATACTACAAAGCCATTGTAGTAAAAACAACATGGTACTGGCATAAAACAGGAATATAGACCAATGGAACAGAATAGAAGACCCAGACATTGGGTCAAGTAACTACAGCTACTTGATATTTGATAAAGGCCCTTCCAATGCAAAATGGAGAAAAGACAGCATCTTCAACAAATGGTGCTGGACAAACTGGACAACCATATGTAGGAAAATGAAACTTGACCCACACATCTCTCCATGCACAAAAATTAAGTCCAAATGGATCAAAGACCTTAATATAAAACCACAAACTCTGCTTCTACTGGAAGAAAAAAATAGAAGGAACCTTCCGTGATATAGGAGTGGGAAAAGATTTCCTGAACAAAACCCCAGCAGCTCAGGAAATTAAACAATCATGCAATCATTGGGATCTCATGAAGCTGAAAAGCTTTTTCACTCACAAAAATACTATAACCAAAGCCAGCAGATTACCCACAGAATGGGAGAAAATTTTCATCAGCCATACAACTGACAGAGGCCTAATTTCTAGAATCTACAAAGAACTCCAAAACCTAAACAATAAATCACCAAACAACCCACTCACAAAGTGGGGCAGAGAACTGCACAGGGAGTTCTCAGAGGAAGAAATACAAATAAACACACATTTAAGAAAATGTTCAACATCCCTAATCATCAGGGAAATGCAAATTAAAACAACTATGAGATTCCACCTTACCCCAATAAGGATGGTGTGGTAGTTTGAATATATGGCCCCCAATATATTCAATGTTTTATTAGTTATAGTTTGCATCTGCAATTACCTTGCTAGAGGCAAGGTCACTGGGGGCCCGTCTTAAGGTGTGGTGATGGTTTGAGATTCCATTGTAAAGATATGCAACATGTGCCTAGCAGGAGTTCCTGAAGTGTGCTGTGTGACCTTTTGCTCTGTGTGCTGTGGTGGCTGGTTGGCTTTTCTCTCTCTGCTTGGCCCTGTGGAGAGCAGGTCGCTTCTTCTGCCATTATGGAACTTCCCCTGGATCTGTAAGCTTCAATAAATAATATCCCTTCCTCCATAACTGTGCCTGGTCTGGAAGTTCATCTCAGCGAACCTGAAGCTGTCTGCTACAGTAAACAATAAGGATGGCTAACATTAAAAAAAATGAAAACAAATGTTGGCGAGGCTGTGGAGAAATAGGAACAAGTTTTCACTGCTGGTGGGAATGTAAAATGGTTCAACCACTATGGACAGCTATATGGAGACTCCTGAAAAGGATGACCATAGACCTACCAATGGATCCAGTTATTCCCTTATTGGGCATTTACCCTAAAGGCTCCGAGCCTCAGATCAGAGACATTTGCTCAACCATGTTTATAGCTGCTCAATTCATAATAGCAAAGAGCTGGAATCAACCCCAGTGTTCATCACTAGATGAATGGATAACAAAGATGTGGTATATCTATACTATGGTATTCTACGTAGCAGTAAGGAAAGATGAAATAAGGAAATTTGAAAAAAATGGTCAAACATGGAACAGATCATCCTCAGTGAGCTCACCCAAGCACAAAAAGATAATCGTCGCATGGTCTCGTTTATCTGTCGCTCCAAACCTGAATCCATGTGACATGCAGCCAAACCTAATAAACACTCTGAGGCCCAGACAAGAGGGAGGGTGGGATGGAGGGAGGGCAAGGGTGGGAGGGAATGAGAGGGTGGAAGGGAGGACAAGGGGGGATACAAATTGGGACCCAAAAGGAAAAGATACTATAAAACACTTTACTCTGAACAACAGGCTAAAACATTGATCCTTCAGCAGGCCCACAGAGGGAACACCCGAACCACAGGAACCTGGAGAGAACATCTTCATGAAGGCCAACTTTAATCTTGTCCTGATTCTCTTTTTCTTCTCTCTCTCTCTCTCTCTCTCTCTCTCTCTCTCTCCTCTCTATACTCACTTTCTCTTTTATATTATCTATCTTTTTCCTCCTTCACTTTCCTAGGTGCAGACTTATAACATCCAGTGCCAGCACAGGGTTAACTTCCAAAATGAGCTGTTGATCTGAAACACCTACAAGGTTTCCCAAAAAAGACAGACTTCTGTCAGAGTTCTTGATGACCCACCAAAGGTTAATGGTAAGACCCTACTGTCAAAGACAGCATACGTGTGTGAGACCAAACACAGAGATACCTGGCCAGAATCTGGAAGAAGGTCAGTCCCTAGACAGTTAGCTAGTCTAGTACCAGAGCAACTGGGGGAAAATGTCCAACATTGGTCCAAACAACTTGCAGTCTAAGATACCCAGCAGGAAACAACTTGACATAATGCTCATACAAGTGCAGTAGTGGCAAACAGCCATGGTGGGTAACCAACTGCTCTTGATTTGGCTAACAGATCCACTCAGTGGAATGGAACTCATTGCTGGAACTGGGAAATAAGTCAAAACCAGGTACAAAAAATGAGCTCAGTCTCCAAGATCAAGATACCACCAAATGTGGGCTAGAAGAGGTCCTACACATATAAAATTCCCTCCAAAACATATATGGTCATCCCTTCTATCTAGTACTAACTTCTCTCTCCGTTGGAGAATTTGCTTATCTTTTTTCAGGTGGACAATGAACCTGAAGGGAGGATCAGCTAACCACACCTCTCCAGGGCTCCAGCTGAAACCATAGAACAATGCAGGGGAAGGGCAAGAATACAGCGTTCATGGCGATCACGACACCAGAAAAAGGCTGAAGGAGATAAACACAGAGAACATCCAACTACAACTAAGCCAGATATCCAGAGACACAGAGGCTCCCAAAACCTCATCACTGAAGCAGAACTAAAATGACCCCAATGTGGCTCAGTGAAACTCGCGGAAGAGGGGGCAGAAAGATTGTTAGAGTCAAAAGTTGGGGCATTATGCACAGAGACTGGGGCCTACCCCCCAGAACTCTTGACTAACCTCACAATGCATGACCCACATTCCCCATTGATGAGGGTCCCTTTGAAAGTGGGAGGACAGGGAGGAGGACAATGGAACCAATACTGTGAATGTAAAATCAGAATAATATAAATAAAAAATATAAAAAGAAAGAAAAATAAAAGCATACAGAGATATTAAGAAAAGTGGACAGGTTAAGGACAGACATAAAACACAAGTGTAAAGAATTTGCAGAAATTAACATAGACAGAAATCACATCTGAGACATCTGACTTTTCTTTTTTTAAGAGAGACAGAGAGAGAGGGAGAGGAAGACAGATAGAGATGGGCGCTCCAGCAGCCTCTTAGCTGCTGTGAATGAAAACCAGATTCATGAGTCCTCTTGTGGTCAAGTGCAGCATTGCGCTCTTGTGTCACTTTACATCTGGCTAAACGTGTGAACCCCTGAAAAACCAGATTCTTATGAGTCCTCTCTGATATCTGACTTTGCAATTATTGCGCATCTTGTGTAAGATAGCAATTATGGATTACAAAATTATATATATATATATATTGGTTTTGCAAGGTAGGGTCTCACTCTGGTCCAGGATGACCTGGAATTAACTATGTAGTCTCAGGGTGGCCTCGAACTCTCGGCGATCCTCCTACCTTTGCCTCCCGAGTGCTGGGATTAAAGGTGTGCGCTACCACGCCCGGCGGATTACAAAATAATAAATTTTAGTTTCTTTAAAAATAAATTTGCTATTATCATCTGCCATGATAAGATTTATGCCACATCTCAGTTTCCCCAAAATTAAGGATAGCATTTTGAGTCTCTAACGAGATGATAATAGCTTAAAGTGTCTGACTCTGTATCCCGCTCTCCAATCATGTACAGATTTATAGGACTTTTTTCCTCTGCAACATCATAGCTACAGAACTGCCCTTAATGGCTTTCTCTAAGAGAAGTCTCACAGTTTCATTGCTTGTCTATGTCACTGTGACAAGCATCTGCTCTGCTAGTACATAAATCACAGCTGCATTGGCATAGCCACACTTAGGAAGTACCTGGTGACCAGTCTTTAAACAATCAAGTACTGGCAAAGAGCTCCCCTACCATATCCGGATCTTGAGGGCAATGTTTTTGTCATTAGCTGTGGTGAGTGTGGGCATGCAAGGTTCTTTCCCAGTGGGGACAGCCAACTGACTCCAGTTGCCCTCTGACCTTTAGCTCTCAGCTTCAGTGCCCACATATCCTAACTAACGGTGCCAATCATTAGCAAAATGTTAAAACTAGTTACTTCTTAGGCCCAACTTATTTACTCAATGTGGTAGATTGGATGTATGTCCCACACACACTTAAGTGCTTTATTAAAGCTTTTAATTTGGGTCTCTAACAAACTGGCTGGAGATGGTGTCATGGTTGTCATGGTAGTATATCCTGGAGTCGAGCCATAAGGTGTACTTGGGGGTGAATCTGAATTCAAGCCCAAATGTGTGCAGAGAAGTGTGAGCTCTAAGGGTGCTGCTTCAACAGAGAGCCTGATAACCTGGGCTAGGGTGATATAGATAGACATTGAGGATATTAAAAGCACAACAAACAGAAACTCAGAAGCTGCTGAGAACTCAACACTAAAGTAGAATTAAAGCACACCCACCAAGGCTCAGGGAATTTTGCAGAAGAGGGGATAGAAATAATGTAAGAACCACAGAGAGGGAAGGAATATCCAGAGACATAGCCCCCTACACACTGAAAGACTGCTGCTCCCACAACACATAACCTACAACTCCATGGTGAATACCAGCAATACTACTAAGGAAAGCCCTCAGTGGAGTGGGGAAAGGGAGGAAGGACATGATGTGGATAAGATGTGCCCATACAAAGTTTCTATTTAATAAAAACAATAATATAAAAATAAAAAAGAAGTGTGAGCTCTGGAAGAGTGCCAGCTGCTTGCTGTTTTTCTTTTTTATGTTTGTGCTGGTTCTGGTGTTTTGCTTGCTGCATTTCTTTTCTCTCTGCTTGGATCTGTGAATGGGAGGCAGCTTCTTCTGCCATCTATGGAACTTCCCCTGGATATGTAAGCTTCAAATAAATCCCATCCTCCTCTAAACTGTGCCTGGTTTGGATGTTCATCCCAGCAATGTGGAACTGTCTACAATACTCGATTATAATTGTAATTCTTAATTTATTACAATTAATGGATGTATTGACATCTTTGAGGATTAATTAAAATTTGCCATTTGTTAAATAATATCAAACATTTTCTATGATTTATGTCACTTCCATTTTGTCTGGTTTTGAATCAGACAAAGATCTTTATTATTCAATTTTGCCACAGAAATGCTTATTGTATTCATTACTTTACTCATTATTGTGAGTAAATACTTGACAAGAAGTAAATTGAAGGAAGAAATGTTTGACACACTGATGTGGAGAGACATGGATTGTCATGGTGAGGAAGATATGGCAAGTGGGAACAACCTTAGCACATGATGGCAGGAGCATGAGTGTACAGATAAGAGGTGGGATCAGGCTATAAATCTTAAGGCCTGCCCCCATGCAACCCACTCTCTCTAGTTAAACTTCATTTTCCAAACGTTTTACAACCTTAAAAAAGTGTATCGCCAGTTGAGGACCAAGTATTCAAGTAAACCATCTTGTAGGGGACAGTTTGTATTCAACTATTACATTCTGGCACCAGTACTCATAGGATCACATTTATCTCATAATGCAAAATGAATTCAGTCCAAATTAAAAAGTCTTTCTCATAATTGTAAACAATATTAACACTTTAAAAAAATCTAAGGTCTCTTCTGAGAATTATGCAATATGTTTTTAAATTTTTTATTTATTTGCAAGCAGAGAAAGAGAGAGAGAGAGAGAGAGAGAGATGGAAGAGTAGCAGACAGAGAGCGAATGGGCATGCTAGGGCCTGTAGCCACTACAAATGAACTCCAGATTCATGTGCCCCTGTGCATCTGGCTTACCTGGGTCCTGGAAAATCGAACTAATATCCTTTGGCTTCGCAAGCAAATGTCTTAACCAATAAGCTGTTTCCCCAGCCCGACTTATGCAAGATCTTATTTCATAGCTTCACATGGCAGCTTCTAAAGGCATGCTCAGAAAACCATCTGAACCTGCCACATATTACCTGGACTCAATCATTTTCTGGAACCTTAGTACAAGCCTGCATGACCCCATAACTTATATTTTTCATGCTTGCAAAATTTCATCATGTGGACAATGATACCATATTATGCTGCTAGTTCAAGATGTGGCATGTACACTATATGTGCAGAGTCCTTTGACTGCCAGGATAAATGAACCTGATATAATAGTTCTTAGGAGTTTTTTCTTTTTTTCAAACAGATAATCCCTATGGTGGCATTCTCCTGCCCAGTGAATTTGCATATTACAGCCTGCAGTTATTGATGGCTGAAATGTTACACTCAAGGCTCACTTTTTTATTTTCCAAGTGGAAAGTCAAGTTTTTCTTTAATGGTGCTAATGCTTTTGATAATTATAGCCACTTTATCTGATCCCACACTATATTCAATTTTAATGGAATTCAAGCCCCTTTTCTCATCAAAGAGCAAATTGTTTACAGCATTCTATCTAATTTCTCTCTCTTTCTCTCTATACATCTGGGCAAAATTGTAAAAAGCAATAATCATGCTGCAGCCTGGATATTATGTTGGCTTGGAATTTTCTTTGCCAACAACTTAGTTATTATTTTTGAATTAAGCTTTACCCATCTTTAGGACACGAGCAGAGTGCAGCTATGAATGTAATATGAATGAGCTCTCTTCCTTGTTCCTCGAAACCTCATGAACACTCTTTACTTTCTACTTGTTTAGTCACATTCTGGTTCCATAGTAACACTAGTGCCATCCATTAATCTCTGCTTTTATTATTCCAGGACTTTCCCAAACTTTTCCACATTTGACCTTTAAACCAGGTCCAAAGTTTGTTTCCCTTGAGAAACAGATAGTAACACCCTATTGCTGAAGACATCTCTTGCCTAAGAGGCAAGGTCACTGAGAAAGCAAGCTGGTGCTGAGCAGAAAACCTTCTCCCTGGAGATCAGCCAACTGAAAGCTGGGAAAAGCTGAACTGCATGCAGCCGTATGGGAGACAGAAGTCATCAGCAGTGAAAACAGTGGACACTGAATATTCAAGTTTGGCCATACAGGCCCAATGACTGAATGGGTGCAATAGTGGCATGTCTACTCTTGGGGTAACCAACTGCTCCATAATTGGACTGAAGTCCCTCTCTACGGGAGGGAATACATACCTGGTACTGAAAAACCTAAGCAAAAGTCTATGGCAGGTGAGATCATGAGCCTTAGGGGTATAAAGCCTGCTCTTGTCTGACTAAATGTATATATTATTCCCACCAAGCTGCCCTGAAAATACTACACTTAATGTTCATGTTCACATATTAATGCTACTCTCACTTCTGGTTAGAGAAGCTTCTCTTTTCAGATGGCGATGACCACTGGGATGACCCAAAAGGCAACATAGTGCTGAGAAGAAGGGATGGAGGAGTGCCCAGACCTGAAACACCTCTGTCACACCCTCCAAGGCTCAGGGACCATTGCAGAAGAGGGGGCAGATAGAATGGAAGAGCCAAAGGAAGGGTGTGACTTCTTACAATGCAACTGCCCAGACAGAAATTGGCCTCAATATCCATGACCTTGCAGTGCCTAGCAATACCTTCGCAAGACCCTCAAAATAGAAGAAAAAGATGATGACATCAAATTAAAAGAGAGACTAATGGAGAAAGGGAGGGGATATGATGGATATTGGAGTTCTAAAGTGGAATGGGGGGAGGGGAGGGAAATATATGTTTTTTGTATGTAAGTATAGAAGGTGTCAAAAAATAATAATTAAAAAAATTGACCACACTCTTTTGCCTACATTCCTAGTTACTGCATTCAATTATTTGACAACAAGAAATTAAAGAGGTGAAAAGTTTATTCAGATGAATTATTTGAGGGTACAGTCAATCATGGTAGGGAAAGCATGGCAGTTGGAGCAGATTTTGGCTACTATGGCAAGAACATGATGCTACTTACTCACATTAGGTGAGATTAGGAAGACGCATGAGACAGGAAGTGATTCTGGATCACAGATCTCAAGGACTATTTCCAAGCAACCCATTCCCTTCAGGAAGACTCCACCTTATTATGACTCCACAACCTCTCAAAATAGCACTACCAGCTAGAAATCAAGTATGTAAACACATGCTCTTGTGGGAGACAACTTATTTGTATTATTTTACTATTCTTTTAGTGGTTACTTTAGAGATTACATCATACACCCTATTTCCTCATATGACTTTAGTTTTTGACCACTTCTCAGATAATTATATGGCATCAGAATTTTTTGTTGTTGTTGTTTTGAGATAGGGTCTCACCATAGCCCAAGCTGACCTGCCATTCACTATGTAGCCTCAGACAGGTCTGGAACTCAAAATGGTCCTCCTACATTTGCCTTCCAAGTATTGGATTAAAGGTGCGTGCCACCACATCCAGCTATAATGCTTTTAATTATATAATAACTTTAATTGCCTCTTCCACATTTGCCTTATTATCATCACTTATTTGAATTCTGATTAAATTTATAGCTCTACATTTAATCATCATTCTTTGATGTAGCCAATATTGAAATTCATCCATATATTCTCTAAATTGATTTTCATTATTCAAATTTTATGTGCTTACATGTGATCATTTCCATTTGTGTGAACTCTCTTTGGTATTTGCTGTTGCTGTTGTTGTTTGATGTGAATATACTAGTAAGAACAACTGTTTTATTTATCTAGGAACGCCATTTTAACTTTTTCATAAATTTTGAAAGGTATCTATTGTTTTGTGGGGATACTATACTACATTGTTCAGAACATTGAAAACATCATTACTTTGTTTTCTTTTTTATTTCATTTTGTCAAGAAGTTGGGTTGAAGACTTACTAGTCATTTAAAATATGAACATATTTTGTTTTGACATCATTTATAGCTTTCTTTTCTTTTGATTTTCCATAGTTTCATTATCACACCACTGGATAATGCTAATTCACTTGATTTCATGCACTTAATATTTGTAACACTTCTTGACATTTTGGCTTAATGGCTTCAAGAAACATTTCAGTTTACTTATATATGTATAGATTAAGAAAACTTGTTTGTTATCTCTTTATATGTTGGTGTGGGTTCTTGCCGTTCCTGTTCCCCAAGGTCATTGGCCACTGACATCCCTGGCTAGGGAGGAGTTGGGGGTGGACGCAGGGTCATTCCTGGAGTAGCGGGTGAGTGTGATGATGGGCAATGAACACCCGGGAGACCTTCTGATGGACAGCACTCATTTATTCAAAAGGGGAGTGGGTTTATAAACACATGGGGAAGGTTGAGATGGCACATACAGACTATATGGTGACCGAATACATAGTTTATGCGTTGCTATCTAATTGGTTGTAAGGGATATAGTGGTGGAAGAGAAACATGAGTTCAAAGCTGTGAGGGAGGAGCTGTGAGAGAGGTAGCTACTGTGACTTCAGAGCTGTGAAGGAGGAGCTGTTAGAGATAACAGGAATGGCGGAAAAAGCTACTGTGCCTTCAAAGCTGTGAGGGAGGAGCTGGCGGAAAAAGCCACATAAGGGTCTCTTGGGTAGCTAGCCAAGATCAGAAACTGTGGGGGGGAGGAAAGCCTGACTTATAGAATTGGTCAGAACTTTTGGGATCCGGGGGGAGGGCCTCGCCAGTTCTGCCCACTCTGGGTGATGACAGGGCACACTACAACCTTGCCTGAAGGTAGGGAAGGCCAGTCACCATTGCCAGGGTGGGTTCCTGAAGATAGGGCCAGCTGCAACCCCACATCCCAAGGCCATGTCCAACAGTTCAGGCCAGCCTCACAGTCCCAGCCCATTTTTAGCAATGCCCAACATATTGGTACTACCCAATTCTCTTAATATCCCATCTCTCTGGTGATTAGATGCCTGTCAAATTTTTATATCATATCATATAATGTACATCTCTATCTATCTATCTATCTATCTATCTATCTATCTATCTATCTATATCTATATCTATATCTGTATCACCATTCTTTATTTTCACCATGATTCAGCCTGGCTATTTTTTTTAATAACATATCTTC
This sequence comes from Orientallactaga sibirica, assembly GCA_036365145.1. Lineage (NCBI taxonomy): Eukaryota > Metazoa > Chordata > Mammalia > Rodentia > Dipodidae > Orientallactaga > Orientallactaga sibirica. The sequence continues at coordinate 1,057,924 of JAEOAD010002326.1, read as the reverse complement.
TGGTGAAATAAATAATTCCCTGTTCATCAAATCTTCTGTTAAATCTACTTTTTAAAAAGAATTTATTTATTTTCAAGTAGAAAGAAAAGAGAGAATGGACATGGCATACCAGAGCCTTTAGCCACTGCAAACGAACTCTAGATGCATGCACCACTTCGTGCTTCTGGCTTTACGTGGGTACTGGCTAATATAACCTAGGTTGTTAGGCTTTGCAGACAAGCACCTTAATGGCTGAGTCATCTCTTCAGCCCTAAATTTGCTTTTGATTAAATGCTTAATATTCCATATGTAACACTTTAGAGTTTCTGTATGATGTTGTATCATTCCACAGTGAGAAAATTTAATCTTCTGGCAAGTAGCTTAACTAAACTCAAACAGGTGCTGAGAAGTTCTTGAGTTCAAACTTTATGAAATTGATGTGCTTTTGATTTTCATTTTTTCCTAATGTATTTCTCCCAATGAAGCCTGATGAGTTTCTCAAAGCCCCTCCTCCTTATAAGAGATGAATCTTGAACACTATATTTTTTTTACCAAGATTCATTAAGTAGGTAACACTACTGATTTGTTTTTCCTTTCTGTAGTTGATTTCTGATCAACATATTTTATATCCCTGAACAGTCCAAGAATCAGAAAATGCCTCAAGGCATACAAAATACTGGGCTTACTTCAGTGCATTTACCTCTTCACTGGGATCTTGGTAAATCCTATATGTCTTAGCAGTTCTTTCAAATTTTCAGTCAGATTTTATTTTGTATTTTATTTAGCTTTTTTTGTCTTTTTTATTACAGGAAATATAGTTTACTACATGCTGCTTTCTCATAGGAGCTAGAATAAAAATTTTAAGTGACATTCTAACTTTGTAAAGTATGCAATATTCCTGTATCATTTGAGAAATAGTTACTGAATAATTGTTAAGAGAATAGTTGAGTGATCTGACTTGTTGTGAGTTTATGTTTTCTTATGATATTTTACCAAGTATATGTTATGCCAAAGGCAGATGAATCATTATACTGAATTCATGTTAATGTATCATAAGTTTCACAATTAAGTAATTTAACATTTAATAATGCACAATTTCCCCAACCCTTTAACATTGTTGTCTTCAATTTATGGTGAGGAATCTCTATATAAATACATAAATAGGGTTCCATTATAAAGTTATTTGATGTGTGCAGTAATTATACCTGATGAACACTAGGTACTATCTGGATGTATAATCATTTTCATAGTTTAATAATTTAAATGCTAACATGTCAGTATACTTATTTATGTGCAAATTCTTTGATTAATATATGTTAGCAATTTGGTAGAAATGACTACCATGATTCCAAATTGTAGCCAAACACAGTATTTTTACTCTTCCTTAAAAACAAGGTCTTTTCATTATAGGGGAGGGGTTTAGACTTGAAATTTATGACTAATCTTTTAGTTGTAAGTAATTAAAATGCCACACAAAACCAATTTAGGCAAGAAGGATTTTATTTGCTGGTACCTTAATCAGTTCATGCTGTTATAAGAAACTGCCATAGGCTGGGTGGCTTATACAACATTAACTGTCTACAATTTTGCAGGCTCAAAGTCTAAATGAAACTGCCAGCATATTGTCTGGTAAGGGATTGCTTCCTGGTTGTAGTTAACCATTTTCTTACTGTGTTCTCATTAGCAGAAAGTATGTAAGAGATCTTTGGGACTCTCTCTCTCTCTCTCTCTCTGTTCTACATGTCTGTGTACACATATTCATATTCGTGTGCACATATGTGAATATGAGCATGCATGTGAAGGCCAGAGGTTGATATCAGGTATTTTTCTCAATTACTCTCAACCTTATTCTTTGATACAGAATCTCTCCCTGTAGCAGGAAACCCCCCAATTAGGCTAGACAAGCTAACCAACAAGTCTATGGAATTTCCTGTTTCTTCTTCAATAGTACTAGAATTATAGACCCACTCCATGTTATCCAGTACTTTAGGTGGATTCTGGGGATTAAAACTCATATCCTCATGGTTATATGGCAAGTACTTTATCCACTGATCCATCTGCCCAGTCCTGGGACTTTTTCCCAAGGGTACTGATCTTGTTCATGAGGGGTCTACATCCACAACCTCCACTGGAATCACTTTCAACTACACATTGAGGATTAGGATCTCATCACATGAAATCCAGTAGTGGATTTTGGCTTGAGGTCTATCTGGATCAGGGAACAGATAACATTTTAAGTCTTGGTCTACTTTTCTTTCAAATTTCAAGTACATTTCCTTTTTTACTTGAACCTTGATTTTTAGCTAGGGTTTTTCTATATAGTAAAAATGCTGACCCTATGGCTGCTTTTTAATATTTAGTAATTCTAACAGGAGAAGCCTTTTTATTTTATAATTTATATACCATTTTATGGAAAGACTCTTGATAATCAAAGCAGAAGAGAAATATTTCTCTTTTTATCTCTATATCAGTTATTATAAAAAGACTATGTAGTATTTTGAGTCACATCAATAACAATAGACCAATTATCTATAAAAATATGGCATTCCAATTGGCTGAGTTTTGTTCACATGGCCATCTGTGTAGTCAGGGAGTCAGATTGTTGTGATTGACAGTCCAAGCATGACTGACTAGGGAATAAGGCATTTTACTAAACTTTTGTTGCACAGAGTTTTTGGAAGAATATGTTTTAAGAATAGTTAATAATCTATAGGTCATACCACATCATGTAAGTCTGGATAGATATTCAGAAAGCTCTTGTAACCTTTTTCATCTTATGCTTACTTACATGGCTGCATTTCTGTAACTCTTAATGTGCTCAAAATTTTAGTTCACTTCCACCCCATTATCCAGCTCTGGCATAACAAGTTTTCCCTAAATTTATCTTATATATAAAGAAAACCTAGAGAGAGGAGTCTGTATTCCATTTCCTTTAGACACACTCAGTATGAAACATATCCCTTTGGAGAGATGGCCAACCATAAACTGCCACTATTCTTTCCTTTTAGTTCTTTAGGTATGCCAACTCCTTTTTAGGTGTTATTACAATCTCTAGATAATCCACGTTTGGTGATTGTCTACATTTCAGATGGCTAGTGCATAAAATCTAGGCTGCATAACTCATTTTTTGGTTTCTCAATATTCCTTGTTCTGTGCACATCTATCCCTTTGTATCTATGGATGTGGTAGTTTCAATAGATGGCCCCCAATATATTCAGTGTTTTATTAGTTTGTGGTTTGCATCTGCAGCTACCTGGCTGGAGGCAATGTCACTGGGTGGATTTTAAGGTGTGGTGGTGGGTTTAGGATTTCAATCTAAAGATATGCAAAGTGTGCCTAGGTGGAGTTCCTGAGGTGTGCTGTGCTGTGTGGCTGTTGGCTTGGGGCTTCCCTCTCTGTGTATGGTCCTGAAAAAGCAGGCCAGCTTCTTCTGCCATTATGGAACTTCCCTTGGATCTGTAAGGTATAATAAACATCCCTTCCTTCATAACTGTGCCTGGTCTGGAAGTTCATCTCAGTGAACCTGAAGCTGTCTGCTACAATGGACAAGTGGTTTGAGACTCTCATATGTAACAAGTAATCTTTATGTTACTTATAAATCTAATCTAATATAAATGCTATATTGATGGTTATATAAAGAATATTAACAACAAAATATTTGTGTTTAGTAAAGATGTAATTTCTGTTTGTCCTACTACTTGAATCTGTGGGTTCTGAACCTAAACTTATGAGGGACCAAATATATACTTGTAATATTATGTTCTAAATATTTTCCCTTAATCTCTTAGTTTCTACAAAATTCTTAGTTTCCAATAGTATTAGAATTATACTTTGTCAATTTTGGGTGAGATGGAGAAGGGATAGCACATATGGTTGAATCTTAACAATTATATGTATTCTGGAGGTAGGGGAGATATCTGATGACTAAGGAAGGTAACTAACTTTATCCATTGCATAATCCAGGAGTTGATTATATATATTTTTCTATTGTTTATGTTTTTTGGCTTTGTTGACAAGCTATCATGTAAGCAAGGTTGGCCTTGAACTTGCTATATAGCAGAGTATGTTTTTAAACTCTTGATCTTGCCTTACCTCTCAAGTGCTGGGATTACAGGCATGGGTCACCATGCCTGGCTGAAATATGAGCTTGATAAAAGGGAATCAAACCTATCTTTTTGAATCTAAAGCTTGAAAAGGTGATGTAATTGGCTTAAGGCTATGTCATTTAAAACAGTAGAATTGTACTCAAACTTGTAGTTGAGCTGGAGAGATGGCTTAGCATTTAAGGCACTTGTTTTCAAAACTTAATGGCCCGAGTTGATTCCCCAGTACGCATGTAAAGCAGGATACACAGATGGCACATGTATCTGGAGTTCATTTGTAGTGGCTAGAGGCCTTGGCATGACCATTCACCTGCTCTCTCTACTAGGAGTGGTGGTGTATGCCTTTAATCCCAGCACTGTGGAGTCAGGGGAAAGAGGATCACTGTGTATTCAAGGCCAGCCTGAGATGACATAGTGAATTCCAGATCAGCCTGGGCTAGAGCGAGACCCTATGTCAAAACAAAACAAAACAAAACAAAACAAAAACAAAAACTTTAACTGTGACAGCAAAGCCTGAGTTCTTTTCAAGAATGAAAATATGACACATTTTAGTTGTGGAGGCAGGTGGATATGGTAACTATGCACATACCTTCTACCTTGAGAAGAGCTAAACTCCCTGAGAAACCAAGGTTTATAGAATTCACCGAAAGACTAGAGTAAGTAGCACAGTCTCTTAAATATATAATCGAGCACTAACTAGAGATAACACTGGTAACAGGAACTCAATTGGCAGCCAAACAATTTCTCTAGTGGAAGTAGGTATTAATATCAAACTGTCAAGTTCAAATCCAAAGTTAGAGACTAAATGTAGATCAATGCAGAATTCAAGACAAGATAGACACAGGATGAGTGATAGCACTTCCAAATGAGTCTGGGGAGAGAGAAGGAGTAATTCTAAAATTGCTGGCTTCCATGTAAGTAGGTATTTGTGGCTCACGATTAAGGATTCAGATTTCTAAGGGGGGTACTGCAAGTTTACAGAGCTAGAGTACACAGCAGCTATGAGAAACAAGAGAAACAAGAGTTCCCATTATATTTAGCAAAGGAAAAGTTTTTTTTTTTTTTTAAAGGAACAGGTGAATGTCCTAGAAAGTAGTGATTAAGGCTTTTGGGGCACTAAGACTCGCAGAGCACTAATTAAAAGCTGCCAAGTATCCTATACCCAGGTCAAACCTTATGAATGGGAGATGGGAAAGCAGCTCAGCCAAGGCTTTGAACTCCCTAGGAATCCAAGACAAAAGAGTGACAAATAAGTCTAGTTCCCAAAATAGCAGTTGCTGCCAGTAGTCAATGAACAGTTTTCCAGCTTGCCCAGTATAAATGGGATTGTTAATCCCCTCATTGTCTTTGTAGCCACACCTACAGATCAGCATTGCCATCAGTCCCCTTATCCACCAAGCTCTGGCATCTCTTAAAAGGAATTTTCCACGTGCTTTCCTTTAATGCTATAACTGTCACAGCTCAGGAGCCATGCCCTGGTTCCTTCTGCACCTGGAAACTATGGGTGGGAGTTAGATTTTTTGCTAGGCCTCAATGACTAATGCACACCTGCACATTCTTTTGTTCATCTTGGCAAAAGCAACATTTCACAAAACAGCTTGAACAGAGTGTTGTCAGGAAATTGGGCAACAATACCAATAAGGGCTTTGCTTTCTTCAGGAATGAAATTGGTAGCATTTTGTAAGATTTTAGAATTAGTATATTTTTCTCATAATGATTTTTTTCATGGATTTTATTTAGTAGATTTTACTGGGACAAAAGATTGAGAATTACAGCTTCTTCTGATATGTATGAATCTAAGGATGTTTCTCTTCTCCTTAGCTGGCATGTTAGCTGATTTGGGAAACTTGAATCTGATTTCTAAATTATAATGCTAACACCTTTATAATCAACTCAAGCTAACATTGGCCAATTTCTATGTCTTCATGGAGGAAAAGTCAGTCATAGCTCAGAGGTAATTTAAAGTCAAGGTTATTCTAGTTCCTTGGAATGGAGTGAGTATAAGGAGAAACCTCAGAATTAGACAGTAGCAAGATCACAGCTTGTATTCAAATGCATGCTGTTAGGAATCAATCTTCATGCTTTGTAGGTATCCAATAAATGTTACGGTGTGTTGATCTGCTACATTATGGGGCTTGTCAAGGAACTAGATCTTGAGAAATTTAATTTAAACAAGGTTTCAGGACATGGGCTATCTTAAAGGGTCAGAAGGAGAATCCAAGCAGTGAATCAATTTTAGGAAAACCAATGGTCAGGAGAGAAGTTTGGTCAGAGGAGAAATAAAAAATCAGAAAGAGACCAAGTTTCAAATTAATGGAGAAATAGTGTAGGACTTCAAAGCCCATGCTGTTTCCAAGACAGTGGATAATGTAAGAAATCTAGAGGCATAGAGCCTAGATACAGTTCCTGTTCCTGGACATTATAGGGACCAATAAGGTAAAATAAGACAGATAAAATGTGGTAAAGGGTCCATGCCAGAGGTAGTAGGCCAGGGGTTGTAAACTGATGGTATTATAGCCATGGACAGGTCTTGGTCACCACAATGTTTTGAAAGGTAATGTCAGTAGGCAGATGGCAGGGTTAATTGCACTACAGGTTTTTTTTTTTTTTTGTACCTATTTTCCAGCTTCATACATTAGTTACTCTTCCCTGGTTAATATTAGACATTGAAGTTTGAAAATCTTGGTGGAGGACATCTGCTTGGCACTTACCACTACATCCTTTTAATTCATATTACCCTTAGATCCATCCATCAGCAATGATTTAGCCCTAGACTCTGGAATCACTAAATCAGTTTTTAATCAGAAGGGATTTAAGGAGGTCTGGTCTAGTTCTTTAGTACTTCAGCAACAAATACCCTCCTCATTTTGTTTCTGGTTTTGTCCCCGTAACTGAGATTTTTCCTTACTCCTTTCAACTAAATTCACAAATTCACACACACACACACACACACACACACACACACACACATATGCATATATATATATATATATATATATATATATATATATATATATAAACACTTTGACGAACCTGAAGGGAAAGGTCAGATATCCAAGTTACGCATAACAGTCATGACATGTTAAGTTATACTGTGACAAGAGTGACAAGAATATTAGAATGCCAATAGCTTGAAACATCAAATGTGTACTTCCAATACATGGCACATTGCTATCATGTATGGAGATGGAGGTGAGGGTATTTTTCTTATTGCAATTATAGAGAAATCTGACAAGAATTCAAGCTGAGACAGTAGGCACCATTTTGAAACTGTCTGCACAGGCAGAACAAAACTTAGGAAGGAAATCACTCAGGCTATTGAATATTCTGTTCTTCTGGCTCTGAAAAAAGATACTGCCACTTGTGTACACAATTCCATATGCCAAAATTAATTGCATGGCTCTACTAAACCATGAGGGAGCCAATAACAACTATTTGCAGGAAATCACCAATGGATATCATACCAATTTATCTGTTAATCGTTTGAATTTCAAAGCTGCTTTGTCAACATGTGTATGACAGAAGGGTGATTTACATGCACATATGTAATTTTTCATTCTTCTCTCTCCTTAATTCACTTGTCCAAAGTTTCTCAAATTTTTAAACTCTTCATTTGGTGATCCAGTCTTTCCACAAGTATCACTACTATGCATTATTAACTTTGTGAATTAATATTCATTATAAATTTCCCTGTCATTTGTTCTCTTAGGTCATCTTGTTTAAGATAGGAAGGTAGCTAAGCAAAGACTTTAAAATGACTAGAAATTTTGTACAAATACAAATGAATTTATGGTATAAGTAAAGGTGCCTGCCCCATATCAACAAATAGAAATGGGATCAAGACAGAATGCCAATACAGGACTTCAATACAACTGAGCAAGGCAAGAACTCATGTAATTAAAGCAAAGAATATGAATATATATGTGTGTGTGTGTGTGTGTGTGTGTGACTGACAGCAAGTTGGTTTCAAAAAGACCTCATTGGGGAAAAAATGGGTATATCTGGTTTAGAAGGATAAACTCTACTAGTTTGTACCTGGCTTAGAAATCTCAGCCACATAATGACCAAGGTGACATAGCTTAGTTAGAAATCTCTATGAAAGCAAGAATAACAAAGCAAAGGCTTCTTCCTGACCACACCATGAATTTCAGTAGGGAACTGGCACTTTTATTTATTCTACTGAAATAAATTTTAAAATAATAGTAAACTATAGAGCCTCACCAAAAGATGGGCTAAATTAATAAAGCTGGGGCTGGGGACATTGCTCAGTGGGTTAATCGCTTTCTAGCAAGTGCAAGAACCCAAGTTCAGACCTGTAGCATCCATGTAAATGTCCAGTGGGTATGGTGGTCAGCCAATAATCTCAGCATGGTAGAAGCTAAAACTGGATTCCTTGGTCAAGCTGGCTGTATAGACTGGCAGAACTAGCAAACTCTGGGCTCAAGTGAGAGACTACCTCAGTAAGCAAAAAGAATGATCAAGGAGGACACTAGATGTCAACTTCTAGCATCCATTGCACACACAATTGCACTCACATGCATACACAAATCCACACATATCACATACATACACACAAAACTCTGTCTTTCTACTCTTATTCTTTGTCAAAATTCTCATCAATATATTATATTGACTTCATACTTACTTGTTTCATTGCAAGTCAATGATCAACATTGTATGATCTACACCTATTCAAATATACTGATGCTTTTAGAGTTAATATTGTCATCTTGGAAATGTCCCAAACTACTCAAAGTTCAAATGCTTCACTAATGAAATTTATTGATTGATTGAAAAAAATCAGCGTGCAGAACTTTTTTAAAATCTCCAATTAGGCTTTTTCATCCTAGTAACATTTATAGAAAACTGAGTGCAGATAAAAGTGCTTTGTTTTCTATCCTCTGTCCCTGTGAGCCTGAGTAAAACGTCAAACCTCCTTTATTTTTTTTTTTTATTAAGTAAAAGATTGTATGGACACATCAAATATTCGTACCATCATTTCCCTTTTCCCTGATCCCATTCTGCTGAGGGACCACCTCAGTGGGATTGCTGGTATTCCTCCCAGGCATTGTGGGTTATGAGATGCGAGAGCATCAGTAGGTCATTGTATGGGGGGAGCAATGCTTCTGGACGTTCCCTTCCACTCTGTGGCTCTTACAATCTTTCCTCCCCTTCTTCCACAAAATTCCCTGAGCTGTGGTGGCCGTGATTTAAGTCTGTTTTAGTGTTGAGCTCTCATCAGCTTCTGTATTTCTGCTTTGGTGCATTTTGAGTATCCTCAGTGTCTGTCTCCATCATCCTGGTGTTGGTTGACAGGCTCACTATTGAAGCAGAATTCTTTGTCATCTTGTCAATTCTTCTGTGGTTTCACCTGGGCCCTGGCTGATGAGTGAGGGATGGGCTATCTCCTTGGTTTTAGCTGTCTTCTGAAAAAGAAAAACAGATTTTTCCAAAAAAGAATGAGGTCAGCATAGGTTCAATGGGATAAGCCTTATTAACTAATGGAGATTTTTTTGTGTGTGTAAACTCTCTTTTGACTAAGGACTAATGGGAACTTTTTATTGTAGTCCATGATCTTGGTCTCCATAGGATTCTGATTTGGTTCCCAGTTCCAGCTAAGTGTTCCTTTACACTGAATGGATCTCTTTAGCCAAGCAGAGAGCCATTGGTTGCCCACCTAGGCTGGGTATCACTATTGCACAGGTGTGTCCATCTTGTCAGGCTGATTGCTTTGTTATAGCAGTGTCCCCTGCCAGCACTCAAGGTTGGTGGCCATTTACCCCTAGCAGCTCATGTAGTGCTTTCTAGCACCATCTGGGCTAACATTCTGGGAACTGGCTTTCTTCCAGTTTCCAGAGGGATCTCTTGATGATCTGAGTTGGCAGCATATGGTGTCTTTAGCAACAGGGTCTTACCATTTACCTCAAGCAGGTAATCAAGTGCTTTGACAGAAGCCTGTCTTCATGTGGGGACCTAGTAGGTCTCTCTGATTAACAGCTCAGTGTGGATTGTAACTAATTACTGGTACTGAGAATTACAAACCAAGGCAAATGTTTTAGGGTTAGGCTTTATCCCACTTTCTTCAGGGCCCTTCTTATCAGACAAGCCTTACATACTCCTGTTGAGGGTTGTATCATTTAGTCTGCTATGCAGGAGAAAGGTTTCTATGGGATGAATTCATTTTGGATTTAGTTCTGTGTGTATCTTCCCCCAGTTGCCCTCCCATTCCCCTTTCCTGAAAATTCCCATTCTTATTATCTGACCCTTGAGTTACCTGTCAGGTATGCCTGCAACTCAAGGTGTTCCAGGTTAGAATAAAGTTCCATTTTTGAAAGTAACTTTGTGTCTTCATCTTAATATAATAAATCATTATTATAGAAAGTACATGTAATACAAATGTAAATAAAAACCACTGTCGAATTTATCACCAAGATGGCCTACTATTATCTTTATATAATTTTGTCAAAATAAAATCATCCTCGGGCTAGAGAAATGGCTTAGGGGTTAAAGCGCCTGCCTCCTAAGCCTAAGAACACTGGTTCCAGTCTCCAGCGGTTCCAATCTCCAGGTCCCACGTTTAGCCAGATGCAAAGCGATGCAAGGGCACAATGCCACACTTGACCACAAGGGGGCGCACGCATCTGGATTTCATTCGCAGCAGCTGAGACACTGCTGGCGCACCCAACTCTGTCTTCCTCTCTCCCTCTCTCTCTGTCTCTGTCTCTCTCTCTCTCTCTCTGTCTCTCTCCAAAAAGTAAATAAATAAATAAATAAATAAATAAATAAATAAATAAAAAATAAAATCATCCTCTTTTGTAAATTGGCTTTTTCATTTAATATATCATGCATGGATTATATCATGATATGCTTAATATATTATGTAGATTTTCCATTTCTTTAAATAAGCTTTTACAATGCATTTCTCAATCTTATAGTGTCATGTGTATCCACATTTTTTCCCTCTTTGTTTTTCGATGTAGGATCTCGCTGTAGCCCAGGCTGACCTGGAATTCAATATATAGTCTCAGGCTAGCCTTGAACTCACAGCAATCCTCCTACCTCTTCCCCCCAAGTGCTGGGATTAGTCATGTGTCACTTCACCTAGGAGAGAGAAAGAGAGAGTGAATATGAGCGTGCTTGAGCCTCCAGCCACTGCAACCAAACTCCAGATGCATACACCACCTTGTGCATCTGGGTTTATGTTGGTACAGGGGAATTAAACTCTGATTGTTATGCTTTTCAGGCAAGTGCCCTAATAGCTGAGCCACCACTCCAGTCCCACATATATTTGTTTAACCAAGTCCCCCAAATGTACACTTGTAGAGTGTTTCTAAAATTTCTATATCAAATACTAGTTAGACTAGTTAACATTCTTAGCCAATCTTTTCTTATTTTCGCACAGCCATTTTTCCTTTGAACACATTTCCACAACAGATATTGCTAGGACCAAGAATATATGCATTGCTAAATTTTTTATTTTTCATTTTTCTTTTCTCTCTTTCATTGATTTTTTTTTTTTTTTGTGTTTATGAGGTAGGGTCTCCTTCTAGCCAAAGCTAACCTGGAATTAGTCTTGGGGCAGCCTTGAACTCTCAGTTCTCCTCCTACTCTGCATCCTGAGTGCAGGGATTAAAGCTGTGTGCCACCATACCTGGCTAAGGGTTTTGATAAATGTTGAAAGTTTACAACACTCCTTTATGGCAGTTTACATTCCCTTTCAGCTATGCAGAACATTTCCTATTCTTCTACACCTTTAAAATACTGGCAGTGATCATTTAAGTATAGATTCCAATTTGAAAGGCAAAAGCCAAAAAGATTTTATAGCTTAATGACAAATCTTGTTGCCAAAAGGGTAAGATTAATTGTGCAGTGTAAACTTAAATACAGCTATATTTTAGGGCTTACAACTGGTTAATTTCTCACCTAATTCTCCATTTTAAATTTTCTACAGAGCTTTGTTTCATACAATGCCATTCATTACAACTAGAGATGTGTTCCATATAGTAACTCACCAATCATTCACATCCTGACAAAATGGCAATATTTGCAATTTGTGTCTATTGCACATATTTATTGATTTACTCCATTTTCATCATCTGTAGGGAAACAGCTTATATTTGCCTCAGTAGCATCATTACAGAAGAAAATAAGTTAGGAAGTTTCACCTGTTTGTGTTCCTTTCTCTGATTTACTGTGGAGTGTGATCATTTGATTTGTGAAGTAACAATGCTGAATGAGGAACCAGAAGAGTGACAAGGAAAATATTTTTAATGGGAAGCCTTTTTATTGCTTCACTACTTGGAAAGGTAAAGTATTCAGAAGGGAAGAGTATGTCATCATAAAACTGAGTTAGATAATAGGCAATAAGGCATAACAGCATTTCCTAACCTCTTGGATAAAACTTGCAAAAATCTTCAAGAACCAATTACACAGAACAATATATCACTAGAGTGTGCATTCTCTTTAGTTGCTTTGTGATTTTCCATAAATGGTAATCATATTGCTTGGTAGAATTTCAAATTCACAGGAGCTCTTTCTAGATTGGCAGTTTCTGGCTTGCATTGGCTCAGCTGTGGCTCCTGGCTAGCTTCAGGGCTACAGATTGTTTCTCTGACAGAGGAAAAGGAAAAAGAAAGTCACTTTGTTTTCATGCCCCACCTCTAATAATATACAGTGGGGAAAAAAGTGAAATAAAGCTACTATTCCTATTTCTGTGGGAAGGTAAAGTTGCAGGCTCTGAATAAACACTACTATGTGTTGTAATATGTGGCTGGCTTTATTCACTTCCATACTGCCATGCAGGATAGATGGTATTTTGGTTAATTTCCCTGTTTATTTACTTAATACAACCTTCCCTATCATATAGTATTTAATTAATTATTCAGATAAAAACACCCACTATGGGAAATAACTACTTTTCAGGGAGAAACTGGACAAAAAAGTTAACATTCTGCTCTCCTGATACTTTGTGCCAGCATCATGTAACAGGAGCAAAAATCATACTCATAATCATAGCTCTAATCACCGTTGATTTTAGATTTTATTGAAAATTTTCAAATGATTTAACATGTGACCTACTTGAGTTTTGACATAGTACTCTCTTTGCAGTGGTTTTTATTTTCTTTAAATAATATTTATGTGCCTTTAAATATATATATATTTAATTTATTTATTTATTTGAGAGAGAGAGAGAGAGAGAGAGAGAGAGAGAGAGAGAGAAAGAGAGACAATGAGCATGCCAGCACCTCAGCCACTGCAAACAAACTCCAGATGCATGCACCCCCTTGTACATCTGGCTTATGTGGGTCCTAGAGATCTGAACCAGGATTCTTTGGCTTTGTAGGAAAATGCTTTAACTGCTAAGCCATCTCTCCAGCCCCTTATGTATCTTTTCTAATGATCCATATGATATGATTTTCTAAGATTAGGCTTTTAGCTTTCAGCCAAATTTTGGTCTATTATTACCATGGTGGTTAAGTTTCTGCATGAACTTAACATGATATATTTTATCAAATTTTATTTTGGATGTGTCTGTTGTGGGTATTTTTGGATGAGTGCATCCTTTCAGTTGGTAGATTGAATATATGGATTTGTACATCCTAGTGTAGTGGGCCTTATGTAATTAGTTGAAGGCCAGAATAGAACAAAAAGGCTTATTTGTCCTTCCACAAATAGGAATAACTTCCTCTTGACTGTTTGACCCAGGACATTAGCCTTTTTTGCCTTTAGCTTCAACCTCAAGCATTGGCTCTCCTTAAGTATCTAGCCTGCCATCTTTTGCCCTATAACTATGCTGTGCATTCTCCTGGTTCATTAGCCTGGCAACTACAGGTCTTGGGCTTCTTAATCACCATAAGTGTACAAGTTAAGACAATTTCTTAAAATAAATCTCTTCTTTGGGGAGCTGAGAAAGAAAGATCATGAGTTTGAAGCCAAACTGGGCTATATAACAACACTTTGTGTCAAATGATTAAATCTCTCTTTTTTTCTGTCTCTCTCTGTATGTGAAAATATGTGTATGTATATTGTGTTGGTTGTGTTTATCTGGAAAAATATTCACCAATATAATAAAAAATCATTAAACTTAAAAATAAGGGCATTCTCCATCAGGGTATCCATTATTCATTCTTCACTTTAATCCTAGGAGAAAATTTCAGCATCTTTAAATCATTGTGGCACTGGGCTATTAGTGTTAGGAATGCATATATGGTAAGATAAGGCTGACTTGCAGGGTGATGATTTTAGCAAAGCTCTTCCTATACTCCCCCTTTAAAAGAAACAAAAAGAACCATGGGAAGTTATAGTGTGCATGATGGTTAATCATTAGTTGTTAACTTGGCAGGATTTAGAATTACAATGGAAACAAATCCCTGGGCTATGGGTGAGATATTTTTTAGATTAGATTAATTGAAGACCCACTCTAAATGCAAGCGGCACCATTCCATGGGTCTTGGTCCTGGACTCTACCAAAAAAGAAAATGACCTGTGTAGCAATGTTCATCGTTCTCTGCATCCTCAGTGTGGACTGGATGTTATCAGCTCCTCCACCCTTCTGTCATTATGCCTTTCCTGCCATGATGACCTCTATCCTCTTGAACTGTAATGTGAAATAAGCCTATCCTTCCTTAATAGCTTCTTGGTCACAACAACTAGAAAGGAATTGAATATAGAGCAGGTTATTTTTTCTTGTACTTTAATGCCCTAGTTCACACATTTCATATACTAATATTGCATATTATTTGGCTTATACTTAGATAATAATGAAATGTTTATTAATTGTATAGATATACTCAGTTATGTATTTGATGTATTTGTATTTACAAGGTGTATTTATTTTTATTTTTATTTATTTGCAAGCAGAGAGAGAGAGACAGAAGAGAGGCAGAAAGATAGAGAATGGGCATGCCGGGGCCTCTAGCTACTGCAAACGAACTCCAGATGCATGTGCCCTTTGTGCATCTGCCTTACATGGGTCCTGGAGAATCGAACCAGGATCCTTTGGCTTCACAGGCAAACACCTTAACCGCTAAGCCATTTCTCCAGCATTGTTTTGTTTTTTGAAGTAAGGTTTCACTTTAGCTCAGGCTGACCTGCAATTCACTATGTAGTCTCAGGCTGGCCTTGAACTCACAATGTTTCTTCCTCTGCCTACTGAGTACTACAATTAAAGGGGTGAACCATCATGCTTGGTTATGTTTACAAGTTATAAGCCAGAGTACACGATAAATAGGAACTTAGTGTGTTGTGATACATATAACATGACATTTAGGTGTATAACTCTTTTTTGACTTGGTTCATTTGTCAGTGAGGAAGCATAGCTCTATAACTCAATATGAAATAACTGAAGATCATGCAATGGTTTTTATGTTTCTGAAAATATATTATAGAATATAGAAATTTAGATAATTAGAAACAGCATATTTGCTGTTTTTAGGATGAGGTAAAGTGAGATTGGGTAGATATTAAAATTGTAATAATGTAAAATATAAAATATATTTACCAATATTTTCCTTTTCTCTGTGCTGGAAGTTGAACCCAGAGCCTTGCACATCATAGGTCAGGGCTCTACAACTGAGCTATAGCCCTAGCCCCATTGCCTTCCTTTCTTTCAACTGAGTATCTTTTCTTCCTAATCCTCTCAAATTTTGCAGTGAAATTCTGTAAGGAGAGCAAACATGAATGAAATGCCTTACAGAATGACAGCAAGGAGCGATGAACTGGGTCAGGGGACTTTAGCTCCTAGCCTAATAATTTCAATCTGACCCAAGTCAGTAATGAAAAGTTGTTTGATGCATTATGGGAAACTTGATGGTAGTCTAGGGCAAAGCTTAATGGGCAAGTGCATCTATCAGCACAACACATCACCACTGAGCAATCACATTTATGATCTCAAAAGAATTAAGGAGGCAATGAAGCTTCTCAAGGAAAACAGGTAGGTTCTTCTCGAGAAAGACTGAGATTAAAATCCTCTGAGCCAATGTTCTATTTGCTATCTCTAATGCCAGTGCAGCAGAAGTCAAGTCATGGACTTTTAACTTGATTAAAAACTTAAGTGCTCACAATTTTACTGCTTTAGGTTTGCGTCATTGAGTCATAAGATGGAAAACATCTGTTTAAATCTGCAAGAAAGTATCAAACAGAGACTTAACACAGCTCATCAGGACCCAGCAAAAGTAGAACAACCAACAGGTCAAATGGGAAATATTATGTACACCTCTAGAGTCAGAAAGGCTAGGAAGATCATGTAAAGAGGATGGAAATTATTGCAATGCAGGTCCCAAGGTCATGGGAGGGACACTGAGGCATATATTGAATGAAAGTCTATAGTTCCGGTGAGATTGGTCATTGGATATAAATTATAAAAAGACATAATATTGTGACCAAGCAATAACAGTGAAGACCCTAGAGGACCCCTAGTTGTCAATCAATATGTGAATAACCATTATTACAGAAATGTTTTCATTGTAGACAGCAATGAAGTGGGCAAAAATGAATTGATCAGATATTTAGCAAACATTCTACTAAAGACCACCCCTATGTTCCCATTTTAACAATATTAATACATAATAACAAAGAGTGTGTTAGGCAATGTCAGCTCGATCACATTTTAACAGGCTCTAAGGCAGTGGATCTCTAATTTGGTATCACATTAAAAAATCATCTGATAAACTTTCAAACAAAACCCACTGGCTAAGTTGCCTCATCACACCCCTCATGCCCCAGGAATTTAGATTTAATGGCTTCAGTGTGAGGTCCAAGTAAAGAATATATATATATATCATTCCTTAGCTTTTTATTTAAAAATTGCTGTTTGAAAATGAGATTTAATACTATTAAATCATAATAGATTCACTCATAAGTCAAATGATAGCACATAAGTAGTGAGGTTTCAAATGCCCTGAAACTCTTCTTGATCTCTTTCTACAATACTAGAATCAGCCCTCTGCATAGGAAAATCAACTATATTTGTACTTATATACCTTAGATAAATTATAGACATTATTTGGGAAAATTAGCCCAGTGATATATTATTTTGAATTTATCATGTTAACTGGCAAATGAAGCCTGGGTTTTAATAGAACAGCCAAAATTCTAAAACATGGAGTGTTGCAATGAGGAGATGGTTCAGCAGTTAAAAGTACTTGCTTGCAAAACCTGGTGGCCTGGGTTCAGTTCCACACGTAAAGCCACACATACACAAAGTGGTGCATGGACCTAGAGTTTGTTTGCAATGGTAAGAGGTCCTGGCATACTCATGTTCATTGTCTCTCTCTCTCTCCTTGCAAACAAATGAGAAATAAAAATAAATAAAGCATACAATGCTACTTAGGGAGGGAAGTTATGCCTAGGATGGTCAACTTTCATAGTACGCAAAGATTCAGGCATCTCCTGTACTGTAAAACAAAGGCAGTGTTGGGGGAACAGGGATAGATTGGTCACCATAAGGATAGGTGGAACATCAAGAACTATGTGGGAAGTGTGTATCTGGGCAGTATTTAGTGACTATAAGGGAAGACCACAGGTCCAGGCATTTGTGGATTTTATTTCTGTATTTCAAGGAGACTGAACAAGGGAGGATTTGTGGTTCCTCTGAGCCAAGTGGCTATATAAAATAGAGAACAACTTAGTGAATTATATTGTCATCCTATTAAAAAAAAGATTTTAAACATTTCGTTGTTGATATTCCAAATAAATATGCATGTATACATCATATCATGTACATGTATACATATGGCTTGTTGATCAGTTGATCATCTTAACTTTATCATTTCAAGCTTACAATGTATAACTTGAATAGTTTTAATCTGTAGGTAAAAAAAAAAAAAAAAACATTTTGGGATCCTAAATTAATATCACCCAAATGAGGCTTAATTCAGAGAAAAAAATAAATAGAAATAATCTACTATTATATGCAAAAAAACAAAGGACACACACTCGTCTTATTTTTTACCAAAGAAACCTTTCTTCTACTTTCTAGAATTTTCCGATCGTGGTTTTGTGCAGGCTTCCATCTGCAGGCTCAGCCTTGTCTTACTTCCCAGATCACTTTCCTTGCACATTCATGTCCCCTTTTTATATGCTTGTGTATAGTATTTTGTTTGTATATATCCATATAGCATGGACACCAACATAGATTTTTTTTGGAAGGCTGCATGCCAAACAAAAAAGGATGAATATAGAGGTACCAGCAGACCCTGTTATCCCCTTATTGAGCATTTACCCCAAAAGCTCCAAGTCTCAGTGCTTACTCTTTTACAGAAAGAGTAATTTGCCTAAATGTTACATTCTGCTTTATTCTACATACTTGAATATACCTTGCATTTATTATAATTAGCACATATTGTTTCATGGCCTTTATTAAAAATTTTTAAATTTTCACTTAATTTATTATACAGGTTATACTTATTTTCAAGAACAAAAGAAAAATATATAAAACAGCCTATAATTCCTTTCCCTATATAAAAATAAAGTTAATCTCTATTATGTTTTCACTATATTCTTTAATGAAATAATTCCAGAAAAACTATTTTGTTTAATTTTTATTTTATATATATTATAGCAGCTTATACTCTTCGATCCCTTCATCATTGCTCCCTTTACCCTGGGGAACTTCCTCAGTGGGGTTATGATATTCACTGTGGGATCATAAAGGCCTTAATTAGTCCCTTTGTGGTATTAGAGGGGAGTGGACAGTACCTCAGGGTATTCCTACCCACTCTGTGGCTCTTACAATCTTTCTGACCCCTCTTCTGTAATGTTCCCTGAGCCAAGGTAGGCCTGTTAGCAATCTGCCACTAAGCCATCTCTCTACTGCAGCAGTCTGATCTAGTGTTGAGTTCTCCATGGCCTTTGGGTTTCTGCTTTAATGGGTTTTGATAGATCATCACTGTGTCTGTCACCAGCACCCTGGAGCTGGTTGTCAGGCTAGCAATAAGGGCAGTATTCATGTGGCTACTTCCTCTGCAATTTCTCATGGGCGCCAACAGATGTAGTAGAGATGACACCCCTCATGTGGGCAGTTGGTTAGCTTTTTATTTTACTGATATATCTTACTTCTCCTCCATGTTCTCTGCTTTCTGTAAAAAAAAAAAAAAAAAAAAAAAAGATTTTCTAACCAAGAGTGAGAGCAGCTTGGGTTAAATGGGGTCTGCAAAGTTATTTGAAAGACTTTTTGTTGTGCAAGCCCACTTTTCTCCAGAGAGCAGTGGGGGCTTCTATGTGAAGTCTATGTGTTTCCTGACTATAGGAGAACTCATATCTCTCCCACTGAGCCGGTTTTATATTGAATCAGAGATCAGTTGGTTACCCACAGAGGTTGTTGCCACTATTGCACAAGGGTGTACTTCTTGTCCGACTGGTTGATTTAGTAGTCTGAAAGGTCCCCTGCTTAATCATGCACTTGGTGACTATTGTCCTCCAGTGTCTCTCATAGGGTTTTCCAGCACTGAAAGGAGGGAGCCAGGAGGGAGATACATTACTTTTTGATTGCAGCATGCTATTTCAAAATCCTGTGACTACTTCCTGTAATGTCTTCAGCAATAGGGTCTTACCTTTCAGCTCTGTCAGGTAATCAAGTGTTTTGGCAATGGAATACATTGCTGTGTGGGCCTCATGTGTCTCCCTGGCCACTAGCACTGTAGGGGGCAATGTAATTCTTGGCCTGGTATTTACTGGCCATCGTTTTACAATTAAGATTTTTCCATCTTCTGTCACTATTGTCCTCACTCCCTCTTTATTGGTAGTTTTACTTTGTAGAATGCTAGCCAGAAGGTGGGTTTCTATGGAACTAATATACGTTGTCTTAACTTTTGTGTAATTCCCTCACCACCCTCTCTCCTCCATACCCCTCCAAGCCTCTCTCCTACTCCCTATATTCTTTCCCTTTTCTAACCTATCAGGTAAGTCTTCCTCAACTCTCTCCCTTTTCTTCTCTCTCATTCTGTCTCTTCTTGTTCTACTTTTTTTGCCAAGATTCCTTATGCTTACTACATTTTCACTCATCTCCAATTTGTAGGAAATAAAATGGAGCTGGAAAAAATGCAAAGTGAGGACACACAGGCACAGAAAAACAAATACCTCATGTACTCTCTCATCTGTGGTCCCTGTTCCTTTTTTATTTCAAAAATAATCCCTGATTATCTGACTTAGGACAAAATAACCTAGCACAGATTGCTGGTCTTCTATACTGTTC
Source organism: Orientallactaga sibirica (assembly GCA_036365145.1). Taxonomy (NCBI): domain Eukaryota; kingdom Metazoa; phylum Chordata; class Mammalia; order Rodentia; family Dipodidae; genus Orientallactaga; species Orientallactaga sibirica. The sequence continues at coordinate 1,037,650 of JAEOAD010002326.1, read as the reverse complement.
TTGCAAAACTTTACATCAGTCAGTATTGTACAGACCAGTGGCCTATGTAATGCAGGCCATTCCATTCTAATGTACATAAGTATTGAATCTTGAGTTCCTACTTTTTCCTCCTAGTTTTATGTTTTATAATTCATAGATTTAAAATTATAATTTGAATTATGCTCTGAGTGTATGTTCAATTAATTGGTATACTGGGCTGTAGAGATGACTTAGCAGTGACGTTGCTTGCCTGCAAAGCCTAAGAACCCAGGTTAATTTCCCCAGTACCCATGTAAGCCAGATGCACATGGTGGCACATGCATCTGGAATTTGTTTGCAGTGTCTAGAGGCCCTGGAATGCCCATTCTCCCCCCTTAATGATTAGTATAATATATCTTACTTTTGAATCTGAGTGAGACAGGGTATCATGTAACCCAGGCTGGCCTCTCTCTTAGTGCTGGAATTAAAAGTGATACCACCATGTTCAGTTTTCTGTGGTGCTGGGGACCAAACTCAGGGCCTGATTCTTGCTAGGCTGTACTCTATTGATTGAGCTATATTCCCAGGTTGCTTTTTAATTTGATTGAGTAATAATAAAAACAATAGCATATAATATAGCTTAGTATGTGGCAACTGCAACATGTATTTCAAGTAGATGGAAGACTGGCAAATTCACAGTAAATTAGCAAAAAAAAATAGAATAGGGTTTTTTTTTGTTCTTATTATGAGAACCACCTACTTTGATAAAGTATTTTTTGTTTTAAAGAAGTCACTAATCCTGGACTGGAGAGATGGCTTAGCGGTTAAAGTGTTTGCCTGCAAAACCAAAGGACCCTGGTTCAATTCTCCAGGACCCACATAAACCAGATGCACAAGAGAGCGCATGCACCTGGAGTTCGTTTGCAGTGGCTGGAGGCCCTGGCACGCCCATTCTCTCCCTCTCTCTTTTTCCCTCTCTGCCTCTTTGTCTCTGTCAAATACATAAATAAACAAATATATTTTTAAAAAGAAAAAACTAATCCTAACCACAATAGTTGGTATAGGTAAATGTTTAATAGTCTTTTTATTAATCATAGATTAAAAGTGGGAGAGTGGTTAAAATAGAGGTTATATAAATTTCTGTTGAAAGCAATAAACACTTTTATCAAATGTGATGGTTTGTCTTGTCAACTTTATGGAATTTAAAATCACCAGGGAAATCAATTTCTGGCACCTCTGTGAGAAAAATCTCAAGACATGATAACATTCAGACTGGGTTGTGGTTACTGCTCAATGTTGATTTCCAGGACTACAGTGAAAAATAGAAACAAATAAAGCAAAATAAAAAAGGGGAAGGGAGAAAAAAGTAGAAAAACAAGCAGGCAAAACATAAAGAAAAATAATGTGTCATTTGGTGGGAAAAGGAGAGCTTCAAATTGCAAACAAGGCTGATACATAAGTATCTGTAATTGTTAAAGAGATAAACACTGTTAAAGATAAACCTCTGCATTTGAATGTTTATACTTGTTTAACTTGGAGTAAATATCTGTAGAAGCCAGGAAGCTCAAAAGGGGTCATAGAGAAGGGGAGGAGGACATTTTGAGAGTGGTTGTAGTAGAACACATGTGTCAGGAAAGTAAAGGGTGAATAATGACAGGAAAGTTTTATGCAGGAATGGGGTAAAAATGAGGAGAGGAAGATTGGGGAGGGAAGGTTAACCAAAATTAAGGATATATTAGAAAGCCATGTGAAAAACTACTACTTGACAGATGAGTGGGTAATGAAATTGTGGTTCATATGCACAGTAAAATTATATTTAGCAGTATGAAAAAATGAAATTATGAAGTTTTCAGGAAAATGGATTTATCTAGATAGAATTATATTAAGTGAAGTAATCTAAACTAAAAAAAAAAAAAATCACATATATTCTCTGAAATGCAGTCCCTAGCTTGTAACATTTTTAAGTATGAGGAGAAATATAGGTAAAACCTATAATGTTCCAAAAAATGGTAATCTAGAGCCAGAATAAATGAATGGCAGGAAGTGAGTGGGGGAAGGGCAAAAAAGACATATGTGATATGTAAAAAGAAGGAATACAATATCACCGGAAAACAGGAATGGGGAGGGAGGAGGGTTGGGAAGATGAGGAACAAGAATCAACTGAAATAAATTGTGTTTGAAAATGCTAGAGTGAATGATACTTAAAACTGTATGCCATCTAAAAAAAGAAAAAAAGAAAAAAAAGAAAGACAGCTACTAATTTGTAAGCTAATTAAAGAAATATGTGTGTGTGTATGTATGTATGTATGTATGTATGTATGTATGTATGTATGTGCATTTTTTTCAAGTTAGTGTTTCACTGTAGCCCAGGCTGACTGACCTGGACTTCACTACGGAGTTTCAGAGTGGCCTCGAACTCATGGTGACCCTCCTATCTCTGCCTCCCGGGTATGGGATTAAAGGTGTGTACCACCACTCCCAGCCTATACATATATATCTTTAAAATTTAAAATATAAATATTAAAGAGTTTAAATGAAGGTATACTACATGAAGGGATAAAGCTGCTCCCAGAAGCAACAGGATATTAGTCAAAAAATTCCAATGCTAATGGTGAGAAATTTTCCAATGCATTGTTGGTCAATGAAACTAAAGAGGCACCTAAGAAATATAGACTATTTCTATTACTCCTAATTGCCAGGAAACTAGATAGTAAATCCCTGTTGATAAAGTCATCATAAACTTTTGTTTCACAGCATAGTTAAATCAAGCTGGAACTGAACTGGAAGCTTTTTCACTGCTAGCTAGCTTTCACAATGCTGAAAAATTCTCTGAATGCTGTTGGGGAGAGCACCCATTGACAGTCTTACCTAGTTGTGATTCCTGTGTGTTCCACAACTGACCTTCCAGGCAATATATGCCCATTGGTACAATAGTGGCATGACTGTTACGGAAGTAACTGACCACTTTGTGATTAGATTTGAGGCCTGGAAACCTGGCCAAAAGTCTATGGCTAAGGAGTTCATAAGTCTTAGGTGGGAACTTAATACTGCTGTTATGCTAAGTGGATAGGCTGTCAACCTTGCTTTTAAATATTTATGTTTATACTGATAGATTAGTGATGTTATTGACCTTAGACATAGAAGTTCCTTTGTGCATTGGGCAGAAATGAATGCAGAGATTCCTAACTGGTGAAAGTGCTGAGGTAAATAAGGTGCTCAACCCTAAATGAGACATCTATATCATCCTCTCCAAGATTCAGAAAACAGCTTGGAAAGGGGACAAAAAGAATATAAGAGTCATATGAGGGGGGGGGGAAATATAGTGGAATGTTTTTTTCTGGTCATGACATGGCCATTACACACATGAACTCATAACAATTCAGGTTTCCTGCATATGATTGAGCCCAACAACATTCTATTATGGATGGGGAGGGATCATTAAGACTCCATTCCTCCCAGAGTAATTATTGGCATTTAATGGTGGCTGTGGGAGGAAGGAATCATGTTCTTTAGTGATGTAGCCACTGATAAATTGACTGTGCTCCAATAAATACCATCCCTCTGTAGACCCATGCTCATGCAAACAAACCTAATTTAACTCAGTGAGTCACATAAAAAGACATGAAATTAGGAAGGGGATTATTTTGGAGGAAGTGATTGAGTGGCAATAGGAGAAGGAAAAGAGAGTAATGGAAGACAAATATAATAAAACACATTATATACACATATAATATATATATATAATATGTACATATAATATATATATATATATACAAAAAATAATGATAAAATTTGATAAAATTAAGGGATAAATATATTGCACAGCTACTGTGACACTTCAGAAGCTCTATCTTAGGAAAATCCAAAATCATTTAAAAAAGAGAATCAGAACTGAGCATGCCCCTAAAGGGGCTCCCTACTTGAACACAATTGCTTAGGGAAGTGTTTTCCCAGGGATATCCTGAAAGGCACATAAGGCTACAAGTGTACCAAGCTACTCTTTCAACCTGACAGCAGAATTTGGCACCACTGTCCACATGATACTTGTTTTACAGCCATGAAAGATGTAGGAGTAATAGAAACATGAAGTGTGGCACCATACTTTCAGAGAGTGAAGATAAAGCCCAAATTGAACTGGCATCTAGCCACTGCAAAAAAACTCCATACGCCACCTTGAGCATCTGGCTCCCATGGGTCCTGGGCAATGGAATGTGGACCCTTTGGATTTGCAGGCAAGTACCTTAATCACTAAGCCATCTCTCCAGCCCTGAAATGGACATTTTAAGATGTTGGAGATACCAGAACCATGGAGCATTTATTATAGGCGCCAGGCACAGAGTAGAGCTGTCCCAAGAGAGTGGCAATGTGTGATACAGATAACAGAACTTGAGGTGTGGGGCTACTCAAGCACTTTGTAGCCCAAATTATTTCATCACATGATCAAGATGCTAGGCATAGAAGAAATTCTTCTATCTGTCTCTTTCTCGACATAGGTGCATGGAAATTATAGAAGACTGCCATAGCTTCCATCTACACATGGCATTGGGGGGGTAGAAATTCAGGTACTTAAGAGTTAGTAGATGTGCTTTACCAACTGAGCAATTTCTCCAACCCCCTGTTTATTAATTTTATAAGGACTCTCAATTAAATAATTACTTTGTCTATCAGAAGACTTTGTACCTTGGATTTCTAACATTGTTGGGAATGGTACAGATCATGGGGACTTTTGAAGTTGCATTGAATTCATTTTGCATTATGAGACAGCCATGAGCTTATTGGGATTAAGTGGTGAAAGGTTATGGCTCAAAAGTGGTATGTTTGAGTATCAAGTTGAACCAGGGGTCAAGTTATGATGGTAATTTTTGTCAATTTTATAGTATTTAGAATCTCCATGGAAATAAACCTCTGTGTAAATCTGTGTGAGACTCTAGATTAGGTTAATGGAGGTGAGGGGACCCACCATAAATGTGGCAGCACCATTCTATAGGCCTGAAGTCCTAGCATGTATAAAAAGAAGAAAGTGAGATGAACACCAGCATTCATTTTTCTCTGCTTCCCACCTTCAGAAACAATGTGACCTGATACCTTATGCTCTTAATGTTATGTCTTCCCTGCCAAGTGGACTGTTTCTCCTCAAAATATAAGCTGATGTGACCCGTTACTGCTGAAGTTAACTCTAACATTAAGAAAAGTAATTAATGTATCAGGGTGTAGTTAACCTGTTACGCACAATAGAGGACTGGTGCTTGGTCAGATTCTGATTAAAAAGTGCTTCAAAACTAACTACAAGGCTGGAGAGATAGCTTAGCTTTTAAAATGCTTATCTTGCAAACATAAGGACCTGAATTCAATCTCCAGTACCCACATAAAAAATAAACATTAAAAAAAAACTGACTGAAGAAGTATGTTCAAGTAAAAAAAAAATCTGATACTGTTTTCTCTAATTATTTACTTATACTTTTGTTTGTGTGTGAGGCGATGGGCAGGCAAGGGTCTCTTGCTGTTCTAAATGAACACCAGATGCTTCTACCACTTTTTCATCTATCTTACATAGGTGGTATGGGAAATGAACCCAGGCCAGCACGCTTTGTAAGTAAGCACCTTTAACAACAGTCATTTTCACAGCCACGTCAACTATGTTTTAAAGAGAATTAAATGCATGTGAAATATTGATGCTATTAGAAATAAAATATTTTCTCAAATGATTTCCAGAGGAAACTCATTAACTGTACCTGTAATGTTTCCTAACCAATTGCCTGAAGGCTGGAGAATTTACCATGTCTAAAGCCTATAATTCTACTTCTTATCATTTCTCTGAAGATTCAGTAGGGAAGGAGAACATTTGAATCGAGCAGAAAATATTTGGCTATTGTAGTCACTGTCAGAATTTAAAAACACATTTTTCATAATCCTTGTGATGAACAGGCAGTTGTATGTTTTGATTTATCTCTTCTAATGATAACAATCAAATAGTATTCATCATTGCAGTTTGATCAATAAATCAAACTCGATCACAAGGCAAAATCATCTGTTTCATACATTCATTCAAATCTTTAAAAGAAACCAAACAAGAAACTGAGAACATTACCAAAGGGAGAAGGCAATGTATGGAGTCCAGTGTCACAACACCTTACTCTAAGAATATCAACGTTATTTTCTCAATGTTCATGAAGTCTGCATCTAGGAAAGATCTGAGATAAGACTGGTGAATCAGTTTCCACATAAGTAAAATGATGAAAAATATGTTACTTATGAGATAAAATTGAATTAGATGTGTATGAAAATTTAGACCATCATACTTAAAAAGTGAAATTAATGTCAGTTCCTTGCTTTGTATATTATTTTTTCTTTACATTTCTCAGTCATCTATGCAACAATATTACAAAATTCTTTTTATATCTAAGCTTGTTCCTAACATTTCATATTTTATTGTGTTTATTCTTACTTTGTAGGATTATTTTCATGAGCCTATTAGTGTCACTTTGCATTTCATGTCTATATCTCATTTTAGCAATATGTGGATATTTGATTCATACATCCTCGGTCCTGAGACTTGACACAAAGTTGTATCCTTCTGCCTTTGTTTAACAGAGCTCTAAGCAGCTCAATAGTACTAAATAAAGGGCTATTAGAGAAGGTAGAGAACATTATTTTTTTTTTCTGTAACTTAAATTTTTGCTGGGGCTTCTTTTGAGTCCTGTACACCCCATTCCAATGTTACTTCTCTGGATGAGTATTCATAGGTGGGTTGTGTCTTACCCACCTAATGGCAGTTTTAAAATAGTCCTTTAGAAGTGGTTTCTATTACAATTCAATTAAATCATTTCATGTATGTCTAATAAAAATTAAAATTATACTGTATGAGATTATGTGCTCTGTTTTAATCTTCTAGTTGAAGAATTCAAAGAAACTGTTTTGGAATGGGTTCTAGTTTCTGTTAAAGGTATGTATTTAAAATTGTCTATTTTTGATTATAGGTTGTGGCTAACATACCTTATGAAATATGAATTGTTCTATGGTTAGAATTGAATGAAATTAAGAATAAATCATCATGTTCAGCATAAGGTTGTCTAAAAATACATGAATGCATGTGATATGGAGAAACTGGGAAACTAAATAGTTATCATTTGGTCTAATCTTCAGAATAATTATTCTTCAGTTGACTTAGCAAACTAGCTAAAATGAGAATTAATGCTTATGTTAATTGGGACTTTTTGTTAGGTTTGATATTGTGTATTGAAATGCACATAGATTAATGCTAACCTTCATTAGATTGCATACAGATCACTATTTTACAGAAAACACATAGATGAGAACATGTCAAAATTTAACTATAATATGAATTAATGCAAGATTCATTTGATTTCTCTTAGAGAAAATATTTCAGTGGAGCATAATAAATAATAAGTAGGATTGCTTGTGAAATATATTTAGGGTTATTATGGGGCCACAGGCAAAAAAGAGGTGGTGGCAGCCTTGCTTTTCCCTTGTGTTAATGAGAAAATAATTGTTTGAGGATGTCTTTGGTTGCAAGCAAAATCTCAGCAGGAAGGCTTTGAAGATTTGTTCTTCATACCCTTTGAGAGAAGGGCATGCTAAAAAGAACTTAGAAAGATGTTAATCAAAATTGTTAAAATTCCAGTATTCTAAATCTCCTTCCCTGGAGGAAAAATTCATTCAAATAAACTTCCTTCTGCATGCAGATTATGGTATTGTTTATTGAATTTATTATTGTAGATACACTTTAATGCATTTAATGTAGGCTCATCATGAGTTGCCTTTGATTACTGCTTCATCGAACAGCCATTTGATTTCTACTTCAACATAACAGGATGGTTCTACTGTGATCCTCACAATAATATCTTTTTTACCCACTTTCTATGTTTAATGCAGATTTGATGATCATGTAAATGTTTAAAGACTTTATACATCCTTGGGTTTTCCTTTTCAAAAGTAAGTGAATATCTCACCCACTCATTTCACAATCCTTCAGTTGGGATCTAAGAAATGAGAGTGATGTTTACTTGACTCAAGGTTCTTGGTTTATTTAAATTCCAGTTTATCTGATGACTCTTGGTTTTATGTCTGGATGTGCTGAAGGAGAATTCAACTTACAATAGAAGATATTTATGCATTTTCGTAAAGATTCACTTTATCAAGGTTACGAATAGATTTTTTTTCTTCACTTTCTCTATAGGGAGAAAGAAGCAAATAAGACAAAAAAAACTCTCTTATACTGATTTTTTTAAACAATTTCCTTGGTTTGTCTTTATATCAGTAACAATTTGGCTTACAAATTTATAGTTTTCTTGTACCCCCAAATAATCATAATTAATTGCCAAAATTCTGGCATGGAAGCTAATCAAGTTGTCATTCAACAAATACTTGTTTAATTTAAGCCACTGAGATTCAATTATTTTTCCAGATACCTCATTTCCTATGTCATGAAATGGATGAATACATAGCACAATGACAATAAACACAAGAAGTTGCAACATAAAAAGATTTGAACAACCAGAAGTCCACATGTCTCGATCAATTTGGATTAGGCTTCCTTTAAGAGAGCTTTCACTGGTCCTATCCAGCTTACTGCATATTATGGTTTATATATACAATACAATGTATTAACTACTTTCCTTGATGTTGTGACAAAATGCCCAAGAAGAAGCAACTTAAGGGATGAAAGTTTTATTTCAAATTATAGTTCAAAGTGATATAGTCTATCATGGCAGGGCATGATTTAAAAATGACATGGCTGGTGACATTCAGTTAACAGACATGTAGTAGAGAAAGACATGAATATTGGTGTTCAGCTCTCTCTTCCCCTCTCTTTCTTTCTCTCTTTCTCTTTTATTCAGTTAGGGAACCTCTGTGTCCCATGAAATGGTGCTACCCACAGTGAGGGTGAGTATTCCTACCCAAATTAACCTAAACCAAGATTACCATAACCGTTTTCTTACAGACATGCTGAGAGATTTTTCTTCTAGGTAGGTTTAGATTCTGTCAGTTGACAATCAACATTAATCATCGTATGTTGAGACATGAATGGATCGTAAGGGCACTGATCTCATTTATGGGTTAATCCATTGATGAGTTCATAGCTAATTAGGTTATTAAAAAATGGTCGTGATTGAAGGAACTGCATCAGTGGGAGATTGTTTTTGAAGGGGATATATTCTCTCTGGACTCTTCTATGCTTCCTGGTTCTGATGAGGTGAGTAGTTTTCCTTTGTCATGCCCTTCTTTCATGAAGTCTCTACTTCTACAGTCCTAAAAACCATGGAAACAGCTGACCATCCACTAGACCTCAGAAACCTTTCTTCATTTTATGTAGTTCATTCAGATATTTTGTCACAATTAAGGAAAGTTGATTGGTGCCCAGTCCAAAAATTATTTTAGATAAAGAATTTTTTTTCTGGAACAAAACTTTTATGACAATATTATTTAGGAACTGGATGACTTCTGAGAATTAAAATTTAAATAATTTAAATTTTGCTGTTGATCACGTATATGCTTTGTTAATAAATTTTCTGAACTTCAATTTTCTCATCTGTAAAATAGAGATAATGCTATATAAGGTGCAAGACTGTTGGAAAAGATAAGATAAACTAGAAGGTGTGCATTTAATTGTAAAGTGTGGGAATATCTGTCTATGTTATTCACACAAGTCATGTTTATAGGACAGAAAATTGTTCCCTGATATCATACTTTCTATAATGTGCAAAACACCTTGAACTTAATTCTTGCTCCCACTTGTTCAACCTGACCTAGATTGCCAATACCAATTGCCATATGCTTATATGATAAGAATATTTTGGCATATGGTACTGATTAACAAATCCCCACAAATGTATTTTTATATGTCAGAGCCACAAAATTCACAACATTACCCTCTTATTAAATAATCCAGAGAACTCATATGTTGGTTTCATACCCCCAAACCATATTCCTTTATATATTTTTGTTTCCATTTTCTTTGTTTTTTTTGTTTTGTTTTGTTTTGTTTTGAGGTAAGTTCTCACTCTAGCCCAGGCTAACCTAGCGTGTCAGGCTAGTCAGTATGCTTCCTATGGGTATGTCTTGAATATATTACATTGGTGAATGTCTATATTCTATTCCTTCCTGGTAAGTTCATCTGCACTTTTGAAATGGAAAGTGTTTGCTTTCCTGAGGTAGTATACAAAACCCTATTGCTACTATCTGTGTGTATCTCTTCAGGAGAGATAATAATTTAAAAAATGAGCACTATTAGCCAGGGGACAGTATTTCAAAAGATGTAGCAATGATATTTCTTGTCCAAATCATTTTATTCCAAACAGAAACAGACTCTGGAGAATGTACTGGGTAGAATAGTGTCACAACACTGCTTTATTAGAGAGAAATACAATTAATTTTGAAATAAGTATTATTTGTATTTTAAAAGCAGCCAAATGCAGTGGTTATGCTTCCCTCCTCTTCTCATCCTGTATTGGAGATGTTAATGAACAATGCATACCAAAGAGCCCGACAAACAGGAGGAGAAGTGGAGGTCACAGATAATCCAGGAAATAAATAATCAGTGTCTTCATAATGAGGAGTGATTTTACTAATGTTTGTAAATGATTTTTAAAAAATTAAAACACACTCACCAAGGCTCATGGAATTTTGCAGAAGAGAGGGCAGAAAGGTTGTAAGAGACGCAGGTTGGGATGCCATCCCCAGGGGCATTGCCTTCTTCTAGTAACTGATAGCTACTCCCAGAAAGCACAACCCACAACCCCATGGGAAATATCAGCAACACCACTGAGGAGTTCCTTCTGTGTAAGGGGGACAGGAAGGAAGGAAAAGATGGCACCAACATATGATTTATCTATATAAAGTATGTTCTTAATAAAAAATATGTTTAGTGTGCATGTGCATGTGTATGGGGGGTATGTCATGGAACACAGCTGAAGGTCAGAAGACATTTTATAGATATCTGTGCTCTACCTCCTTTAAAACAAGGTTATTTGCTGCTGCAAAAGAACTGCAAGACTGCAAATGAACTGCAGGTTAGCTGTCCCATAGCTTTAAATTTCTGATTCTCTTAGCTCTAATTGTAGTAGGCAAATTGAGATCACAGGTACATGCGTCATTTTGTATCTAACTTTACATCAGTGCTGACTAATTGAACTTGGTGTGGCAAGCTTTGAAAGCAGGCACCTTTAAACACTGAGCAATCTCCCCAGTCCACATATATTATTTTTCTAAAGAGACACAAGCATCTTCTGTTCTGTTATTTCATGGATTTGGTTTCCTTTTCTTTTCAGGTTAGTAGGTAGGAATTTAAGGTAGCAGTTTCATGCCTCTTTATCTCCAAACTATTCCCTGGAGAAATTGAATGATGGAGATGAAAGGGATGTCATAGGCCATCAAACAATTCTTTACATTTTGCAGATGAACAATTGGGTTATATAGAGAGAAATGATGCCACCAAAATCTCTTCACTTGTTAATAGCAGCAATGCAACCTTTTGAACATTTCAATGAGAGATACTTCTGCCACATCATACCTGTCAGTCTCAATTTATAATTACTTTAAGTAGGTACTTGGAAATTTCCCTTTTGACTTCAGCTTTTCATCTTCACCATTGGATGGAAGACCCTTGTTGTTTTCTTCCACATCATTCTTCTGCTATGGTCAGTTTTCTTTATCCTAAGTGAGATTGCTTTCATTCAGGTTCACATTAGTCTCTTGTGTGCATTGTTGCATTTTTCTCAGTGACTTCAATCCCTTTCTTATACATCAGTCTCATTGCTATTGGAATGAACATTTAAAAGCAAGTCAAAGTCTGGGGATATGGTTCAGCAGCTAAACACACTTCTTTGCAAAATCAGCTGGTGTCAGGTTCAATTCCCCAATACACATGTAATGCCTGATGCACAAAGTGGCACATGCCATAGAGTTTGTTTGCAATGGCAAGAGGCCCTGATGCACCCTCTCTCTCATACACAAATAAATTTAATAAAAATATTTTTAAAAAGCAGGACATGATCATGATCTGCTTCTCACTCTCACTTATTTCACTTGCTATATCATGAAGCCCAAATGAGCTTCATCATGATGTAATGCTTAAATATTTCTCTAGCCATATCTTTCATTGCTCTTCTCTCATCCCACCAACTACGCATCCTAAAACACAGGTTGAAAGGGTATCACATGTAATCTTTAAAAAAATATTTATCTTCATTTATTAATTTGCAAACAGAAGGGAAAGAAGTGGGGAGAATGGACACACCAGGGCCTCTAGCCACTGTAAATAAATCCCATATGTATGTGCCACTTTGTGCATCTGGCTTTTGTAGATACTGGGGAATTGAACTTGGGTTTTTAGGCTTTACAGAAAAGTGCCTTAGCCACTGAATAATTTCCTCAGCCCATCATATGTAATCTTGCCCAAAATAATCTCTTGGTACCCTTTTCTGATCAAGCTAAAGGGTTTTCTTTTGATGAAACATTCTTTATCACTGAGGCAGAGTTGTCTGCACTATTTATATGACATTAGTGTGCCATTTACATGCTTCATTATAGAACTGTGTGATAAATATTTCCATCTATCACCTACATTGTACTATGAACTATGTGAAGGAAAGAATCTTGCCTAACTCTCACTCTCCTTTCTACATACAGTAAGTGAATTTTAGAATCATCAAATAATCATTCAATGCAGCCATGTTCACATGCTTTGTTAGTCACAGCAATGACCAGAAATTTAAATTTAATAGAGGTATTTTTATAATTTGTGGTTATCCTATTGGTTAGGTTAACCTTCATGTTCACTTATAAATGTCAATCATTCATAATTTTGAAAATATTGCATCAGAGGCTGAAGACAATGAATTTGTTTAGAAAGCAAATATACAGGAAGTTCACAACAGAAAACCATCTTGAAACATATTGCTATATGAATCCACAAACATTATTGCTGCCTTTTTCAATCCTGACTACCAAACTTTTTATCATTATGTGTCTCAAATATAATCAGATATTTGAAATGTGAAAAAGACTAGCACATTACCACTTGAGATCCTTAATACATTGTTTTTTGTTTTGTTTTATGAGGTAGGATCTCACTCTGGCCCAGGCTGACCTGGAATTCACTATGTAGTCTCAGGATGGCCTCAAACTCATAGCGATCCTCCTATCTTTGCCTCCTGGGTACTGGGATTAAAAGCATGCACCACCATGCCCAGCTTTTAATACATTGTTTTTTTTTTTGGGGGAAGGAATAAAGTAGGCAAATATTGAAGAAATACAATCCTGTTTGTTAATACCATGAGCTGGAACCAAACCTAATCTAAGATGCCAGATTTCTTTAGTAAAATCTAACTAGACAGGATATCTAAAGACTAGCTGCTTTGGTGTTTTTTTTTTTTTTTTTTTTTGAGAGACACACAGAAAGAGAGAGAGAGGGAGAGGAAGACAGATACAGATGGGTGTGCCAGCAGCCTCTTAGCTGCTGTGAACAAAATCCAGATGCATGCGCCCCCTTGTGGTCAAATGTGGCATTGCGCCCTTGCGTCACTTTGCATCTGGCTAAATGTGGGACCTGGAGATTGGAACTGCTGGAGATTAGAATCAACGTTCTTAGGCTTAGGAGGCAGGCACCTTAACCGCTAAGCCATCTCTCCAGCCATGCTTTGGTATTTTTATTTCTTTGTATGTTTATTTGATATTTCCATGGCCAATAAGCTGGTAAGTATTGGAAACATGACACCATTTTATCCACACATGTTTTGCCTCTCCTACCATTGCCTCTGCTTTTCTGCTTCCTTCTCCATATCTTCCATATTCTTCCATTTATTTTTTATTAGTAGTTGACATAATTAATGCACACATTTAGGGAATAGGGTGATGTATTTCAATATATGTATACAATGTGTACTGATTATATCAGGGTAAATATAAATTCTCTTTTATTATTTCTTTAGGTCTAGAGCCTTTAAGATCCTCTATTGTAGTTCTTCCTAAAATATGTAACCATATATCTTAAAATAAGTTACCCTCATTCGTATTAAAGCATTGGTATTTATTCATTCTATATAAATGTGTTTTGATGTCTGTATTAATTATACCTCAGAACTGTGACCAAATACTTGACAGGAAGCAACTTAAGAAAGGAAAGGCTTTATTATGGCTTATACTGCAGTGGGAAACATTCCATCCTTGTAGGAAAGTCATGAAATCAGGAGCGGGAGGTCAGGTGATCATATTGCCTCCAGAGTCAGGAAGCTGATCATGAATAGGAGGTGGGTCATGAATACAAAACCTCAAGGTTCACCCACCCCCACAATACTAACTTCTTCCAGCAAGGTTTCATCTAGTAAAGGTTCCAAAACCTTGCCAAATATCACTACTAGCTGGGAACCAAATGTTCAAACATGTGAGCCTATTGGGGACATTTTATATTCAAACCATTACATTCCTCCAACCATCTACAAAGATTCTTGGCTATTTCATGGGGCAGAATTTATTAATTTTAATTTCAAAAGGAAATTTGGAAAGTCCATAGATTTTTTAATCATTATTTTTTATTGACAACTTCTATACTTACATACAAAAAAAAAAACACCTGATATTTCCCCCCCCTTCCACTTTAGAACTCCAATCTCCATCATATCCCCTCCCTCTCTCCATTAGTCTCTCTATTAATTTGATGTCATCATCTTTTGCTTCTATTTTGAGGGTCTTGCGGAGGTATTGCTAGGCACTGCAAGGTCATGGATATGGAGGCCAATTTCTGTCTGGGCAGTTGCATTGTAAGAAGTCATACCCTTCCTTTGGCTCTTCCATTCTATCCGCCCCCTCTTCCGCAATGGTCCCTGAGCCTTTGAGGGTGTGACAGAGGTGTTTCAGGGCTGGGCACTCCTCCATCCCTTCTTCTCAGCACTATGTTGCCTTTTGGGTCATCCCAGTGGTCATTGCCATCTGAAAAGAGAAACTTCTCTAACCAGAAGTGAGAGTAGCATTAATATGCGAATATGAACATTAAGTGTAGTATTTTCAGGGCAGCTTGGTGGGAATAATATATACATTTAGTCAGACAAGAGCAGGCTTTATACCCCTAAGGCTCATGACCTCACCTACCATAGACTTTTGCTTAGGTTTTTCAGTACCAGGTATGTATTCCCTCCCATGGAGAGGGCCTTCAGTCCAATTATGGAGCAGTTGGTTACCCCAAGAGCAGACATGGCACTATTGCACCTGTTCAGTCATTGGGCCTGTATGGCCAAACTTGAATATTCAGCGTCCACTGTTTTCAGTGCTGATGACTTCTGTCTCCCATACACTGCACACAGTGCAGCTTTTTCCAGCTTTCAGTTGGCTGGTCTACAGGGAGAAAGTTTTCTGCTCCACACCAGCTTGCTTTCTCGGTGACCTTGCCTCTCAGGCAAGAGATGTCTTCAGCAGTAGGGTCTTACTATCTGTTTCTAAAGGGAAACCAAGGGCTTTGGCAAAAGCCTTTAATGTTTTGGAGGCTACTGGGACCTCCTTGGCCAACAACTCACTGGAAGGTAACCCACCCCAGGTACTGAAAATTTTCTAGTAACAGTCTACAGCTTCTAGATGTGCCATTATTCAAAAAAGTAATTTTATATAAGTCTTATTCACAATATCTTGAATTTAGATTGACCCTCCCCCTGCCCTTCTTTCATGCATTCTCTTCCCATGGCCTCGCTTAGGCCATTCCCCTCCCTGTAATCAGTTCTTCTACTTACATATGTGCAATACCATGCACTTAAGTCCGTTCCTTTCCTCCCTCCCTTATAGCCTTTTACCAGCTTACTGGTTTCTGGTACTTATTTTTGGTTCCAGTTCACACACGTCTATGCATTTGTAGCTAGGATCCACATATGAGAGAGAACATGTGACATTTGGATTTCTGAGTGTGGGTTCCCTCACATAATATAATCATTTCCAGATCTATCCATTTCCCTGCAAATTTCATAATTTCATTTTTCTTTACCGCTGAGTAGAACTCCATTGTGTCAATGTACCGCATCTTTATTATCCATTCATCCATGGAGGGACATCCAGGCTGGTTCCATTTCCTAGCTATTGTGAATAGAGCAGCAATAAACATGGTTGTGCAAGTATCTCTACGGTAGTGAGAAGAGTCCTCTGGATATATGCCTAGGAGTGCTATAGCTGGATCATATGGTAAATCTATTTCTAGCTGTCTCAAGAAACTCCACACTGATGTCCACAATGGCTGGACCAGATTACATTCCCACCAACAGTGTAGAAGTGTTCCTCTTTTTATGCATCCACGCCAACACTTATTGTCATTTGTTTTCTTGATGGTAGCCATTCTGACAGGAGTGAAATGGAATCTCAAAGTGGTTTTAATTTGCATTTCTCTGATGGCTAAGGATGTGGAACACTTTTTTAGATGTTTATATGCCATCTGTATTTCATCTTCTGTGAATTCTCTATTTAGTTCCATAGCCCATTTTTTAACTGGGTTGGTTGAATTCTTATTATTCTGTTTTTTGAGTTCTTTGTATATTCTGGATATTAATCCTCTGTCAGATGTATAGCTGGACAAGATTTTCTCCCATTCTGTAGGTTGTCTTTTTGCTCTATTCACAGTCCCCACTATGTTCAATAATGCAAGATCTCCTCTGACATTCTAGACAATCTTTTAACTGTGAAAATAAAATAAAATGTGAAATAAAAAAAAACCTAATTGCATACTTCCAATATATACTGGCACAGAGTAAACATTTCCATTCCAAAAGGAAGGAATACAGGCATAGCAAGGAAAAAAATTGAACAAAGTAAGACCAAAATTTGGCAAGGCAAACCAAATCCTATTGTTTGATATCTGGCACTGGATGCTCATGATGAAATCATTTGGGCTCCAAAGGGTTTGGGTAACCTTTCTCCTCTAAATCTGTACCCTATAGCACACAGATACTCTCTTGAGCCAACTCTACTCTGAGCCTACAGAATTCTTTGACATCCTATGGTCTTGGCATCTCCAGCATCCTGGGGTCTCCATTGCAGCATAGACTTCTTCATCATCGTTTCACACAATGAATAGCCTTTCATGGCATCCATGCAGGAAATAAGACCCTGTCTCACATTGCCTGACCTTAGCACCACTCTGAAATGGTAGAGAAAAATACAACACTTCCTTAACCTTGAATATTTCATGCCTACAAAATCAGTACCATGTGTATGATAGTGCCAATTTCTGGTGCCAGCTATAGGTGACATCTTCCTGCCTTAGAACATAGTCATACCTTTCTGCATTTGTTACTGAATCTACGGAAACGGTTTTCTAGGCAGTTGTTTTGGAGCACAGAATCTCTTCTATGGCACTCATTTTTCAGAACTGTCCCTTCCAAGAGAATTTTCAGTTTCCAGTGAGAACTTTTAATGGGTGGGGTCATGCCTTCAGGAACATTTTTTTCCTTTTTTTTTTTTTTGAGGTAGGGTTTCACTAGCCCAGGCTGACATGGAATTCACTTTGCAGTCTCAGGGTGGCCTTGAACTCACGGCAATCCACCAACCTCTGCCCCCCGAGTGTTGGGATTAATGGGGTGCACCACCACACCCAGCTTCAGGAACATTATTAATTGTCCCAGTGAAGAGAGCCATATTTCTCTTGTAACATTAATCACTTAATCTCATTAATATTTATAACCTGTTTAACAATTATAAACACTTTGTTGGTGGAAGTCTCCTTGTCTGTAATTTTAAATTTGCTCACAAAACTTTCAGCTTTAAACATAATATTTTTCATATATTTTACTCTCTTTTGTTGTGGATATGAATAACAGTTGTTTTTTTCTTATTTTTAAAGAAGCAAGTGTAGCCGGGCATGGTGGCGCATGCCTTTAATCCCAGCACTCGGGAGGCAGAGGTAGTAGGATCACTCTGAGTTCAAGGCTACCCCGAGACTACACAGTGAATTCCAGGTCAGCCTGGGCTAGAGTGAGACCCTACCTCAGAAAATTAATAAAAAAATTAAAGAAGCAAGGGACTGGAAATTAACTATAAGACAATTCATGAACTCTTTGATACACTTTATTTTTGGAATGGATTTCAAGTGTGAACATTTGATATTGCCTTGGTGATTAATATTTGCACATTCACATATATCTTCAAAGTGTTAAAAATAGTAAGGCTCATTTACTGAAAAAAGGTAATAAAATCTTATCACACTAAAGTACAATACCTAGTAGGTTTGTGGCTCCCATACTAAGGATGATGTTATCTCTCTCTCTGTATGTGTGTATATATATTAATTCACTTTACAATATTAAGAATTTTTATATCTGCAATGGTAAATCTAACAATTCAATATTGTGCTATTGATGTGTTATCCTTCAATTCAGTTTGGAGCAACTTGATAAAAAGTTAAGAAAGACATAATCTTTATACTCTAAATTTAATATAGAAAAAGTTATATAAGTAGATGCAGTGTGATATGTTAATTTCTCCAATAGTGAGATGGACACAGAGGAGGAAAAATGATAAATCTGCCTGGGGAATTAGGAGAAACTTCACAGGGGAAGTGAAGTCTGAGCAAGTATAAGCAATTAATAGTAATTAGCATCTTTATATTTTAAAATTATTTCAGTAACAGAAGAGGCACTGAACGAGGCTAATATGAGAGAAAGAGAGAGAGAGAGAAAGAGAGAGAGAGAGAGAGAATAGGTGTACCAGGGCCTCTAGCCACTGCAAATGAACTCCAGAAGATTGTGCCACTTTGTGCATTTGGCTTACATGGGTATTGGGGAATCAAACTTGGATCCTTAGGCTTCACAGGTAAGCATCTTTACTACTAACCTATCTCTTCCAGCCCTGATGATCTTATTTGTATATATTCTGTAATAAAGAAGGAGGTGTTGAGGACAAGTCCCAAGTTTCAGGTTTATAGGACTATGTAAAGTGATATATAATGCAATTTGGATTGTAGGTTTAGAGTGTAGGGTAGGGCAGTATCAATTGCCCAAAGGATGAGTAATTTTGGAAGTCCAAGGTTGCAGGGATCATTTTGAATTTTGTTTTCTTGTTAGGGGTTTTTGACCAAACTCTCAGTCTGGATAGCATTATCCATAGTGTTCTGCATTTATATTCTGAACTGTCATAACTGTATCTATCTGTCTATCTATCTATCTGTCTGTCTGTCTGTCTGTCTGTCTGTCTGTCTACTTACCTAGCAACTTATATTTGAAGCAAGAATACCTGAAATTAATCTTTTAGAGTATAAACTTAGTGAAAAATAATTTTTATTACTAAAAAGGTATCATATTCTGTCACAGCAAACAGGATCCTTTTCCATTAACTGTATCCATTAGGATTAAAATGCTCTAGTACATGTTAATATTTTAGACAAAATTAAAGTTATGGTATTACTGAATACTGATACAATAAGGGATTATATTTTTGGAGGCAGGCAAAAAAAATTAAAAGCATGGGGTGTTACCCTCTAGGTTGATAAAGGCATTTGTGGTATGAAGATATGGGTTGCAAAAGTAGTTTATTGTCCCTAATGCCTGAAAGAGGAAGGGTACATTAAAGAAAGTCTACTAATTTCTTAGTTTAGACTTAGGCTGAACTTCTGTGACAGTTGGAAAACTATCTAGAAGAGGGTTATAAGATTTATTCAATAGTTTTATAAAGGTGTTGCAAAGTTAATGTTATGTGTAAATAATCAATTATTGTATTAGAAAGTAGTGAAAATTCTTTTAGAGAAAATACCTTGAATTAGATTATGCTAGTAGAACATGGGAAAAGATATGCAATTAATGTACATGAGGAACACACAAAAGATTTACAAATCCTTGGTTAAAGAGCAAATTCCCAGCAAAAGAAAGATTGAGAGGTAATGAAGAAAAGCTTGATTTAATCTCTGAAACCCATAGCACTGATGTTCCAGCTCTAGGCTGGCCTGTTTACCAATGGTGATAAACCAAGTCCTTAAAAATTAGGTATGTTCAAATTAGCTACACGGTGCCAAGGTACTATAATCTTCTTGACTCATATTCTCAGGCAAATAGGAAGTACTTCTTTTCTTTATTATCAATGCCTTCATTACTCAGATTCAACTTCATATAAATAAATATATTCAACCTTCATAATATTTCTCTCAGTTGTTCGGTCCTTTCTCAGAACTTCAGAATATTTTTTCTGAAGTACTGTGATAGTTTCCAATTTCTCTACCACATTTAAAAGTTATCTTTTAAAAAATTTTTCTGATTTATTTATTTATTAGAGACAGAGAGAAAGAGAGACAGTGAGAATGGGCACACCAGGGCCCCTAGCCGCTGCAAACGAATTCAAGATGCATGTGCCACCTTGTGCATCTGGCCTGCATGGGACCTGGAAATTCAAACCTGGGTCCTTAGGCTTTGTAGGCAAGTGCCTTAACCGGTAAGTCATCTCTAGAGCCAATAATCCATGATTTTTTTCTTATTTTTTAAAAGTTTTTTTTATTGACAACTTCTATACTTACATACAAAAAAGCATGATATTTCCCTCCCCTCCCCCCATTAAAAGTTATCTTTTTTGAAAATATTTTATTTATTTATTTATTTGAGAAAGAGGCAGATAGAGATAGAGAATGGGTGCCCCAGGGCCTCTAGGCACTGCAAAGAACAAACTCTAGATATGTACTGCCTTGTGCATCCAGCTTTTAGTGGGCACTGGGATATGGAATCCATGCTGTCAGGCTTTTCAGGCAAGCACCTTAACTGCTGAGCCATCTCCTCAGTCAAATTATCACATTTTGAAGAATCCTAAATATTAATAAAATTGATTTGACATTAAACCAGGAATAGTCATAGGGATTAAACAATATCACATAAAATTTTCTATAGAACAGAAAGATAAAAAGTATTTAATATGCACATGGCATGTCTTTGAATTGATAGCATTGATATCCTCATTTTCTTCCCATTGCAGATCAGTCTTCTCTACCTATCTCACCCATCTTTTGTGCTTAGATCATTGCCTCTTTAGGCACTATCAACAATCTCTTGCGCTATGGTTTCTTATTGGTTAGAACTAAGGTTACAAAAGATCTAGAGACAGGAAGGAAGAGAAAAGTCTTTAAGTTTGCTATAGCTTCATTTTTTTGCACTAATGGTTAGACTGCCAGTTCTATCGAGATTTTGGGCATTATATTTTCATCTTTACCATTTTAGTTCTAAAGTGCTGGTGCATTTACACCCTTACTAATTAGGGATATTATTATTTTATTATTATTTTAACTATGTCACTATTAAAATTCCTTTATTAAGTTGTCTTTATATATTTAATTGGAATATTCCTTGCAAAGACCCTGATTAATACAGTAACGTTTAATGGACAGAAAGAAAAATGCACAAAATAGTCCAAAGGTTATTTTTTAAGTTTGATGGTTGTTATATAACATTTATCTGACAGATAAAGAAACTATGTGAATAGATCCATTTCTTATTTAGCAGTACATTTTGTAACTGTTTTATCTGGATATTCTTCAGGGAACTGGCTATACTTCATGTGAATGTTAAGCCCAAGCTTAACTTTTGTTGCAAAAACACATCTCTGCAATTTAGCACAACAAAAGTTTATTGTCCTTTTGAGTTTTGATGGAAGAATATAGGAAACTTCTAAGGGTGACTGCCTTCAAAGTAGAGTTAAAAATCTAGAGATCTTGTAATTTCTCTACTATCATAACAATTGACCTGTAACCTTTCAATAACTCATCCTATAAATGACATAATTTCTAATCACATTCATTGGTAAATGGCAATCATATGGGTCTGTAATCTTCAAGGTAGGTAGTAGGAGGATTCTTTGTTTAGCTGGGGAAGAGGACCATCTGCCAAGGAAGTGATATTTGATAAACCCATTTGCCCCAAGTGTTATGATAAGGTGGCTTTGCTGTTGAAGCTGGTATTTGTTACACTTATTCACTTTTTTTCAAATTAAAATTATTGCAGCTTTGCTCTTCCCTTCTTTTTGTCTCTTATGGGACACTCAATAATTTTAATGGAGAAGAATGTTTGACATACTTGTAGTACTCTTGACATGCCCCCAGGCAGAGGTAGGGCTGTCTTCTTCAGTTAATGTGGTTATCCTTGTAGAATATTTAGAATGCACCTCTGCACTTAAGCCAGCAAAGTACAATATCCCACAGTTCAGATAATCAGATAATCATCCGAAAGTATAGGATTGAATTCTTTGTATTAGAAATGCAAGAAAGAAAGTACTATTTGAAAATGGCTAGTGAATTTCAAGTAAGGTTGTTTTTGTTTACTTTTTAGACTATGTTCCACACCATACTCTTCATGGGGACCCATAGACAAATTTTTCTGCCTGTAATAGGCTGTGGTTTTTCACAATAGCTTAAAATAATCTTAAGGATAATGTAAATTGTGTAGACAGCTATGGATATGTTTCTCTTTCATGCTGACTGTTGTTTCATTAGAAACTGAATTTGTTTCCTTCTAGAAAGGGTATTTTGCTTCACAATATGCACTTTATTTCACCACTTTGTTACATCTTATTTTTACTTTCAACTTTTTTTCTGATGTTTTTGCAGTTTTGTTTCCATTTTCCCTTATTATATTTTTAATATTTTATGATACTTAATGAAATAGCATACAACTACATATAAAGTGAAATTTGGTAACTACATATGTCCTTAAAATGAAATTTTGTCATTAGATAGTCTGATTCCAGCTTCTCAAAGAAATTTAGTGTTTTTTAATATAAAATTAAGACATAGAGTTCCTAGATGCATATTTTAAAAGACTAAGTAAATAAAGTCACTGTAAACATCAAGTCTGTATTTTACACAGTGTTTATAGTAATAGTATCATCACATTTGCCCCATTTTCTAGCATAATGTGATTAAATAGACCCATCATTAACTAAAACGAAAATGCTACAAAAATACATGAAAGGATGATTTCATTTACTTTGGCTTTTAGAATGATCTCAATAGTGAATCATCACACTCAGGTGTTGAAACCTTGAGGTACAAATAGCAATCAGCATTTTGAGGCTTATGTTGAACTTGCTACTTGAATCCATCTGACTCTTTCTTAAATCTCTGATGTGGAGCCTGTAGTGTATGAATGAATATTCCTAGGAGTTTTGAATATTGTCACATTGAAAGATTCCTGTTTTCCTTTTCTGGAAGTACTCTGGTAAAAATTAAAAAATTATAAATGTCTATACCTATCTGTCTACCCACTAATGTATTTAATCTATTCATTCATAATTTCTTTCACATATGTATACTTTTGTTTACTCTTATTTTCCTTTCACTGTAGCTTGATGTATACCCAAACTGTGTCACTTACTGATATTATTTCCTTCTCATTCTGTTCAAAATTTCTTCCATATTTAGTCTTTTTTCTTTCTTTTGAGATTTTTTCAATCATTTTTCTTTCAATTCTTTGGCATTTCTTCCTTCTTCCCTCACAGACTTCAGAGAATGACCACATGTGACTTGGCTTCAAATCTCTTTCCTCACTCCTTTCCTCGGACGTTTGCTGTGCTCTCTGCCAAGATGTACTGGTTGCTCTGCAATGGTGTTGTCAAAGGCAAAGCCGTTTGATACATAGAGCTAGTAGAATGTGTGAAAGGAAGAGAAGAGAGATGGTGTCATTGTTCTCACTTCATTTTTTTTTTTGGAGGAAGGGATATTATTTATCGAAGCTTACAGATCCAGGGGAAGTTCCATAATGGCAGAAAAAGCTGGCCTGCCTTCACAGGGCCAAGCAGAGAAAGAAAAACCAACCAGCCACACAGCACACAGAACAAAGCTACAGCCAAAAACCACAGCACACTTCAGGAACTCCCACTAGGCACACTTTGCATATCTTTACAATGGAATCTCAAACCATCACCACACCTTAAGACCAGCCCCCAGTGAAATTGTCTCTAGCAAGGTGATTGCTATAAACTAATAAAACACTGAATATTTTGGGGACCATCTATTCAAACTACCACAGTATTTGTGAGAAACTCAGGTATAATAGGTTGAAATTTCCATGTGTTAAAAATTAAATTATTTCTATAAGTAAGAATTTATGTGAAATGTTTCAGACAAAAAGAGTCCTCATCCTATTTTCATGTTATTAGTACATAGTAATTATAAACATGTAAAATGATTACCATATGTGTAAATAATCCTGTTTATTGTAGAAAGTAAAACTGCCTGCAAGTATGGACAAGAAAAATAGTGGACCATTGCATTAACAACTGTGTGCATATATGTATATCTAATAAGTTGAGGTTTCCCATGGAAAATATTATACTATGAGGTAACCCAGACCCAGAAAGACAGAGATTGAATGTTCTCTCTCATATGAGGTTCCTAACTTTTATGGTTTATATGTATATAAATAAAAGGATCTCACTTCATTTTTAAGAGAATGTCTTATTTGCTATCATCTTTGCTATACTTGGAAAATGGAGCCCCTGTGTTTTTATTTTGAGAACAATTTCAAAGAGGTTATCAATATTGTTTCTTCTTGCCATGGAAATTGACCAATTAGGAGAATTCATGCTTCCCCCAACCCATATAGTGGTTGCTTTTAATAATCATGTGTCTTCTTCTTTCTTCCCCCTGCCATTTTCTTCAATTCAACATGTAAAATGATTCGTATTTACAATAGTCTTCTAATTTTTGGCTTTAAGAGAAATGCTATGCCCATTATGGATGAAAATGTACACTTTGGTTGGATTCAATATCTCTGGGAAGTAACCAAATTTTCCAGCTTGATTCTTCAAAGTGAATGGAACTGGTTTTACTCTTTGCTATTCTCACCTCTTGTAAAATCTGCTGAACACTGTGGCATCCTGAGGTCTCCCTGTCATGGCTCTTTAAATGTAGCTGTACTCCCGAGGAAAGAGAAAGTAGGGCAAATAGATCCAAGAAGTCTAGAGGTACTTCCAGTTCAAAACGCCTGAGTTACTCAATTCAAGGAAATAGTGATTTACCCCATCAGATATTGAATCCTAACCATAATTTTACCTACATGGAAAATGTTAATTCACCCACAAATCCTTTAATTTTTACTTACAATATGTCAGACACTTCACTGACTCTGAGGCAGAGAACCTACTCTCCAAAACCTTCAGCACCACACTTTTCAGTCTGAATTACATACTAAAACCAACTGGGAAATTTTAACTTGTACTGAAATCTGAGTTGCACTTCTAGGGATTCTTGTTTATTTTTGGAGGTATAGGCTGAGTATTTTTTTTTAAATTATGTAAATAATTCTATTGTTTAGCCAAGATTGCACTCCACTCTTCTGGGAAAATGTTTCTAAATGTGTCCCAAAACAGCAACATCTGAATCAGAAATGCACACACTTGGTCCATATTCCTAGTGGTATGCTTCCTAAATGAGAAGCTCTAAGCATAGAGGTCAGCAGCCTTAGTTTAACAAACTCTACAGGTCAATGGCTATAAATTCTTTTTGAAAATGTCCAGTTAGTGCATACTTCAGGTTTTGTGGACATATGGTCCCTGCTGTAATGGTTCAGGTCTGCTATTACAGAATGAAAGCAGCTATAGACAATGTGTAACAATGCTTCAGTAAAATGTTGTTTGTAGAACAGGTGGTTATTCTGATTTAGGCCATTGAAGTCATTTGTAGAGCTTCAGTCTAGATGACTATGATATACACTGCATCTTGAGAAATACTGTTTCAGGAAGAATGACAAATGAATAGTCAGACAATATTAAGTATAATAAATTATTTGATATGGATATGAAGAATTTAAGAAACGTTGCAATATACCTCACTCAGATTTGGTGGGTGGAAAAAGAATAGTAGCAAAAAGTGTCAGCTGTAGGAAATAAAAAAAAAGTCTTGGAAATAACATTCTTGGCAGGGGGAGCTCTTATTTCACTTTTTCTGAATATGCACTCTGTTCTACTCAGACCTGCCTCCTTACTGCCAAGGACATCTGTGCTTCCATGATTTTGTTTATACTGCCTTCTGCATTTGGAAGGACTTTTCTCTTCCTAACCTCTTTTATTTCTATTTTCAAGGCCTAGCTCAGATTTCAAGGAGAGCTTAGAATTCTCTTCCTGCAACCATGCATGTAGGATGTCAATGCATCAGAGATTCCAGCTGCTTATGAGAAGGCAGGTGCACAGTTTTTAAAACTAATGAACCACATAGAAGCTGAGCCCAATTGTAGATTTTACAGGTCATATTTGAGGCTGAAATTTATGGATATACTTTGAATATTCAAACATCTAAGGCAAATAAGAAGAGATTTATATTATTTATCATTAAAACATGTAGTAAGACAGCATTCCAGAGAATGGAATATGTGTTGGATAAGACTGACATTGGATGCACATGCTAAACTAAAGTAGCCAAATAGACATACTATTTTAAAATCTTGCTTACTGAGGAGAAACTGAATCATGATACCAAAATCTACTCTTTATACTTTATAGATATTAGTATTCATACATTCTGAGTGCATTGCTTTTGATTTTCATTATAGGCAGGGAATTGACATTTTAAGTAAGTATTTTTGCTAACCAAATGAAGATCCAGTTAAAAACCCTTCTAGACAATTTCAAATCAATATAACTATACTTGGCAGAATCCACCTGACTACTGACTGATAAGGACTTGTTTGCTTAGATTAGACATAATCAGATGAGCACTTTCACTTATAGAATTCTCTTAATGAGGTTCAATTAACTTTGGGTCTACTATATGTTATGCAAGTAAGTGTGTGTGGAACAGGGATGGAAGGAGATGAGAGAGAGAGAGAGATTGAGAGAGAGAGAGAGATTGAGAGAGAGAGAGAGAGACTGACTTAGGGGCCTAACTCAATATGCCTATAAGGTACAGGAATACAATGTGGGTAACAAAAGACTCTATTATGTATGGTTATATATATGGTAAGTTTTTTGGGCTTATGGAAAATTATTATGTATTTATTTGAACATATGTATGGGGGATTCCAGGGTCTCCTGCCTATACAGATAAATGTCAAACATTTGTACCATTTTCTGTGTCCATCTTATATGAGTGACTTAGGAATTTAACTTGGGCTGGCAGGCTTTGCAAGCAAGCACCTTTAGTCACTGAGCCATCTTCCTTGTACCAAGCCATTTACTTTACCAGGGGTGTAATGTGACTTAGTTTGAATTTTCCAAAGATACTTTGAAAGTTATATGAGAGAACTGACCTGGTCAGAGAGGACAGTGTAGTGAGTACAGAAGATCACTTCACAATGGAGTGAATGTCATTTGGAGCATGTGTTTTAATGCCTTTGCAACTTATTCCAATTTTCCCTCATCATCACCAAACTTCCTACATAAAATTATCAAGTGAACATCTATATTTATAGCCAAATCTTTTCTGGACTCGTACTTGTGGTGGTTTAAATTAGGTTCCCCATTAACTCATGCATTTTAACTGATAGGTCCTCAGCTGATGGTAGTTTGGGAATTTAATCCTCCTGGAGGCAGTGTATTGTTGGGTGTGGGCTTTATGGGTTGCTATAGCCAGTTTCCACTAGCCAGTGTTTGGCACACTCTCCTGCTGCTGTTGTCCACCTGATGTTGGCCAAGTGGTGATGTCTCTGCTTATGCCATATTTTCCCCCACCATCATGAAGCCACCACTTGAGTCTGTACAACAAAAAACTGTTTCTTCCTATAAGCTACTCCTAGTTGGATGCTAGTCCCACCAATGAGAAATTGCCTGCAACTATACCTCATCTAATTAGTAATCATAAACTA
Source organism: Orientallactaga sibirica (assembly GCA_036365145.1). Taxonomy (NCBI): domain Eukaryota; kingdom Metazoa; phylum Chordata; class Mammalia; order Rodentia; family Dipodidae; genus Orientallactaga; species Orientallactaga sibirica. Next base: position 1,009,940 of record JAEOAD010002326.1, on the reverse strand, counting down.
TATATATATGAATAAACTTTACATAAATGATCTAATCCACTATCATCATTTTACAATGAGGAGTCTGGGTCTCAGGAAGGTCAAAGGATTATTCTAACATGCCATCAAATCTGAATAAAAGAATAGCCTTATTTCTTCTATTTCAGTGATGTTCTTCATTATACTGTGCTGCTTTCAGTGTGTGTGTGTGTGTGTGTGTGTGTGTGCACATGTGTGCACCAAGAAATGTGTACAGATACATATAAATATATGATCTTATACAAAAATATCATTGCTAAAATTTAGGGGAGGTTAAATTCAAACAATAGCTCGATGAATCTCTTACATTTAGTAGAACCTAATACAACAGATTCTTGGAGTATTTTTAATGGATATGCTTTTCCTCGTTAACCCAATAAATTGGACTGATTTTCACATCAAGGAAAAGAATTATTTCATGAGTTGCAGATTACGCTAAACATCAGCTAGTCTCTATGGTTAATACCAGCCATTATTAAGTCAAGAGACATTGTAGTATGCAGCCATCTTTTTACATGTTCATTATATAAAATTTATAAACAATATGGGACATTTGAAAAGTTATGATATACAAATAAATGCTTGTCAGTGGGAAATAAGAATTGCTTCAAAATAAAGGCAAATGCATGGGCTTTTCACATATATAAATAAGTAGATCTGCAGAATTAATAGCAACATTGTTGTATTCATGCAAGCTATTTTCAGATGAGAGTTTGGAGATTGGTACATCCTTGTGTAAGATAGCATGCCTTATTTTGTGCATTAGACTATCTGGCTCCTGTGATGTCTGAATATTTGGTTGACTTTATTTGTGAGTGTATTTATAACAGAGTTTCAACAAATGAGTATCATTTGAATCTATAGAATGAGGAAAGATATTTCCCTCAAGGTAGGTTGGTGTAATATGAGCCACTGAAGGTCTGCGGAGAACAAAAAGGTCACAGAAGAAAGGATTTCTACATGCCTGATTAAGTTGGGACATCAGTCTATTTAGAATGAGACATTCATTATCTCCTCTGGCTTTCAGGTGTTCAGACTTGGACTAAAATGTATAGAAAAGTTCCATTTATTCTCAGGTTTCAAGTTTGGTTTAGAACTAGATCACCAAATTTCCTGTGTCCCTAGCTTGCAGAAGGAAAATAATAGGATTTCTAAAACGCCATCATAATGTAATCCAAGTCATTATTATTTTTTTTTTTAGAGAAAGAGAGAGAGAGAGAATTGGTGGCACCAGGGCCTAAGCCAGTGCAATTGAATTCCAGCTGCTTCAGCCACCTAGTGGGCATGTGTGGCCTTGCACTTTCTTCACCTTTGTGGTCTGGCTAACGTGTGATCTGGAGTGTAGAACATGGGACCTTATGCTTCACAGGCAAGTGCCTTAACTGCTAAGCCATCTCTCTAGCCCCAAAATCTTTATTTATCAATTGTTTTATCTGTTAATCATTCTACCTACTTACTTACCTTTCTATCATCCCATCAATTTATACACCTATATGTATTTTCTATTAGTTCTATTATTATTATTATTATTATTATTATTATTTTGGCTTTTGAGGTAGGGTTTCACTCTAGTCCAGGCTGACCTGGAATTCACTCTGTAGTCTCTGGTGGCCTCGAACTCACAGTGATCCTCCTACCTTTGCATCCCGAGTGCTGGGATTAAAGGCATGTGCCACCATGCCCAGCTTATTATATTCTGTTTTTATGGAGATTCATAACTCATAAAATATATAATTTTTTATTAAAATAAGTATTCAGGAAAATATACTATGGTTTCATGTTATTTAAAAAAAAAAAAAACTTCCAAGGGCTTGGTTTGTTGAAGAAGAAAGCCATACTGGAATAAAACTAAGACATTTCCATTATATTCTTGAAATGAGTAAATATTGCCATGCATATACTTTCTGAGTATTAACTGGTAGTTTTTTTTTTTTCATTCCTATTAGAATAACTGAACTTTGTGAATGTTAAATCTATGGAAATGATGTGTTATTTCTTAATAACAGGTACAAAATTAGAACATTAATACTGGTGGAATTTATAAGTTATAATACATTATTAGATATTTATCTGCATGTGTACTGTCAGTTGTCATGTATAGAATTTTATTTTTAACATTTGTAGTTTTAACAAAGATGCCTAATTAATTACTATTCTCCCAAATTAATTACTATTCTCCCAAATTAAGGATGAACCATGTTATTATCTCTCAGATCTTCTTAGTTCATCTTCCATCATGTTCCTACTTGCAAATGGAATTTTCTTTCATTCTTTTCTCCTTTCCTAAAGCCACATTTCCTCTGGATCCATTCTTTAGTTTATTTATTTTTTATTTTTTTTTTTGTTTTGAGGTAGGGTCTCACTCTAGTTCAGGATGACTTGAAATTCACTATGTAGTCTCAGGGTGGCCTTGAACTCTTGGCGATCCTACCTCTGCCTCCCAAGTGCTGGGATTAAAGGTGTGTGACTCCACGCCCAGCCAGGATCCATTCTTCATGCTGTGTCATATGTGCTTTTGAAGGCTCAGTTTGTTCCTCCATTATTTCTATTATTATTATTATTATTATTATTAGTAGTAGTAGTAGTAGTAGTAGTAGTAGTAGTAGTAGTAGCAGCATCTGAAGTAATAAAAACTCCTCCATAAAGAATGTATAATTTACCTCTCATTGTTTTCTTTAGTTGTAAATTGTGTTTTAGCCAAGGAATATGATGCCTTCTCTTCCTGTTTCTAGATTCTCTCTCTCTCTCTCTCTCTCTCTCTCTGTGTGTGTGTGTGTGTGTGTGTGTGTGTGTGTTTTCATGCATGGGAATGTGCACATATAGTGCCCTGTACACTCACCTGTGGAAGGATACTCTGTCTTGATGGGAACATCTTTCTTTTCCTTCAAGGCTTCATATTACTTTTAGGCAAAACTGTGAACCAGTTTATAACATGATTTTTAAGGCTGACAGTGACATAATCTTCAATGACTAAATAAAGAATAGAAAATGTACTAAAGTGAAAGCAGCATGGGAGTTTTTGCTTCTGAGTAGTCAAATTTGGGCCTCATAGTCTCTGAAGAAGGAGGTAAAGTAATTGTGGGCACATCTTTGGTATTTATTTTTTAATTTAAGTTAATTTTTGAAAAGGCTTATATTCTTACATCTCATTTCCACCCCCATTCCATTGGCGCCCTCCTCAGTGTGTTATTGGTATTCACTGTGGGGTCCTATAGGCCTCAGTCAGTCTGTATGGGTTGGGTGAGGGGACTTACCTCAGGATATTCCTAGCCATCCTGTTCTTACAATCTTTCTTCTTGGCATGGGTTTTAGAAGTCTGGTTTAGTGTTGAGTTCATTGTAGCCTCTGGATTTCTGCTTTGATGAGTAATTATTTGTTTTTATTTGAGAGAGACACAGAGAGAGAGACAGAAAGGAAGAGACAGACAGAAAATGGTCACACCAGCTGCCTCTCAGCTGCTGTGAATGAACTCTACATGCGAGCACCCCCTTGCATCACTTTTTGCATCTGGCTAAACATGGGACCTGGAGATTGGAACCAGAGTTCTTAGGCTTGGCAGTCAGGTGCCTTAACCACCAAGCCATCTCTCCAGCCCTGCTTTGATGAGTTTTGAGTGACCATAGTCTATTTTGACATCTCCCAGTAGCAGGTTGCCAGGCTAGCAAGTGAGAGCAGTACTCATGTCTTTGCAATCTCTCCAATGTCTACTGGGACCCAGAAGATGTGGTAGAAGTGACACACTCATGATAGGAAGTTGACTATTTTTTCTTGTCATATTACAAGTTATGGAATCTCTGCCATTTCTTAAATAAAACAGATTCACCATCCAATAGTGATCGAGTATGGATTAAAGGGGATACACATAGGTATTTATTTGAGAGAAAGAGGCAGAGAGAGAGAGAGAGAGAGAGAGGGAGAATGGGCGTGCCAGGGCCTCCAACCACTGCAAACAAACTCCAGATGCCTGTTCCCCCTTGTACATCTGGCTTACGTGGGTCCTGAAGAATTGAACCAGGATCCTTTGGCTTTGCAGGCAAATGCCTTAACCACTAAACCATCTCTCCAGCCCCTTGAGTGGCTTTTTGATGTGTATACCCACCCACTATTCTTAGCCAAAGAACAGTGTAGACTTCTCTCTGGGGTCTCTGAGTTTCCTATCCATGATATTCTGAGTTGGTTCCCAGTACCACATATAAGTTCTCTCCCACTGACTGGGCCTCATGTCCAATCCCAGAACAGCTGGTTACCCATCTAGTCTATATGCCACTATTGCACAGGTGTGTACTTTTTGCCCAGCTGGTTGATTTAGTAGCTTGCAGTATCTCCTTCGTATTCACACTGTTGGTAAACATTATACCCTAGCAGATCTCATAGCTCTTTCCAGTGCTATGAGGGCTATCTAGGAAGGAAATGGTTTCCCTCTCAGTTCCAGTATGGCCTCTCAGCGTCCTATGGCTGCAGCCTATGGTGCCTTTAGCAATACGTTATTGCCTTTTTGCACCCTTGCTATATAATAGCAAGATCTAATAAAAGGAAACAGTGTTAAATCAGACTGTCACATCTTATAATTCAAAAAGTCAAATAAGTGTTCAAAACCCAAATGCTTGAGATATATTCTACAGCATAGAAACAGATCTGAAAGGGGTTCCAGGTACTCAAGCTGGAACAATTTGTTTAGTAAAATAAGGAACATGATATATTATAACCTTACACAAGCTCAAATTCCTATATCTTAGGTGCCAGGTTTGTTGAAAAGATGTGCGTATTTATGCTAGATGAGTACATATAACACATAGAAAAGTGTCAAATGGAATGTGGTCCTGAATGATGAGAGAGATTAGATGAAAAAGATGAGAGAGAAAGACATAGGGAGTGTGAGATAAAATGAATATGAGTACGAATGTGAACAGGGTAAAAGAGAAAAGACCCCACTGGGGCTGTTCTTGACATTGACTTTGTCTTTATAGACAGAAGAGGTAAGAGAAAGAGGAAGAATAAATGAACTTGACCTCTAAAAATAGGAAAAATAAAGACTGCTTAATTAAGCTACAGAGAAAACTCAATTGAGCATATTCTGTTAAATCAGACATTTAACCAAAAGATCATCAGGTAAAATGATTTGAATAAACGGACTTATTCTAAAGTATATGCAATTACTTATTTACTAGATTAGTAGGAGAGTGAAACATACTTAGATCTGTGGTGATTTAAGAGAGAGAGAGAGAGAGAGAGAGAGAGAGAGCGAGAGAGAGCGCAAACTTATTGGCACATAATTTTGGAACACAACCTGTGAGGTAGATGTCTCTGCTTTACTTATCAAGAGAAAGAGTGCTTTTAGGAAAACTTGTTATTGTATTATAGAGCAAAAATAAGTGAGAGTGGAGATAAAGGGATGCCAGACTACTTCAGTGAGAGGGAATTATTCAAATAATGGACAGTTTATTTTACAGTTGAGCATGACTCAGACATACTAGGAAGTATGTATTATAGCCACCTTATGATGGATGTGAAGATAACACTGGATTTACCTTTGCCTAAAAACCAGTTTGAAGTACACAATTTTTTTAGTAACATCAGAAGATCATAATCAATATAGTGGGTATCAAAGGACTATATACTGAGAAAGTATTTTACCTAAAAGTCATCAAAGAATGAAACAGTCTGACTCACATTTGATACTGTATTGATTAGTTGGACCACAATCATGATTGTATCCAGAGTAAAACTGACTCCAAATTCACACATTGAGTATGATATGTTTTCTACAAATATGCAGTGGCTAATAATATGGATGAGTAAATTCAATAAATTATTCTGCATTATCTGCCATTTAAAAATAGGTTGAGATAATTTGTTTGCTTATCTTAACAATGTTTATAATATAAACAGTTTTATTTCTTTCTGCTTTGGAAAAACTTAAATAAGTCATGAAGCATATTATATCCTTTTCTTGTCCATGGAGCTACTGGTTGTTCAGACCAAATTTTCAGTCACATTAGTGCATTTAGTGCTAGCAGAGATGACTGAACTGGTGACAATCTACTCATGTGGAAATAGTTCCAAGAATGTTGATCTTGAAAATTTTTAAATCAAGCAAACACAGACATTTAAGAATTCATACATTGCCTGAGTGTAGGGTGGTAAGCTTATAATCCTAACACTTGAGATGCTGAGGAAGGCCAGATAGCAAGACTGCGCCCCCCCCCACTAAAAAATTTAAAAGGACTAGACAATAAAATAGAGGGAGTACTACCTTGAAAGAGGAGGGTATTTTGGGGATGGGTGATGGAAGGAAAGGGAATGAGAGAGGAAAATGGGGTGGGAACATGATCACCTTCCTATGTGTTATATATTAAAGTTCCCAGTGAATATAAAAAAATGAAATGATAAAATGCATAAAGGGCTTTGAATACTCAGAAACATTTTAGGGAGATATATAAAATTTCTGAAAAAGAAAACTTCATGAAATAAAGAAAGAGAAAAGGAAAGGAAAATATGAGAACAGAGGTTAAAAAGAGAGAGGCTTGCAAATCTTAAGGTGAAATAGTTTCCTGTCAAAAGCTGGGGGAATGAGCTGACCTGTGGTTGATGGAAGGTGAATGAGGACAGAACCAGGTGAGAAAAGGCACAGGTAAAGAAACAGCATCTACAATCCTCAGTGAACATTCTAAGTCATCTCAGGGACATTTCTTAAAACTGAGAGCACTTTTATTTAAATGGGTGTTTAAAGCTAGTTTGGAGGAAAATACTTCAGATATACAATGGAGAACAAATGGTGAAAGCATTTCAGAGGCCTCATTTCGTGCTTCATCTGTTTGGGGCTGAATTTCACAGTGCCAATCTCTCCTTACTGTTTAATCTATGATTTCCAAGCTGCAAGGTTGGATAATGAATATGAGACAGGAAGTAAAGGGAGACCAGTACTTTGAGAATTTATGTAGAGATTGTGTCATCAAAGCTTTTGTTTCTTGTTCCAATTTCACAAAGGCTATGCATTTCCAGACAACTGGAGGATTTGTAAATCAGTTCAAGCATATTGAGTTTACTGGAGCTACTTCTTAGATCTTTACATAACCCCTTCTTGTATGCATAGTTATTGGCTTTATAGATGGTTTCATAAATTACTCCTGGAATCTGGAATACATGGCAGGCTGACTGTTTGCACATCATGGCCCGAGACCTAAATATTCAAATTCTGAAAGACACATGGAACACAATCTGTGCAAAGGAAGCCTGAGCTTCCAGGCCCATCCCATACTAATGTGGAACCTCTAGTGAAAATTGGGTAAATATCATTGATTTTTAAAGTTAAAAACCTAGCATACTTCCATTTATTTTTCCTCTCAGTTTCTTTTATATTATCTATCTTTTTCTTCCCTCACCTTCCTAGGTGCTGACTTATAACTCCCAGTGCCAGCATGGGGTTAACTTCCACAATGAGCTGTTGATCCAAGACACCTACAAGGTCCCCCCCCCGCAAAAAAAACAAAAAAAAAAAAACAGATTTCTGTCAGAGTTCTTGGTGACCCACCAAAGATTAATGGTAAGACCCTACTGTTGAAGACAGCATACGTTTGTGAGACCAAGCATGGAGAGACCTGGCCAGAATCTGGAAGAGGGTCAGTCCCCAGACAGTTAGCTAGTCTAGTGCCAGAGGGTGCTACATGAGCAACTGGGGGATAATGGCCGACATTGGTCCAAACAACTTGCAGTATAAGCTACCCAGCAGGGAACAACCTGACGTAATGCTCAAACAAGTGTAGTAGTGGCACACAGCCATGGTGGGTAACCAACTGCTCTTGATCTGGCTCTTTCATATATTTAGATCTATAAATTTAGCTTATTAGAATGATTGGTCTTTGATATATTGAAGTACATTTCCAAAATAAAATAAGCCAAATTCTTGTTTGAAACAATTTTTATAAGTAATAAGGAAACCTTGAAGTCTTACTTTTCGAATGTGCTCCTTTTCTGCCAACAAAGGGTAGTTGAAGTAGAATGTAGCAATATCTCAACTAAAATAACCTTTGGTTAACCTCTCCTTAAATATTGATGAGACATCTCCATGATTTTGCATGAATTGCTTTCATATTATTAATAGTTTACCTTCGTATGACAAATAAATGATATTGGAGACTTTCTTGATACTTTTAGGACCCAAAAGTAGCGTATGTACTATGAAAGTTTCACAGGGCTGCATTTTTCTTTTTTCTTTCTTTTTTCTTTCTCTTTCTCTCTCTCTCTCTTTTTTTTTTTTTTAGCCCTGAGGAAGTGTCAGAGTTTTAGATTGCTACTGATGGCTCTCAGGGCTGGTCTGGTGAGAGAGATTGAAACTCCCATTCCCATTGTTTGTGTCTTTTTGACTTGGGCACAATCCTGCAGATAATGCTTCTGAAGCCACCCAGGTTATTGAAACTGTGGAAGTTCTTGTTGAGTGGCAAATTGCCAGATTGAGTTGAAGCTGGAGGTGGGAGATGGTTATTTTCTCTGTCAGAGAATAATATAAAAAAATACTCTTAAACTCTAAAGTTCCCACATATTATCATCCATAGACCACCCTCATTGAAAATTCTCTTTTGACAGGTATCTAGAATTCAATGTATGAATAAAATACAGCCACATTTGACTGGGGATTACTGTATTTCAGAGGGAATGTTATGGTACAAATATATTTGGTACATTGCTGAGAGAAATTAAGACAGTGAAAGTCCTTTTGTGGGGTAACTACTGAAGGATTGCCCATTCTCCCGTAAATAACTTCTCTCCCATAATTATATAAGTGATTCTAATTTAACTTAGTGGGTTAAAAATGTAATAAAATATGGGGCCTGGTGCTCTGACCAGGTGAGGTGTCAGCGTGTTTAGGGCCTATGCATTCATAGTGGGAGAGGTGCAGTTGTGTTTGGGGCCTGTGTTCTGTGGTGGGTGAGGTTCAGGCGTGTTTGGGGCCTATATACTCAGACTGAGTGTGGTGCCAACTTGATTGGGGTTTGTGAACTCAGACATGGGGAGGATTGCCACAGTGGGGCCTGACCAGAGGTGGGTGAGGAAGTGCTGATTACAGGTATGTTTGAGATCCCCATATGCAGAGGTTCCAACAACTTTCCCCACACCTCCTGCACTCAGATAGGGGACCAAACCACTGAGCTAGTACACGGTGCAGGAGCCAGGGTCCATGCTTCTGCCCCACTACCCATGGCATGTGCACACCCCAGTGGGTCCTCCCACCCCTGCCTCCTACTCATGGACCTCAGAAGGTTTCCACACCCTGCACCACCTTCCCCACCCTGCTTTATCAACCTCCGTATATCCTTCTGGCCTCAGCTGCCTCCTCTGATTCCTGGCTGCCTTTACACACAAAAGCCACCAAGACCCAGTAAGTGATTCCCCACTGCTACTTGCCTACAATTTAGAGAATTGCTTCTTCCCCAGATAGGGAGCACAGGAATATATCACAACTACTTGCCTGAAAGTACCAATGAGTCCTCCACAACCAGCTCTGGTAGGTACAGTAGGGGAGCAAGGGCAAGCGCTACTACCCCTTAGCCCCACAGGCAAGGCACATCTCTGATTGGAGCCAAACAGTTTCTGGACCTCCAGCCTCAAATGTTGTATGAGCCACCAGCCCAAAACTTCTAGCACACTTGCAACCTCAACAACCTGCACATTTGTGGTTACAGAACATGCACTGAATATCTTACAAGGGCAAATACTTGCTTCCCCCTTAATTAAAAAAAAAGAATTTTACCCCAAGATGGATAGACCTTAATGAAAAATACAAGAAAGCATCAAACTGGGAGATATCCACCAATTTTGTCTAGTTCCACAAAGCAAGTCTCTAATGAAAACACAGAGAGGACAACAGAAATAGAATCCAAAAATAAAAGCACAATAAACTATGTGACCCTGACCAAGTAAATCACTAAACTGGATGCAAACCTCCAAAAAACAACATTTTCATAAATGAAATGCAATTGAATTACCTCTTACAACACACAGATTTCATCACTAGGCTGAACTTAATTGAGAAAAAGCAGAGAGACCTTAGGAGAGAGAAATGAATTAAAGGTAAATCAACAAATTGAGGATCTCAATAACCAACTGATTAAGCTTAATGAATAAATGATTAAATGCAATAATGAATTCCAAGAAGCATCAAGAAAATCAAAACACAAACTGAAATTGGAACTTGACAAAGGGATGGACATGATACAGAAAAATATAACAGAAAACAAAAATCAAAAGAGCTTGTAAAAGCCTCTCTGGAAACTGTCACTTACATAGTTAATCATGTGGATGAAAGAACCTCAGATCTGGAAAACAAGAAAGAATAAATTGTTCAGGAGTCCAAAAACTTTGATAAGTTCAAAAAACCATGTGAACAAAATAAAAGGGAAATGGGGGATACCCTAAAACAACCAAACATCCAGATCATGGGTATACCAGAAGGGTAAGAAATTCAGGCCAAAGGCATGGAGAACATATTCACCAAAATTATTTAAAAACAAAACAAAACAAAAAAAAAAAAAACAACTTTCCAACTCACTCAAAAGAGAGATCCCTCCATGTACAAGCAGCCCACATAACACCATACAGACTGAACCAAAGAAGAAAATCTCCAAGGCTCATCATATTGAAAATCTGAAACAATTAAAACAAAGAAAGAGTGTTAAAATCAGCAAGAGAGAAACAACATATTATATACTAAGGCAATTCCCTGAGAATAACCTCAGATTTTTCAATGGAAACCCTGAAAGCCAGAAAAGCTTGGAATGTAGCACTTCAAAGTCCAAAAACTATGGCTTCCAGTCCAAACTACTTTACCCAGCAAACTTATTACTCACAATATATGGCTAAGGGAAAACTTTCCATGACAAAAGCCAGTTCTATATATTATGCACACAAAGCCAAACCCAAAAGTGACTCAAAACACTCTACCATAAAACTTCTAAAGGTGATAAATTCCTTCAGCAAAGTACAGGATACAAAATCAAAACACAAAAATCAGTGGCCTTCCTATACACAAAAGCCAAATATACATAGAAAAAAATCAATGAGTCTCTACCATTTTTCAATAACAACAAAATGGAATATCTTATAATAACACTAAGTAAGGATGTGAAAACCTATAAAATGAAAACATAAAAATAACTCACTGACAGAGGCCTAATATCTACAATCTAGAAAGAACTCAAAAATTAAGCAATACAAAATCAAACAATGCACTCAAAAATTTGGCAGAAAACTGAATAAGGACTTCTCAAGGAAGAAATATAAATGGCTAATTTGCACTTAGGAAAATGTTTGACATCCTTAATCATCAGGGAAATGCAAATTAAAACAATTATTAGACTCCACCTTACTCCAGTCAGGATGGCAATCATTAAAAAAATCCAATGACAATAAATGTTGGTGAGGATGTGGGTAAAGGGAAACACTCATTCACTGCTTGTAGGAGTGCAAGCTTGTACAACCACTATGGAAATCAATATAGATACTCCTGAGAAAGATGAAAATAGAGATGTCAACTGACCCAGCTGTTCCTGTACTTGGAATTTACCCTAAAGGCTCCACTCTTCACTGCAGAGATATTTGCTCAAACATGTTTATAGCTGCTCAAGTCACAATAGCTAAGAACTGGAATTAACCTAGATGTCATTCACCAGACAAATGGATAATGGAGATGTGATACATGTACACAATGGAATTATACTCAACAATAATAAAAATGATATAACTAAATTTGTAGGAAAACGGGTGGACTTGTAACAGATTATACTCAGTGAACTCACACAAGCACAGAAAGAAAGTCATTACATGTTCTCCTTCATTTGTGATTCCTAACCTGGAACAGCTTGAGATGTTGTTGAACTCTAGGGGCACACAATAGTATTGGAAGGATTTGGGGTAGGAGAATAGAAGGGTGGGTGGAGATACATACAAAAGTAAACCCAAAATGTGTTGGTATCATAGAAATCTTCCTTCTGGATAGTAGACTAAAAGATAAAACCCTCACCAGAACTATGGGGAATCATCTGGTAAGAAGGGCCCTGGAGAGTATGGGATGAAGCCTAACCCTAAAACAATGGGCTCTGGCCTTTAACTCCCAGTACCCAGTAATGGGTTGCTATCCACATTGAACATTTGATGAGTGATACCTATGAGTATTGATAAACAAGACAGGCTTCTGTCAAGGCACTTGATTACCTGCCTGAGGCAAAAGGTAAAGACTATATTGCAGAGGACACCACATGCTGCTGACACAGCTTACCAAGAAATCTGGCTGGAATCCATGAGGAAGCTAATTTCCAAATGGTTAGCCCATGTAGTGCTGAAAAGCTCTACATGAGCTGCTTGGGGAAAGTGGCCAACCACCTTTTGAGCAATTAGGGGACAATGTTTTTCAAAAGCAACCAGCCTGGTAAGACATACACACTTGTGCAAAGTTGTCACCCAGCCTTGTTGGGTAACCAATGGCTTTCTGATTGGCTAAGAGATCCGCTCAGTGGAAAATATCCTGTATCTGGAACTGGGAACCAAGTTAGAATCTTATGGAGACCAAGATTTTGGTTTCCAAGGATAAGCTCCCATTATTATTATTATTATCATTATTATTATTATTTTTTGGTAAAAAGGGGAGCTATATCCATGAAAATCTCTCTAAATTAGCAATGCTTATCCCCTTTAACCTATGCTGACATCATGGTCCATTGGAGAATCTGTTTTTCTGTTTCAGAAGGCAGCGAGAAACAAGGACAAACAAAATATATTAACAAGGTAAGAAAAGATAGCTAACTCCCTTGCAGGACATGAATCACCCATAACACATCAACTAGGGCCCAGGTGAATCTGCAGAGGAATTGGTGAGATGAGCAAGAGTGCTACTTCCATGGTGATACTGACAACCTGTACCAGGGTGAAGGAGACACACATTGAGGATACTAAACATGTACCAAAGCAGAAATCCAGAAGCTACCGAGAGCTCAACACTAAAGTAGACTTAAAATACACCTACCTCTGCTCAGGGAATTTGGCAGAAGATGGGTGGAAATAATATAAGAGCCACGGGGTGGGAAGGAATACACAGAAGTATTGCCCCCCCTCATAGTGACTGACAACTGCTCTCTCAAGTCATAACCCACAACCCCACGGTGAGTACCAACAATCCCATTGAGAAGGTCCCTCAGTGGAATGGGGTCAGAGAGTGGGGAAATGACGGTACCAATTCAAGATGTGTCCATACAAAGTTTCTACTAAATAAAAAATGTACATAATAAAAAAACAAGGCATGGAAGTAGGATGAGGACGTAATTTGAAGAATGATTTTAGTGGGAGGGGAAGAGAAAGGGTAATTGGGAAGACTGGGTTCAAAATACATTGTGTACATGTATGAAATGGCCAACTCCCTTTTTTTTTCTAAAATCTCTGGCTTCATGAAGGTCAAATATTGCATAATACAATTACAAACATTATCAAATGCATTATCAAATTCCTGACATGAGTTTACAAGGATTCTTGTTTGAAATAGGGCCACACTCTATAGCTCAGACTAGATTCACACTCATGACAATATTTCAGCCTTTGCTAGCTGAAATTATAAGAATAAACTCCCATATTTGGCTAACAAAAATTTTTGGTATGATTCTTCAAATAAAGTTATGAATGAGAAAATACCCTAAAATGAAATTGTTTCTTTTGGAGTTGTTGCTTTTAACTTACCAGCCCTTTATAAGTCACTTTTGCTTGGTTCAGTCAATATTTATTGTTTGATTATGCATATCCTTAGCTTACTCTGTATAAGACTATGAAAAAAATGATTAATGTATCTACTCTATACATATATATTTCTGTGTGTATGTATGTACATATATCTACCCATTTTCTGTGATACCAAAACAAATTATTTTTTAAATTTAATTAATTCATAATTATATGTTTTTATATTGTGTAGTTGATATAATGTGACATCTCGGTTGTTCAAATATGAATACTCAGGGCTATATGGTGCCTAGAGTCTACACAGGCAGAATTTCCATGTCTACAGTAACAGGTTAGGCATGTGAAATTTTTCACGAAAAAAAAATCAATGATAAATGAGAATACCATTTGAAATAGTTTACTTTCCTTTGGTGAGTTTGAACAAATGGCCACTGAGTTATTTGTTGAACCCCAGTGTTAAATAGCAGCCCCATGAAAATGCTTTTTCTCCTATGGAATATCAGTCTAGTCATCTTGCTTTGTTGAATGTGACATGTTTGGGAGTTGTAATAGCACATGCTATCTTTCATGTGTGCACCATGATTCAAATGTTGAAACAATCCATACATTTTCCCAATTTCAACCTACCAAGCTCATGTTTATTACCATTTCTTTAGAGCTTGATTGCAATATTGCTACATTTCATGGCAATTCATAGCTAAGTGTGACTTCTATTCCTATCAGGATTCATTAAATATTTGCTTTCACTGACAAGCAATATTGAAGCATTTAACAACAGAAGCAGGATATTTTGGGTGGGAGGTTTTATTTGTTAAATGATTGAATGCAGTCTGCATTTTCATTTCATTATTTGTAGTTATCCAATGCTGGAAGGGACTTAACAGGTTATAATGTACCCACAGCAGCAAAAGTAGCTAATCTTGTTCCTGCTTATATAGGTAGGGCCACAAAGCCTTCCAATTTATGGGCTGGTTTCTTTTTTTTATTTTTTTATTATTTTATTTTTTATTTTTGGAGAGAGACACAGAGAGACAGACAGAGAGGGAGAGGAAGACAGATAGAGATGGGCGCGCCAGCAGTCTCAGCTGCTGTGAATGAAATCCAGATGTGTGCCCCCTGTGGGCAAGTGTGGCATTGCGCCCTTGTGTCACTTGGCATCTGGCTAAACGTGGGACCTGAAGATTGGAACCGCTGGAGATTGGAACCAGCGTTCTTAGGCTTAGCAGGCAGGTGCCTTAACTGCTAAGCCATCTCTCCAGCCCTGGGCTGGTTTCTTAAAGATCATTGGCAAAGAAGATTTGTAACCCCTATAAATCATTCCTTTCTGTAACCAGTAGTCATTATCAGACAATTCTTTATGTTGAACAAGATGGCAAATTTGCTACTAGAAGTTACTTTTTAAATTTTTTCACTTAGTAGATACCTAAATTGTTACATGTTGTGGGGGGAATAAACTAAAAAAATACCTTGAAAGTAATTTTGAAACCGTTTTATCTCTTTCTTCTTAATTTTCCTTTGTTTATTTGAGAGAGAAATAGACAGGGAGAGAGAGAGAGAATGGACACGCCAGGGTCTCCAGCTGCTGCAAACGAACTCCAGATGTGTGTGCCTACTTGTGTATATGGCTTACATGGGTCCTGAGGAATCAAACCTGGGTCCTTTGGCTTTGTAGGCAAGCGTCTTAACCACTAAGCCATTTCTCCAGCCCTCTCTTTCTTCTTAGGTAGAAGAATTTCAGTTCTTGGAGTCAGATGCATTACCACCATTGAGTGAAAAAGTCCCTAAGGATTTAAATTCTTCTCTAGACCGATTAGAAAATATTTTATTCACATTAGTTACTTGTTTCCAGATGCAATTCAAGAGTTTATTTGTTTTTAAAAATTATGGAATTCAGCCTTGGACAAAATACACTAATACTAATACATGAGTGCAAAGAAGTCACATCTCAAAAATCTCAATTCCGCAATGTACTTTTCTACTTAGAACAACCCAAAATTGCTGAAATCCAATTATGGAGAAAAGGTAGTTTCTGCCAATAGCAGTCCTTGCTTCAGCCCTCTTCAATTCCAAGTCTGTATATGGGCCATTTTTTTCCCATTTTTTTCAAACTTCTTCAGAAAATAAAATTTGCTCTACACATTTTCTTCAATTATCACATTTTACACAATATTCAAATAACTCTTCACTGTATGACAACTCAGTGATTCAAAAAGGATTTATTAAATTTCAAACTATGTGTATGCACTGTGCTTAATGCATCCCTATGCTGGCTCAAATTTGTATGGCTTTCACCTTGAGATTGGCTTCTATTATTGGTAAATTTTGAGGCAAACCTGCCGCTGAGATCATTTACCATTCTGGAGATGTGAAAGTATATAAAGGTAGCACTTTTCTTCTCTAAGAACTGAAGGGTCATTCATTCACTAATTTGTCACCATTTATTCCACAAATTATTAAATACATAGCTCCAGTGTCACGCTAGTTGCTGGAATTGAAATGTAGATGAGAAACATACATAAAACATCCCCTCACTTTGGAACTTTTACTCTAGTACAATGAGAAACTAATGAGAGAGTTTCATAAGTACATTTGTAATCATAACAATGAAAATGTTACAAAATAGAGGCATAATCTATCATGAAAGTTTTGGAACTGTCCTGCCGGGGAGGGAAGGAGTTATATGAAACAACATAAATAAAGTAGAATTGGAGGGCCAAAAAGTGAGTAGCAGGTGCGACTTAGCTTTAAAAGAATAAAAAATCCTGTATGAAAAAAAAATTAAAGGAAAAATCACATGCCTTGGGTTTTTAAGCTGGAGGAAAATTAAGCGATAAAACACTGGTACCTAGTTGTGAAGATTAGAATGTGAGCAGTATTTATTGACAGATGATTTTGTGATGATGTTTTATTTCTTATTAAGTGGTATTGGTGGTAGGTAATGAAGCAGGGACTTTGGAAAACATGACTTTTAATGGTTATATGAACCCGTATTCTACTGGATAGAATCCAATGGAATGGTTGTTTTATGGGTGAAATTTTAAGTGTTCCAAAATGAACAAAATAATTGTAAATGTGCCCTAGAGCATCATAACAGAGGTTTGAAGAAACAGCTGACTAACAAGGACTCTCACCACATTAACATTTAAAGTTGCATGAACAAGATACCAAAAAAAGGGTTTCATTCGCTACCTGAACATCTAAAGTCAAATAGTATAAGAAGCCAGCAGTGAATTGTCACAAAATGTCTGTAAGATAGACTGGAATGGAAGAGTCTGTGAAAGGACATGAGAGATATAAATAAAAAGGGAGCAGTGACAATAAAATTTTTAGTCAACTTTTAGAAAGCCCTTGAAGCATAACTATGAAAAACTGACAATAAAAAAAAAAAAAAAGACTTACTCAGGGTTGACCCACTACCCCCAAAATTGTAGTACAGAAAAAAAAAATGCAGATTATTTCTTAAATTTCCAGGAAAAATATTTTTTCTGCTTTATTATTTTTACTTTGGCTAAGATTATGACATTTATCCAGTTGTAATTTGCTTTTCTCTGTGGTTTTAAAGTTTTATTTACCTGTAAAGACGGGGGGGGGATGTGCATGTCAGGCCCTCTAGCCAGTGAAAATGAACTCCAGATGCATGCATCACCTTGTGTATCTGGCTTTACTTGGGCAATGGGGAATCAAATCCTGGTTGATGGCTTTGCAGGCAAGTTCCTCAACCACTTTAGCCCTCGTTTTTCTTTTTTACTTTCAAGTAATACACTTACTTGTTTTAAAAAGCTGCTTTGTTTCATTTCAAAATTATTTATTTAAAAATTGAAAGTGAATTTAAATTTCATTTGCCTTTAATTTTCTATAATAAACTATATGGCTTTGAAGTGATCCTTTGTGTAGCACAAAGGCTCAGGGCATGGGTGCTTGAGTCAGGCTTGCTGGAAATTCTCACTTTCCTTACTATAACAATATGATAAAATTATACCTACCTCACAGGATTATTTTATGGTGTGATGATGTTAATATGAATAAACTCATAGGAAATGTCCAATGAGCAGAGTGTAAGTATAATTTTGTCTATTTTTCAGATATTTTCTTAAGTAATTTATATGCATTTTCTCATTAAATGATTGAATTATCTCACTTGGCATACATAACTCTCTATTCTTCATTTGAAAACTAAGTCACAAAGAAGTTAAATGGCATGTCTAAGATATATAACTATCAAAGATTTTATAATTGACTTAACACATACTATTATTCACAAATATGCTGTAATTTGCCTCTTTCAGGTTTCATCTATAAATATTTATATCTATGTAGTTTTAATCAACTTACATGTGTGGAATTTGTTTCTTCTCTTTTTAGTAAATATTACTTCATGGATATTTTCACAATGCTACATTATGGTGCTAATAATTGTCATTTTAATATATGAAAAATAGTATCACTTATTGATAAGCCTAATTCATCTTAAAATTATTACAAGGCTTTCTGTTTGTACATAAATTTTGCTTTTATAAATTGCATCATTATGGAAGGAAATCTTTGTAATATAAAATTTTCTTTCAAATATTTCATTAAGCCAATTCTGAAAGATTGTTTTGCTGTGTCATAGTATACATTGTGAAATATGAAATAATTAAAATATACACAATACAAACAAAATTTAAAAATCAAATACATCATTCTTTTCTTACTGCATACGAATTTAACAATTTTCTGTCCCCAGACTCATATTGCAGGATGGTTCCCAGCTCAGTATGAGGCAGAAATTACCTTGAATTCCTGATCCTCCTGACTCCACCACACCCAGCTCCTGCTATTGACTTCCATAATGAATTTTATATTTTAATTATGGCATTTTTCAATCCTAATGTACCTTGGGGTTTTACTTATTTGTTTATTTATTTATTTATTTGGTTTTTTCAAGATGAGTTTTGCCATAGCCCAGACTGAGCTGGAATTCACTATGTAGTGTCAAGGTGGTCTCAAATTCATAACAATCCTCCTACCTCATTCTCCTGATCGCTGGGATTAAAGGCATGCACCACCACATGCTGCTTGGGATTTTCTTTGTTGTCCTAAATTTTATTAATACATTTAGTAAGATATACTTTTCATATTTTTATTTATTTCTTTTCATGTAGGTTTCTTTAGCTCTTTGAGTGCATTCTAAAGAGTTATTTTAAAGTTCTTGCCTAGGAGTAAAGAGTCAGACTAAATAATGGGGATAGACTTTTGCCAACTGTAAATCTGACAGACTAATATGCAGAATATATGAAGAACTAAAAAAAATTGCAGAGGAGGTGGGAGAAAGAATGTAAGAGCCAAAGGATATGGAAGAAGTGCTTTGGAATGCTGTCTTCCAGATTCAAATTGGCCATTGCATTCATGCGTGCACAGTGGCTGATGCTACATACAAACCTCTGCATAATAGGACAGAAATGATGGCATCAAAATAGAAGAGAGACCAGTGGGAAAGAAGAAGGGATTTAGTAGGTGTGGGATATGGAAGGGTCCCAAAGGCTAGTGGGAAAGGATTATTATTAGGGTATATAGTGCATATTTATGGAGGTTGTCAGTAAAAAAGTTAACAATAAAAAATTAAACACTATTTTACCCCCAATATCCCCATCAATAAATGGGCAAATGAAATGAATAGACATTTCTTAAAAGATGAAATGCAAATGGAAAATAAATACATGGAAAACTCGTTAGTGTCTTTAGCTACTAGGAAAAGGCAAATTAAAACTGCATTGAGAATTCATCTCACCCCAATCAGAATGGCCATGATCCAGAAATCAAACGAAAATAAATACTGACAGGAAAAGAGAAACACTCACTTTTGGTCATAGTGTAAATTAGGGTAGCAATTATGGAAATAAGAATGGAGGTTTATCAAAAAGCTAAAAATAAGACTGGAGAGATGGCTTAGCAGTTAAGTTGTTTGCCTGTGAAGCCTAAGGACCCACGTTTGATTCCCCAGAACCCACTTAAGCCAGATCTATAAGGTGGCGATGGGTCTGAAATTTGTTGGCAATGGCTAGAGGTCCTGAAATGCCTATTCTCTCTCTCTCTCCTTCTGCTGTCAAATAAATACATAAAATAATAAAATTATTTTTTTAAAAAAAGCTAAAATAGAAATACCATATGACTCAGCTATACCACTCTTGGGCATATACCCAAAAGATGCTCTATCCTACTGCAGAGACAATTATACTTTGATGTTAACTGCTACTCTATTCACAATAAATTAGATGTCCATCAACTGTGTGTAGTATATATAAAATGGAGTATTATTGATCTAGAAAGAATAATGAAACTGTGCTATATTCAGGAAACAGGTTACAATCAGAAAGACAAATATTGCGTGTTTTCTTTCCTATATGTAAATATACCTACATACATATGCATGAAAGGAGAAAGGAGACTATTTGGGAAGAGGTAGTATATCAGCCAAAGGGGGAAGTTATCAGGAGAGGTTGTCAAGAGTGAACATGGTCAAAGTATATGATATATTTGAATTAAAATGCCATTATCTAACCTATAACTTTGTGTAATGGCTATATATTACTAAAATGTTAAAAAAAATACAAGGCCATTGCCTAGTGTGACTCATGTCTTGGTTTCCTGTGGAATGGTGTTATTGAGTTATTTTTTCCCTTTGTATATCAATACTTTCCTGTTTCTTTGCATGTTCCATAAGTTTTTGGAATCTGGGTACATAAAATATATAATATATAAACTCTGAAATTGGATTATATTGTCTTTCAAGATTTGTTTGACAATAACATAGCCACTGCAATCATGAAAACAAAGTATTTGGAATTATTTGCACATTACCTACATAATTTTGGCACTATCAATATTCCAATGGATGAAAAAGGGACTCATGAACACCCATGCCTCTTTGAGGATCTACTTCCAGTTAATAGTTGAAGGTGGAGGGGGCGTCATTTTCTTCAGGGATGTGCCCACTAGCAGTTGCTCATGCTCTAGTAAATAACTCTCCACCAAAAAACCCTAATTAAACTCAAGTTGGTCACAAAATATATATGAATGTAGTAGTGGAGCTAGTTGGGAAGAAGGAGGTCAGTAGGAGTGGGAGGGGAACAAGAATTATAAAGTGGAGATAAATATCAAAATACATTGCATACATATATGAAGTCATCACAAATAAAATTATAAAAATATGATCCTAAAACAAGTATCGTTAGCTGTTTTTGTTTTACTTTCCTGAATTGATTCTGTAAAATATCTTCTGCCATGTGTCATTACTGAAACATTTCATTGCTTATAAATGAAGTTAGCTTATGAGTAGTAAGCTTTTTGCATGTCCCATGCCTTTGCAAAGATGATTTGTGTATATCTATCTATCTATTGATCTATCTATATATTTATGTATATATATGTATGGGAGACATGTTGTCTCCTCCCATATAGAGAATTTATTTATTTTAATTTTACATTAGTGTTGGTGCCTCTGGTAGCCTCCTCCCTGTCCTCCCCCCTCTGAAGGGACCCTCCTCATTGGGGAATGTGGATTGTGCATTATGGGGGTAGCCAACAGTTATGGGGAGAGGCAAAGTCTCTGTGCATAATGACCCAACTTGTGGCTATAACACTCTTTCCACCCCCTCTTCCTTGAATTTCCCTGAGCCACGTTGGGTTCATTTTAGTTCTACTTCAGTGATGAGGTCTTGGGAGCCTCTGTGTCAATTTTTAACATGAGCTTTCATGTATGAAAGAAAAAACCTGTTTGTGTCTGTTCTGACCAGGCTCTGGACATACATGTGGTTTTCTAGATCCATAGAATTATGTTAGAAGTGATATTTTATTTTCAACTTTTTCTCCTTTTTTTATGTCATTATGTGGTTACCTCCAAAATGTATTGCTATTTCAGGGAACTACTTGTTTTTGACAAAAACCTTAAGGATAGGGATCTTTACACAGACTGAGCTCTGCATCAGGTCAAATAAAGACAAGCTTTGAGAAAGTGATTAGATATTTGTCAGACTGGTCAAGCTGTGATGATTTGGCAAGGGGGTTATAATTAATTTTATGAGCTCTAAGTTTTTGATCCATCTAGTGCCTATTGAACTGTTGGTTTAAGTAGCTACAATAGTTGTGAGGGCTTCAATTTTTTCAATTAGTACATACCAGAAGAGAACTAGGTGAGAATAGAACAAGTGGAAATACCATAAGGCTCTCTATAACTGCTGATAGTCAGCCTCTTCCCATGAATAAACACTCTTAGTTTATAGTACATCTTGAGGTAATTCCATTGCTCTGAAAAAGTTTAATATTTTGCCATTGTAGTATCCTTAATATATCAGATTTTATTTTCAGGGCCTTTAAAAATATTTTATCTATAGGCTGGAGAAATGGCTCAGCAGTTAAGGCACTTGCCTGCAAAGCTGAAGGACCCAGGTTCAATTCCCCAGGACCCACATAAGCCAAATGCATAGGGTGGCATATTCATCTGGAGTTTGTTTGCAATGGCTGGAGGCCTTGACATGCCCATTTGCGCCTCTCTCTCTCTCTCCCTCTCTCTCTCTCTCTCCACCTCTTTCTCTCTCAGATAAATAAGTTTTAAAAATTAAAAATATATATATATTTTATTTATGTGTGAGACAGAAAGAAGCAGATAGAGAGAGAGAATGGGTGCACTAGGGCCTCTAGCCATGGTAACCAAACTCCATATGCATGTGCCACCTTGTGCATCTGGCTTACTTGGGTACTGGGGAATTTAACCTGGGCACTTAAGCTTCACAGGCAAGTGTTTTAACCACTAAGCAATCTTTCCAGTCCCATTTTCAGAACTTTTAAACCCCACCCATCCAGAAGAATTTATTCAGTAAGGACAACCTCTTTTGTTTGAATGCAAATGAAGTACTGTATTAAGGTACCATGGTGAAGTGATGAAAGCATGGACTCTGCATATAATTAGATTTATTAATTAAACCCTGGATCAAATTGCTTGTTAGTTATGCAATGTTGTGCAAGTGACTTATCTTTCAAGCATCTCAATTTTATCCTTTATTCTGGAAAGAGGATAGTCCATACTACATAGCACTGTACTTAGAATTAAACAAAATAATGGGTGTAACACTTTTGGTCCATAAGAGGTATTCAACACATGTTGAATTTACTTCTAACCTTTACATGCAATGATTTCAATCTCAGTAAGTTGCTTTGCTTCACAATGGACTTGCCCAATTTATTTGTCAGAAAAAATATGTATAGTGTTAGGTTGCTCAACCAGTATACACCCCATTTGCTGTCACCTTTTAGCTACAAACTTATTTGCAAGGTGCCTTTAGGTCTTGGTTGTTGCATTACAATTCCATTTTCAATTCTGCCTTCTAGCACTCAGTTGGATTCAACTAACAGTGATACTACATTGTTGACTTCTTTTCTGCCTCTATTCATCACCACACTCCATAGATCTTTTTTAGCACCCCCACAACCAGTTATTTCTCTTATTTATTATTTATTTATTGTTAGATTTATATAGTGCTTTCCTCCCTAAAAGCTTAAGGCACTGTACAGACAAGTTAAAAACATGGCCCATTGAACATTACACATCTAAGATAAAATTGAAACTGGTGAATGTAGTGAAGCAAACAGGAATGGAAAATCTGAGGGATAATGAACGATCAGGGAAAAAATAAGAAGGGTATATGCTCAGCTCCATTTTCCTCTTTTGCTATATCACCTTGACATTCTATCCCTGGTGAAGTAGGTTTGTATGTTCAGGTCTCTGATCCAGTCTTAAGGTGCCTGAGGTCGTTGTTCAAAGAAGTGTATTTGTTACCTGTACAGATTTGAATCCACAGAAAGGACAACTGAATGCATTTTTCCTTCCATCACCAAAGTTTAGGTTTGAATTGTAACAGTCTCAGGACCAAATTTTTCCGTGATGAGGATTGTTAATGAGATATAAACTGTTAATGGATAAACTATATTTCATATGGATGGGCTTATTCATTCCATGTTTAACGGTGAGAAACATTGATACGTATAACAGAGTACCTCATCAACTGTGAATTACTAGGAATTTCAACCTAATATTAGTGATAGTGAATTGTAAGTATTCTGAGGTCAAAGTGATAAGAAAGAACAATGATAATAATAACTTTGTTCACCATCCCTTCATCTCGCAATTTGTGGTTTCACCTTACAGGCAGAAGTCAAAAAGATTTGTTGTTTAGCATACAGATCTGGTACAATGGAGAATGTTTAGGGGGCACAGATGATTATGTAAGGTCATGTTTCCTTCACATTGACTTCCTGAGATTACTTGCTTGTGACCAGCACTTAATACCAGTGTTTGAACTAAGTCTTACACAAACATTTCCTTTCCCCACATAGTTTCCTTATAGCACATTAAAATGTACTTTATATGATCAGAGTTTATTATTAATTTTTATTTTTTTAAATTTTTATTTATTTATTTGCAGGCAGAGAGATAGAAGAGAGGCAGACAGACAGAGAATGGGCACACCAGGGCCTCTAGCCACTGCAAACGAACTCCAGAACAATGTGCCCCTCATGCATCTGGCTTATGTGGGTCCTGGAGAATTGAACCAGGATCCTTTGGCTTTGCAAGCAAATGCCTTAACTGCCAAGCCATTTCTCCAGCCCTATTTTATTTTTTAATGTATAATTTTATTATTGACAACTTCTATACTTACAGAAAATAAACCATGATAATTCCTTCCCTTCCCCCACTTTCCCTTTCACAACTCCACTCTCCATCATATCCCCTCCCTCTCTCCATTAGTCTCTCTTTTATTTTGATGCCATCACCTTTTTCTCCTATTATGAGGGTCTTGTGAAGGTATTGCTAGGCACTGTGAAGTCATGGATATTGAGGTCAATTTCTGCCAGGATAGTTGCATTGTAAGGAGTTGTACCCTTCCTTTGGCTCTTACATTCTTTCTGCCACCTCTTCTGCAACAAACTCTGAGCCTTGGAGTGTGTGATAGAGATGTTTCAGTGCTGGACACTCCTCTGTCACTTCTTTTCAGCACTATGCTGACTTTTGGGTCATGCCAATGGTCACTGTCATCTGAAAAGAAAAGCTTTTGTAACCAAAAGTGAGAGTAGCATTAATATAGGACTATGAACATTAAGTGTAGTGCTTACTGGGCAACTTGGTGAGAATAATATATGCATTTAACCAAACAAGAATAGGCTTTATACCTAAGGGTCATAACCTCCCATGCCATAGGCTTTTGATTAGGTTTTTAGTACCTGGCATGTATTCCCTCCCTTAGAGCAGGCCTTTAGTCCAATTAGAGAGTAGTTGGTTTCCCCCAGAGCAGACATGTCACTATTGTACCTGTTCATTTGGCCTGGTTGGCCAAACTTGAGGCTTCCAGTGTCCACTGTTTTCACTGCTGATGACTTCTGTCTCCCATAGTGCTGCATGCAGTGTAGCTTTTTCCAGCTTTCAGTCAGCTGGTCTACAGGGAGAAGGTTTTCAGCCCAGCCCCAGCTTGATTTCTCAGTGACTTCGTTGCTCAGTGATAGGGTCTTACAATCTGTTTCTTGTGGGACACCGAAGGGTCATCGCAATAGCCTGTAATGTTTTGGAGGCAACAGGGACCTTCCTGGCTAACAACTCAATGGAAGGTATCCCATCTCTGACACTGAAAATTTTCTACTAGCGTTCTATGGCTTCTGGATGTGCCATTATTCAAATTCATTTTTATTTTGATTAGCTTTAATATTTATCCCATAGAGGATAAAATCAACTCAGATAATTCAATAGCTCATTAGCAGATTAGCTGGAGAAACATTTAGAATTAATTTTTCCTCTCGTTCTTGTTACCATGATTGAGGGCAAGACAACTTTGACTTTATTCATGATTCACAATGGGTTGGGGGCTCTCGGGTTTTGAAATTTATTTCATTAAGCTGGACATTGGATAAGGTTTTTATTTGTGTGTATGTGGGGAGAGAATTTTACTTGAAAGGAATATATTGTGACACTGTTCAGAAAATACAAATCAAATTCATTTCCAAAAGCCAAACAGATTTTCTATAAGCATATATACTGTGACAAAAGCCCTGGATTTAGATCTTCATCTAGATAGTCTTAAATCTAGCCCTCATTTTGTTTCCTGTCTGCTGGAGTCCAGTATCCTAATAGTGCTCTCTGTAGTATCTTGTCCCTTCAGGAAAAATCATTGAGGCTCTTATAATTTGGTAACAGTCCCAAAGGGCATTCTTCTCTTAAACAGTCACAGTATTTGTAATTGTGTTTTCAAGTTTTGGCTGTTTTATGAATTTTAAAACAGATTGTTTTTGGAAGAAAGTTGAGGCATGTTCTATGTGACAGTTTAATTTTATTGTAAAATTTATATAATATTTAATATGGTAGTCTCATTATCTCTTTGGATTAAGTAAAAATAAGTTATTCCCTTTACACCTTCTAATAGTATAAATCCAAATAACTGCATTTCAAAAGAAATAAGATACAGGGAACAGATATAAGCCAGAAATGATTGTTTTATTATCTGTTATAAGTGCTATTTTGTACTAATTGTTGTGTGTCATATATCTTTGAAAAACACAGAGATAGTCTCATACTAAATGAAAAAAAAACAAATCACTGAGTTATCCTTTTCATTAGTAAACTATGAATGTATCATGTACCAATATTATAGAATGTTTTAGAACATATTTTCTGTTAAAAGCATTTTCTTCTAGCCCAAAGAATTTTTATGTCCTTCTCCCCTTTCATGATTTATTTTCATAAAACACCCACCTAACAATTATTTTTCCCTTTTTTGATAGATTTTTCTTACCTAGTAGAGTTCATTTGTGTGGCCTAATTCTACTCAGGTATAAGCTCTTAGCATCTCCTGTGATAAATCAGGCTAGAGTGTTACAAGTGAGTTGACTCATACTCTAGGCTAGGGCTAAAGCAATGTGTACTTTTTGTCTTTCTGATTGTTACCTATTGTCCTGGAGTCAAATTATGTCAAATCACCTCTGTAGTGATCTACAAAGATCAACCAGGATTTGTCAGATAAGCTTCCAAGAACTAATCTACATAGGACTGAATATGGATGTAAAGACCCTATCACTGTCAACAAAGTCTCCCAAGCAGATTTTAGCATTACTGAAGAACTGCTATTTAGATGAAACAGGCAGCAGAGAATGGGAAATAACTTCTGGTTTTGTAAATGGCAATGCAATTGTAGATGACAAATCCTTGCCCTGCCAGCCTAATTAAAAATAATTATATTCATGTCTTTTCTATCAACATATCTATAATTATTCTGGCTCTTAAGGGGAAAATTCTAGTAATGGTCATGTAGATTTTGAGCTAAAAATGGCATCTGGCCCACTAAAATGCTAATAAAGAAGCAGATTAACTAACAGGAGTTTACAAAAAAAAGGAAAATTGAGGGGAAATAATTTTTCTGGAACTAAATTGAAATTTTAGTAGTTTTAAAGAATAAGACTTGTATATAATCTAAAAGTTCTTGAACCAGCAGTCCCTAACATAAATGAATAAAGATATTTTTTTTCAGTTTTAGCCTGACATTGTAGTCCAGGGTTTCTATCCAACCAGACACCTGAATGGTTGCCTGAATGATTTAAAAAAAAAAGTAACAACAAACAAATAAAACCAAAATTGTTTTATAAAATCATTATAAACAGTATGATATAAATAATATAATATAAATAAGGGATCCCAAATAAATATAAGTTCCAACTACAGACACTAAACTATTAGTGAATAGTTTTTCAGCTGTCTTCTATGCAAATACATGCATGGATATGACTTGCTGATATGACTGACTTGCTACTCATTCTGTAGCAAGGCTGGTCTCAAACACACAACAATCTTCCTCCCTTAGCTTCTGGAGTGTTAGGATTAAAGAAATGAGTCACCACACCCAGGTAAAAATGTCTCTTAAATGACTTCATGCCATACATGTTGTAATGTTTTTTGTTGTTGTTTTGCACTCAGTACTAATTGTAGACTGGATATAGTTTCATATCAACAAATAAAATCCACCTGAACATTGTAATTTCTAAGTATGATAAATTATAACTTTGTCAACCATTGCATTCCTCTCATCCTTTCTTCTCATTCCCTCATCCTCCTATACCTCAAAAAATTTTAAATTTCCCTTTGTTTTCCTGTTCTCCTTCCCTACATATCTTTTTTTTTTCCTTTCCTCTACCTCTCCCTATACATATGTGTGTATATGTGTGTTTGTAAATACATACATCTATATTATTTTTCGTTTTGGTTTAATTATTCACTAATGACACATGAGTGAAGCTGAATGATACTGAGTTCCTCTGATAATTAGTGAGAGGCCCTATGAAAAGGAAAAGAAAAAAGAAAACTT
Organism: Orientallactaga sibirica; assembly: GCA_036365145.1. NCBI lineage: Eukaryota > Metazoa > Chordata > Mammalia > Rodentia > Dipodidae > Orientallactaga > Orientallactaga sibirica. The sequence goes on along the minus strand of JAEOAD010002326.1, from coordinate 981,825 downwards.
CCTTTATCAGTAAATCTACAAGAGCTATATTTTAACAAACACTAAATACTAATTTCAATGGATGAAAAGTCATTAAGTCTTTCAGATAGGGAAGATCATTGAGTTAACATAATGGTATTTAAATTGGCTTGCATAAGCAAGTTAATACATTGAATTAGGAAAGAATAAAATATGGCCTGGGCTTGGTGGTGCATGCCTTTAATCCCAGTGCTCTGGAGTCAGAGGTTGGATGATCACTGTGAGTTCAAGGCCACCCTGAGACTATATAGTGACCTCCAGGTCAGCCTTGTCTAGAGCAAGACCATGCCTCAAACACACAAACAAGCAAAATTAAAATATGGATGTTACCAGTAATAGTTGTACTAAGCCTAAAACTTGACTTCAGTTTATGAGTACAAACCAAAGAAGGTTCTCTGTGGATCATTTGCTACGTGATGAGCTAGACAAGGACCACAAACAGTCCAGGTGGGCAATGCCCATATGAAATGGACAGAGGGACATAGTAGTGAGGAAGGAATAGAAATTTCTGGAGTCTAGAGTGGACTCTACAATATGGCTGCCAAGAGTTACTGCTTCTCAATTCCTATTGTAACAAAGTAAGAACTTGCTAATTTTTTTTGGTTTTCAAGAAGCTTGAAATGATGACTTTTATAACTTCTGGTATGTTTATTTAGCAGTTCTGCTATTGAAAGGAATTGCTTGAATTTATCTTGGAGATTTGTTAAATACATTTGTGCTCCCCCCAGATAGGGCTCCAATGACAGACCAATGTAACAACTCCACTGAAGTCCAACTTGATGAACCCATGAGTTTATTGGGGTTCCTTATAGAGCATGGACAAGGGGTTACATACAGGAGCATAAGTGACTCCAAAGCAGCCCTATCACTGAAAATACTCATCCTGGTGTGGATGACCTTCCATGTAAAGACATAAATGGAATCCTTCCTTCAGTTAATCTTCCACACACATATACTATAACATGCAGTTGAGGAGGTATTACAAACAGCTGGCACATAAATGTGGGAGGGGCACAAGGCAGAGGCTAAGATGGCAGTTGATGTTCTGATGATCTTCCCCATGCCCTCCTTCTATCAGAGAACATCAACAGGCCCAATTTTGGGTGTGTCTTCAAGTAGTCACAGCTATTCTTTTGCTTTGCTCAGAGGAAGCACTCTACAACAGAAGGTCATTGTCTCTGACCTGGGCTGAACCGCATTACAAAAGGAAGGAAAAGATGATGATTTCTATCCTTGAAGTATGGGACACATGCAAACTATGTAGCAATCCATTGTACAACTTTTATATTGTTAGCTGACTATGCTAAAATGTTGAAAGGCTACTGGAGTTGTGAATGAAACGAAGGTCAGGACAAGTTAATCTGAATTGGTGTCGTAGAGTCAATGATTATTCAACAGAATGTAGGTTTAGAGGACATTGTCTTGGAAATAGCATGATTCATGTCTGAGGCAACTTGTATACCTAGAAAAGTCCAAATCTATTTTTGTAGGTATTGCTTTAGCTGTGTTACATAGGGACAAAGGGAAGCTTGGTATAGCACCCATAAGCCCACTACAAATAGCATACCTCTTCCAGCAAGGCTTGAGTCACCAAGTTGCCACCAGCTGGGGACCTAGCATTCAGAACACTTAAGTTTAAGGGAACATGTAATTCAAACCATCGCTTTCTAATCCTGGCCTTCATAAACTGATCTCCAGGTCCATTGATTTTCTGACAACTGATGTGATTTTATTGCTCTTTATGAATGTAAAAAATGCATTATGCATCTATATCAAGTTTTCTTCATCAATTAGTCTCTCTTTAGATTCCTGAGTATTCATGTGAGCCAGATGGACAAGGCGGCACATGTCTCTGGAGTTAGTTTGCACTGGCTAGAAGCCCTGACACAACCATTCTCTCCATCTTTCAAATAAATGAATAAGCAAAATATTTCTTAAACAGAACCAAAAGTAAAAGTAGAAGATGGGTAAATCCTTTGAGAAGGTTTTGATCTGTACTGACTTGAGATTTTGAATATTGAATTCCCATGGATTCATTTGGTAAACAACTTCGGTAGTACTTAGCAGCACAGATCCCATTCCTAGACATTGGGAACATGGCCCTTCTGATTTGTTTTAAACAATAACAACCTTAGTGTGATGTCTTGGACTTTTACAATAAAGCAACTATCTCCAGGGAGGACTATTTTCATGATTTCTATTTGGTAAGAATCCATATATTTGTACAAAGTGAACTAAATATGAAGTGGTTTTGCTTAGGGAGGTCAGTCTTAATGGCCGTGCATGTGTGTGTGGCAATGTATTTAATGGCAGCTTCCCATAACTTTAGCATGGTTAATGGCTTTGCACTGCTTTACTCTGACCTTCAAATCTGCAACCTTTGTATTAATTACACAGAGGCTTTATTCACATCCAAGAATTTTTATCTCATTTTTATTTCATATTGTTGGGGTTATAGTGGGGTAACCTTTGGTATAATGTGGGAACACTCAGCACATCCTGAAAGGAGGCAAGCATTCAAGGCCAACTGGGTTGAAAAGAGTTTTTTTTTTTTTTTTTCTCTAGATTGAATCTGTGGCAGTAAATTTGAGACTCATATTGTGTGGTATTGCAAAGAGACTGATTTATGTCTTGTTGAATTATCTGTATCCCCTGTTGATTGATCAAAAGGAAATGGGGGTTGCAGCACTAATACATACACTCCAACATTCTTTCTTCAGCCAGGGTTGCAACTACATGCCAAGCACAGGCTGCAAATTACTTTTTGCTTGTTTTGATCTACTTAAAGAAATTGCTTTGTGTTGCTAAAGAATAGCTGACCCCATCATCCTAGTCACATTTTATCCTTGAATAATGAAGAAAAAAATCTCCCTGCAGTAAATGTTCAGTTTATGCTGTTTTTTCTCACTTCCAAAAGAAAAAAAAAAAGCTTTATGAAATAATGATGCTATCTTCAGCTGAACATAAGGGTTTGTCCTTAATGTCTTAATCAATAGTAAGAGTTAGGAAGGTCAGCTCATCCTTAAACTAAAGCTAGAATCAGCTGTCCAGAACAGAAATGAAATCTGGCAAAGAAGGCTGCAGGCTCATCTAGCAGCTCCAGGTCTCTATCTCACATGGATGCTTTAATGGTTGCTTTTCACGATTTATCTTTCACATCTTGACTAAGTATCTTCAGAACTTATATAATCTACCTATGGACTCCTTTAAACCTCCATTGGTATTTCTATTTCAATTATTTTTCTCAAAACTGTGAGTAATAGTTTGAGGGGTGCAGATACTCGTTTCTGAAATTCAGAATGACATTTATTAATTTATTCATACAATCAGGCAGTCCTTTGGCAAAAGTTTTATGCACCTGTTATATTCCATGCATTGGGATAAACATCGGGGATACAAATAGACTTATAATCTAGGTGTAATAAACTCTCCATAGGCCAACTTAATTTCCATGCAAAAATCAATCTCACTTTTTCCTGTATTAAATTAACCTAAAATGCTAAATTCAGCTGCCTTGCTCATTATATACTGATTGATTCCTTTTTATTTATTCTGAGATTGTGGTACAGTATGAATTCAAGTTCAAGTTCTCGTTCTGATGTTTATCAACAATTGGATAAGTCACTCCACCTTACTTATTCTCCTTACCTGCATTTCCTTACCTTTAAAGAATGGATAACAATAGTCCTGTCTGATAGGCTTGTTGTGAGAATTTCATGATGCATAAATACATATTAGATACTATTGTTTCTTTTAACTTTGAAAGAAAATCATTTTATTTCTCTATTTTTCATAGGAACTGAGGAAAAAATGAAAGGTAAGGCAAACAAATGGTGAATACTTGTTTCTTCTCTTTTTAGAAAAGTACAAAATTGGAAAATATACAAGAAAATTGATGTTATTTTACAATTCTATTTGTTTTAAAATAAGGACACTTTGTGATGATGTCTAGCTCACTAACAGAACTTCAAAGTTTTTATAGAAATTCACCACTTGTGCTTTAACTCTTGCTATACTAAGGCCAATTTCATCATTATTTTCATTTCAAAATCAGATTGCTTGTCTAACTGCCCAAACTGCTGTCACCTCACAACTTAAATGCACCTTTTAAGCCCTGAGAGAAACATGAGTGATGTGTTTTGTAAAAACAAAATTTGCCAGAGCTTTGAAAATAATCCTTTCTACCTCCCTTCCCAAGGATTTTTCCTTTAACAAGATACTTTCATGAATCATAATGTCTACTGATGAAAAGTGACTATTATCTCATTTTAAAGGAGCTATGAAATGTACCATTATTTTATAGACAGTCAGTGGCTTTTGGGTGATGTCAACATAATTATCAAGGTAGCAATTTTCTTACACTTTATAAACTGCATCACACACATTCCCTAAAGCCACAGTCAAGTCCTGGAGAATAGTATGTGTACCTAATGAAGTTGTTGAATTTCATATGAAAGAATGTTATTTATCTGGCAATTTCTCCTAAAAATTAATGTTCTCAGAGCTGATTATATGACCTTGATATCTTATAGTATTAATGAGTTTCCTAAAGGTTGCTTTGGGATAACAAAAATTATACATATTTCTTGTTGGAAATTTTATCATAATTCTCAATAATAGTTCACACACAATTTCAACATAATATCTTTGGGTTCAGACCAGATATTCATTATTATAGATCTATTTTTAGGTATAAGTTAATACATAAATGCAATCTTTTGGTTGTCTTTTTCAGAAACTGTATTGCTTGAAGATAGACATCAAATGAAACCATAGGCCATATCCTCATATGATAAAATATCAAGGACTATCTAAACTATAAAGTTAAGCAGGTCAAATAAGTACTTATGTTAAAGACAAGTCACATCTTGGCTTCTGTAATTAATTTTGCAAAATTTCCCAAATCTTAGTTTTATTCATGTTCCAGTGAATATCTTTTTCATAGCTCTGTTTACCACTTTGGATCACTCTGATTTTGCATCACTAGTAGGTTGCCTTAACAGATTTTAACATTAAAGTTTATATTAGCTTAATATTTTATTTTAACAAATCTCTTAGAATAGTATAGCATTCATGTGGGTGCTATGGCTAGTGACTTTGAGGTTGACTCCTATATTTGTGACCAATGACTCATATCTTTTAAAAAGTATATATATGTGTGTGTGTATATGTGTGTGTATCATTGAGTCCACTTGTCTCATATGACTGCTATGGTTAACATGAAAATATCAATATAAAGGACCTAAAATGGTGCTTACTGTACATTTTAGTACTTATTCATTTAGTAATTATTCATTGGTAGATATTTTTATTATTATTTTAAATTCAAATTGGTTTCAAAATTCTATGCCATAAAAAAAAATATTTCTCCCCCCAGCAAGTTGGAAAATTGTAAAATGTTCAGCATGCACAGTTGATCAAAATTGGCACAGCTGAGCACAAATAATTATTATGGCTCCTCTGTAAGATATATACACATTTCTTGGTTCCCTGAATAGCAAACAATGAAAAACAAAAATTCAGAGACTACCTTCAGTTACCTTACTGTATAAGCCTCCAGGAATACAATGAGGAACTCAAGTACCTAGTTAGAATTTACAGTTGCCAGTAAATAGTTGGCTAGCATAAACTTGAATGTCCTGTGATAGGCACAGTTACAATTTTTCAGAATGGTCATGCATAAAATAAATGCATTTTATAGGACAATGTGACTGTAGGTTGTGCACATCATCTCAATCATGTTTGTTACTTAATATGAATTATAAATGCTTGAAACATTCTGTTTTATCAGTCTTAATGTAGTGGCTCAGAAAAAAATGAAAAAAAAAAGAAAAATGAAAGCAAAGCCCCTACCCATCTATTAAAACACTGCAAGCAGCAGTGATGGCTAGCCATGTCTAATAATCCATCATGGTACCCTACCTATCAGCTGTAAAGCTGTCATCCATAAAAGGTTATTAGAGCACAAATGTGGTTGATTGTTCATACTAGTGTGTTAAGGTGCCTTCAATGATAGAGTATTGTAGGGGCTCACACAATTGGGACTCCCTATTCACGTTAAGGTCATAAGGGATTTTTTTTGCAAGACTTTGAGTGAGAGAAACAATTGTGTGTGTGTGTGTGTGTGTGTGTGAGAGAGAGAGAGAGAGAGAGAGAGAGAAGCAGAGAGGCAGAGGGACAGACACACAGAGAGAACAAAAAAAAGATTGATCATGCAAGAGATTTAAGAGACTTAAGGCTAGGACAGTGTCCTGTGGCCTGCTTTAGTTCCCCTTTTGTCCCAAGAAACAAGCACAGTTCTTGCCCTACAATGTGCATAAAAGAATGTTTTGTGAAAAGGTTAACTGATGTATCCTTCTGTCTAAGTTATAGGTTAGAGGGCTGGGCAGTAGTGCTCTTTCTACTGGCATTTTTGGAATGAGCATTTTCTGACTCCTCTATAGTCCCATGGGATGGATAAACACTGTAGCAGTTTCCTATTCATGTCCCCTACTACCTTCTTGGAGGTCTTAAAATTCACAACTCTTAACTATCAGGGAAAGAAAAAGAAGCTAAGAGCTCAGATAGGAGCTCTTCCCTCTACATTTTATAGATGAAATATTTAGTGTTTTAAATTAAACATGCCTAAAAATCTTATCCCAGAGAGACTTTCACAACCATCCTGCTTACAGAACTCTAACCTTGAAACTGAATTTGCATATGAATCAAGGTCAGTCTGTTGAGTTTCTTTAACCCACATAAAAATTCAAAATTTCAACCTCATGGCACAGCAGGGGACTGCATATAGCTTGGGAGTGGAGATCACCAGGGGGGTGGCATTTAGGGAACTAGTGCAAAAACTGCATGACATTTGAGATTGATAAATTAAGGCTACTTCTATCCAGATTGGGAATTAAATAAGTGCCACTGAAAAAAAAATCATACTTGGAAGCTGCTGAACACAGCAAATCAAAACATAACTTATGTTGGTAAAAACATAGTGTTTAAAGAAATCTAGTATTATACTCTATTTTGCAGTTGGCTAATATATATATATATATATATATATATATATATATATATATATATATATATATATAAACTGCATATATATATATATACATTACAAGATGGCGCTGGCTCCTCCATATTAGACAGTGCCTTGGCGCCAACCGTGTCTAAGGTATGCGACATGCGCTTTCACGCAACCTGTCCCAAGCCTATCCTACGTGGCACCTGGTGATGGCAAGCTGGTCGCAACCAATCAGTAAACGCCTTGTAGTAGTACACTCTATAAAAGCAGCTGCAGATTTGGGCCCCGGCCCTCCGCCATCAGCTCATCTGTTAACCAAGTGCTCTCCAATAAAAGTGTGACACAAGAAGGATCTTCGTTTGTGGCTGTTTCTTTCCTGCTGGTTGGGAAGGGTCGCTACAAAGTGGTGCCGAAAGCCGGGGACGCCGGACCTTTCAAAGACGCCAGGCGGAGGGCCGAAGAAGATTCAGAACTTGACACACGGAGAGGTAGACGTCGGTAAGTCATCCCCGGCTTTGTTCTCTGATGGATTTTTGACTGACCCTGGCTTTCCTCGCCTGTTTTTGTCTGTTTTGTTTGGGGTTTTATAGCGATAATCATGCGGAAATAATTGGGGAGGGGCAAAGAGCTTTAGCCCAACATCAGGACAGTCTTTCAGAGTCAGATACTAGCGGGGACTCACATGCTAGGCCTAGGAAGAAACAAAAGGGAAAAATAGGATCCAGTCAAAAAAGAGAAAAAAAAAAAAAAAAAGGAAAAAAGTCTAAAGGAAAAACTTGAGGAGATAGGCGAGGCTCATTCATGCCCGCCCCCTCGGAAGGGGCAGAGAGGCCCCGGAGGATCGTATCCTGCATTAGAGGAGACTTTAAACGCTTTGCCTCCTCATTTAAATAAAGACTCCGTCCCAAACTTCAACATCTCTTGTTCTTTTCTCTTTCCTCATTTTTTTGTTTCCGACAGACTGCTTCTGCGGTGCCGCCATTTTTGTCCTGCCCCCTCATTTAAGTGGGGGCGCCATCTTAAAAGCACCACGTGGGCAAACCTAAAAAAGAAACTCACCACGTGGGTAGACCTAAAAAGATGCTTATGTTGTACTCATATATATTACTATTAAACAAAAAAAACCTCCATGGCTCTTGGGACAAAACTTTTGTTTTAGCCCCATGGATTAATTCAGTCCTCCTTGCCTTAATTGCCAACCTTAAAGGCTTTTCCAGGAAAAAGTTCATTTTTGCCCTTAAAAAAACTCTCCTTTCTCCCAAGGACCCAAGCAAATACAAACAGGCAGCTATCCTTTCAGCTCTTTTCAGCCCCTAACTACTGCCTAAGGCAAATGTGCTCAAAGCCCTGGTGAAGGACAGCTCCTCCATAAGCTTTCTGTGAATGTAAACTGTGATCAAATACAAACCGAGGTTAACTTTCCTCACTGGCGTGGAGCACAAGTCACTGGTCCGCCAGGCTCCACCGACATTCCTGCGGGGGAGCGGGCCGCGAATGGGACAACTCCAGCCCCGGCCCGAGCACTGCCCCGAGCCTCACTGGCTGCGCCGCCCGCACCTCCAGGCGTCATTTTTGGTCACTTTTGTCAACTTGCTTTAAAAATATCTTAGGAACAGGCGGGCGGTCCGCCATGAGGCCATGAGGCGAGCCGCTGCCGTCTCCACCCCTTTGCCTCTAGACGCTCCTCTATGCTCTTAACTAAGTGTCCCACGGGGCCCAAAGTATTTACTTTTAAAAAAAAAAAAAACAGCTGGAGACATTCATATTGCCCTGCTAGAGGTAAAAAATCCTATTTTTCAAGTCTATATGGCTATATCCTACACACCATTGTCCCACCCTTCGCTGCCTTCCCATTAACATAAAGATAAAAAAATGCCTTAATTGTTAAACACTTGCCTGTAGAGCCTAAGGACCCTGATTCGAGGCTCAATTCTCCAGTACCCATGTAAACAGTGGCTGGAGGCAGATAATGAAAGTAGTTCAGAATCTAAATCACAACAGGAGGAGGAGATATTTAAAAAAAAAAAAAAAAAAAAAAAAAAAAAAGTCAACCAGAGGTGATCCGCAGGGGCGGGGGCTGGCAGGCACATTTGTTGCCGCCGCGGCGCCCTCTGCTGGGGATGAATAAAGTTCTGTATACATAGATCACAAAAAAGGTCAAAAATGAGGTAGGGCCGGGCGCGGTGGCACGTGCCTGTAGTCCCAGCTACTCGGGAGGCTGAGACAGGAGGATCGCTGTGAGTTCAAACCCACCCTGAGACTAAATAGTGAATTCCAGGTCAGCCTGGGCTAATGCGAGACCCTACCTTGAAACTTTTTGTTGTTGTTTTGTTTTGTTTTTAGAGGTGGGGTGTCACTTTAGCCCAGGCTAACCTGGAATTCACTGTGTCTTCCAGACTGGCCTCAAACTCACAGTGATCTTTCTGCCTCAGGCTTCCAAGTATTGGGATTAAAGGCATGAGCTACCACTCTAGGCTCCTTTTCTTTTTATAAATGTGCTGTTGAAGCGAGCACTCTATTCCTTTTTTATTTAAATGTGCTCATGCCTAAAGTCATAATTTTCAAAATGTGATGTTAGATTACTTCTGTTTTGATTTTGTTAGGGATAAGTGTATATCCAGAAATCTTAGGAGTATAACCATTGTTTATACAAAAATATTTTGGGAAAGGGGAAAAAAATGCAGGCTATTAAATTTAGAGATTAGCATTGTAATGTTAAGTCCTCATAAGAGGAGTTCTGTTTGTTTTTTTATACTGGGCTAGGGATTACACCCAGGACTTTGAAGGATGAATGGTAGACAAGTGCATTGTCATTAAGCTATAGCACCAGCCTCTAGAATTTTTAAAATGATTGTTGGGTCTCAAAGCCAGAGATGGAGATTCACTGGGTTGAGGTAGCTTTGTCAGGTTCTTAACTTGCAGCTAGAAGCAAAAAAATTTCAAATGTGAGGTTAAAATGTCTATCAAGGGTTTTGAGTGCCTTAAAATTGCTAAACAGCCAGGTGTGGTGACACACACCTTTAATCTTAGCCCTCAGGAGGCAGAGGTGAGAGGATCATTGTTCAAGGTCAAGCTGAGACTACTTTTCTGCCCTCCCCTCATGTGGGTGTTAATCCCCGAGGCCTCCGTCCTGGTGATCTTTGGCAAATGGATGTAACTCATCTCCCTGAGTTTGGAAGGTTAAAATATTTACATATCTCAATAAATACTTGCTCGGGAGTTATCTTCGCCTCGCCGTTGGCGGATAAAAAGGCTTCTCATGTAAAAACCCACTGCCTGAAAGCCTGGGCACCATCTAAAAGCTGATAATGGCCCGGCATATACATCTACTGGTTTTCGGGCCTTTTGTGCGCAGATGCAAGTTGCCCACACCACTGGCCTGCCTTATAACCCACAAGGCCAAGACATTGTGGAGAGAGCCAATAAGAGTATCAAAGCCATCTTATTTAAACAAAAGAGGGGGATAACAGAAGATGCAACCCCTAGCCTCTTCACCCTTAATTTTTTAATTTTGGACAATAATGATAAGTCTGCAGCTAACAGGCACAGTCAAAATGTGGCCCAGGCACCCAGGAAAGTAGTGATGTGGAAAGATGTCCTAGATAACAAATAGAAAGGACCGGATCTTGTTAAGATCCAGGGGAGCTGTTTGTGTTTTTCCACAGGACCAGCAGTCGCTCCACTGGGTTCCAAGCCGGTTGATGAGAACAGTCCATCCTTCCTCAGGAAAGCAGAACAATTTTGTCAGCCTTCCCGAAGCCGATGCCAGTTCCTCATCAAGCGTCTGTGTTTCCACGTTTCTTCACCACGAATAAGGAACTAGGCCTCCCTTCCCTTCAGGAGGACCAACTCTTTGTTTTACTTTGCAGTGGAATCAGACTGATGACTCTTGTATAAGACTTTGTCAGCAGAGTTTTGCCTGGTTTGAAGGGGAACTCTGGCCATGGTCAGAGTGCCAGAGCATTTCGGTCGCCTGGGCTGATGCAAATCATCTCTTCACCATATCGCCAGTTATGAGGGGTCCCCCGCCTAGGTCAGGGGCATGGTCGGAGGGACTCTTTCTTCAAGATTCCAGAATTAATCCATTTTCAAAGTGGGTGCTGTGTGCTGGGGGGTCAATGGTTCCTGTACGGATGTGTCTCCATTGGTTTTGCTGTTGGGGTGGGACTGTTTGCTGCTTGCTGTATAGGAGGATGTCTGCTGTGTCTATGGTTGATCTGCCGCCTGCGAGCCCAGACCAGGCGGGACAAGGTGGTCATTTCTCAGGCACTAGCTGCATTGGAGTGTGGGTCCTCCCCCCACAGACAGATTTGGCTGTCGGCCCTAAAGAGCACCTAGTTTCCCCTGGCCCTTGCACCCTTAGGGCTTGAAGTGCCCATTGCACAAGGATGGGCAGAGGATTGGTGTTGGGAGCACGGCATTCATCACGCTCAGGATGCGAGACAAAGTACTGCACGTGGGGCGAGCTCTTAGCAGCTTCCATGGAGGGCATGTCTGATTGCATATGGGTTGGTACTGTAATCCCATCTCTGAGAAAAGGTACTAGACGGGTGTGACACCAGCCTGGCTGGCCACTAGGTCTGGGGTCATCACAATGTCCTCTCGAGCATCAGAGATCAGACCTCTACCCTCGCCTGTTGCGTTTAAACAAGAAGGGGGAACTGCAGGGAGCCGTAAGCAGTCGCCATTACAAGATGGCGCTGGCTCCTCCATATTAGACAGTGCCTTGGCGCCAACCGTGTCTAAGGTATGCGCATGCGCTTGACGCAACCTGTCCCAAGCCTATCCCGTGGCACCTGGTGATGGCAAGCTGGTCGCAACCAATCAGTAAACGCCTTGTAGCAGTACACTCTATAAAAGCAGCTGCAGATTTGGGCTGCCCTCCGCCATCAGCTCATCTGTTAACCATCAGCTGCAGATTTGGGCCCTTTTACTTTTTATATTTTGATAACAGTTAAGCCCTATAAAGTATTGTTAACGCCATCAGCTCATCTGTTATCTCCAATAAAAGTGTGACACAAGAAGGACTTCTTTCTGCCTAAGAAAGTGACTTTGAATTTTGGCCTCAAACATTTTTGCTAAGACGTTAGCTGTCATGAGTAATACTTTTGAATCTGAAGGCAATACGTTCTTCCTCCTCTGAGGGTACTTTCACTTTTTTGTATTTGCCTTTGATTTTCAGTAGTTTTATGGTTATATCCCGTAGTATTGTTTTCTTTATATTTAAACTTCTTGAGGTTTAATGAGCCTGTTGAAGTTGTGAGTCTTTAGATTCTATAGAAAAAAATAGAACCGAATATTACTTCTGATTGATTGTTCTTTTCCACAAAATCCTCCAATCACATCTATGTTATAGAATTTCATCTGTTAAACTTTTGTCTGTAGCCCACGACCTCATTGTTATTCTTGTTTATCAACTCTGAGTAAGCCATTTCCTTCTGCTTGGCTTCTCCCATAATCTTGCCCTTCTTGAAAAACTGGCAAGTGTCCATATGAGGAAAACAGTGTGCAGAGAGGTAAGCTCATCATGTGTTTTTGTTACCTTTGCAGACTTGGCCACTTAGTTCCTGTTTGACTAGAAAGTAACCTATGCCTCCAAACAATGGTTTTGATATTGTCTTGCATTTTAAGTTTTATTTTTATTTAAATATATTTCTCTATTTTTGAATATCTGTTCTTTAATATAATGGTTCTCCTGAAATGAAGACCTAGAAACAGAACTATTATTATAAGCAATAGTTTGAGACAAACTTTTGACTGTATGTTAGATGAGTTTGTGTGCATTTTGGATAGGAACTACCTTCTTGCTACCAGGTTGAAGAATACCCAATGTTTTATTGCCTGAATATATTTTTCTCTGTGGCAGAGGTGTGGCAGCATTGCTCTCATGCCTGAAATGTTCTCTGTTTCATCTAATTAAGGTACTCTACTTTCATTTTCCAATAATGTTATCTGTGTGGGTTTTATATTTCCTAATAGTTCTCTCAAGGGATTCCCATAAAAGACTGGAGTTATTAGGTTTATTTTGTTTTGATTTTTTTGTTTTAATTTTTATAATAATTTTATTGGGAATATAAAATAAATATGAAAATATTGTAAAAAGTCATATTCCTATTAGGTTATCCTCTCATGTCCCCTATTCTCCTGCCTTCATTTCACTGAGGGCCCTCCATAATAGGGTGTGTCACTGTTGGGTCATGAATAAACAGCTATTTTCTGTGGGGAGGACCTTGCATCACAGTACACTTTCACACCCTGTGGGCTCTTGCATCTTTTCTGCTACCCTTTTGCAATGTTTCTTTTCTTTAATGCAGGGTCCTACTAGAGCCTAGGCTGACCTGGAACTCATTCTGTAGTTTAGGCTGGCTCCAACCCCTGGCAATTTTCCTACCTCAGCCACGCAAGTGCTGGGATTAAAGTCATAGCCCACTATACCCAGCTTCAGGTTTGTTTATATGATGATAGTGACTGGGTAAACAAGAGAAAAATTTGCAAAATCTCTTGAGAATCCAGATCAGAATTTGCAAAGCTTCACTTCTGCTTCATGATATTGGCCAAAATAATCATAAATCCAGACCCAATTCAAAAGGAGTAGACTCCTGTTGAATGGAGGATTGCAAAGAAATGTGGCCAGTTTGTCCATTTCTGCTAATCGTTTAACAAGCCAGTATTGTTCAGAAACAGCAACATATGATAATATATATGGAAGGATTCACTGAGGAAAATTCCCAAGGGTAAAGGTGGTGAGGGTGTCAGAGACACCAAGGAAACCACATTTCACGCTATAAGACCACATTACTGACCTGGTGCCTATGAAGGAGAGTAAAGGATGAAAGATTGAGTAGAAATAGCCTTATATCACAACACAAAATATTTGAAAACTCAGCAAAAATTCATGGAATTCTATTAGTGTCCTTAGCTTCCTGTTACTCTATTAATTTCCTTTTTCTCTTTCCTTCCTTCCTCCCTTCCTTCTTTCCTTCCTTCCTTCCTTCCTTCCTTCCTTCCTTCCTTCCTTCCTTCCTTCCTTCTTCTTTCTTTCTTTCTTTCTTTCTTTCTTTCTTTCTTTCTTTCTTTCTTTCTTTTTTTCTTTCTTCTTCTTTTTGGTGTTTTCAAGGTAAAAGGTCTTACTCTAGCCCAGGCTGACCTGGAATTCACTCTAGCTCCAGGCTGGCCTTGACATCATAGTGATCCTCCTACCTCTGCCTCCTGAGTGCTGAGATTAAAGGTGTATGCCGCCATGCCCAGCTTCTCTGTTCTTCTGTTCTTTATCTTTTTCAGCTTATAGATGTTGGAAAATATCCTGCTGACTATTTGTCTATATATGTTTGTTACATAATTAATCATTGACCATTTCCCAAACTCCTTATATGAAAATCCCCTTTTTCTGCCCTTTATTGTTTCTGATTGTTTTTATCTTTGTGGCCTTCTATATATATATTTTTTGAGATAAACTTTGTCTTGTCTAGGATTTTTCATCAAATATGTATTAATGAGTTCAGGTCTATGTCCACCTCTCCTACATCATCCTTGGTCCAACAATGACTTTATTAATCATGCATGTGCTGCAATTAGGAGTGCAATCCTGATGACTTCAATGAAAGGTGTTGTCCTTGTATACTGTGGGGCATGATCTTTTCTGTATCTTCTGACCTTCCACAATAAAGTCATACTAGCTTCTACACCATCATGGGATATTTGACCTATTTGATCAGAGGGGTCACTTGTGTATTTCCATTTCACTTAGCATATGCCACTCCTTTCTTCAGACTTCTATGAGCTATACTAACAATATGTTTTCTCCAATATGTACTGTGGATGTTTGAATCAAATGTTTCTCCATATATAAACTCATGGGTTCTGAATGCTTTGTCCCCAATTGGTGAACACTGGGGATTTGGTGGGCTTAGGGGCATTATAGCCAGCTTCACATTACCAGAATTTAGCTTACTCTTTTGCTGCTGTTTTCCACCTGCTTTAGCAGAAGTGATGTCTAGCCTCTGTACATACCATGCTCTCTGTTGCATCCTGAAGATTCTCCTTGGGACTGTAAGTTAAAATTAAAAACTTTCCTCCTGTAAGCTGCATTTCATCAGGTGCTTTGTCTGAGCCAAAAGAAGGTGACCACAACATGTTGGGTTCTGGCTAGATATCTGGTTAAACCCCATATGTATTGGCATTTTGTTGCTGTGGAAAGTAACATTTAAATTATTAGTCACAATTTAAAAGGAGTAAACATTTGTTTTGGCTTATAGTTTTAGATGTTTCAGTACATGTTCAGATGGATTCATTGTGTTGGACCTGAGGTGAGGCACAGTATGATGAGAACACGAGCATGTGGCAGAGGCTACTCTTATCATGGCAGTGAAAGAGTTGAAAGGGGTAATAATAAAAAGCCAGCCTAAGAAATACCTTTCAAAGTTACTCCCTCAGTGACCTAATTCCCCAACCAGGTCCCATCTTCCATAGTTCCACCACCTTTCAATTGTATTGAAATATTGAAATTCTGATCCATCAATGGATTAAATCTTTGATTAGGTAAGAGGCCTCATAATCTAATTATTTCTGGAAATACCTTTGCAGACATTAGCAGTGCTGTGCTATGCTAATCTAGGCATTTCTTAATCCAATGAAGTTTACAACCAAAATTAAGCATTATACTACATCCCCAAAGTGACAGGAAGTCAATGAATTCTTGCTTATTCTGTGTTAAGTTCTTTTTTTTGTTTTTTTAGATTAAATCCAGTTATAGGAGTACGTTTCTGGAAAGTACATGCTGATATATGCTAGTTAATTCTTATAACTCTTTAGTATATAATCTACTTTCTCCTTTAAACAGCCTACCATGTTTCCAGATAGGTTATTTTGGGATTCAATCCAGGTTATATTTCTCATATCCAAGAGAGGAAATGGGAGCAGCTCTGAGAAATACAATGTGGGAGGTTAAATGTTATACTATTTCAGGGGAGCGGCCTGGGCTGTATCTTCTGGCACTGTGAAAGTGCTAGTTCTTCCTGGAAATGATGGGGTACTCTGTAAATTGTAAGGGTTTGGGCATCTACAAAGTAAACATTCTCAAGTGAATTCATCCAGATGTTCCCTTGCACTTCAAATCCCAGGATTTATCAACTATGCCCTAACCTAAGCACGGTAGAGCTGCTTTGAATGAGATATTAAATATTTCTGGATTTTTGTGACTTGACTCTGACTATAATATTCAGAGTCTTCTCAGATGTATTTGTTCTTCTACTACAGAAGACAAAGATTTCTATTTAATAAGCTAGATTAAACCACAAATAGTCTCTATGGTTTAAGCCTTAGCTTTTTAACTGTTTAAGAGCCTTCAGTTTCTCATTAACCATTCATCTTATTCATATAATTTAATAAATAGTTGTTTTCATTTGGACATGATTTGACTGGGTACCTTAAAAGTTTATTGGGTAAGTTGGAGAGATGGCTTAATGGTTAAGGAGTTCGCCTGCAAGGCAAAGGACCCAGGTTCGATTCCCCAGGACTTACATAAACCAGCTACACAAGGGGCACATGCATCTGGAGTTCGTTTGCAGTGGCTAGAGGCCCTGGCATGTCCATTCTCTCTCTGTCTGGATCTCTTCTCCCTCTCTCTCTGCTTGCAAATAAATAAATGATTTTTTGAAAAAAGTTTATGTGCAGGAAGCCCAGGTTGTTAGTGTTGAGAGGTAGCAAAATGTTTTTGTGGTAGTGGGGAATGAACATAGGGCCTGGCACATGCTAGGCAAGTGCTATGCCATTGAGGTATACCTAGAATCTTGATAGAACCTTAAGCAAGCACCTTTAGCCACTAAGTCATCTCATCAACTCCATGATTAAACTTTTAAAAGCCAGGGCATCACCCTGGGAAGTAATTAATGTGGCTCCTGTGGAATCCGACTTATTTTCCTCAAGACCGAATTGGGTGACTCTGACCATTAAATTCCAGTGGCTTCTTATTTTGTCATGCAATCTCTCATTCTTACATGTACTTTGCCATGATACCATTTGTTATGTTATGATGTAACCAGAATGTCCTTATCATAACCATCTATAAGTTGGCAATGTACTCAGATCTATGAAGAAGAGAGAACAGGAAAGATGATTGGGTAGGCTGAAACCCAGTTCAAGAAAGTTTGGGCTAGGCATATAGTGAGTCCATGTGCTAAATTTACTAACTAGGGGCATCCTGTACTGTGTGGTAATGGGTGCTCCTGCTGTTACTGTAAATTGTTGACTAAAACCAGCCCAAGAAATGACAAGGATCATCAGCTCTCCAAAGCAGGAAATCTATGGTAGAAATGAATGTCTGACAGTGAATTGATATAAGCTGTGTAACTTCTCTGTTTCAGACACTGTTACACACAATCATTTATATTTATTATTTTTTAAAAGTAACTGTCCCAAATTTAATGAGTTTCCTACTTAGTAATTTCATTTTGATTAGCATCTGTTCTTTGGGTGTGTAAGGGTATAAATACAGAATTACTCTAATTTGCAAGATTTAGTCAATAAAATATTTGTAGGATCCAGCACATTTCTGCCCTTCACCTGAACACTGACCTTATAAAAGTGATGAGTTCCTTGGTAACTAAGCAGAAAGAACAAGACGATAAAAATTAATTTGTTTCCTCTTTTTAACTCAAAAACAACACTGAGTTCATGTTCAATTGCTGGTGGGTCAGTTTTGTCCTTTTCATATCACATCGGTATCCACCTACACTTGTATGGATGGATAACTAAGTGCTGATGATGCAATTCTGATGATGTTTAACTTTAAGAAAGGCAAGGAATGTCAGCATTTGGTTGCCATGGGAACCTCAACTATGTCCCTTTTTACTGCTCTAATGATTAGAAAATGGCAGGTAAATCAGCAATAATTGCTATTTTAGCTGGATAATAATGAAGGCTATAGCACAATGGATGACACAAATGTGTTGGGATCTGTATATGGAAATTGTTTTTCAAGTTTTGATTATGATAATTTATGACCTGAACCCACTCTGAAGCACATACACACACACACACACACACACACACACACACACACACACACATTCTATGGGCTTTAATGTCTTGCATGCTATTATGATCCAATGGACTATATATATGCTGGGTTACCTGATTTGTCAAATAATTCTCAGTGATTACATCAAGATTTCTCCAGTAATAGACACTATGGCATTATTCTTATATCTTTAATTGGGTGGCTTTTGTTGCAACTTATAGAACATAAGTCAGATGAGGTAAATTGAATTGTTTCAAAATTTATATTTCTTGTCAAATTTCACCATTCAAAGTCTAGATTCAATTTATTTATCTTTGTTATTTTTCTGAGATAGAACATTGATATGTAGCCTAAAATAGCATCGGAATCACAATTTTCCTTTCTTAGCCTCTTCAGTGCTGAGATTAGAGTCATGATTAGAGTCATGCACCACTATCCCCAGCTTTGATTCCGATTTTTCATACTAAGGAATGAGTCTCAATTTTTCACTGAAGGCTGATATTCATTTCACGTATTGGTAGTTCCCATCAACATAAATAAAATCAACTTAGGACCAGACATAAATGTGAATATGCAGTGGTTGATTACCAGGTAATGTCCCATGATATTCACTGAAGTAAACTTTCCTAGGATTAAACATCTGCCCCCTTTTCTATTGCAACACAGAATAATTCTGCATCAGACTTACTTCTCTGGCTTTGTCAATAAAGATAAGGTGTTGAAGCACAGATTTTATTTTTTAAGAGTTCAACGTACACTCACTTTTGAACTTTTATCATAATTGAGTGAATAAATTTGTGAGAGTTAATATCTGAAATCTCACATAGCTTGAAGTCATGTAACAGTATATGTGAAATCTATTTGTTGTCTTAGACCTGAGGTGGGATAAGAGGTTTGATTCCCCAGGTCTTTGAGTCATTAGAATTGATCATGAAGAAAAATGATTGTAGATTCAGTGATCAGCATGATTACCAACTGTAAGGATGTTTTAAGAAGCTACCATTATAAAGTTTTTAAGTTAAGTACAGATTCATTAACATATACTAAATGAGCACAATGTGTTACTAGGTGTAATTACTATCATAATAGTATACTAAACTCAGGTTTTTTAACCTCAAGCAGCTAAATTATATAAATCTTCGTTATTAATAGGGGAGACTGTTCCAACAGCACAGGTGCCATAATACACATAAATAAGATGATGTTTTTATTTATTTTATTTTTTTTCGGGGGCGGTGGGGGTTCGAGGTAGGTTCTCACTCTGGCCCAGGCTGACCTGGAATTCACTATGTAGTCCCAGGCTGGCTTTGAGCTCACAGTGATCCTGCCACCTCTGCCTCACGAGTGCTGGGATTAAAGGCATGTGCCACCACACCCGGCCTATGATGATGTTTTTAAATGAGTGGGTATGCATGTTATACATGCTTGTATGTATTTAAGTATGTTTTATATGAATCACACATTCTGTGTGGCTCACCCTATTTGACTTGGGAAGGTACAACCAAACTTCTCAAGTATTATAGCTAATAAACTTCATGACAATAAACCCAAACTCTATGATCTGCATAGCTTCAAAGTGTGTTCATATCTAATCAAATGTTGTTCACAGATCTCTAAAATAACCAAGATTATTAACTCTGTAAATTCAAAAGCAACAGGGCCCAGGAAGGTAAATATGCAGCACAACTTCAGTTTGTTATATGGAGAGGTAGGACTATAAACCCAATTCTCTCATTTATGGAAATGAAACTACTCAGTGTTTCTACAAAGAAATACCTCTGTATGAGTGTTTATTTCTTTTGTTTGTTTGTTTGTTTTTTCGAGGTAGGGTCTCGCTCTGGAACAGGCTGACCTGTATTAACTATGCAGTCTCAGGGTGGCCTCAAACTCAAGGTAATCCTCCTACCTCTGCCTCCCAAGTGCTGGGATTAAAGGCGTGCACCACCACGCTGGGCTGCATGTATATTTCTATGCACCCCAGAAGTCATGATATTGGACTGAGATATGTGACAATAACTATCATAACATTCATGCTTAGGTCTTTTTTGCCAATTAGAAAAATTGTGCTCATGTGTGTGTATGAGTGTGTGCACACGTATATGTTTGATGTGTGTTCATGTGTGTAACTACAGGTACCTGCATGCCACAGCACATATCTGGAGGTCAGAGGGAAATGTTGGATTTTTTTTTGTTATTGTTTTTCAAAAGTAGGTTCTTACTATAGCCCAGGTTGACCTAGAATTCACTCTGTAGTCTCAGGCTGACCTTAAACTCATAGCTATTCTCCTACCTCAGCCTTCCTAGTGCTGGGATTAAAGGCGTGTGCCACCACACCCAGCAAATGTTGGGTTTTGATCCTCTCCTTCCACCCTATTTGAGGCAGTCTTGTGTTCATTGCTATGCATGCCAGACTAGCTGTTAATAGTTAACATCTTTTTCTGCCCTACTTCCACTTTGATTAAAAGAACACAATTAATTATTGCTGTATTTAGCTGTATTTAGCTAGTTTTTATCATAATGTCCCCTTACTTATGGTTAGAATCAGGTTAAAAACATTGCACAAACTAATTTGAAGGTAGCCATAATTCTAGTATGAATATGAAACCAATCTGCCTTAAGACTTAAAGAAACTTTATCTGTACCAGGTAAAGAAAATATAGTGACAATGCAGAGGGATTTAATTTTTTTTTTAGCAGAAATAGAGTTTTCCTTATTATATTTTCTTTAATATGTATTGATTCTCTTAGAATTCAAAACACATGAACTTTATAAGTTAGTCATTTTAAAATCATTTTTGTCATCATTGTTATAATTTTATATGCAAATTCCAAGGCAATGAAAGAGGCAAAGTGTCTATTAAATTGTACAATTAATATGTACATAACTATAATATTACAAACAGAAATACCAATAGAAAAAAAGAGGAGTTACATTTGAGTATTTCATGTATGATAACATGTAATCTAAACCTCTAACCCTCCTCAAGCTTCCTAGCATATCTGTGCTGTTTGTAATTCCTTTTAATTTAGTCTTCTGTAAGGCAGCAATGATTACATCATCAAGTACTTGGGATCTAGCAATGAGTTTGTAACATTTCAGTTATGTTTTGCTTTACCACTCTTATTAATCGTTTCTTCTGTTAGGAATCTTCCCATAAACTGCCCCTCTTTTGTGCTCTTTATGTCAGACTGTATCATTTCTCATTCCATTTTGGGACATAATTATTGATGTTATACATTGATTTTATTTGACTATAAGCCCTTTGAAAATAAGGACTACATTTTAAGTGTCCTTGTATTGTAACTACCACTTAGAACTGTTCTGCATTTATAGTAACAAGAACTTGATAGATGTTTGTTGAATGAGTAAATTGAATGTGGGAAAGATGGTATCAGGTATTTGTGCATTAAATTGAAATCACTTAGTGCTTCACTGTGCAAGTCCTTTACAATTACAGCCTTCCAGTACAAAGGCATTATTTTTACAGAACAGGTTCTTATGTGGCTTTACTTTATACATGTGCTCAATCTACTTGTTTATATACATGGAACATTTTCTAAGCTTTATTTAATCTACACTTTTTTTGGAGAGGGGGTTTCCAAGGTAGGGTCTCACTCTAGCTTGGGCTGACCTGGAATTCATTATGTAGTCTCAGGGTGGCCTTGAACTCTACGTGATCCTGTTACCTCTGCCTCCCAAGTGCTAGGATTAAAGGCATGCACTATCAAGCCCAGCTCATTTAGAATTTTTAATAAAACATGGATATATTTTATTATTATTATTATTTATTTTTGGAGAAAGACACAGAGAGAGACAGAAAGAGAGAGAGGGAGAGGGAGACAGATAGAGAATGGGTGTGCCAGCAGTTTCTCAGCTGCTGTGAACGAAATCCAGATGTGTTTGCCCCCTTGTGGGCAAGTGCAGCATTGCACCCTTGCATCACTTTGCATGTGGCTAAACGTGGGACCTGGAGATTGGAACCGGGTTCTTAGGCTTAGCAGGCAGGTGCCTTAACTGCTAAGTCATCTCTCCAGCCCACCATGGATATATTTTATAGTGTAGCATAATTATTTATATTTCAAAATCTTTAGGTCTCAAAATTTCATTTTTGGTGGCTCACATCTGAAGGAATACTTGAATGAATATTTGAATTTGTTTATATTCCTCAAATTAAAAAAAAATCTATTTATAATCACATTCTATTTGTGCAATATTTTAAATCAGTTTTAAAATAAAATGTACATTTTCTAGGAGTCCTGCTCATTTATGTTTTTATGTATTCCATTTTATCAACATTTATAATGTCTTTCCAGCAATGATTTTGTCTGCATCACATCGTATTTTTGTTGAATCAAGAAACACCTTTATAGGAGGAAGAATTTTAGATTTTTCATTGCTGTTTAAAAAAGTCTACAGAGCCAGGCGTGGTGGCACACGCCTTTAATTCCAGCACTCAGGAGGCAGAGGTAGGAGGATCGCCCTGAGTTCAAGGCCAGCCTGAGACTACATAGGTAATTCCAGGTCAGCCTGGGCCAGAGTGAGACCCTACCTCGAAACCCCCCCCCAAAAAAAAAAGTCTACAGAAATAAAGGAAGATTTATTTTGGCTCATGGTATTAAAGGTTTCTGTCCATCATGATGGGCAGGACTCGGAGCAGAGCAGTTTACATCATAGTTGCTAGGAATCAAAAAGAGATAATACCTAAGCCAGGTAGATTTTTTTCTCACCCCCCTCTTTTTTCTATCTTTCCCACCAAAGTATGGCAAGTGCTGCACAAATTCATGAGAGGTCTTCTCTCTTAGTTAATCCTCTCTGTAAACACCCATACAGACATAACTGGAGGTGTGCTTTACTGATCTAGGTGCTTCCCAATCTAATCTGGTTGAAAATCAAGATTAACCATCACAGGCAGAATAATTAAAGCAATTTCCATTTTGCTTTTGGCACTGACTCTTAACAAGTTAATCTAGCCACAAACTTGTCAATTGTCTCTGTACTTCATTGTTGAACACATGGCAAGTACATAATAATACTTGATATCTCAGGCATGATTTATATTCCTGATACAAGTCTTTAACTGCCAATAAAATATTTTACCTTTTCCTTACCAATTTTGCCTTATGAATACATTTTCAGACTATTAGTATATCTATATCTAAAGGATTTCAAAATTTAATTGTGGTTCTGGGGATGCAGTTGAGTGGTGAAGCAATTTAATCCTTGGCACTGGGAAAAATTTTTCTATGTTTCATTTACAAAATTCCAAGCATGGTGATATTTCTTGTTGGATGGAGAATTGTGGAACTCTGTTGCCATGATATGCAAAGGTCATTGCACTCATTAATTCATATCAGCTATGTCTACCTGCACAATGAAGTCAGAGGACATTCTTTTATGGATAGGGAGGGACATGAGAGGGCCCTCATCTCCATGATGAGCTAATGCTAGAGATATGAAGGAATACTGTGGAAATGATGGGGGTAAGAGAAGGTAATGTGGGGTATAAATTATAAAATTATATATATATATATATATATATATATATATATATATATATATATGAAAATTAAATTTTATAAAGAAAAATACTTTAGTGTTTCTAGAGAAAACTTTAAAATGAGAGTTCTTTCCTTTCTTATTTTTTTCCTCATTATTTCCTCTATACTAAATCTATAATAAAGCAACAACTCTCTTTGAAAAATTTACCACATAGAATCAAGAATTAAATACAATAAGACAAACATCACTATATAACATATTCTCAACAAATAAATGGATTTATGTTATTAATATTAGTAAAGCCTTTAATGTCTTATGTAACACTAGTAATCCAGAATATAGCAATCAGATAAATACATTACAGAACATTATCAGTAGTTGAACTAACCATATCAGAGCAACATGCAATAAAAACCAGAGTAATGAATCATAGTGATGGGTATTTGTCTACTTATGTGGTGGGTATGAAAGTAACAGATATCTAAAGAATTATATATTTGGGGAAAGTAAGTCTAGAGCTTCAGAAATAATATTTCAGTGGTGTGCTCCTAATTTTTTTTCTCTGAAAGAAACATCTTCTAGGGGGACCTATAGTATGTGGAGGGCATCTCCAGATATATTTATACTTTTCAAATGCAGACAACCATTGGTGAGGAAAAATTACTTACTTTTATTGGTAATATGTGAACATATTTGATGTTAAGGAATTTTAAATGCTATCTTAATAATGTTGAACTCTTAATGAACAGAGAATGTGCCATCTTCAAATGTGTATTTTGTGAATGCTTGTAGAGATTCAAAAATAAAGCAGTTAGGATCATAATATCATAGGTATAGCCTAGAGAATGAACCCTAGTTGCAAAAAGTAAAGCCCAGTTCTGGACAAATTGCAGGCAGATACAATGCCATAAACTAGAAAATTTACTTGGGAAAGACAGATGAGTCAGAAAGATTAGGATAAAAAAAAAACATAGTAATTTAGGGAACTGTTAAAGTTGGGGATAGTTGATAGTTAAGTGCCAAATGGGTTATTTTGAGAAATAGGGCAGAGAGATACATAGGAACAAGATAATATAAGGCCTTGTATGTAATATTAAGGAGTTTGTATTTAACCTAATAGTCTTGATACACCAGTGAAAGATTTTAAACAGGAAAATGGAAGAATAGAATTTGAAGTGAATTGAGTAAAGGGATTGCAGAAAAAAAATCTAAGCTAGCTAGGAACAGAAGAACCAAATAATTCTTAAAGCAATTGTTTCTGTTGTTGCTCCACTTGAAAGTTTGAGCACATCTGATTTTTCTTAATGGACATGTCTAAATTCATGAGGTTCAAAATTCCAAGCTTGTTCAGACTGTCACAAGAGGGGAAAGTTAGTGGATCTTTAACTGTTGATTTTTCTTCAGTGCAGAGAAAATGAGGGATATTACATATATTTGACTATATTTTTTCTTTCATTTCAATTAACAGAATGGGCTCATTATATTGTTAGTATACAGAAGGCATATAGATATAAAGATATAACATATTTTGCATATTAAATCTCCATTTTCCTTTTAATTTTCTTGCATTTTCCTGCAGAACTTTTTGGTGATATGTGAGATAGAACTGATACCAAACTAGAAAGATTACTATTCTGTTCCATCCATGTTTCTCAGTAATACAAAGGAATGTTAGACAGATTTGTCACATGACAATGGAACTATTATGGCCAGACTTTCTTCAAACCAGAGGGCTCTATTTTCTGTCTCTTTTTTGTTTAAGTGGTAAATTTCTGATCAATGTTTTCTTAGGCCAACAAAGCCTAATCTAGACACCTGTTACTGTCAACTAGGCTATCTGTCTGTCATGTAACCCATACACTGGCTTTCCATGTCATCAAAGCTTCCAGTATCCTGGATGATGTGATCAAATGACTTGGTGGAAATGGTCCTTGCTTACAGTACATCACCCGCTGACTCTACTCGCAACATGCAATCTTAGTTTCAAGAATTTATTGGGCTGGAGTGGTTAAGGTGTTTGCCTGAAAAGCCAAAGGACCCAGGTTAAATTCCCCAGGACCCACATTAGCCAGATGCACAAGGAGGTGCACATGTCTGGTGTTCATTTGTAGTGGCTGGAGGCCCTGGTGCACCCATTCTCTCTCTCCCTCTTTCTCTGTTAAATAAATAAATATAAATTAAAATAAAATAATTTAGTGATTAAAATTCTAATGTGATGTGGGAGTAGTAAATTGTTAAATTATTATCAACACTTACTAAATATTAGCTAATTTATTTGATTTCTTCATTTGAAGACAATGTGATAAAATGCAGAGTAGTCATAAGTTAAGAAAAGAAGAATTCAGGTAAGATATTGTGGGGTAGAAAACCAAGGGGACACTACACTGTCGGACCAGAAGCAGTGATATGTTTGTTGGTAGAGGGAGGAAAGAGGAAGTAAAGGGGAGAGAGAAAGAAGAGGAAACAAGAGAGAAAGTAGAGATTAGAAAAGCAAAAAAAAATTCTTCCATTTTCTTTTTCTTTTTCTTTTTCTTTTCTTTCCTTTTTTTTTTTTTTTTTTTTTTTGAGGTAGGGTCTCATTGTACCCCAAGCTGACCTGGCACTAGTCACAAGCTCATTGTGATCCTCCTACCTCTGCCTACTCAGTGCTGAGAATAAAGGCCTGCACCACCATGCTTACCTTCAATTTTCTTTTATACATTGTTTGGTAAAGTGTCCACACTCTAAAAGTATCTATATATGCAACAAGAAATCCACCAGGGGAAAAAAATCCACATTTTTTTCCTGTAATTCTGTGATGAGATTTTTAATGGGTTTGCCTGAAGTCTCTCTCTCAGTGTGCCCACAGGTCAGAAATGTTTAGTGGCACCTAGCCTTTGCTAGTTTGAAGGTTTCCATTTAGACAAAATTGGCTAAGGAAAGGATGACTTTGTTAATATTTAACCAAATAAATTGTGTTTGATTTACATCCTTTGGTCAATGCCGCCTAGTACTAAATCTCTAGTCTAATTGGAATGTATTTATAATTACAAAGTCAGATATATCACAGCCCTTTTTTAGTGCCTCAGATTGAGGAACAGTGTAGTAAATGACTTTAAAGTCAGAGAGACCTAAGTTAGAATCTTGGCTCTGAAACGTGCTAACCTTGATATCTTGGTTAAAATTTCCTGTTTCCATTGTCCTATTGCCTGATGTTGTGATAATTCAATAACAGTAAGCACATGAATGTTTTCATATTGCTTCATACATTATAGCCACTTATTGTTATGTATTATCATTTCTCACTGTATGATGTAAGTACTTTTTTATTTTATAATTTTAATATCCACATTATAGACCTGGCAGCTCTCTTTTTTCTGTCTCCTCTCTTTCTCCAATGGTAATAGCATATATTGTTTGACCATGTCTAGCAAAAGGTAGTCTATCATTTTGTGTTCCTGTCTTCTAACCCTCCCCTGGGTCTCTGGGGAGAAAGGAGATAGATTAATCTCTTTAAATTTCTTAATTAATTTATTTATTTGCAAACACAGATAGAAAAGAAGAGAGAGACACAGGGGCTGGAGAGATGGCTTAGTGGTTAAGGTACTTGTCTGCAAAGCCAAAAGACCTTGGTTCAATTCCCCAGGATCCTCATAAGTCAGATGCACACGGTGGCACATGCGTTTGGAGTCCATTTGCAGTGGTAGGAAGCCCTGGCTTCCCCATATTCTCCCTCCCTCCTTCCCTCTCTCTCAACTAACTAAATAAAAATAAAATAAAATAGAGATAGACACACATGGGGGTGGGGAATAGGCATACCAGGGCCTCCAGCCTCTGCAAATGAACTTCAGATGAACGTGCCACTTTGTGCATATGGCTTTACGTGAGTAGTGGGGAATCTAACCTGTGTCGTTAGGCTTTGCAGTCAAGTGCCTTAACCACTGAGCAATCTCTCTAGCCCTGATTAATAATCATTTAAACTACATAAATTTGATCTATTCTTTTTTTTTTTCATATTTGCTAAACCTGTTACCTTCGGTCTTGGCTTGCCTCCACTGATTTACACAGGTATCCTCTTTTCTGACACTACCTTCATGCCTTACAGTGAAGACTTGCCAACTGTAGCACTTGACCCATTGCTATAACTCTATTCCGCTGTATAGTTAACTTCTTTGTCTTCTCTTACCCTTGGAAAAGTGGCCACACACAATTACATATGAGCATTTAAAACCTTATTTCAGAGAAGCTATCATTTATAGTTTGTGTCTGGTAAGAATCTTCTGTTTGAGGGATATATAAAATACTTTATAACTTGAGTCCCCATACTCTTTCCTGCTACTGATGGGGGGCATTGTTCTTACGTTGCATATTACAATCTTTGAATGGTCCCAATACTAGTCTGTCTTTCTTTTTTTTTTTCCACCATAAACGTATATTTATTCTGCAAAATACATATATTTACATATACTCAACTTTTTTAGTTGAATAACATTAAAATCACTCCTAAACACTAGCTGATTGAATTACCCAATCATATATTTAAATAACCAGGCAAAGGGCATGATATCACATCTTTTTTTTTCATTTTTTTATTTATATTATTCTGATTTTACATTCATAGTATTGGTTCCATTGTCCTCCTCCCTGTCCTCCCACTTTCAAAGGGACCCTCATCAATGGGGAATGTGGGTTGTGCATTGTGAGGTTAGTCCAGAGTTCTGGGGTGTAGGCCCCAGTCTCTGTGCATAATGCCCCAACTTGTGACTCTAACAATCTTTCCGCCCCCTCTTCCGCGAGTTTCCCTGAGCCACTTTGGGGTCATTTTAGTTCTTTTTCAGTGATGAGGTTTTTGGGAGCCTCTGTGTCTCTGGATATTTGGCTTAGTTGGAGTTGGATGTTCTCCTTGTTTGTCTCCTTCAGCCTTTTTCTGGTGTCATGATCGCCATGAACGCTGAACTCTTGCCCTTCCCCTGCGTTGTTCTATGGTTTCAGCTGGGGCCCTGGTGAGGTGTGGTTAGCTGATCGTCCCTTCAGGTGCATTGTCCACCTGAAAAAAGATAAGCAAATTCTCCAACGGAAAGAAAAGTTAGTACTAGGTAGAAGGGATGACCATCTATGTTTTGGAGGGAATTTCTTTAATATACTGGGTGAAGGAATGTTTCTTCTCTTGAATACTGTATGAATGGGAATCTCTTCTATCCCTTGCTTTCTCTTCTTATCTCTAGAGATGCTATGATGGATAGTTTATATTTTGTAATTTTTTTCTGCATGCCTTGGATGAAAGACATTTCTGAGAATGAAAATATATGGAAAATAAATAAGTCATGCTAATTAGTTGCAATGAATCTCTAAAGATGCCCAAGACTCTGTTTATCCAGACAAGTACAGTGCACTGTTGATAATATATACAAATTCAGAAAATCTCTTTGGAGGGAAGCAAATATAATTTCAAGTTCTAAAAAGTAATATATGAAGTAAAAGGGAAATGTCAATGAGTTGTTTTAAGGACATACTTTTAGCACACAAAGAAACATAAATCTGTATTATTTCTGATCATAATGTGTGAAGCACAGGCTAAAGTCGATAACTTCCAGGATCTATATTTGAATAATAATATAGTTAGTAGATGACACGAAGAAGACATGGAGTATATATGAGAGGAAATGAGATACAAGTAGTTCACATCACTCTGAATAAGAATTTTACCTTTATTTATGAGTTAGTCTCCTGGGATTTGAGCTAGTAAATTGCAGGACCCATAATTTTTCTCAGTGTCCAAAACTCATACATTTATAATAATGCTTCATTTCAGATACTGGAAGAGAGTTGTAGAACTCTATGAACAGATTTTGTATTCAACACTTGTATCCTTATTTCCCCCAATTCACTTTCCCATGTACTAATTGCCTTCATTCTGTCCTTGAATTCCCTTGATTATTCTATGTTGTCTCTCAAACTCCAAAACTTTGTCTACTTCAAATTCCACTAAAATGTACCTTAGCTACACATTGCTACATTTAATTGGCTCCACTGTTTTTACAAAGCAAAATAGATAACTTCCATTTTCAGAGCATATATTTACATTTTTCATTTAAACTTCTCTTAATCAGATGTAGAGACAGATAGTTGAGATTCTAGTATTCATTTGTGGTTATTGGAGTAGAGATGTTTATGAATAAG
Organism: Orientallactaga sibirica; assembly: GCA_036365145.1. Lineage (NCBI taxonomy): Eukaryota > Metazoa > Chordata > Mammalia > Rodentia > Dipodidae > Orientallactaga > Orientallactaga sibirica. The sequence continues at coordinate 952,120 of JAEOAD010002326.1, read as the reverse complement.
AAAGTGGAAGGCAGTTTTTTTTAGCACATCTCCTATCACTTTAGAATTATCTAATAATTGCCATGCTTCATAAAGTGATAGTATCCTTGGCTATAAGTGATATGTGTAATCACATTACTTAGTTGCTTTGATAGAACAATGAGAGTAATCTCAGCTTGATAGTCTTCAGGCCAATGGTGATGGTGATAGTTCTACATCACTGATGAGCCATTCTTTACCTAGAGAAGAACAGATTTTAAAATTGTTTCTTCAAAATTTGAGAAATATGTAGTTTTAAAGCTTTTTAAAATATTTATTATTTATTTATTTATTTGAGAGAGAGAGAAAGGAGGGGTGGGGGAGAGAGAGAGAATGGGCAAGTCAGGGCTTTCTGCCACTGCAAATGAACTCCACATGAATACACCAATCTGTGAATCTGGCTTTACATGGTGTAATAGTTTAAATAGATGGCCTCCAATATATTCAGTGTTTTATTAACTTGTAGTTTGCTTCTGCAACCACCTGGCTGGAGGCAGTGTCACTGGGTGGATCTTAAGGTATGGTGGTGGGTTTGAGATTCCATTGTAATGATATGTAAAGTGTGCCTAGCTAGAGTTCCTGAGGTATGCTGTGCTCTGTGGCTTTTGGCTTATGGTTTTCTCTCTCTCTGTCTGGTCCTGTAAGAGCAGGCCAGCTTCTTCTGCCATTATGGAATTTCCCCTGGATCTGTAAGCTTCAATAAGTAACCCTTCCTCCATAACTGTGCCTGGTCTGGAAGTTCATCTCAGCGAACCTGAAGCTGTCTGCTACACATGGATACTGGGGAAATGAACCCAGGCCATAAGGCTTTGCAAGCTAGTTCTTTTAACCGCTGAGCCAACTCTCAAGTCCTGAGAAATGTATATGTTTACTATAAAATAGAACACATGTTTGGAAGAAGTATAAATATCTGCTGTAGATCAATATGATAAAATAGATGATTTTTGATATCTCTTAATAGTAAATATATTTAAAGTTGCATAATAGAACAAGAGAACATAATTATGGCTGGTGAGGAATAGAAATGAACATATTTAAATCCGTCTTTATACTTTTATTGGAGTTCACAAAAACATAATTATTGAATAATAAAATAGCACATCAGTATTTGGAGAAAATGATGGAGAGAAAAAAAGAGAATATAGTTTAGACATGACTTTGAGAATTAGGAAGTAACAACAGAGAAGGGAAGGGAATTAGGTAGTATATGATCGCTTGAATGTTGAATAAATTAGTGAATGAAGAAAACTCTAAAAGACTTTTTGTGTTTTGTCTGTCAACTTGGAACTTTTGTGACATTTTTGAAATGTTTTCACAGTTTTCTATTATTTGGAGAATATCATTTTTATATTTCCTGACTTGCAGTACCTGGTTGATAATGAGTTGAACAGTGCCTAAGCTTTATATGGGTTTTGTGATGTGAAGGTAAAGATTTGTCCTGTAGAGCTCAGAGAATGTTGTAGTCTTAACTGTGTGCTCCTTGATGATTACATTTCACATGCTAAAGGACTAACCTGAGATTTCTAAGATGACTGTACCTAGCTAGGAGTCCTTCAAATGGTAATTAAAGTATAATGGGTATACTTATAGGGTGATGACATTATTAAAGGGATAAGAGAGGGTAATGGAGTATGAACAAAATAGCTTATATATGCCATATATATATATATATATATATATATATATATATATATATATATATATATATATATATATATATCACAATAAACACAGTAACCCTGTACAATTAATATATGCTGAATCACCAAAATTCTGGCACATAGCACATAGAGAGGAGACTATGTGTAGGTATAGGGAAACTATGGCCATCCAAAAGCCTAAAGCAGCCTCAGAATAAATCTAACTTTTCAACAAGTTAATCTCAGACTTCTACCCTCAAGAATTGTGAGAAAATAAAATCTGTTATTTAAACCAACCAGGATATAGTATTTTGTGACAGTATCCCTATCCAGGAAAGTATGTGGGCTAAAAAGGAGACTAGAATCAGTAGGTAGAAATTTGCCTTAACCCCAGGGAATGCTATAGATTTCATGCTTTTCTTTATTTGCTTCTATTTTTTTGTCTTGTATCAATGAATACTCTTTTTGATTCTATGTTCATGGGTCAAAATATAGTTTCCCTACAACTCTTAAATATAAAACCACATAAAAATATTTAATTTCCATTTCTGAATTCTGGATTTAGATCTGTAGAAAAGAATATTTTATCTGCTGATTTTGAATCATGTGTCTGACACTTGCCAAACAGCTGTAATTCACTGGGGATTGATGGTGGTGGTCCATGCTCCAAACATGATTGCCAGTGTCCTGTCCCCTTAGGCTTCTGTGTTATGTTTTCTCACCACTTACAGCTTTTTAGTAGAGTCTCTTATCTTACCACAGTTACCGGCATGCTTTAAGAGGGATATCTAATGATACCTTATTTAACACTTTAAAGTATCCTATATGAAGAGCTGTTTCTCTACACATCTAGTTCATTCTTGTGCTTGAAATGCAATTTATAAATTATATGCTGATAACAAGCTAGGCCTGCTTAGGTTCTGAACAAGGAAAAACATTCATTGTATATATAGTTCTCTGTATTGTCAGATTCAGATAAAATATGGTATATGGCTATAACATGCTAAGCTAGATGTTCCTAGATAAATAATATATGGAGTAGAGATGGCTAAAATCTTTAACTTTGAAGGTGATGGGCTGAAATAGGCAATAGGAAGAGGGCAATAATTAAAATCAAAGAGATGAGGGCTGAAGAGGTAGCTAAATTGTTAAGGCGCTTGCCTGTGAACCCTAAGAACTCATGTTTGAATCTACAGGTCCCATGTAGCCAGAAGTACTGTGACACAAGTGCACAAAGGGGTGAAAGTGTCTGGAGTTCTTTGAATTGGCTGAAGGTCCTGAAACTCCCATATTCTCTCTCTATGCCTCTTTCCCTCTCTGTATCTCTCTCTCTCTTCCAAAATAAAAATAAAAACAAAAGAGATGATGTTGGAGTGAATATGACCAAAATACATTTTATATATATATTTGTGAAAATGTTATAAAATCCATTGTTTTGTACAATTAATGTATCCTACTATTTTTTTTAAAGAAAAAGATCTATCAATAAAGAAGTGAGAAGCAAGAAAATTTCATTGCAAGGCTATCTAAAGCAGTTATGCAGCCTAGGATAAAAGAGTGCTGAGCCATTTCAACATTCAGCAGGTGGTTTAATACCACTCTGTTTATGGGGGAGGCATTGTATTTTTTTCTAAATATAAAGGAAAATAAACATTTATTTTTAAGGATTTCAACTTCAAGTGAGATATTTGCATAGCACCAACAGCATTGGAATCTTTTGAAAGGCTTTTTGTATATAAGTCATCTCAAGGACTTTAAACTAATGCTCCTTTTTATTGTTTGACTGCTTGGCATGAAAAACAGAGTTGAGTGTTGCCCTTCATGGTGCAGTATGAAAAAGGAACATGGATTTTCATTCTTTCTTTGCTCTCAACAGCTCTGGGACTCTGGAAATAGGACCTGTTTGAAACTGACTGTTCATTGTGTTTGGACATCCTCTTGTTTGACAAACACTTCTTTCCCTTTTATTATTTTAATTTCAAAGTACATGAGAGTTATATTTTCAGAGCTTTATATATCTGAGATAAGAACCAAACTGCATATTTAACCAGGCCTTTTTTTTCTAAGAATGGCCAGTTAAGAGTTTTACAGAAAACAAAATAAAAATTTAATACAAAAAGAGGCACAACAATTAGATTTATTATCTTTTATTTCAATACTTTCTCTAAATAAAAGTGTTCCTAACGATACATTTATATAATAACATGACATTTATATTTATTTAGGTCATAACATGGCCATTTGTGTTTATTTAGGTAAATAAGTTTGTATATGTGTATCTTTTATGTCTGTATATACACAAATTGTGTGTGTAATGATATACTATAGCATCTATCATCATGGATAAAATGCTTTGCATTTTTAAATATTTCATTTAATAGAAGAAATATTGAGCAATAATAATTATACTTACTCTCAACCCTGTGAGGGTAAAATGAAATTTCTAACTTGCTCTTCAACCACAATGATTAAGGGTGTATTTTTTGATTCCTTTTCTTCTGAACTCATCAAAACAATTTAAAGGTCCTATGAGAATCTTTTAGGTTTATATTCTACCTCAGTTGTCAGGTGGCAGATCATCAAATCAGAGTCAGGAAATGTTTAATAGGTGTGGCTCACTGACAGGCAGTATAACACTCTTGGGGCCAATGAGGAAGCAAGTGCAAATACATTTTGAAATGGAGTTTGGAGGTTAGCTAAAATTTGGAACTAATTTAAATTGTCTTTCAATGGCATTTCCTATATCTGTTTCTTATGGTAGCTTTTGAGTTCTTAATATGCAGAAAAAAAATCTAGAGATAAGTGATATGAGACTCCCTTCTTGTCTTGAGTACATTAGTAGGACTTAAATTGAGGCTAAAATATGAACCTACATTCTGGGTTGGAATATGTGACCTCTGAAATATACAGTATGTGTTCAGTGCTTCTAGTTCTATTTGTCAACGTTTGCTTCATTCATTACATATATTTGAAAAACATTTATATAATTTATATCTAAAACAAATACATAGTCAGACCCATTGCAAATTGACATTGTGTTATAAACCAAATATCCAATGGTGAGCAAGTCCCTTAGTTTTTCTTTCTTCCTGAAACAATAGCTCCTTGAAATAAGCCATAGTTATAGTCAATATCTTTTGTGGTAGAAGCTAAATCTCTTGTAAAAATGTGGTAAGTTATCAAATAAAAATCTCTTCTGTCCCATTTCATTCAACTCTCTCACAGTATGATCCAATGGTCTGTTACTTCTCCCATAAAAAGAGAAGATGAGGGCTGGAGAAATGGCTTAGTGGTTAAGGTGTTTGCCTACAAAGCCAAAGGATCCTGGTTTGTTTCTTCAGGACCCACATAAGCCAGATGCACAAGGGGGAACATGCATCTGGAATTTGTTTGCAGTGGCTGGAGGCCCTGGCATACCCATTCTCTCTCTCCCTCCCTCCCTCTCTCTCTCTTTAAAATAAATAAATAAATTATATATATATATATATGATCAGAGGCCATCTCTAGCTCTGTATTCCATATCTAGGGCTGTCAGTTTCTAGAGATAATTTGTTAATAATGGAAATGCCTACTAGAAATTGACCATTATTTAACTAGTGCAAGACAGTCAATCATCCATCATACCAAAGCTGTGGGTAGGCTTTTGGTGACCTACTTAAGAATCTACTTCTATTTGAAATAATTTTAACAGAAAATAAATGTATGTTCATGTGTAGTATTGTGAGGGGGAAATAGCGATTAGTTTCAAAGAGTGGAAGAGCTTTCAAATAAGACTTCCTTTCTCTTTACAAAATTATCTTCATTAATGTTCAAGAAAGTGGTAATGTGAGTAAATTTGCTTATCATAGTTCAAAAATATATGCCATAATTATGCTCATTTCATAAAACAGCTTTCTTTTGATTTTCTCATTCATTTTCTCTATCCATAATTTGTATTTGCTTTCATTTCCACGTCTTTCAAAATAATTCAGTCATAAATACACTAAATAGAACTAAACATTGGCATTAATTGGGAAACATTGTGCTTGATTGAGTAGAGTTTATTATGGTACAAAGGTAGGAGGTATGTGGATAAGTATGGCATCTATGTGTGAGGGATATGTGAGATGTTATAGCCTGAGCAGAGTGCGGAGGAGCAGTCTCACGGAGGGGAGGTCTATAGTGTGGTGTCAAATCTTGGATGCAGTGAGGAGAGTATCTAGTTATAATGGAAACTTTTACAGTGTGGTGTTTCCTTATTGGAGTACTATTGAAACCCACACAGGATGGAGGGCCAGTGTATAGTGTCACAGCATGGATGAAATGAAAACAGAATATACAAATGGGACAGTTGTGACAGCTCAACATGGATTGCAAATGGAGTAGGACTAATATTTAGGTGATGAAAGAACAATTGAACATGGGGCAGGCATGACAGTGGTGATGTGGTATGGTTTATACAGAAGATCTGATCAATTAAGTTAGTATAGTTAGGGTAGGTTCTTCCACTTGGACAAGAGAGTTACAAATTTGAAAAGGGAGAAAGCCATAATGAATATGACAATGTGTTAATGGACTGTAACTGGAGTTGTGAAGTCATGGTTTTAATGCTCATAAATATAAATATAGATGTGTGTGGGGTATGGAGGCATTTACCCAATAAAATAACTTGGGGGAGGTAAAACTCTGATATTAATGAGTATAATGATGGCCAAAAACTTGGCTTCTAGTGACTGATTACATGACTTAAATAAGTAAAGGACATCATAAACTGAGGACACTTTGCTTTATGCTATGAAATTATCAGATCATAATGGTAACATGTCAGATGAATATTGGATTTGGCTATAATGAGTATGGTGTTTTGATTCAGATGTCCCCCATAAACTTATGTGTTCTGAATGCTATGTCCCCAGCTGTTGGCAGTTTTGGAATTGAAGTATCATGGAGGTGATGTACTGTTGGGGGTGAGCTTTATGGGTATTCTAACCAGTTTCCCCCTACCAGTGTTTGGACCACTCTTCTCTTGTATTGTCCATCTGATGTTGGTCAGAAGGTGATGTCCACCCTCTGCTCATGCCATAATTTTCCCCTTGAGTCTGTAAGACACAATAAACCCTTACCTCCCACAAGATGCTTTTGGTTGGGTGTTTTCTGTCAGCAACATGAAGTTGACTGAAACAATGAGTTGGGTTCCATTAGTGGAATCAGGACTATTTTGAGTGTAAGAATAAATAATGATACATTATAATCCATTGAATAAACTCTACAATTACAAATATACACTGATAAATATTGATTAATGGATAAATCAGAAGTATGATGAAGATTTTATTATTTACACAGATTCAATGAATCTAACCACAGAATAATTATTTGCATAAGATGAAAAAAGCTCACATTATAATAGAGAAGGCTAGAAGACACTTAAATGATCAATGGGAATATCATTTGTAAAATAGGATACACTGAAATTGTCTATCACCTGACAACTGAATGAAAGAGTTCAGTATTGCTTCTGTTGACTTCCTGCTAAAGATACTTAAACAATTTAATCGTGATAATACACAAGACAAATCCAAACTGAGGTTCAATCAATAAAATAAGTAGTGTTTAATTTTCAGTCATAAGGATCGTGGAAATAAAGTTAAACTTCAAGAGCTAGTTCTAGTGACAGAAAATGAAATGTTATGACAGCAAAATGCAAAACAACATTACTGGAGCAACTGAGGAGACTTAAATGAGTCTAGAAGACATTCGGCAATGATGTAACAATGCCAAGTTCCTGATTTTTGTAGCTGTTTTCATACTATATTAGTGCCCTTTATAGTAGAAAATTTGTAACATAATTTTCAGAATTGGTGGGTCATGTTGATGGCAGCTTATTCTCTAGTGGTCCAGGGGGAAATGTTTGTTGACCTATATCCCTCTACTTGGAAATTTTCTGTAAGTTTGTCATTATGGATATATATCTGTGTCCAAACAAGAGGCGATATATTAGTAATACTAGAGAAAATGAGCTCTAAAAATCAGATGGATATAGGACTCATTCTTGGTGTTACCATTTAATAGTTGTAAGAAACTGAATCAATCATTTACTTGAGTTTCCCAATTTCTAATGTGCAGATAATTCTAAAGTCTCATCGCATCTCTGTTATATGTAAATGTGTGATGACATTATCATCATCATAACTGTTCCTATTCTCTATATATAATGAATTTAGTGTAATACTTATCAAACTATCTGAGATGAAGTATCAAATTATTCATGTTTTGATTAGTCATTAACTATTAATTTTAGAAAATGAACTATCAATGAATTGTTAATTATAAATGAAAAATGGATGTCATTTACTGATAGTCAATGGATACTTATCATGAAGCTTAAGGGGCTTTGTTCTATGGGGAAAAGCTTATATTTTTATTGGATAAAAGATATATATGGTGATAACATCATAGGAAAATGAATTAATTTAAAACTTATTAAAAGTATAAGTAAAATAATTTTTTGATATTTTGAATGAAATAGTGATACTCCATATTAGATGTCTTTATCAACACTTTATCATACACTGTGTATATCAACATCACTGATTTTAATGTGATAAATACTCTGCTTATGGCTAATTAGTTTACATAATCTGATCTGGAATGATGGCAGGGTTACTCAAAAGTAATTATATATACACACACACACACATATATATCACTCTTCTATTTGGTTTTAACAATACTTAGAGAAATCTATCTCATAAGCATTTATGATCATCATAAAATATACTTTAAAGCAATTTAACTGAGACCAATTTATTTATTCTTTCATTCTTTTATTCAGAATGAAGTGAGTGATTCATCAATCTCAAATTTATCTTCAAGTATTCATTGATAACTAGTTTAAAAAAATTTATGATGGGTAACCAACGGCTCTTGGTATGGCTAATGAATCAGCTCAGAGGAATGGAACCCATAGCTGGAACTGGGAAGCAAGTCAGAACCAGATCTGAAAACCAAGCCTGCTCTCCAATATCAAGCTGCCACCAATCTTGGGCTACAAGAAGGCCTACACCTATTAAGCTTTCTCTAAACTAATAATGGTTACCCCATTTATCCAGTGCTGACTTTACTTTCCACTGGAGAATCCACTTCTCTTTTTCAGATGGACACTGAACCTGAGGAGAGAAACAGCCCATTGCATCCCACCAAGGCCCCAGCTGAAACCACAGAATGACTGGGGAAATGAGCAAAAATGCTGCTTTCTTGATGAATCTGGTATCAGCACAAAGGTGAAAGATATAGACACAGAGAACACTCATCTCCTACAAAACTAGAGATCCAGAGACACAGAGGATCCCAAGACCTCATCACAAACCCACATGGCTCAGGAAAATTCCAGGAACAGGGGGTGGAAAGATTGTTAGAGCCACAAGTTGGGACACTATGCACACGGACATTGCCTCTTCCACATAACTGATCAATACCCCCACTATGAACAATCTACAATCCACATGAGGATAACTGACATCTCCAATGAGGAGGGTCCCTTCAGAGAGAGGGGAGAGGACAGGGAAGATGCTAAGGATGGCACCAACATTTGCTGTTTACACACTGAGTATGTACATAACTAATAAAGAAAAAACTGAAAAAAAAACATAAAACATGGCTGGAGAGATGGCTTAGCAGTTAAGGTACCTGCCTGTGAAGCCTAAGGACCCAGGTTTGATTCCTCAGTACCCACGTAGGCTGGATGCACAAGGTGGTCTATGCATTTGGAGTTCATTTGCAGTAGCTAGAGGCCCTGGTGTGCCCATTCTTTCCCTCACTCTCTTCTTCTCTCTCCCTCTTTTGTTTTTTTGAGGTAGGGTCTCACTCTAGCCCAGGCTGACATGGAGTTCACTATGTAGTCTCAGGGTGGCCTTCAATTCACAGCAATCCACCTACCTCTGCCTCCCAAGTGCTGGAATTAAAGGTGTGTGCCACCACGACCAGCCATCTGGTCTCTATCTGCCTCCTCCTTCTCTCTCTCTCTATCAAATAAATAAATAAATTCTTTTAGTAAAACAGACTAGGTATATAACTTAGTGGTTATATACTCTAATAATAGTAATTAACTAATAAAAATCAAACCTTATGCCAATCTAAAAAGTTAACCTATAAACTTACAGTAAAATTATCTTTGGATGAAGGAAATAGATTTAGGGTTGTTAACCATGTTTGTATTCTACCTTATAAATTAGTCTTAAAATACCATGTGTTGTGATGTGATCATTCCCCATATGACTATAAAACAACTTGCATGAAAATTTTGACTCAGTATAAATTCAGCAACATCTGAATTTAATGATACAGACACGTTCTTGGTATTGTGACAATGTTGATGTCTTTAAAACGTTTCTGTACTTGCTTTTGACATGTCATGTTGTGGATTGGTAGCAGTATGTTGACTGACTTGTACTCATCCAAACGTCACTTTGAGTAACACTGGTTTTGTACTTTGGAGTGAATAAATGGAGAAATAATACATGAAAATTATTCTTCATTTATTTATTTGCAAGCAGGGAGAGAGAGATAGAAGAGAGGCAAACAGAGAAAGAATGGGAATGCCAGGGCCTCTAGCCACTGCAAAGGAACTCCAGATGCATGTGCCCCTCGTGCATCTGGCTTACGTGGGTCCCGGAGAATTGAACAGGGATCCTTTGGCTTTGTAGGCAAACGCCTTAACTTCTATGCCATTTCTCCAGCCCAAAAATTACTCTTTACAATAAAAGTATATAAGATGTACTTACTAATTGCAGTCAATATTGATGTTGGTACTATTAAGATTATTCAACATGTTTATCATCAACATAAAGTGTTTTGTTCAATGGAAAACCAACTTTCAGTAGTTTAGACACGTGCAACTTTAAGTCAACTCATTGTGCATTAACCATGTTAAAAGATGATCTCTTATGCTGGAAAGATTGCTCAGAGTTATGTGCACTTCCTATGCAAGCATGAGGGCCTGAAGGGACCTGAAACCACCCAAGTTCAAATCTCCAGATCCCAAACAAGCAACTTAGAATAGCCACACACACCTGTAACCCCTGTCTATAAATGGGAGCAGAAACCCATGAAATTGTCCAGGCCAGACAAAATTAGCAAGCTCCAGTATCAGTAGGGTGACATCAGTTCAAATATGAATTGGGTGAAGAGTGATGGAGTGGGATACTCTGCTTCAAGTAAGCACCACTCCCAACCCTGCTGCAGGTGAGCACACAGGCCACTGCAAGGATACGTACATGTGCATACTCCACACACTTACACACATAGCACATTGCATACATACAAGCAAAAAAAAAAACTCTCTATTATCCATTCAAAAACATCAGTTACATATAAAGCACTACACAATTAAAAGTTTGCTTAATTCGTAACAGATACTGGTCACATAATGTTTACATTGCCTTAATGAGATTCATTCTTATCATAGCTGGTTCCTTTTATAGCTTAGGTGCTAATAAAGAGGAAGGCAATGTTTAAGTAATCAGGATGTTGACTACTGTGTTTATTCATTTGCAGGAAATATAGCAAACTTTATCTAAGTTAGGGTGTTCCTGACACTTACCCTTACATTTCCTTTCCTTGCTGGGGAAATTTGATCTAAGAAGTTAGTATTTTCTCATTGGTTAATAGCAACATGGACATCCTATGAGAATACAAAATTGCCTGAGGTGAACTTTTCATATTGTAAACTGGGCCAATATACGTGATTCTATATCATTTGTCAGAAGTTTCAGGGCCTATGGCAAACACTTTGCCCTTTCTTTGCCATGTTTTAGATGCAATTGCTGCCAAGAGCCACAAAATTTGGCACTATAAGCATCACAAAGTATAATCCTGGTATAATGATTTAGTAGTTAAAGACAGCATAGCAGATATACCTTACTAACCTGCAGACCAACCAATAATCCTTTGGGTAAGAAATTCCCAAAGGGATCTTATATCTTCCTGTCATGTTAGAAAATCAACTTTCCCACTGCATGCATGGGCCTAACACACCTAAAGGGCATCTACTCTGCTTTATCTAATACATTTATTGCTTTTCAGTGTTGGGGTTGTTAATGGGATTATTCTGCTTCTGTTTAGAATGTACATGTACATTTTCTCTGTATAATCACAATTTTTGTAGTTATCTTAATTATTTTAAAGACATTTTTGCAATGGGTCTTATTAGTTGTTCAATTATCAAAGCATTCCTACTTTTATGTCTATGGCAAAACAGAGAAAGGATACACCCAAATTCCTAACTCAAGAAAGTACAGCTTTATAGCCCATCTTCTGAAAGCATTCCAAAAAGAAAAGCAACCAGAAGGGGCAAAGATGAAGAGTGACAACAGCATTTCTCATGACTATCTTCTAGTAACCCTAAGACTTTGCACAAAGCCTTGATACCAATAAAGCAATGAATACCACAAATATATTTCATTATAAGAAAAATAAAACAAGTGGAATAAATCAAAGCAAAAATAATTTAAAATATGCCAGATTACTCAGCTATCTGCAGACCAATATGGACTTTTAAAATCCAAACTAGACAATGGCATACATACTTGGAAGAAGTTTGTTTTTAATTAAAGAATAATCATATTTATTTCAAAATATTTTGGTAAAAATTACAGAGATAAATGCCGAGCATTAAAAATACTTAGTCATGGTGCTGTAGAGATTCCTTAGTGGTTAACTTGGTTTCAACTCCCCAGTATCCATGTAAAGCCAGATGCACAAGGTGGCACATGCATCTGGAGTTTTTTGCAATGTCTAGAGGCCCTAGCATGCCCATTCTCTCTCCATCTCTCTATCTTACTCTTTCTTTCTTTCTCTCTCTCTTTCTCTCAAATAAGTAAATCAAATATTTTTTAAAGTACACAAATTTAGTTGATTACATAAGTAGCATCTTTATATTCCCTATTTTCTTAAATTTGAACAGAATCTCTTTGTTAACTCTGAAAGAAATAAAAGTTAAATTGGACATCATTCAAAGTAATTGAAAAATTATATTTATCAAAATGTGACTACATTTATAATATTCCTCAAATTTACAACTTGATGATTCCAAACATGTAACATCATGGATTAATGGTTGACTATGATGGTTTAACCAACTTTATGCCAAAAGAAAAAATACATTTTCATGTGCATATATGTATATATAGATATTATAGAATCTTTAAAGGATTACATATCACAGCTTCATAAATGTCCTTGATTGCTTCTGTTAAATAAAATTTCCAGCCTTCAATCTTCTGAATTAAATAATTCTTGCTCTTTATGTATGGTGTGCAGAGAACAAATACATTGTTTTCACTCTATATCCTTAGATATTGATTCTAGCATTGCCAATGGACACCAAATATTCATGGATTCTCAAACTGTATACAGTGGCACAGTATTTGTATCTAACATATAAACATCTTTCCATATACATTAATTAGCTCTATATTACTGATCATAGATAATAAAATGTAAATGCTATTTAAATACTTGTGACAATGTCTTTTTCAGGAACATTCAAAAAGTATTTGTACCTAGTCAGTGCATATGAAATTTTTATGAATATTTTCTACCCATAGTTAAATTTGCAAATACAATATAGAGAACTACTTATGCTTTTTTCTTGAGTATTGAAGATATGCCTAAATTGCCCTTAGAGAGAACTTAACTGATCATCAAATATACAGTAGGACATTTTTCTTGCTGTCATGTTTTATAGGAGTTTATTTATTTCATGTCATTTGTCAGTATAATTGTTAGTATTCATTTATTTTATATTTATTCCACTAGTGCTCTTTCTGACCTCCAGCAAATTATGAGCTTCATAAAGCAAGGTCTGCATCATATGTTGCTACCTACAAATGTATTCCTAGTTCTCAAACTTTGCTTCATGGTATGATTAATACTGATACCTTGACAGGATGTAGAATCACCTAGGAAACAAATCACTGGCCGTGTTTGTGAGGGAGTTTCCAGATTAGGTTAATTGAGGTGAGTCAACCCACCAAAACACCTATGGGCAAAATAGTGCAAAAGCAATGCTTGATAAAAGACAAGAACAAGAGTGAGGAAACAGAGAGATGGAGAGAGACATACCAAGAGAAATTAGTGTGTGTAGTAGAGTGAATACAAGATACAACATGATTTAGCAACTCTTTTTCTTTGTGCAGAAATGGGAATGAATCTTCTTTGAACATCAGAGGATTTTAGTTTTCATTATAACTCTGCCCATCCTAATTGTATGACTTCCAGAAAGTGACTTAATTTCTCAGATATTGTTAATAATACTTTAAAAGGGGGACAGTAATAAGACCATATATTATAGTATTATTTGAGATAATGTATATGTGAGCCCAAAGAGAGAAAATTATATTTTAAATTAACCATAAAATGTAACTTTAAACTCTTTTTACATTTTTGATTTTTCTCCCATTAGGATATGCTACTTTGAGAGATCATTCAATTTTTCTGAACCTCAGTTTTGCCATATGATAAGTGAGCATGATTGTATCTTCCTATTTGATTAGTTATAAAAATCGATCTTATTACATTATCTTGAACAGTGTCTAGTACAGAGAAAGTGCATCTTATTCCTATGACTAGTGATGCTATTCAATACCTCAATTGTTCATAATTCTGTGTGTGTGTGTGTGTGTGTGTCTGTCTGTCAGCAAAAAGACATGTGATGTGTGTGCAAAAATGAAAAGAAGAACTTATGTTATAAGAGTTCACATTAGAGAGGCACATAGACAGTATAACAGATCCACTAATTCTTGCAGAAGTTGATTTAGAGACTCTGTGGTTGGTTATAAATTTGGAAATGTGTGGATAAGTTAAAGAAAATGAAACTTACTTGGGTCTGATTATGAGAAATAGAACGGTAATGATTCTCTTTCTCCCTTTATTTTCTGTAACTGTTGTAAAAAAGTAATCAAAATAATGAGGTTAGATAAAAATAAGTGTAACTATCTGCTAAACAGCTGGGACAGCTGGTGCTAAACTCTCTGAGAGTGAAGACATGTTTGAAGAAGCCACCTTCCTGGGTCACCATGATTCTTTATTATTATTATTATTATTATTATTATTATTATTAACAAGATGTTTTGTATGGATACATCATGTGTTGGTACTCTCTTTTCCCTCTTCCGTGCACTCATTCCGTTGGGGCCGCTCCTCAGTAAGGTTACAGGTATTCCCCATGGGGTTATAGTTTATGTGTTGTAGGAGCAGTGGTCAGTTATTTTTGCGGGGAGGAGGAGGAATGCCTCTGGGCATGATGTCTCAACCTGTGGCTCTTACAATCTTTCCGCTCCCTCTGCTCCAAAATTCCCTGAGCTGTGGTGGGTGAGTTTTAACTATATTTCAGTGATGAGCTCTTAGGAGCCTCTGGATCTCTGCTTTGGTACATGTTGAGTATCCTCAGGGACTGTCTCCATCACCCTGTCACTGGTTATCAGGTTCAGCGTGGAAGCAGCACTCTTGCTCCTCTTCCCATTCCTCTGTGGATTCAGCTGTGGTTTGGCTGAAGTGAGAAGGGTAGTTTATCTCCTCAGATCTTGCTACCTGCTGAAAAAGAAAAACAGATTCTCCAACGGAGAGTGAAGTTAGCATAGTTTGAATGGGATAAGCATTATTAATTTAGGGAGAATTTGATGTATATAACCCCTGTTTTTGCCAAAGACTAGTGAGAGCTTGACACTGGAGAACATAGTCTTTGTCTCCATAGGATTCTGATGTGGTTCTCAATTCCAGATACAGGTTCATTTACAATGAGCAGATGTGTTAACCAATCAAAAAGCTATTAGTTACCCACTGAGGCTGTGTGCCACTACTGCACTGGAGTGTACAGCTTGTCAGGGTGTTTGCTTCTGAGTAGCTTAGACCTCTGGTTGCTCACACTGTTGTTGGCCATTTCCCCCCCGTAGCTCATGTAGCGCTTTCCAGCACTAGATAGGTTAACTTTCTGGGAACTGGCTTTCTTCTGAATTCCAGTCAGTTCTCTCTGTGTTCTGTGTCAGCAGCATATGGTGTCTCCAGCAATAATGTGTTAGCTTTTGTCTCAGGCAGGTAATCAAGTGCTTTGACAGAAAGCTGTCTTAATTTGTGGGCCTTGTAAGGTCTCTCTGATAAACAGCTCAACGCAGGTAGCAACCAATCTCTTCACCACATTTCTTACCTTTACCATTTTCACTCTCTTGCAATGGCTTTGCTTTACAATTTTTAGCTATGCAATACGGCTGTATGCATCGAGCATTTCTTCATCTGGACCACAACCAGTGATGTGCTACTAAATGTTTCAAAACTGACTCCCCCATCCCCACTCTGACTTGTATTTCATTATCCATGGTAAAAATATTCAAACCACAGATGATTTAAAGCTACTAAAGGTTTAAATGTCAGCATGAAAGATGTTTGAAAGTACAACTATCAGGTCTTGGAGCTTGGGAGTAGCCTGTGCCAACATATCACTCAGGGTAGCTGCAATACATACTACTTCGGGACTACATTATGCAACTTTTGTGGAATAGTTGAGGCAGAAAAGGGTGAATGCATAGTGTGTCCAGCTGCAATACAATTAATTCCACTGTGATAGCATTACTTTATAGTAAATATATTACACCACATTCTTTCTATTAAATATAACCTATATTTTGAGTTTCTGGGAATGTTTAATTTTTTAAATATATTTTATTTATTCATTTATTTGAGAGAAAGAGTAAGAGAAAGAGAGAGAGAGAGAATGGGCATGCCAGGGCCTCCAGCCACTGCAAACGAAGTCTAGATGCATGCTCCCCCTTGTGCATCTGGCTTACATGGGTCCTGGAGAATTGAACCTGGATCCTTTGGCTTTGCAGGAAAACGACTTAACTGCTAAGCCATCTCTCCAACCCAGAATGTTTAATTTTTAATATCATCCTAGGGTTTGGTCCCTTTCAGTGTTGCTTTCCATTTTATCCTAGACTAGATTTTTCTGAAATACCAAAATCTATTTTTTAACTTGCATTTTAAGGATTCACCTTTATGCATTCATTGTAGCCATTCAGCTAAATTGGCTAGTTTGTTCAGCCTAAACATTAAGGAAAATGGATTCAATCTTCAAAGCCAACTCATATTCAGCAAGTGCTTATTTTCCACTGTGTAGTATGCTAACCACTATTAAATGCATGACTGAAGGTACAGCTTCTCTCTTCCTGGAGCTCATACTCTTACACAAAAGTCAGTTACTTTAGAAAACTGAACTAAATACCCCCAAAACTTATATGTTGAATTCCTAGGCTATAATGTTTCTGAATATAAGTAAGTTCTAATGAGACTGCTCAGGTGGATCCTAATCAATTCTCACTGGTGTTCTTAGTAGCAAAGTAACTCTGGACACACAAAGAAATACAACACAACTACACATACAGAAAAAGTAATGTGCAATTCAAGAAGAGTGAGTTCAGAAGAAACCAGTCTTGCAAACAACTTAATCTTGAATTTCTTGTCTATAAGAGAACAAGTTGATATTTTTAAAGCTATTATATGTCATGTTTATTGTGGAAGTCTTAGTAAATGAATATAGTCTCTGTAACCAAATATTTACAATATCTGTGAAGTAGCATTTGTTCTTGTGTGGCACAAAGTAGCATTTGCTTTATTCTAGAGAATAATATTCATTGCATATGAATGCTTAGGCTAACAGCCATACATAACAACTCTAGTCCCTGATAGGTATGTGAGTGTCCATTTTCTTTCAGTATATCAATATGTGTGGTTCTTACCTTTGAGTTGAAAGAGTGTGGCATATGTAATCTATGAAGGAGAGTGAAGGAGGATTGGAAATAGTGATGCCAAATTTGTCAATGGAAATTTTTTTAAAGAATAATTCTGGATGTTTTCACACAGCTTTTCTGCTTGTATTATAGCGAATATAACTATGACCCATGGCTAGCTGTAAGCAAAGTTGGGAATGTAGTATGTAGTTGAGGTAAAATATGTGTTGCTATGAAAAGAGTGGATACTGAATAAAGAAAAAAGTTCTGCCTTATTGAATACCCACATAAGCATGTCCACTCCTTTTTCTATCCATAGAACTCATGTCACTCTTCCTAAGGGAGAAGATTCAAGTCCTTTGTAATTACTGTGATCACTTAAAATTCAATGTATCTGATGACACTTTGTTGAAACCACATTCGGATGTGATTCAGGTGCCATAGTCAACTATGAGCCTAAACCAAGTTTACTGTACTCTAATCACCTATAAATCATTGATAAGTTACTTGCCTCCTTATTTTCCAACCTCATATAAAATGGTAGGGGAGAAACTAGATAGTTACAAAATTATTTATAAAAAGTTGATTTTGGACTACTCAGCTGTTACTAGTCCATAGAAATAATAAAAACTTATTTTTTAAGGAAGTTGAAGACACAATTAACAAAAATTTGTATGTAAGAAACTGAAACTTATGCAAAGGACATGTTTCATGCAGCTAACCAAGTGAAATAACCAGTCAATTGAAATGCTCACAAGGAACAGAATTATGCACTCTTTGATCTGTTTCAAATTATCTAAAGATGATCAAATTTTCTGATGCAACACAGGAGAAGTTTATGAGCATGAGGTTTACTTATAACCCATTATATTCATTATGCAAATTTGCATTTAGGTTTTTAGAATCTTAGAGACTTACATATGTACACACATATAAACATATATGTATTTTAACCATTAAAATATTGTTATTTATATAAATTATCAACATTGTAATGTTACAGAGGAATAAAATCAGAGGGAAGTTGAAAAAAAAAAAACATACTTCACCAAGATACAAAGTGGTTCAGAGTGATACATATAGTTGTTCTATACTAAAGTATTATTCTCTGTTACACATTTAACTTGATTTTTTCAAGACATTATTCATGTGTCTTTTTTTCCTTTTATATAATTATTTATAAAATATACCAATAGATTTTTTTTTTACTTTTTGTTTATTTATTGGAGGCAGAGAGGGAGAGAGAGAGAGAATGAGAATGGGCATGCCAGGGTCTCTAGCCACTGCAAACGAACTCCAGATGCATGCACCGCCATGTGCATCTGGCTTACGTGGGACCTGGAGAATCAAGCCAGGGTCCTTAGGCTTCATAGGCATTCACCTTAACCACTAAGCCATCTCTCCAGCCCCACAAACAGAGTTTTATTTACTGAAGGAAGAGGCTGCCTTTCTCCACATTAGTTTTGATGAGCAAAAAAATAAGGAAAGTCCTATAAGGATCTTATAGTGTGAAATTCAGACTTGAAGATGAATCTCAGCTCTACTAAATCTTATAAAGACTTGTGACAGTCTGAATCTTATTTTTTTAGCCTGTAAAAGTAGGTTAATATCCTTTCATCTAATACTTTAAAAATTGAATATAATTATGAACAAGGATAGTGTAGGACCTTTTTCTTCAGCATATTGGTGTTGACTACATTACACTTTTATATAATGTACATATAAAAGACTTAAACTGGAATTGAGACATTTTTCTATATTTGATACTAAGTTTCATTCTGATGATAGGGAGGTACATAGGCTAGCAAAAGTTATAATAGTGATTATTTGATGTCCATTGTACCACAAGTATTTGCTAATATTAAATTATTTGATCCCTCAACAAACTTATGAATGTTATTATTACATTCATTTTACAGAGAAAGAAATTTACAATTTTGAAGTCATAATTTCCCTAAATACATGTAAGATGTCAATAAACCAGAATTCAATCATGGCTACATTCAGCTCCAAAATCTTTCTTATACACTTAATTAACTATCTTCCTCACATTATGTTAAATGAGAAAAGTCCCAATGAAATTGAGATATCTGTTATTCATAAGTCTTGGTTATTTTCTTTGAGAAAACTAGCATCTTAGTTCTTGAAACATTAATTGTAATTCATCAAAGTAAAAACCATTGTTTATTGTTCATAAGCTTTTCCTTCTGGGCTTATATTCTGTGCCATCTTGATTATGAAGTTGATTAAAGGAGGCAGAACAATTGTGGTATCTTTTACAGGAATTTTCATATGTGGCATTGGGCTTCCTTGAATTAAAAATGCAACCTAATATATTTTTTAAATTCTTTCATCATACATAATTATGTATGTTGCTATCCTATGATGAATTATATAAATTGTTTAATGTGAATCTGGATCTTGAAAGACATAGTGTATTAAAATAGCTCTTAGTTATCTTGAGAATTATTAAACTCTATTTCATCTTTATAAAAATACATACTTTTCTCAGTAAAACCTTTTTGTAAAATTTTATTTATTCTTATGTATATTATTCTGGTTTTACATTCATAGTGATGACTCCATTATCCTCCTCCCTGTCCTCCCTCTTCCATAGGGACCCTTTTTAATGTTAAAATGAATAACAGTGTTAGAAAATTTGAGTTGGTTAAATACTGTAAAGTCAAAAATTAGAAAGTCAAATTTAAAATATTCTATGGTACTAGAACCATGCCATTTTAATGATCATGAAATAGAGAATATTTTAATATTTTAGATATGTTACCTCTTAGTAATTTAACAAGAATGCAAAAAATGTCAATGACCATATTTTCCTTACTTAAATAATTCATTTCAGGTACATCACTGCCTACTATAGGCTCATGCTTGACAAAGTTGAAATTTTTTATTATTTTTTTATTTTTTATTTTTTTTATTTTACGTTTTTAGAGGTGGATCCCTGTGAGGTTTATATTTTTATTTATTTTTTATTTTTTCATTGACAACATCTTTAATTGTAGACAATATTCCATGTTACTTCCCTCCCTTCCCCTCTTTCCCCTTTGAAACTCCACTCTCCATCATATCCCTTACCCCTCTCAATCAGTCTTTTTTTTCATTTTGATGTCATTGTCTTTTCCTCCTATTATGATCGTCCTTTGTAGGTAGTGTCAGGCACTGTGAAGTCATGGGTATCCAGGCCATTTTTTGTCTGGAGGAGCACGTTGTAAGGAGTCCTACTCTTCCTTTGGCTTTTACATTCTTTCCGGTCCCTCTTCCACAATGGACCCCGAGACTTGGAAGGTGTGTTAGAGATGTTTCAGTGCTGAGCACTCCTCTGTCCCTTTTTCTCAGCACCATCATGCCTTCTGAGACATCCCAAGGTCACCACCATCTGAAAAGAGAACCATCTCTAACCAAGAGTGAGAGTAGCATTAATATATGGTTGTGGACATTAAGAGGAGTGCTTACTGGGCAGTTTGGTGAGCATAGTATATACATTTAGCCAGACACCAGCAGACATTACACCCCTAGGACTCATGACTACCCCTGTTGTAGGTTTTCAGTATCAGGGATGTATTCCCTCCCATGGAGCGGGCCTCCAGTCCAAGTAGAGAGTGGTTGGTTTCCCCAATAACAGACGGGCCACTATTGCACCCATTGGCTCATTTGGCCTGGCTAGCCAAATTTAAAGCTTGCAGTGTTCACTGTTGAGTACCTTCACTGGTGTTTTCTCTCTCCCATTGAACTGCATGCAGCGTAGCTTTTTCCAGCTTTCTGTCAGCTGGTCCACACAGAGGATGCTTTCAGCTCAGTTATAGCAGGATTTCTCAGTGACCTTGCCACCCAAGTATGTGGAATCTTCAGCAATAGGGTTTTACCATCTACCATCTATTCCTGGTGGAAAACTATATTCCTCGGCAATGGCCTATAATGTTCTGGGGGTATCTGTGACCTCTCCAGCCAACAACTTACTGGAAGGTATCCCATCCCTGGCACTGAAATTTTTCTAGTAACAATCTATGGCTTCTGAGTGTTCCGTTGTCCAGAAAAGTAGGTTTCCATATGAATTATTTATATCCTCTTAGCTTTTGATTAGCCTTCCCTCCACCTTTCCTTTACTCAATCTCTTCCCCCAACCTCACTTAGGCCTTTTCACCCCCATTAATATCTTGTTCTACTTACATACATACAATACCATCCTAATAAGTCCCCCCTTCCTCACTTTCTATTCCTTTTCTATCCCTTTTGTAGCTTACTGGCTTCTGCTACTAAGTTTTATTCCTACTCACATAGAAGTCCAATCATTTGTAGCTAGGATCACATAGGAGAGAGAACATGTGACATTTGGCTTTCTGGGCCTGGGTTACCTCACTAAGTATAATCATTTCCAAATCCATCCATTTTCCACCAAATTTCATAACTTCATTTTTCTTTACAGCTGTGTAGAACTCCATTGTGTAAATGTGCCACATCTTCATTATCCACTCATCAGTTGAGGGACATCTAGGCTGGTTCAATTTCCTAGCTGTTGTGAATAGAGTGGCAATAAATATGGTTGAGCAACTCTCTCTAACGTAGTGAGATGAGTCCTTAGGATATTTGCCTAGGAGTGGTATAGCTGGGTCATATGGTAGATCTATGTTTAGCTGTCTCAGGATCCTCCACACTGATTTCCACAATGGCTGGACCAGATTGCATTCCCACCATCAGTGTAGAAGAGTTCCTCTTTTTCCTCATCCTCACCAGCATTTATAGTCATTTGTTTTCATGATGGTAGCCAATCTGACAGGAGTGAGATGGAATCTCAATGTAGTTTTAATTTGCATTTCCCTGATGACTAGGGATGTAGAAAATTTTTAGATGTTTATATGCCATCTGTATTTCTTCTTCTGAGAACTCTCTATTTAGTTACATAGCCCATTTTTATTGGGTTGTTTGATTTATTATTGTATATATTTTTTGAGTTCTTTGTATATCCTAGATATTAGCCCTCTGTCAGATGTATAGCTGGCAAAGATTTTCTCCAATTTTCTAGGTTGCCACTTTGCTCTATTCACAGTGTTCTTAGCTGCACAAAAGCTTTTTAATTTCATGATGTCCCAGCAGTTGATCTGTGGTTTTATTTCCTGAGCAATTGGGGTGATATTCAGAAAGTCTTTGCCAAGACCAATATGTAGGGTTTTCATAAAGTCTTTGCCAAGCAGCTGTCTTTTCTCCAATGAGTATTATTGGCATTTTTGTCAAAAATCAGGTTTCTATAGCTACCTGCACTTACATCAGGGTCCTCTATTCTGTTACATTGATCTACATGTCTGTTTTTGTGCGAGTAACATGCTACTTCTGTTACTGTGGCTCTGTAATATAGGTTAAAATCAGGTATGGTGATACCACTAGTCTTATTTTTGTTCCTCGAAATTGTTTTAGATATCTGAGGTTTTTTGTGCTTCCAAATTAATTTTGTATTGTTTTTTTTTTCTATTTCTGTGAAGAATGCCGTTGGAATTTTGATGGGGATCACATTAAATGTGTACATTTCTTTTGGTAGGATTGTCATTTTCACAATATTGATTCTGTCAATCCAAGAACAAGTGATGTTATTTCATTTCCTAATGTCTTCTGCAATTTCTGTCTTGAGTGTTTTAAAGTTCTCATTGTAGAGATCCTTCACTTCCTTGGTTAGTTTTATCCCAAGGTACTTTATTATTATTTTTTTTTATGCAATTGTGCATGGGGTGATTCCCTGATTTCATTCTCTGTATGTTTGTTATTAGCATATAGGAAGGCTACTGATTTCTGTTTGTTTATTTTGTATCCTGCTACATGGTTATAGGTGTTTATAAGCTCTAACAGTCTGCTGGTAGAGTCTTTAGGGTCCTTTATGTATAGAATCATATCATCTGCAAATAATGATAACTTGATCTCTTCCTTTCCAATTTGTATCCCTTTTATGTGTGTCTCTTGCCTTATTGCTATGGCTAAGACTTCTAGTACTATATTAAATAAAATTTTGGACAGTGTACATTCTTGTCTTGTGCCTGATTTTAGTGGAATAGCATCAAGTTTTTCTCCATTTAGTACTATGTTGGCTGTGGGTTTGTCATAAATAGCCATTATTATCTTGAGATATGTTCCTTCTATTCCCTGTCTCTGTAGGACTTTTATCATGAAGGGATGTTGGATTTTGTCAAATGCTTTTTCTGCATTTAATGAGATGATCATGTGACTTTTGTCCTTCAGTCCATTTATATAATGTATTATATAAATTTTATAACTTTTTGAGTTCTTTGTATATCCTAGATATCAATTTGCATATGTTGAACCAACCCTGCATCTCTGGGATAAAGCCTAGTTGGTCAAGGTGAATGATTTTTCTGATATATTCTTGTATTCTGTTTGCCAATATTTTGTTGAGAATTTTGCATCTATGTTCATGAGGGAGATTGGTCTGTAATTTTCCTTTTTTGTTCTATCTTTGCCTGTTTTTGGGATCGGGGTGATGCTGGATTCATAGAAGGAGTTTGGTAGGATTCCTTCCTCTTCTATTTTATGGAATAGTTTAAGAGGCATTGGTTTTAGTTCTTCCATGATGGTCCAGTAAAATTTAGCAGTGAATCCATCTGGGCCTGGACTTTTTTGAGTTGGGAGATTTTTTAAAACTGCTTGGATCTTTGTCTTTTTTGGTTACTTTTGGTTTGAAGTCTATTTTATCCAATATAAGTATAGCTACGCCTGCTTTTTTCTTATTTGTGTTATCATTTTCCACCCTTTCACCCTGAGGAGGTGTCTGTCTTTAGTGGTGAGGTGGGTTTCTTGAAGACAGGAGATTGATGGGTCCAGTTTTCTGATCCACCCTGTTAGCTTATGTCTTTTGATGGGTGAATTAAGGCCATTAATATTCAGAGATATAACTGTGAGGTTTGATTAAATATCAGCCATATTATGGTTGATATTGGTCTTTGTGGGTTTTTTTTTTTTTTTGGTTAATGTAGACTGCATCTTGGGGGCTCTTGAGATTGTTTATTTGTTTCTTCTGTGTGAAGAATTCCCTGAAGTACTTTCTGTAGGTTGGGCTTTGTGTTCATATACTTGTAAAGATGAGTTTTATTGTGGAAAGTTTTTCTTTCACCATCTATTATGAGGGATACTTTTGCTGGGTAGAGTAGTTGAGGTTGGAAGCCATAGGTTCTTAGAGTTTGCAGTATTCCATTCCAGGCCCTTCTGGCTTTTAGGGTTTCCATTGAGAAGTCTGAGGTAATTCTGATGGGGTTCCCTTTATATGTAATATGTTGTTTTTCCCTGGCTGCTTTTAGGATTTTCTCTTTGTGCTCGATGTTTAGAGTCTTAAAGATAATGTGTCTTGGAGAATTTCTCCTTTTGTCCAGTCTGTTTGGAGATCTGCTAGTTTTCTTGTAATTTGATGGGATGTTCTTTTGAGAGAGCGGGAAAGTTTTCTTCAATTATTTTGTTGAATAAGCTTTCCATTCCTTTGGTCGTTGTTTCTTCCCCCACTGGTATACCCATGATCCTAATGTTTGGACACTTAAGGGTGTCCCACATTTCCCTCATGTTCTGTTCACAGAAATTTTTGAACTTGTTGAAATGTTTGGACTCATGAACTTTTTCTTCTGTTTTGCCTTCCAGTTCTGAGTTTCTATCTTCCACTTGACTTACTCTGTTCTTAAGAGCTTCTGTAGAGTTTTGGGCTTGTTCAATTTGGTTCATATTTTCTACTGTTTTTTTTTTAATGTATAGTTTCCATCCCTCTGTCTAGTTCCCTTTTTGTGTCATTTTCTGACTTTCTTAATGCTTCTTGGAGTTCATCCTTGCATTTTTTTATGTCTTCATTGAACTTAGCCAGCTGGTTATTGAGCACCTCTTTTTTTTTTTTTCATTCTCCTTCAGATCATTTAACTGTTTTTGGAGCCCTTCCTTGGTTCTTTTCTATTAGGTCTAATCTAGCAAGGATAACATTCATACAATTGTTGGCTCTTTGTTGAGTTTCTGAGAGTTGTGCTATTTGCTTGGCCAGGGTTGCATAGCTTGTCTCTTCATTTTGGGGTTATGATTCTATTGTCTCTTCTATGCTTTGATTTGAGACATCCATTGTAGGACTGGATAGTCTAGCTGGATTTACTTGTATCTGGTTTTTCATGCTATTCCTTTTTGGCTGTAGTCTGTCCATCACAATGGTTCAGAAAGCCTAGTGTATGAAATGCTAGCCTGCTGCCCTGGGGTGGGGTGGGGTGCAGTAGTGAGTGTCAGGGCAGTGGTCCCTGGAGTTCTGATAGGCTGGGGTGGGGGACATTGGCCTGCTGGCCTGTGTTCTCTA
Organism: Orientallactaga sibirica; assembly: GCA_036365145.1. Lineage (NCBI taxonomy): Eukaryota > Metazoa > Chordata > Mammalia > Rodentia > Dipodidae > Orientallactaga > Orientallactaga sibirica. The sequence continues at coordinate 926,372 of JAEOAD010002326.1, read as the reverse complement.
TGGAGGTGGGAGGGGTGGGGACCACAACCACCCTAGTTGGGCTCAGGCAGGGTAGGCTGGGAACACTGGCCTACTTCCCTGGATCCCTGATCTGACCTGGGAGAGGGAGTGGTGGCACCTGACTGGCGATGGGGCTCAGGAAGGCTAGGGAGGCACCTGACCAGTGATGGGGATGTGGCCAGTGAGTCAGGGATCTGACTAGCAATGAGCCTCAGGCAGCTCCCCTGGGACCTGATGTGGCTCAGGAGGGCCTCCCCAGGCTTTGGCAAGGTGAGGGAGGGATATGACTGATCAGTCAGGCCAGCAGGGCCCACTGTGCCTTAGGTGGGTTGCGCCGGGCTCTGGCTGGTGTGGATGGGGTCTGACTGGTCAGTCAGGCCAGCAGGGTCCGTTGTGGATCAGGTGGGTTGCGCTGGGTTCTGGCCTGTGAGGGAGGGATCTGACAGGCTATTTGAGTCACCCCTGCCCAGCAGGACCTAATCTGCAGTGGCCCCTGTCCTAGAGCATGGGAATCAGTGGATTCCCTATTTTTTCATCCACCCCTCCCTCTGGCAGCATGCAAGGGCCAGCAAACCTTTTAAAAATCTCTTAAAAGCTTAAAAGTCTTGCTTTTACTTCCCTGTAAGGTGAGGCAGGGTTAGGCAGACGCCATCTTGACTGGAACTCTACTTTAGAGAATGTTCCATGTTCTGCTGAAAAGAATGTGTATTCTGCAGCATTTGGATGAAATGTCCTGTATATATCTGGTTGGTCCATTTGTTCTATGACCTCATTTAACCCAGAATCATCTCTGTTTATTTTTGCCAGGATGACCTGTAATTGGTGAGAGTGGGGTGTTGAAGTCACCTACTACAAGTGTGTTTGGTGTTATCTGTGACCTTAGTTCTAATAGTGTTTGTTTGATGAAATTGGGAGCCCACATATTAGGTGAATATATGTTTAGGATTGTAGTGACCTCCTGTTGGAGTGTTCCTTTAATCAATATAAAGTGACCTTCCTTATCTTTCCTAAGTAATGTTGGTCTGAAGTCTACCCTGTCAGATATTAGAATAGCGACCCCTGCTTGTTTCTAGGCCCATTTGCTTGAAACCCCATTTTCCAACCTTTCACCCTAAGATAGTGCCCATCCATTGTAGATGGGTGAATTTCTTGGAGGCAACAATTTGAAGGATCCTGCTTTTTAATCCAGTCTTCAAACCTATGTCTTTTGGTTGGGGCATTCAGGCTGTTGATATTGAGTTATTATTGAAAGGTGTGTATTTTTTTTTGCCATTTTTCTTTTTTTGTAGTTTTTCTGATTTTACCTTTGCTCTCTTGTATTAACTAGTATTGGAGTATGGTTTGTTTTTTACAGGTTCTTTATATGTGTGCTTTTCTTTCTCTTCAGCAGGGGGGATCCTTTCAAGTATTTTCTGCCGAGCTCGTTTTGTCTTCAAATGTTCCTTTAGCCTACTTTTGTTATGGAATTCCTTATTTCTCCATCTACTTGAATGGATAGCTTTGCAGGATAAAGTAACCTTGGTTGAAAGTTGTTATCTTTCAGAACTTGGAATACATCACTCCAAGCAGTACTGGCTTTTAAAGTTTGTGTTGAGTAATCCACTATGATTGTGATGGGCTTGCCTTTGTAGGTGACTTGCTTTTTCTCTCTAGTTGCTTTTAATATATTTCTTTGTCTTGTATGTTTGGTAGTTTAATTATAATATGGCAAGGAGAGGTTCTTTCTAGGTTTTGTCTGTTTGGTGTTCTAAAGGCTTCCTGTATCTGCATTGGCATCTCTTTCCCAATTTGGGAGAAGTTTTGTTGTATGATTTTGTTGAAAACACCTACTATGCCTTTGGAATGAAATTCCCCTTCTACTATACCCTGAATTCTTATGTTTGATCTTTTCATAGTATCCTGAGTATCTTGAAATCCCCATTCATACCTTCCTATTAGTTTGTCTTTCTCTTTGTTGAACTCTATTAGATCTGCCACCTGGTCTTCTAGTTTAGATATTTTGTTCTCTCCATCATCCATTCTATTGGAGAGATCTTCTACAGAGTTTTTTATTTCACTGACAGTGTTCTTCATCACTAGTATTTCTGACTCGTTTTTCTTTATTATTTCTATTTCCTTATTAATTTCTTGAATTGACATCTTTATTTCATTAAATTGGTTTCCTGTGTGTTCTTTGATTTCCTCTTTGTGTTCTTTGAACATATTTATAATCATTCTTTTGAAATCTTTTTTCAGGAATTTCCTCTAAATCATTCTCACTGAAGGTCATTTCTGATGCATTAATACTTTTTGTTGGATTTATATTGTCTTGATTTTTTGTGTTTCTTGTATTATATTGTAGATATTTTTGCACATTGGATTAATTTAATGCTTGGGTTTTCTAATTATCTGCAGTAATATTAGAGGTATCAATCAATATGAAGTTATATATTTTCAGGGTAGGAGCTTAAGGTGCTAGGTGTGGCTCTTAAGATTCTTGGAGTAACCATAAAAATTACCCTAGGTGTTGGGTTTGCCTGCTATGAGAGTATTCAACTAGTCTGAATAGTACAGAACATAGCCAAATTCTAAAAAGTTAACTAAACAATGTACACATTCAATGAAATACAGCACAGAGTATTTACGCAAAAGTAGGTATTATGACAAACAGATCCTCTAACAAAGTCACAGTCCCTAAGGATGTGTGTTGCTCCACACCCTTAATCCTGTCAAATGGGAGGCTAAGATTTCTGCTCTGTAGAGGGTTCCAAGGTCAGCTTGTGATGAAGTAAGACCCTTCCCCAATGAATGACAGAAGAGGAAACAAAGGCATTATAAAATCAGGAAGCTTGGAGCTTTTAGGGTAAATGCCCTGTAAGGGAATAACTGGATCTGTTGGTAGGTCTATAATCATCCTTTTCAGGAGTCCCCATATTGCTTTCCATAGTGTTTGTACCATTTTACATTCCCACCAACAGTGAAAGTGGGTACCTATTTCTCCACAACCTCACCAGCATTTGTTTTCATTAGTTTTTTTTTTTTTTTTTTTTTAATGTTAGCTATCCTTACTGGGTAAGGTGGAATCTCATAGTTGTTTTAATTTGCATTTTCCCTGATGATTAGGGATGTTGAGCTTTTTCTTAAGTGTGTGTTTGCCATTTGTATTTCTTTCTGTGAGTTCTCTGCTAAGCTGAAATTTATCTAGTGAGTTATTGGATAAAAATGGGAATATTTCCCTATGTAGTATGACTCTTCCCATTACCATTCACCATTTTTCTCCCTTAATCTAACAGACATTTATAAGGAATGAGGGCAAAAAAGCAAATACTTTTGTCTTTTTAATTCCTCCTCCATCCCCTCTTGAATCCTTCTGTCTAACTCAGTATGAATCTCAGTTCTGCCACAAAATAGCACTTTACTGTCCTAATTATACTTTGTTCACTACACTGTCAGGCAATACTCACTCAGGTTGAAGGAAACTTCTTACCTGATGTGATTACATATATTAAAAGTCTTGCTGCTCACACAGCTTTCCTTGGCACTATGATTTCCTTAATCCCTTTGGGTTTGTGTAAAAGCAAATTTTCAAATAAAATTTTGTATGATAATGTAAGATATTCCATTTCACTTGGTCTTGTTTTATTAATTAATGTTAGAAGTAATTTCTACTACATGGTGTTGAACATGGTTTATTGATGAAGATAATGACAAATTAAAAGAGAAAGGATCACACCTCACAACTCAAGGACTTTCCCTGGGAATTATGATGACATGAGGTACCTGACTGTAATGTTGATTAATATCAAAGACTAGTTTTGTTTGGATTGAAGTACAGAAAATAATAATTTATAATAAATTATTATGGAACCAACAGGCAGATCACTTCTTTGGAGGGGGCTAAGGATAGGGAATAAGCTACAGTATAATTGTTTTGGGTTGTGTGTGTGTGTGTGTGTATGTGTATGTGCATATATATTATCCCAGGTGATATTACAATTCACAGAACTACCTTATAATTTTTCCAAATATTTTTACTCATTGTAGAGAGTATGTAATTTATCTTTAATCATATATTTTTATTGATATTGCTACTATAAGATGTGAAATGACTTCTGCTCAATTAGTAGACTCTATAAAATACCATATTGTATTTGAAAACATCAATATGATACATGTAACAAAATTGGTTACTAAAAGAAGTAAAAAGCTTCCAATATATCTTTTCTTGTCTTTGATCTTTTTTCTATTTATTCTGAATATTTAGGAAAGTCTACTAATCTTTACCAAATTATAGAATTATTTTTACCCATAAATATGACTTAAAAGCTGTTTGACCAAGAATGTAAAATGGTTCAGATTCTTTGAACAACAGTGTGAAAGTTATCAAAAAATTAAACATAAAATTAACTTAAGAAACATCAACTACATCTTTTGTTATGTATTTCAGAGAGGGTATGATGAAGACTAACTTCAATCTTTTGTTTCTGTCTCTATTACTCCCTATTATCTCTCTTCTCTCTTTCTCTTTCATATTACCTATACTTTTTCTTCCTTCTTTTCCCTTGGTACTGACCTGTAACTCCCAATACCAGCATGTGGTTAATATCCACAATGAGCTGTTGATCAGTGAGACCTACATGGTTTCCAAAAGAAGACAGATTTCTGTCAGGGTACTTGATGACCCACCAAAGGTTATTGGTAAGACCCTACTGCTGAAGACACCATACGCTGTTCAGACAGAACATGAAGAGACCTGGCTGGAATCTGGATGAAAGTCGGTCCCCAGACAGCTTGTTTAGTGCCAGAAGGTGCTACATAAGTGACTGGGGGAAAATGACCAACATCTGACTAAGCAACTTGTGGTCTAAGCTATTCAGCAGCAAACAACCTAACATGATGCTCATGCAAGTGTGGTAGTGGCACGCAGCCATGGTGCATTACCAACTGCTCTTGATTTGGCTAACACAGCTGCTCAGTGGAATGGAACCCATACCTAGAAATGGGAAACAAGTCAGAACCATATCCAAAAAATGAGCATGCTCTCCAATATCAAGCTCCCACCCTATCAATAGTAGGATACAAGAGGGCCTACACCTATTAAATTCTCTCTAAAATAATAATGGTTGTCCATGTATCTTGCACTGACCTCACTCTCCATTGGAGAATCTGCTTCTTTTTTTTCAGAGGGACGCAGAACCTGAGGAGAGAATTAGCCCATAGCACCTCAACAGTGCACCAGCTGAAGCCATAGAGTTATAGGGTAAATGAGCAAGAGTGCTGCTTTCTTGGTGAACCTGGTACCAGCACAAGAGCAAAGGAGATAGACACAAAGAACATTCAACCCCTACCGAAATAGATATCCAGAGACAGAGATTCACAAAACCTCATCACTGAAAGAGTCCTAACAAGAATCCAACATGGCTGAGGGAAGTTCATGGAAGAGGGGGTGGAAAGATTGTTAGAGCCATGAGTTGGGTCATTCTACACAGAGTCATTGTGTCTCCCACATAACTGATGGCTAACCCCATAAAGCAAAACCCACATTACCCATGGGGGGAGGACAGGGAGAAGGCTAACAATTGTACTATCATGGCTGTATATATACTATATACATAACTAAGAAAAATATATTTAAAAAATTAAAACAATTTATATCAGACATTTGTATTTGAGTGTTCAGAGAATCCTTGTTCACAATGGCCAAATATTGGATTAAAAAGTCTACATAATTAAGGATGGATGAATGGATAATCAAAATGCACATACATCACATCTTACTCAACCCCAATATTATTCAATAATAAATAATGGATAAAATTCTAAAACACGCTACAGCATGGATTAACCTTATCTTAAATGAAGTAAGCAAGAAACAAAGGACACATATTGAATTATTCCATTTATGTGTGATGGGCACAGTCAAATTCATAGATTAAGAAAGAATAGCAGTGATGGGCAAGATCTAAGTAAAAGTATGTATGCATTGTGGGCAGGCTGCTAGTCAGTAGGTACAGAGTCTCAGGGTAGGATGAAACATTCTGGAAATTTATAGTGGCTTTGATTGCTTAACGTTGTAAATGCAGTAATGCTACTAAACCGGGCACTTAAAATGGTAAATTATATGTTATGTGTACTTTACCAAAGGAAAATATTTTTAAATCAATGAAAACCTTAGGAGTATATATAATTGTTAGAACATGTGTCTAGTGTATGCTGAGTTCAAGCCCCAATGCTTAAAATAAATAGTACTTAACACATATGTTTCTCAAAGCCTTATTTAAGCAGAAAATTCCATGTTGCAAATGCATTATACCATTTTACATTTTATAAAGAGAGAAAAATAAATTCTAAAATTACTTTTTAAAGGCCAATTCCATGATTTTCTTCACCATTAAGTAATAGTTTGATGCTGTCCAAGTATAAAGATAAGTTATCAGTTTTTACTTTCAACAAACTAATAATTTTGCTAGGTAAACAATAACACAGAAGGTGCTCTGTGTTGATCTCCCAACATGCACGGGTTTAGCACTCAATGGGAAATGGAACCTTTAAGGTGTGGGCTCTATTGAGAGGTCCTAGGAGCATTGGTTTCCGCAAAAGGGATTGAAATAGTATGGCAACCTATCATATTTCTCACTTGACATTGCACTGTAGATGCTTACTTATATCACTAAGACCATTAGTAAAATAACACTTAATGGTTACTTAATTTTTGTAGAATGATTATATTCTCCTAGAAGACATTAGTTTGTCACATTGCCCTATAGGCCATCATTGCCTGGTGACAACTCCTTACTTCTCTCCTGATACAGAAAGAAAAGTGAATTCAATGATGTGTTCAGAGAAGTTTGCTGGTGGAAGGCAAGTTTTTACCAGCGTTTTTGAGCCCCTAGCAGGTAATGGATATGTGTTCAAACCACAGGGCCCAGATACTCTATTCAGACCGCAAGTCTGCCTCAGCCATGGACTCTCTAAATCTTAGTTTTGTCTCTTCAACATTTTGAACTTCAGTTTCTATATCCTACTAACATATGGCCATATATATGATTTATTAGTCTTAAATAAAATAATTATTTAAGCTTTAAAAATGGAATTGAAGCCTGGCATGGTGGTGCATGTCTTTAATTCCAGTACTCAGTAGGCAGCAGAAGGAGGATCACTGTGGGTTCAAGGTCAACCTGAGACTACATAGTGAATTCCAGGTCAGCCTGGGCTAGAGCAAGATCCTACTTCAAAAAACAAAACAAAACAAAAACAAAGGGAAACAAGCAGAATGAATTAGGTCTTTTGAGTCTCCTGAACTTTCCTAGAGTAAGTAATTATAAGAATAGCCATGATCTCTGAATCATACACTTTCTTGCTTCTAGTTTCCAGATGAAATATATCCATATTGCATATATTCCTTTTATATAAGGGTCCTGGCCAGAGAAATCATTGTGATTTTTGTATCTTTCAGCCTTTGAAACTGTTAGCTAAATGAACTTCTTATATTAGTCAGGATTATTTAGAAGAATAGAACCAATAGAATGAGCATGTATTATAAAGAAGATTAATTGTATTACAAGATATAGTCTGGGAAGTGCAACAATAGGTTTCTGCACATTGGAGAGTTGGATCACTAGCTGCTCAGTCCACAAGCCTGGATGCCTCTGCAATCTCAATGTGATGCTGAAGACCTGGAGGACTCCTATAGAGTCTCTGGTCTTCAGTTCACATTGAAAGGGTGGTGTTGCCAGGTTCAAATATCCATGAAAGAGAATGGCAACAGGATGGATACATTTGCTAGCATGTAGCACAGAAAACCAGGAAAAGGGCCCTGCATTCTCCCAGGACTTTTTATATATTGTCCACTAACAAGATGGCCTCCTTCTCTGGAAGAAGTCTTCTTGCCTCCATTTTTCCTTCTGGGAAATGCCCTCATAGACTCTCACTTGATTCTTTAGCTGATCAAGTTGACCACAGAACTTAAGCATCACAGGCATATTATTATAATTACCTACAAGAGAACAAGAGAGACTGACTAAATGTGTATAATCTGTTAAAAATAAATAAAATAAAAAAGTATAATACAGAATGAACAAAGAAAAGTTAATATACTATATGCCAAATATTATCTATTACAATACTAAACTCTATGGACAATAATGGCTCTGTAATAGTTCAAATGAAACAATTAGAATGATCTGTAATAATTTCAGGGGAAATGAGATTTAATTGACTTCTGTTTGAAGGAGAAATATTTGGGTACCTCAAAAGAAATACTATGGATTTTTAACTTATAGAGGCAGCAGAAATGAAAGCATGTTGGTGGGTCTAGGTTGGCTTATTTCTAAGATAGCAAGAATAAAGTTCATATTACAGAGCACAGAAAATACCAGGAAATAAAATTTCAAAGATCATTGGCAGAGAGAGGAGTCAGATGCCAATATACCTTTAAGACACAGGCAGTTGAGATTAAATGGTATCTGGATTATTATGCCAGATAAAGTCTCTCCTAACTTACCACTCAGGTCTTCCAAATAGAGCTAACAAAAATGAAACGCATCAGAGTATTAATCAGCCAATTGCCAAAAAATGTGAAAAATTATATTCATAATAGGTTGTTGGAATTGAATTTCACAACACAATTGCTGTCCAACATATTCTAAACTTTTTGGAATGGAAGAAATCTGAGTTTGAAAGAAAATAGAAGTATACCTTCTCTCTATTTTCCACCTATTCTTTGAATCAGAGTTGCAATTCTGTACTAGCCATAAAACTGAGTGCAAGTATTTCTCTTATGCAAGTTCTACTTTTTAAGCCTTCTCTCTACCACAGGCTTTCAGAATCTGTCAATAATTGGTTTTCTTTAGTTCCTTGTTTTAACATTGATTCTTATTGGCATACAAAGAATTAGGTTTCACTATTATCTTTTTCATACATTTTTTTCCATTCCATACTCTTTTTCCTAACCCACCATATGTCCCTCCCCAACATAGTCTCTTTTTCTACTTTAATACTACATGTTCACTGTAGTATTTCTTCCCCTTCTTATCATCTCCTGCTCCTCTCTTGTGATCTTCTGTCTCAAATCATAGCCTATCCACAGGCTCACATCCTCTTGTCTACACACATACAAACATTAAAATAATGATCTATATATGAAAAAGAACATGTGAGTTTTGTCCTTTGGGGTTTGAGTATCATCACAGTATAATTCTTTCCATTTCCATGCTTTTTCTCCAATATTCATAACTTCATTTTACAGCTGAGTAAAACTCCATTGCATATCCATATCACATTTTTATTATCCAGTGATTAGTTGATAGATATTTAGATTGATTCCATTTTGAGCTATTGTTAATAAAGCAGCTATGAACATGTGTGTAAGTATCTCTTTCATAAGATATACAGCCCTTTGGGTATTTATGACCAGGAGTGGTATAGCTGATTTTCTATATACCAATTAGAAACTACAACTTTCATGATTATTCATGAGAGTAAGGTACAGCAAAGGGGAAACTGTAATAATTCAGTAATTCTGTGCTAAATAGTTCACTGCAGTAAAGCAATGTAGGTAAGCATGGTGTAGAAAACTAGCTATAATCAACACTCATGTTCTTTCTGCATTATAAGTTGCTTTGGAGAAATAGCTATTTTTCCAGGAACTTTTAGCATATAGATATTGCTATGTTCCTTGAGAAATGGTGAATGGAAGTGTTATGTGTCAATTCTAGGCTAAAATACCTTTTCCTTTGTAATACTGAAGGAAAATCAATCAATCAAACAATCAATCAATAAGAGTCTAAGAATTTAGGAAGTGATATAGATATCAGCTGGGTGGGAACAGGTCTTTTAAACATCCACTAAGAAGCTTACCTACTGATATCGTCAGAAGGGTTTTATCAGCAGGAAATAAACTGTGAGCTGGTCTTATTCACATACTTTCATAATCCTAAGGAGGAAAGAGAACAAGTTCAAGGCTAGTCAGGAAGAGAAGAAAGGAAATAGGAAAGGAGAGAAAGAGAGAGAGAGACAAAATGAATTGTTCCAAAAATGAACTCCAGGTGTACGGGACACTGTATCTGGCTTTACCTTGGTACTGGGGAATTGAACCCTGGAAAGCAGGTTTTGCAAACAAGTGCCTTTAACTGCTGAACTATCTACCCAGCCTCAGAATAGGATATATTTAATGATGCATGATGATATAGTGATTTTCAGAAGTATATTTCAAATAATATTTAAAGAATGAGTTTAAAGATAATAGAAAAATTCTGTCAATGAGAACACAACAAAAAAGTGAAATTCCATTACATATTTAGAACTTAACTAAAAACTATGAATCAAATATTTTGTTTAATATATAATATTATATTCATCTCCCATACATCCTTACCTCATCTTAAAATTCTATGTTATATAATATGCAAATTTTACAAATAAAAGAATTAGAAACTTCCCAGTTCACATGAAAAGCGGTATTAACCCTAGAATTTCTCATTTCAAAGTCACTGTTAACTATTAATTTCTAACACTCCCTGAAAAAGAATTGAGGAATATATTTTTCTAGCTGGCAAATGGAGAAAGAACAAAGTTTTTATGCTACCTGTCAGAAGATTTTAGATCTAGATAGATTTAACTTTATTTAGGAATAAGTAAGATGCTCTCTACTCAACTCAGAAATGCAATAAAACAGTTGTTTTTATTTCCTATGGCTTATTTAAATTTATTCTGTGAAATAAAGATGCGAATTACCCATAGGGGAAATCAAGGGAAGTTTAATAACTTTTCTAGTTACTCTTACATAATGAGAATCTAATTTCAGCAATGAATAGGTCTACAGCAGTGTAATAAATGAATAGGTCTACAGCAGTGTAATAAATGGGAGACTTCATTCAAAGTATATATTTTTCAGCTCAGGCTATCGGCATGGTCACCAACTTGACCAAGAAGGAGGACAGATAGCATTTATCTTTCATTGTCCTTTTCCTCTTTTTCTCTTATATCTTTTCCTTCCTTACTTCTTTAATTTCTTTCTTCCTTCTTTCCTTCCTTCTCTACACATGTAGTAGGGCTGCAGTCAAGATCCAACCCAGTGACACACCTTCTCTCTAGCAGGCCCCATGTGCTGAAGACTAAGTAGGAAGTTTAATCTTAATCAAAAATACTTATGGCTATTGAGATATTACATTTAAACCACAACATAGAAGAGATGTAGATGACTGGGTAGTTGGAGGAATAGAAGCAAAGCCTTAGGAGCTTAATTTGTATGTAGAGAATTATGAACAGCTCTTAAACAATATTCAGAAGTACAGGAACATTCAATTGAATTTACTAGTACTTAGTGCCTAGTCTCTGTTACATACAGTTGGTCCTACATGAATTTATTATCTATTGGGAGTGACAAAACCTTCTTCATAGGAAATAATGTACAAAATATGATTATTGAATCTCAAAAATGTGAATTTCAGATAATTTTTATGATTATTATATGTTCTGAATTTAGCAAAAAATAAGCATAATATATCCTGCCTAATACTGACATTTTTTCTGTTGATAAATATGGTTAAAAATACAGAGATGATTTTTTCTTGCACAAAACAGTTGCACTTGTACATTTCCATAGTGTATAGTTGTCATCTTAGTGTAACTGTCTTACCAATGATGGCATCTACCAAATTCCAGTGAAGAGATCTACTTAGAGAAACCTTTAAATACTGTTGTGACAATGTAACTTGCTTTCACTGATGAATTATGGGAAGAAATGATATCTGTCACTTTGAGTATAGTTCATCCTGATGAAGTTGATATGCATTTGTAAAACTTCATTCCCCTGTTAGCCACCTGGAGGCAAAGACTTCCAAGGACTAGAATGAAAACTAGATCCTTCAGTCGCCATGTAGAAGACATTTTATGTTAGCCAGGAACAGCTGCAATTGTCTGTTCACATTAATGAGAAATTAACTTCTATATTGTTAAGCCATTGGAATTTTCAGGATTTCTTTGTTATAGTAATTAGTATTGCCTCAAATTATATGAATACTCAGTTTTGCAGGAATCCTTATAAACAGGCAATCTCACAGTTCCCAAGAACTTAATTGCTTACTGATTCGTATGCTTCATTATTCAATGTAATTAGGAAATACATCAGTTTTGCCTTCATGTTTACCTAATATTAAGTGACTCTAAATGAAGGGAAGAAAATACTGATTTCTGACCTCAGCCTTTTGTCTCTTGAAACAGAATAGAGAACACTCTAGACCACAGAGTGTAAGTACATTTGAGTAGTTTGGAATGCCAATTCTTTTTTTCTGAGAAAACTTACTTATCTTGACAGAAAAACAGCATATTAAATTCAAAATTAGGATAAGCAGTACCCTCACTTAGTTCTGAATTTCAAAGTTATCAAATTCTGCTTTTGCTCTTAGATATATTGATTGACAATTGCATTAGAATTTCTTTAATCATGGGATTTTAGCTAAAAGCTAGAATAAGGGATAAGCAGTTTTATATTTCTTGCTTATTAATGCAATACAATAAGAGATGTTCAACTAGGAGAATTTCAAAATGAGGACCCTGCTTTTGGCAGATTGATCTGGTAATGTTGTCATTCCAGATTTGAATTGGTAGGAGAGCTATAGAAGATTATTGGAATGTATCATGCAAGAGATAATAAGTAAATTTAACTAAGGTATATATAAGCTGATTTGAATAGAGGGCAAAGACATGTTCCTAACATCATTACTTACAATATAATTCTCTCTAGATTAATCTTTAAATTTAACATAAACCACTAAGTGATTTTCTTTTTATTTATATCTTAGAAAAATGATTCTAATGTTTATCTTAAAGGCAAAACCTCTTGCAAAATTAGGTGTGGCTTTTGAAATAAGTAGCAAGAAGAGACATGATCATACTGAATATTAAAAATGGAGTCATGAAATAAGATGTAAGTTTTAATTGTTTCATGTGAGATGTTTGATGAAATGATGGAATTAGCCCAAGTATGTAAAATATTTAAGGTTAAAGTGTTATTTTTAGAACAATATTAGACTCTAAGAATATTTTGGAACAACTCTGTGAAAATTAAAATAAAAATAAGTTGTACATTGGTCACATAGAATGATGGTTCTCAAAGTGTGTTCCTAGGCCATAGCATCCAAATCACATAGGAATTTGTTAGAAATGACCATTGTCTTAAGTTTGGTGTAAATATGTACTTTTCTATATGATTTTTTCTCCTTATATATCTCACTCTTCCTTCATTTCTTCTCTACCCTTCCACCCTTCCTTTATTCCTTCCTCTTCTCAATTTTTATATTAAACTCATACTATGTACCAAGAACTATGCAAAATTTTAGAGACATTATTATGAATAAAACAAATTTGGCCTCACCAGAGGTACCTTCTAGTAGAATAAATAGAGGTAACAAAATAATTTCAGATTATAATTGTTATTGCATTTTTATAAATGTAAATTCTCAGGCACTACCCCATAGCCCTGAATCATTAAGACTGGGAATTGGATATTGAAATCTTTGATTTTAGAAATTTTCCAATTTATTCTGGTCCATACTGAAGGTTGATAATCACTTGATTATATTGCTGAAGTAACAATGAACCTTGAAATCTCAATGGCTTATCAAAACAAAAAAAATTATTCCAAACTTATATTATATGCCCACTTGTTATTGAGAGTGGGATCTCTGTTCCATATAGTCCCTCCAGGATCCTTGCTTATAGGAGTACTAATATATTTGTATTGAGGACAATTGCATTGCTTGACAACACAAAATGTGTCAAGTACCTGCGGCATTTTGAGCTGGTCTTTTATTTTTTTCACATAGCTCCCAGAACTAACTATATGATACTCCCAAACCATAATGGGTTTGGAAAAAAGAGACAACATAGTTGTAATGTTTGATGACCAGTATTATTTCTGCCACAAATCTCTATAGTTCCCCTCATCCAAGTATCACACATGGACAAAATTTTAAATACAAAAATGTAATCAGACTACAGGAATATGTAGACCAATGATTTTAAAATACAGGGAAATTTTTATATAGGTGTGAAAAAGTATAAGAATTCTTCATGATAAATACTTTACAAGCATTGACCTACATATTTTTTATCCTTCAGGTCTTAGCTTAAACATCTTTCAACTTCTAGTTTAGATAGTCAGTATTGATCCCAACATTCTTTTTATATCTCTTATAACACCAATTTCAATCTATAATTAATTTTCCACACATTTTTATTTCTACTAGAAAGTAACTTTGGTGAGGGTAAATTTGTTTTATTCAAGAGTATCCCTAGTAATTTGTATAGATCCTGGTATTTTATAAGAGTTTAATATGAAAGTTGAGAAGACTTAGGAATTAAAGAAATCAAGGATGAAGGAAGAAAAGAAGGAAGGAAGGAAAGAGGTAAGGGAATAAGGAATAAAGGAAAGAAAGAAGGGAGAAAGGAAGGAAGAAGGAAGTAAGGGTGAGAAAATGTTGATGGCTTTATAGCAAAATTTAGATAATGAAGATTTCTAAAATGTGAAAGAGTGGATGATTTAATTGTTTTATTGTACTTTTGCATTTTCTCAAAAAAGGAAAAAGATGACATGCGTTTTTGATACATTTTCAAGCAGAAATCCTAATGCTCAAAAGGCAGACATAGGAGGACCACTGTGAGTTTGAGGCCAGCCTGGAACTATAGAGTGAGTTCCAGGTCAGCCTGGGCTAGAGTGAGATCCTACTTCAAAACAAACAAATAAAAGAACAACAACAGAAAATACTCAAAATTAGATGAAGGTCATGGTAGTAGGAATAATAAGGAAAAGCTGAATATTAGACTCTTGAGATAGAATGAAGAGAATTTGAAACTAAGTGTGAGAAGAACCTGAGGAGAGGAAGGAATCAACAAACTCCTACTTCAAGGAGTATAATACAGTTGAAGACCACTGCACAACTTCTTTCCTTTTAACACAATTTGCCATAATCTTTTTTTGCTTCATTATAGAGTAGACGACGTAACACATCTGTGTTTTGGGGATATATTTCTGTTTTTGGTATAGTTTGCAAACCAATATAAGAGAAACATTGTGTATAAAACATGTGTATAAAATTGAAGTGGACTTGAAAGTTATAGATTTTTCAGGATTTATAGAGACAGAAAGTGAGAAGAGAAGAGAGGAGAGGTGAAGAGGAGAGGATAGGGGAGAGAGGGAGGGGAGGAGAGGAGAGAAGAGGATAGGTGAGGAGAAGAGAAGAGAAGAGAGAAAAGAACAGGACAAGTAAGGAGGCGAGAAAGAGAGAGGAGAGTTGTGTCTATGTTGAATGGGAATCAGAGGTAGAAAGAGAAAGGTATCCTTAATTACTGCCAAGTTTGTTACTTTTGTTACTAGACAGATGGTGGTAGTGATTTAATTCCTTATCTCTTTAATTTGGAGAAGGATCCTGGATCACCTTAGTTACAGAATTGAGTGGGAAGTAATGATGCCAGCTTTTGACTTGAGCAGGGGATGCTATAAGCTTGATATAAACAGCACAGGATATTAATTGGTATTCCTGTATCCTTTGAAACAATCATGTGTATGTGCCTGCTATTTAGTTTATATCTGTGCTTCTAAAGCTCAAGAAAAAACTCGGGGTTGGATTATTAATTTGGGAATTATAAGGTTATAGTTGTGTGGATGGAATGTGAAATGTCCCCTATAGGCTCATGTGTTTGAACAATTGGTCATCACCAGCTGGTGTTGTTTGGGAAAGTTCTCCATTATTCTTCTCCCTGTCCTCCCCCCTCCAAAGGGCCCCTTATCAATGGGGGATAGGCCAAGTCTCTGTGCATAATGACCCAACTTGTGGCTCTAACACTCTTTCTGTCCCCTCTTCCATGAATTTCCCTGAGCCACTTTGGGATCATTTTAGTTCTAGTTCAGTGGTGAGGTTTTGGGAGCCTCTATGTCTCTCAATATCTGGCTTAGTAGGAGTTGGATGTTCTCTGTGTTTGTCTCCTTCAGCCTTTTTCTGGTGTCGTGTTCACCAAGAAAATTGTACTCTTGCCCTTTCCCCACATTACTCTATGGTTTTAGCTTGGGCCCTGGTGAGGTGTGATAGTCTGATCCTTCCTTCAGGTTCGTCATCCATCTGAAAAAGATAAGCAAATTCTCCAATGGAGAGAGAAGTTAGTACTAGATAGATGGAATGGCCATAGTTATTTCATAGCAAATTTTATGTGCGTAGGCCCTCTTCTAGCAAACATTTGATAGGAGCTTGATCTTGGAGACTGGGCTCATTTTTTGTACATGGCTTTGACTTATTTCCCAGTTCTAGCAATGAGTTCCATTCCACTGAGTGGATCTATTAGTCAAATTAAGAGCAGTTGGTTACCCACCATGGCTGTGTGCCACTCCTGCACTTGTTTGAGCATTGCATCATGTTGTTTCCTGCTGGGTAGCTTAAACTGTGAGTTATTTGGACAGATGTCGGTCATTTTCCCCCAGTCACTCATGTAGTACTCTTTGGCACTAGACTAGCTAACTTTCTGGGGACTGACCCTCTTCCAGATTCTTACCAGGTCTCTCCCTGTTTTGTCTTACCCACGTATGCTGTCTTCCACAGTAGGGTCTTACCCTTAACCTTTGGTGGGTCATCAAGAACTCTGACCGAAATCTGTCTTCCTAGTTCCTGTTCATGCTCCTCTTCCTGATTAAGAATGCATTATGGGGCTGGAGGGATGGCTTAGTGGTTAAGGCATTTGCCTGCAAAGCCAAAGGACCCAGGTTCGATTCCCCAGGACCCACGTTAGCCAGATGCACAAAGGGGCACATGCATCTGGAGTTCGTTTGCAGTGGCTGGTTACCATGGTGTGCCCATTCTCTCTCTCCCTCTCTTTCTCTCTCTCTTTCTCTCTGTTAAATAAATAAAAATAAAATATTTAAAAAAAGGATGCATTTTGACATGCTGGCATCTTGTTCCTTCTGTTATATATTTCTGATCATTATGAAATATACCTCCTGGAACATTAAGCCAAAATAAACTCTTCCATCCTTAAGCTGCTTCTTGTCAAATATTTGGTCAAAGGAACCGGAAAAGTAGCTAATACAGTACTAAATCAAAAAAAGAGATGTCCAGAAGCCCTAATATTTAGTCTTTTGTTCCCAAAGCCTCAATTTCTTGCTTTCCCACATTAATTATATAACAATTATGAAAGCATCAGTATATTATAGTGTTGAAAGAACCAGAGCACAGCTACTTGGGGCTGCTCCAGAGACTTGCTTATCTTCCCATTGCAAAAATGTTTGTGGTTCTTGAGATTTGTTTCTCATTTTTTTTCCTGTGTATGATGAGTTCCTCAAGTTGACTATTGCAAATTATGCAATTGGGAAGAAACCCAGAGTCATGTTGCAGATTTATATTTCATTGCTTTTTGGATTTTGAAACCACTCTGCAAGGTAAAAAAAAAAAAAAAAAAAAAAAAAAAAAAAAAAAAACATAAAATAACATTTGTGTTTCTCATGAAAAAGCTTGCTTAATGCTTTCAAATCTATACCATTATGTTTACCTATCCCTCAGGTTAAGGCACCAGTATTGAAGACAAAAAACTTTATGTGGATGATTATAAATACTAAGGGTTTAATAAGGAATAGATTTCAGCAATGAGAATTCTAAAAATAAGTAATATTTATATAGCTCCTTACTCTCTATCCAATCTGATGTATATAGCGAGGAAAGTATTCAGTTTATTTCCTGAGAAAGAATAATTTACTTTAGAAACATTTTCTATTTTATTCATTTATTGTCAGAAAAATATATTAAAAGCAAATAATTCCTTTCTCTAGTTGAAGAATTCTTCTGTAATTTTATTTTGTGGGATAATTTCCTTTGCTCTTTCCTCTCACAAATTTATAGGTCAGAACATTATAGTTAGGGTTGAGTAAATAACTCTGTGTTTAAAGGCACTTGCTGTAAAGCCTGATAGTCCTACTTTGACTCCCTAGTACCCACACAGAGCCAGATAGACAAAGTTCCTTACACGAATCAGGAGCTCATTTGAAGCAGCAAGAGGCCAAATTCCCATTGTTCTCTTTCCTTCTCTTTTTCTTTCTCTTCCTCCTTCTCTGATCAAACTTTCCCATAAACCAGTAAAAATCAAAAATCAAAAATATATATAGTTAGGCCAAATGTGTTGGTTCATGCTTTTAATCCCAGTGCTTGAGAGGAAGAGGAAGAGGTAATAGGATCACCATGAGTTTGAGTCCAGCCCAGGTCTAGCGTGAGATCCGGGTCAGCCTATAGCATTTTATTGAACAAATGGAGGCTTTTTAATCCTTATCCCTATTTCCACTTCAACCTCAGGACCTTATAGCATGATTAGGAGAAGGTGCTTATTGTGATATTTAAGATGAGTTATATTGTTCATTCTCTGTGTGTGTTTCCACAACTAGCAACCTTATACATATTTTACAAAGATGCAATTTTTAAATCAAGATATTACAATGTATATTGCTTTATATAGATTATATACTTTGGTTACACAAACTAGAAATTTGAAATAAATTTATTTCCTTGTTTAATGTCCCTTTCTTTAGAGCATTCTTTTCTATTTTTAGAATAGTTCATCATGTATTTGAATACTTTATAGTAAAAAATTGTTATCTGGGATATTGAATATATAATACCTAAACTGTCTACTAGCTCAAGAGAAAATTCATGTCATGCCTGCTTATTTTTTCCTGGAGGTTTTCCCTTTTCATTTGCTAAGACTTAGGAAGTGATTGAAGCAATAAATAAAAATTCATGTTTTTTTGAATCCCAGCACTTGGGAGGAAGAGGGAGAGGGAATAGGATCACCATGAGTTTGAGGCCAGCAGGGGTCTACAGTGAGTTCCAGATCAGCCTGGAACAAACTTTAACAAACTTTACAGAATACTTAGTTATCATTTTATCTGTTTTATAGATGTCAATAGGGTACTTACCATTGTAAAATGGTAACTTTAACCAGTACATTATCCTTTGTCTTTCTTAAAAAAATACAAAATTTACTACAGAAGAGTAAGACTGTGTTATACAATTAAGAGGTGTGGTGGTTTGAATGAAAATTTATGTGCCTCATAGCCTGATTTTTTTTTGATTAAGTGAGTAACTTATATCTCTAGCAGCCAGGATGAAGAAGGTGTCAGTGAGGGTGTATCTTGGAGTAAAGCCTTAAGGTGTGCTTAGGGGTGAATCATGCTTACTTCCCTGAGGTGTAAAAATAGCACTTTGTGGAGTTGGCTGTTCATGTTTGGTGCTTGGTGGCTTTTGATGATATGTCTTTGCTTGGATATATGGATGTTATCTAGCTTCTTCTGCCACTGATGGTGATTCTCTTGAGCTTTAAGCTTAAAATAAAGCCTTTCCTCCTATAAGCTGCTTCTAGTTGGATGTATGTCCCAGAAATGTGTAGCTGACTTCAGCAGTAAAATTGGTACCAGGAGTTGGATCATACAATGATATTCCTCTTCATACTGGTCTTTTGTAACTTGTGGGCATAAGGAATGTGAAAGGATTTGGTATTTTTGACTGGAGTAGCTTTGAGGTATTGCATAAAAAAAGCTTGATAGACTTTTCTCATGAGAGTTTAAAAATGCTAAATGCAGAAAAATTGTGGATTGGGAAGGCATGGGTTATGAACTTTCAAGGGGAAATGGAGACTCTTTTTGGAAGTTGGGTACTGGTAGAAAGGTTTCTTGTGTTCTGCTGGAGCCCAAAGAATTTAAACAAGTTAAATTGAAAAGTAATGGACTGGTGACCTTGGCAGAAGATGCAAAACAGAAAGATACAAACAATGTACAGATTATCATAGAAATATAAATAAATAGGATTAAAGTTACTGGCACAAATACTGAAACTTCCATTATAAGTTTATTACCACCATTAAGGGTGTACCAACTGCTTTACATTGAGACAATGGAAATGATGCCTAAGGGTGTTATTTACCCATGACAGGCTCAATGAATACAAATGCTAATTCTTTTATGGGGAGATTTTAAAGAAAGAATTCTAAAGGCATAAGCTGCTCTTCAAGGTCAAGGTTTATTCCACCTCTGGATTTACAAATTTAGCTATGCTGCACACCTTGTAATTGTTTTAGAAGTATGAAAAATAAATAGAGATGGATCATGAAGGAACATAGTTTCAGGAGCCAAGAGAGGCTACATGAGAAACAGGTTAAATATCCCTGTATTGGAGGACAAAGCCAATGTACAGAGTTATAATGGACCATGGTTTACAGTGTACACCAGAAAATATTTTGGATATACCAGAACTGTTATATGGTTGCCATGGTGAGCTGATGGCTTGGGATGGTATATTTGTCCAGCCAGTGACTAGCCCAGATGGATGGGTGGAATTTAAATACAGAAAATTTTGACACTGGTTATGGATGTTAAACTTGGAATTACAGATTTACACTGGTGCAATTTCTTCTTGTTATTTATTAATTTACACTGGTCCAGCTTCTCCTTGTTATGTTTTATTTCAATGGAAATGTTTACTCTGTGTCATTATGATGTGTTGGATATACATAACTTACCTTTTCATTTCATAGGGCTTATAGTTAAGAGAGAGTCTTGAATCTTGGATGAAACTTGGGAATTTTGAACAATGCTAACGTGTAAAAAGAGCAGTTTGAGGTGCTGGTTTTTGATGTTTGGTACTTGCTGCCTTTTGATGATGTCTCTGCTTAAGTCTATGGAAGTGTGCCAGTTTCCATCAATGATGGTATTGCCCCTGGCTCTATAAGCCTAAAATAAACATCTTCCTTCCATAAGCTGCTTCTGATTGGATATTTGTCCTAGCAATGCAAAACTGACTGCAATAAGGTGACAGGTATCCATACTGTGTTTAACTTATTAAAAAATACCTATCAGTTATAATTGGTAACCTGTGCCTGTATTCCTACACTCAGGTGGCATTGGCACAATGATTGAGTTTGAAGCCAGCATGCATTACATAGTAAGACTGTGAACTAGCATTATATAGTAAGACTGTGAACTAGTGGTCTCTATCTCAATATTTCCAGGTTCTTGCATCTTATTCACAGAAGTGAAGAAGCATGCAGATAGCAAAGAAACAAGAAGTGTTACTAAAGAACAAAGCCAAAAAGAATAAAGGGAAGAAAGTTACTTCAAGGGAGCAGCAGGATCCTTGAGTCACAGTACTCAAAAGCCCCTGGTTATAATTTGTGGCTCCTTTCTATGGGGTACAGGAGGAGGAAGAATTAGTTGCTGTGGATCAAATGTTAGGTGAGTTTCTGTTTGGATATATTGGTTTGGTTTACATAAGCTTTTATTTACTGCACGTGTCCTTTCTACTAATTTTTCTGATTTTAATCATATTCATGCCCTATTCTGTATAGGAATAAGATAGTAAATATGGAATTGTCCATGAAATTTGACTCAGAGGATACAGTTTAACTTACTGTGCATGCACCCCAAACTATTTAATGCTAGTTTGGCACCTTGCCTCCCATTATCCTGGTATGTTTTTGGACATGTTTGAATGGAAATCATACATTGTCATAGTGTGTCAAGGAAGAGCAACTCAGTCCTTTGTTTATAGTGGGATGTACCTGCATGTTGATTCAGGTAAGGGTATCAGATTTCTAGGTGCATTGTTAGGATAGGGATGTCATTTTAGCCCATTCCAAGTGTTCCAAGTTGCTAAGCTATTTCTGTGATTGCCTGCCTAAAAACCTTGCCTTAAATTAAAAAAGGAACAAAACACCTAGATTTTTTCATCTTTTTAATTTAAAAATGAAATGATAGGCTGGAGAGATGGCTTAGCTGTTAAGGTGCTTGCCTGCAAAGCCAAATGGACCTCCATTCAATTCCCCAGGACCCATGTAAGCCAGATGCACAAGGTGGTGCATGCATCTGGAGTTCATTTGCAGTAGCTATAGGCCCTGGCATGCCTATTCTCCCTCTCTCTCTCTCAAATAAATAAATAAATAAATAAATAGATGAATACTAAAATATTTTTTAAAAAGTAATGATTTGGTCTGGAGAGATGGCTAGCAGTTAAGGTGCTTGCCTGCAAAACCTCAGGACTCATGTTTGACTCTCCAGGTCCCATGTGAGCCAGACACACAATAATGCAAGTGTGCAATGTCACACATGTGCACAAGGGGGTGCACATGTCTTTAGTTAGATTTCAGTGGCTGTAGTCCCTAACATGTTCATTCTCTCTCTCTCTCTGTCTCACATTAACAAATGGAATTATTTAAGTCCAGATGGCTCATAATGATTACCTATGCTTACTTTCCATGTATAATTCTTGTATAACTCTTGAGTCTTGCATTTTAGATATTGACATGGGGTTCCTTATCAAATATTGGATTCCTGATCAAATCTGAACTTTGTCGTTATCAGAGAAACATGATGTATTTAAATATTTTGTCTTTATTTACAGACTACTAAGAAACCTAATATGAATTTTAGTGTTGATATGCATTCATTAAGATTCTCTGTGCTTCCTATGAAGTTGACCCTTTCCATCACATTAAGATGTTATCAGATTATGTGAAAGAGTTTATTCTAATTCTCTTTTCAAAGGTTCCAGTTATATGTCTTACTCATTCAAAGGTTCAGAATAACTATAGTATAAAGATTAATTTATGTGGTCATTAACACATATTTTGAGTATTAAAACATGGAAGAAAAAAATCTAAGTGTGTAATAAATATTACATTTCTATTAGTAACATAGTGCATTCATTGTCTCCTGAAGATACTAATATCACCATAAGGTGCAGTCTTAGAGTCTTTCAGTCTAATTAGCATTTATTTTCATATTTTTATCACTTTTTTCTTCAACTAAAATCTTTTCAAATGATATTTTTTCTTCACTTATGACTCATCCAAAAACTTGATTTTTTTCTTCAAATAATCATTCAAATACAACTCAATTTTTCCAGTAAACACTTCCTAAGAATCAATGACCTTGCTGGTAAACATCTACTAAATGAGAGTAAAGCATGGATATGGCAAGTTTATTTTTAGTGTTGGAAACAATTTTTACAAATTCCTGGGATGGATGTTATCAAGTAAGCAGAATGTGTCTTGACCACTTGAGGCTAAGAGGATTGGGTGTGGCTTAAGAAATCTATTGGTGTGTACAACCCATATGAATTGAATGGAAACATCCAATTCCATGTCAGAAATATGGGAAGAAGGTACATATTCATATGTTCTACACAAGATTCTGTCAGTGAAAACTGCCTACTCACAAATAATCCTTAGAGATAATCAAAGTAACTTTAGACGGCACAGCTCTTGAAGACAGCTCAGCCTACCTGGCTGAATATTTTGGCTGTTTTTATTCTGGGTCATTCAGGTGGCATACAAAATTGTGTCTGGAAAGTTTTGTTAATGTTGAATAGTGTGTGGTAATTATTGGACTTTTATGTTGAACATTGTTTCTGACCTATATTTTAAAAACTAAACTAGTTTCTCACCAATTTTCATAGGGAACTTCCTGAGTGGCTTCGAGTGTCATCTGAATAAAAGAGCCAATAAGAGAACAAACACATTCCCCTGTCATGGATAATTTGCAGTGGTGGCTTTTGATCTCTTCAATACCTGGTATAATACTGTGCTGAAGAAAGTTCAAAAAGAGAATTAAGATGATTAATTTTAAGAAAAGAAGAAACAACTAGTGATATGAAAGTCCTGAGTCATTTTTCCACTAGTTTAATATATAAAATTTGAAAAATGGGAAATTATCAACAAGATGAATCTGAAGGCTTTATGAATTTCTATCTAGCCAATTATAACCAAATTTATACTAAGATGCAATTGTGGAATATTGCATATATTGTATCTTTCTAAAATAATTAGGGTTTTTGTTTGTTTACCATTGTAGTTGAAAATGTTATGACATTTACCTTCATGTTAGTAGAAGTAACACAGATTGCGTCTCTTGAAGAACCTGTCATTAGTGGTGAAGCTTATATAACTCATCTTGAAGCTCTCCATAGTGCTTTTTTTGCTCTATTGAGTGCTTTAAAACTTCAACAATACTGGGGAAATTGAAGTGCAAATTATTACTCTGACATCAATTAATCATGGGGGCTTATTATTCAAAGTTAGCTCTATTTTTATATCCTAAGTAAAGCCAATCGTTGTTTCAGTTTAAAAACATTAAACATTAAGCAGATGGATTCATTGCTAGTCAAATGAAAAGGTGGCTAATTAAACAGATTTTGAAAACTAAGACTTAAGTTAAGGGATTTGTCTGGACATAGACATCACTTTTACTTAGTTATGATATGCATAAGATAATAAAAATCTCACTTGACAAAATTCATATCAGTGATTCCTCATAGTGAATGTAGATATCAAAAATGCTGATCTGGAAAAACTGTCAAAAGCTTTAAATTCTTTTCTTGCAGAAATGCAAATCATAATTATAGTTCAGCATCTTTCACAGGTTAAAATGTACTTGTAGTTTTGAAACTATTTTTATTATTCCAGCACCTTTCACTCTAAGTACCTTTTTCAATTTAATTGCTCTAGTTATGAATCACAAACTACATTTTTTATATTGAATTTCAGTTACTGTACACATGGGGCAAGTCCTATTACATGTAAAACAAACAGAAAATCTTGGGCTGGAGAGGTGTTTCACCAGTTGAGGCACTTGTTTGCAGAATCCTAAGGACCCATTTTGATTCTCCAGTACCCATATAAAGCCAGGTGCATAAGATGGTGCATGCATTTGGAGTTCATTTGCAGTGGCTAGAGGCCCTGGCATGCCCATTCTCTTCCCCCCTCTCTTTCTCTCTCTCTCTTTTTCTTAAATTAAACATTAAAAAAATCTTCTTAAACTCTGATGATCTTTGTTACTGAAATTTTAAATTTAAAGGATGGGATTTAGGGTGGGAGAGCTGGGTTAGTGGTTAAGGTGCTTGCCAGTGAAGCCTAAGGACCCAGGTTCAATTCCCCAGAACCCATGTAAGCCTGATGCATATGGAAGTACATGCACCTGGAGTTCATTTGCAGTGGCTAGAAGGCCCTGGCATGCTCTCTCTCTCTCTCTCTCTCTCTCTCTCTCTCTGCTGCTCTCTCTCACTAATAAATAAATAAAAATAAAATATTTAGAAAAAAGCAGGAATTTTAAGTAAAGTAGTCAGAGCAAAATTGCTCCATTTTAACATACTCTAAATTGAAAGAGTTCATATAAATATCATAGTAGTCATTCCTTATGAGGTAAAACAAAAATGAAAAAAAATAACTTGAAGAAAACTTGTCACAATCAGTACTTTTTGGCAAATAAATTGCAGATATTCATAATAAAGAACTGGATAAGCTTCAAGTCTTTTCAGTGAGCAACTAAAAGTCCGGAAGAAGTGTCCAGGAACACTATATAGTTCTATCTAAGTAGTCCATTCTGTGGTCACATTATCTTGCTACACACAACAGAAATGAAATTAGGAAATTTGCAATAAAATGAATGGAACAGGACAATACTATAGTAAGAGAGGCACTACAAGCTTAGAAATACAAATAAGACATGTAGATACTAGCCTCTGTTTGATGTATATGTATATTAATGTCAGATTGAGTGTAGGTAGAGGCCAGAAAACTAGAAAGAATTCCATGAGAAGGGGGGAAGAGGTTTTAAGGGAGGTATGTTTAAAAAAGTAGTAAAAAATGAGATATGAAAGTAGAAATTTTAATACCCCGAATTTAAGGATAAAAATGGGGAAGGGAGATGGAAAGATTGCGAGAGGAACTGGGGGAAGAAGGATAATAAACTAAAACTAAGCTTGTGTTAAAATGCCTTATGAAAACTCGTTTTTGTATGCTTGTTAAAAATGAATAAATAAAAGCAAGGAAACAATTTACTTTTCCTATCTGTGTGCAGTAGAATTAATGCTCCTAATATCAGAGCAATGAGCTTAAGTCAGGGGGTCATTAGATAAGAAGTTATGATAGTAGTTAAATTTTGAGATAATGAGACTTCAACTAGCACATAATTAAATTTGGTAAGAAAGGATAATTTATCATATAGGTACATCCCACAGGATTTAACTTGTAGTTAGTTATGGGGAATTATTAGGAGTATAAAGGAGTAAAAGTGTCAAGGTTTGATTTTTTTAATTTTACATATAACATAATAGATTATACTCTTATCCCCTCGTCCTGTCTCCCCTTACACGGGAACCGTCTGCAGTGGGGTTATAGTATTCACTGTGGGGTCATGAAGGCCTTAGTAAGTCCCTGTGGGATAGTGAGAGGACCGTGCATCAAGGTATTCCTACCCACACTGTGGCTCTTACAATCTTTCCATTACCTCTTCCCACAATGTTTCCTCAATTATGCCAGGCCCATTGTCAGTCTGATTTAGGTTCAGTTCTCTGTAGCCTCTGGATTTCTGCTTTGATAGGTTTTGAGTGATGATGGTGTCTGTCACCATCACCCAGTTCCAGCTATGGGTTCCTTTCCACTGAGCAGATCTTTTAGCCAATTTGAAAGGCACTGGTTACTCACCAAGGCTATGTGCCCCTTTTGCATAGGGGTGTATGTCTTGTCAGGCTGGTTTCTTTTCAATAGCAGTGTCCCCTAGTTTCTCATACCATTGTTGGCCACTTTCCCCCAGGAACTCATGTAGCACTTTCCAGGACTGTATAGGCTAACAGTCTGGGAACTGGCTCCCTTCCAGATTCCAGTCAGATCTGTTGGTATTCTGACTCAGGAGCATGTGGTATCTTCAGCAATAGAGCATTATCTTTTCCATCAGATGGTTAATCAAGTGCTTTGACAAAAGCCTTTCCTGTTTTGGGGACTGCCTCAGTCTCTCTGATTAACAGGTCAAAGTGGGTAACAACTGATTTATGGTATCACTGTATCCCATTCTGGCCTGGAATTTACTATATATTCTCAGGCTGGCCTTGAACTCACAGCAATCCTCCAACCTCTGTCGCCTGAGTGCTGGGCTTAAAGGCATGTGCCACTACATCTGACCAATAGCTTTTTTATTACTGAATTTTATTGTCATATTATAATTTTGATTATCAACAAACATGCTTATCTCCTGAAAGAGGATGAAAACATACATTTAGACTAAGAAACAATGAAATAAATTTATAAATGTTAACTAAGCAACTAACTTAAACCTAAATAAGTATATTATAAATGAAGGTATATGTGAATTAAAAGGAATATTAAAAAGATTAAAATGTAAGGAAGTTTTATGAAACTCTATATTGTCATTGAAATACCTTAAAAACTTGCAATGTAAAAATTAAGAATACTATTTCTTCCCTATGTTGTGGTAGTGGCTAAAGGCAGAGGTTGTGGTTTTTGAACAGTGTCTTAGATTGTTATGCATATGAATGGTCTTCTTAACTTGCTGATCTCAATGATATAAAAATGAAAATATCCCAAACTCCCAGTTTTCATGCTTTGGAGCAGGTGTGCAAGGAGTGATGAGGTCAGAGTTCTCAGTTCATTACCTCCAAGTTTCATGGCACTTGTGTGCATGTTGTGGGCAAGGCTCAGTCTGGACCATGTATGCAGTAGTAGCCTTTTTGTTCAGGCTTCCTGGTTGACCAGCTCCTGTATGCCCAACTACGAGATACCCTGCTTTGGAGGGTATGCATGTAGAGTGAGTAGGCCAGAGATCCCAGTTAGTTCCTCACTGCCCAGTCCCCCAAATACTCTTGTTGCATTTGTAACCTCCACAATCTCTGTATCTACAGTAATAACCCCATCCTACTCCAATCTGGTTCAAATTTAAAACAGAATACTCACTGAAGATACTACAAAGACAAATAATTGCTTCTCCTTAATAAAATAAGACTTTTACCTTCAGCTTGGTAGAACACAATGCAGAAAATACAATGCAAGTCACAAAATTGAGAGATTTCTACCAAAGCTGCCTAGTCCTGCAGTGGAATCCTCCAATGAAAATAGAGAAAAAAATAGAAATTGAATGCCAAAATAAAAACTCAACAAACTATGTGGTGCTGATGAAGAGAATTGCTGAACTGGAAGCAAATAATCAAAAAATAATAATTGCATAAATGAAATTGAGCATAATTGTCTCTTAGAACACACAGCTTTTGTCACTAGGCTTCACTCAACTGAAGATAACCAAAGAGGCCTCAAAAGAGAGACAAATGAATTGAAGGTGAACCAATAAATAGAGGATCTCAGTAATCAGCTGATTAAGCTTAATTAAGACATGATCAAATGCAAGAATGATTTCTAGGAAGCATCAAGAAAATCAGTCCTCAACCTGAAATCTTACCTCAAAAAAGAGATAGTCACAATGCAGAGAAGCACACTAGAAAACAAAAATCAAACAGAGCTTCTAAAAACCTCTCTAGAATCCCTCATTAACAGAGTAACTGATGTGGAGAACAGAACTTCAGAGCTGGAAGACAAGCAGAAGAAATTGAACAGGAGTCCAAAAATGTAGAGAGCTGCGAGGTGCCGCGCCTTAAAGATGGTGCTGGCTTCCGCCTTCCGCCTTTCTGATGGCGAGTGCTCTCCTGGATAAACAAGTCCTTATTTGGCTTGGGCTGTGATCTAGGCCTGCTTCTGCATATGTGGACCTATGTGCATTCACCACATGGCTTACCAGGGTTGGCTGTTCAAAGGCTTCTTAAGCTTTGGGCTGGCTTGTCCCGGGGGCAGTGAGTCGGTGGGTCAGTGAGTGAGTCAGTGAGTCAGTCAGTGAGTGAGTCAGTGAGTGAGTCAGTGGGTGGGTGAGTGAGTGAGTGAGTGAGTGAGTGAGTCAGTGGTGAGTGAGTGAGTGAGTGAGTGAGTCAGTCAGTCAGTCAGTCAGTCAGTCAGTCAGTCAGAAGATTGTTCAAGGTTCCTGAATAAACTGCTGAAAGAAGAGTCCAAGTGTTGCGTCTTCCTTGCTGGTCGAGGCAGGCGCGACAAGTGGTGGCCCGTACGGGGAACTCAGAACTTGCAGGGCAGCTAGCTGGTAAGTTCCAGGTAAGTGGACAAAAAGGGTAAAGGCAAGTTCTCCGGTAGAGAGACGATAAGGTCCCATAGCAAAATGGGCAATACATCTTCCAGTATTAGGGTTAAAAGGCGCCACAATAAGGTTTCCTTAGAGGAAACGCAGTGAGAAGATTTCTTAAGAATGATAGCCGGCCAATTAATGTATATTTGTTCGTGTGTCTTATTAGTGTATAAAAGTTGGTTAACCTCATGTGGTGTATTTGTGTTGTAGTGTGTCTAGTCATATTACATAGGGCAAACGAGAATGATTCAGAAGCAGTTAAAAAAAAATTTTAGAGGAGGTGAGAGAAGAGCGCTCGAGTAAAACATCTAAAAGAAAAAGTAAGGTTCCTGAATAAACTGCTGAAAGAAGAGTCCGAAGAGGGACTCAGAACTTTCTGCAGTCAGGGCAGTGCACTGGTAAGTTCCCAGGTATGGTGGGAATCCGCGACAAAAGTGGGGAAAGTTCCCAGGGAAGGTGGGAATCCGCGACAAAAGCAGGGAATTTTGCTCCTCTCGGTAGAAAAAGAGGGAGCAGGAAGAGTTCGCGGTGTAGCGAACCGAAAGTAAAAGTTTTAAAAGAATTTTTTGCAAATTTAGCCATGGGCGCTTCTTACTTGCACCCAAATTTTTTGGCTCTGAATGAGCTGCTTCGTTCAAAAAACTTAAAGATAAAGAGGAGTACCCTGGAGAGGTTCCTGGAGGAATGTGATGCCATAGCCCCTTGGTTTGTGTGCTCTGGAACTCTTACAATCCCTTCATGGGAAAATTTGGGCGAAGATCTTGATTTTGCAGCAGACCAAGGCACGCTTAAGGGCGGGGTAAGATCGATCTGGAGGTTAGTGAGGAACTGCCTCGAGGAAGAAAGGTCGGAACAGGCAAACAGTGAAAAAGAGGCAAAAACAAAGAACAACTTATATCCAACACTTGAGCTAGAAGATTCAGAGTCTACGGATTCTAAAGAAGGGCTGCAGGCTCTCATAAAACAAATGAAAAGATTAAAATTTAAAAAAAAAGGGAAAAAAAGAGAGAGAGGGGGAATCCCGGGAAAAAAGCCGGGTGTGGTGGCTCAGGCCATCCCAGCAAATGGGAGGCAGAGCAGGACTGCCACAAATTCAAAGCCAGCCTGGTCTACATAGTGAGTTCCAGGGCAGCCAGGAAAAGCAGAGGCACTGAGACCGGTTTCAGGTTACTGGAGCTGCTACTGTCAACGCATTAGCAATCTTAAGGAAGGTGGAAGGAGGGTGTCCTGACTTGATTTACATTAAAACAATGGAGAGGATGCCTGAGGAAAGACTGTAAAAAATGCAAATTCTTGGAAAGAGCTGAATGGAGAAGGAACCTGCTTTTCAAGGCTATATTGAACTTGAACTGCAGAAGTTTGATGACTGCTGATGGTGGTTGAGTTTGCATTGTTTTAGTTTCTCCTTGCTAATGTTGTTAAAAGACCTTGGATTATGGGGACGTATGAACATCATTGGAATTGATAAAAACTATGGGGACCTTTAAATTTGCATGAATGCATTACATTTTACATCATATACGGTTATCAGTTTACGGGGGCTAGAGACAGAATGTGGTGGTTTGATTCAGGTGTCCCCCATAAACTTCAAGTGTTCTGAATGCTAGGTTCCCAGCTGATGGCAATTTGGGAATTAACACCTCCTGGAGGCAGAGTATGGCAATTTGGGAATTAACACCTCCTGGAGGCAGAGTATGGCAATTTGGGAATTAACACCTCCTGGAGGCAGAATATTGTTGGGGGCGGGCTTATGGGTATAATAACCAGTTTCCCCTTGCCAGTGTTTTGACCAATGCTAGCCTCGCAGCCGCCATGGCTCAGTTAACTCAAAATATATAAATTATACTAGGGCTGCAAATTTATCCAGATTTTTGTCTAGTTTTCTATTACAGAATTGGTCGCTTGAATTTGAAGATACCTTAAAAGAATTGAGGCTGGCTGTAGTTAATGTGAATTCTACCTGCATGGACCTCTCCTTTGCCTCTGGATTGTCATCTTGGCTGATCTCCGCTATGAATCATCTGAAGGAATGGGCGGGTTTGGGTGCTCTTTAGCAGGCCTTCTGTTACTGGTCTCCTTGGTTTGCTTGTGGTGTCTATGTAAGATCAGAGTAACACAAAAACGGAATGCAGTCATGATCGTTCAGGCCTTCTCGGCTATTGAGGCAGGTCAATCTCCCCAGGCATGGTTAGCCACCATAAAAATGTAAACACCAGGCACAGGCTGCGAGGCAAAAGCACTGCAGGGAGAGTTAGCTGTGAAAGACTCTCTGAAGGGCAAGTCTGATTGCATGTGGGTTGGCATCCATGGTCCCACCTCCAGGGAAAAGATGCAAGACGGTTCTATGCCTATTTTAAGAGTTACTGGAGATCAGACCTCTACCCTTGCCTGTTGCTTTGCGTGTTTTAAACAAAAAAGGGGGAACTGTAGAGAGCTGCGAGGTGCCGCGCCTTAAAGATGGCGCTGGCTTCCGCCTTCCGCCTTCCCGATGGCAAGTGCTCTCCTGGATAAACAAGTCCTTATTTGGCTTGGGCCGTGATCTAGGCCTGCTTCCGCATATGTGGACCTATCTGCATTCACCACGTGGCTTACCAGGGTTGGCTGTTCAAAGGCTTCTTAAGCTTTGGGCGGGCTTGTCCCGGGGGCAGTGAGTCGGTGGGTCAGTGAGTGAGTCAGTGAGTCAGTCAGTGAGTGAGTGAGTCAGTCAGTCAGTGAGTGAGTCAGTCAGTGAGTCAGTGGGTGGGTGAGTGAGTGAGTGAGTGAGTGAGTGAGTGAGTCAGTGAGTGAGTGAGTGAGTGAGTCAGTCAGTCAGTCAGTCAGAAGATTGTTCAAGGTTCCTGAATAAACTGCTGAAAGAAGAGTCCAAGTGTTGCGTCTTCCTTGCTGGTCGAGGCAGGCGCGACACAAAAACTTTCCTAAGTTCAAAAAAATCATGTGATTAGGTAATGAGGGAACAATGGGATACCCTAAAATGATGAAATATCCAAATCATGGCTATACCAGAAGGGGAAGAAATCCAGGCTAAAGGCATAGTGAACATATTCAACAAATTATTGAAGAAAAATTTCCCAACCTTACAAAAGAGAGGCCCATCCAGATAAAAGAAGCTCACAGAACACCAAAGAGACAGGACCAAAAAGAAACTCTACAATGCATATTATAGTTAAAACTTAATAACAAACACAAAAAGAGAGTGCTAAAGCAGCAAGAGAGAAACAACTCACTATGTACAAAAAATCCCATCAGAATTACCTCATATTTCTCAATGGAAATCCTGAAAGGCAGAATGGCCTGGAATGGAGCACTTTATATTCTAAAAGTCTATGGCTTCCAACCCAAATTTCTTTGCCCAGCAAATTATCAGTCACAAGAGATGGTCAAAGAAAACTTTCCATGAAAAAAAGTCAGCTCTATGATTATATGAACATAAGGCCAAATGTACCGAGAATACTTCAGGTCATATTCCACACAAAAGAGTCAAACAACCAATATTAAGAACCTGAAAGAAGAACACAGTAACAAAAGGTAGACAAGGCTCAAAAAGGTGCAAAGCTCAAGAAAGCACCAAACCACACCACACATCCTATCATGTCAAGGATTAAATGGAGGCACACAGTTATAACCTTAAATATTACTGGTCTTAACTCACCTATCAAAAGCCACAAGTTAACAGGGTGGATCAGAAAAATTTACCATTCTATCAGCTGTTTTCAGAAATCCACCTCACCACTAAAGACAGACACCTCCTCAGAGTTAAAGGATGGAAAATGATTGTCTAAGCAAATGGAAATAAGAAACAAGCAGGTGTTGATTTACTAATATCTGATAAAATATAGAGCAAACCAAAAGTAATCAAAAAGGACAAAGAAGGCCATTTCTAACTCATCAAAGAAATGATCCAGCATGAGGACATCACAATCATAAATGTATCTGCAAGAAACAGAGGTGCCACACAGTTTATAAAACAAAAGCTACTTGACAACTGTGGTAGTTTGAATATATGTCCCCCAATATATTCAGAGTTTTATTAGTTATAGTTTCCATCTGCAATCACCTTGCTAGAGGCAATGTCACTGAGGGCCAGTCTTAAGGTGTGGTGATGGTTTGAGAGTCCATTGTAAAGATATGCAAATGTGCCTAGCAGGAGTTCCTGAAGTGTGCTGTGTGACCTTTTGGCTGTAGTTTTGCTCTGTGTGCTGTGGTGGCTGGTTGGCTGTCTCTCTCTCTTGCCTGGTCCTGTGGAGAGCAGGCCGCTTCTCTTGCTATTATTGGAACTTCCCCTGGATCTGTAAGCTTCAATAAATAATATCCCTTCCTCCATAACTGTGCCTGGTCTGGAAGTTCATCTCAGCGAACCTGAAGCTGTCTGCAACAGTAAAGTGGTACCAGAAGTGGGGTGAGATGAACCTGACCGTGTGGATATTCATCTTTTGGAACTTTTGTTTTGGAGGAATGGGCATGGACTTGGTGCTTGCAACTGAAGATGCCTTCTGGAGTGGTAAGCCAAGTTTTATGGACTATTCTAACGAGAGTTTGAGAATGCTAAGTGCAGATAGTATTGAACTTCGAGGCTTGGCTTATGAGCTTTCTAAGGGGAAGGAAAGAGTGCAGACGAATTTGTTGGAACTGGGCTACTGGCATAAGGGATGGCTACGTTCTGCTATCCAGGCCCAGAAAGTTTGATCAAGCTTAAATTTGTAATGGACGGATGTGCTTGGCTAAAGATATTGGACTGAGATTTTAAGATTTTAAGTTGGAAAACCTCAAGCAAGTTAAAAGCAGAGACACTGAGACTGGTTTTAGGTTTATGGAGCTGCTATTGTCAACGCATTAGCAATCTTAAGGAAGGTGGAAGGAAGGTGGCCTGACTTGATTTACATTAAAACAATGGAGAGGATGCCTGAGGAAAGACTGTTAGAAATGCAAACTTTTGGAAAGAGTGTTTACTGGAGAAGGAACCTGCTTTTCAAGGCTGTGACTTATTTTGTTCCTGGATTAAGAATATGGCTGTGTCCTGCACACCTGGTATTAGTTCTGGAAGCATGAAAAATGCATGGAGTGGTCATGAATTGCACACGGTTCCAGGAGCTGCTGCTGAAATGTGGCATGAGGCAGGGCATGAAGTCCCTGAGGAATAGGCTGGAAGAGCCTTTTGGAAGATGGACCGTGGTTTGCATGGAGACCTGAAGATGTTTTGGATATACCAGGACTGTGCAAAAGGGCTACCATGGAGTGCAGTGTTGGCATGGGATGAAAGTTTTTCCCTCAACTCTGCCCAGCTGGAGGGGCAGAGTTGGAAAACCTGGAGATTGTCAGTCTATGGTAATATTGAACTTGAACTGCAGAAGTTTGATGACTGCTGATGGTGGTTGAGTTTGCATTATTCTAGTCTCTCTTTGCTATGCCTTATACCAGTTAAAATGTTTACTCTGTGCCTTTACATGTTGAAAGTATTTAACTTGTTTGATTTTACAGGACTCACTATCTTAAGTTGATCAAGACTGTGAGAACCTTTGAAATTGGACTGAGTACAATTTACAATGTGTGATAGTTATAAATCTATTGGGGGCCAGGAGCTAAATATATTGGGGGCCAGGGGCGGAATGTGGTAGTTTGAATATATGTCCCCCAATATATTCAGAGTTTTATTAGTTATAGTTTCCATCTGCAATCACCTTGCTAGAGGCAATGTCACTGAGGGCCAGTCTTAAGGTGTGGTGATGGTTTGAGAGTCCATTGTAAAGATATGCAAATGTGCCTAGCAGGAGTTCCTGAAGTGTGCTGTGTGACCTTTTGGCTGTAGTTTTGCTCTGTGTGCTGTGGTGGCTGGTTGGCTGTCTCTCTATCTTGCCTGGTCCTGTGGAGAGCAGGCCGCTTCTCTTGCTATTATTGGAACTTCCCCTGGATCTGTAAGCTTCAATAAATAATATCCCTTCCTCCATAACTGTGCCTGGTCTGGAAGTTCATCTCAGTGAACCTGAAGCTGTCTGCAACAACAACAAAGCAGAAATAAAAACTAATACCATCAAAATTGGGGTCTTCAATATTCTGCTATCATCAATAGACAGATTATCCAAGCAGAAAATCAACAGGGATATAATAGAGCTCAACAATAACATAGATCATCATACATCTATAGAACATTTCAACTCAGTTCTACAGAATAGATATTCTTCTCATTATCCCACAGAACCTTCTCCAAAATAGATCACATATAAGGCCATAAATCATGCACCCATTTATTCAGAAAAATTGATATTACTTCTTGCATCATATCTGGTCACAATGCTTTAAAGTGAGAAATTAACTATTAATTAATTAATAAGAGACATATCAGGAATTCCACCAGCTCGTGAAAACTGAACAAGATACTTTTAAAAAATGAATGGGTTGTGGAAAATTTTTCTAAAATTGAACGACAATGAAAACACAACTTACCAAAAATTTATGGGACACAATGAAAGCAGTCTAAGGGGAAAATATTGTTCTAAATGCCTTCATAACAAAGAAGGAGTGATCTCAAATCTTAATAACCTAAGCAACCACCTAAATGCATGGGGAATCCCATCCTAAGAGCTCTGTATGGAAAGAAGTCATCAAGATCAGAGCAGAAATTAATGAAATGGAACGTATGAAAACAATTAAGAAACTTGAGGAAATGAAGAGCTAGTTATTTGAAAAAAAAAAACATGATTGATAAACTCTGGGCCAATTTGATCAAACACAAAAAAGTAGAGAAGTCTCAAATTAACAAACTCAGACATAAAAAGGGAGAGGTCATAACAGATAACAATGAAATTGGAAGAATCATCAGGTCATACTTTCAAAACTTCTACTCTACAAAATTGGATAATCTGGAACAAATAGATGAATTCCTAGCCACATACCACCTATCAAAACTAAACTCAGAGCAGATTCATCTCCTAAACACACCTATCACATATATCAAGATTGAAAAATATAATCAAAAACCTTTCCAAAAATAAAAATCCAGTACTGGGATGACATCTCAGGCATCTTCTATTAAACCTTCACCAATTTTTCTCAAAATGTTTCATATGATCAGACAAGAGCAAATGATCCCCAACTCCTTTTACGAAGCTAGCATCACCTTAATCTAATACTAAAACCAGACAGAGGTACAACAAGAAAAGAAAAATATAGGCCTACATCCCTGATGAACTTAGATGTAATGATACTGAACAATATTTTCACAAACTGAATTCAACAACACATCAATAACATGTCCACCTTGATCAAGCAGGATTCATCCCAGGGTTGCAGAAACGATTGATACAGAAACTGGTCAATGTAATATATATGACATTTAAAAAGTGCTGGAGAGATGGCTTAGTGTTTAAGGCTTGTGCCTGCAAAGCCCAAAGGACCCAGGTTCAATTCCCCGGGACTCACGTAAGCCAGATGCACAAGGTGATGCATGTGTCTGGAGTTAGTTTGCAGTAGCTGGAGGCCCTGCCACACCCAATGTCTCTTTCTGCCTGTCTCTCTCCCTCTCTCTTTCTCAAATACATAAGTAAAAACAAAACATTAAAAAAAAACTTAATCACAAGACTACATGATCTTCAACAAAATGCAACATCACTTCATGACCAAAATGGTGGAAAGAATAGGCACAGAGGGTTTATATCTCACCTCAATAAAGGCTATATATAAAGCACCTAAAACCCCAATAATGCTTAATGGGAAAGACTCAAGGAGTTCCCACTGAGATCAGGAAAAGACAGGGGTGCTCACACTCACCACTGCTCTTCAAGATAGTTACTAGAAATCCTAGGCCAAGCAATAAGACAGGAGAAAGAAATAAAAGGGATTCAAATTGGAAAGGAAGAAGTCAAATTATCACTATTTGCAGATGAGATGATCCTATACATAAGTGACCTGAAAGTCTCCACCTGAGAACTTCTAAAGGTGATTAATTCCTTCAGCAAAGTAGCAGGATACAAAACCAATAAACAAAAATTAGTAGCCTTTCTATATGCAAAGGGCAAAAATACAGAGAAAGAAATTAGTGAGGCTGTCCCATTTGCAATAGCCAAAAAATAATCAAATACCTTGGAATAACACTAAGGTTGTTAAAAACTATGTAATAAAAACATAATAACATTCAAGATAGAAATTGTGGAGGACTTGAGAAGATGGAAACACCTGCTGTGCTCCTGGATAGGTAGAATTAATATTGTGAAAATGGTAATTCTGTCAAAAGCAATATAGAGATTTAATGCAATACCAATAAAAATTCCAATGTTATTTTCCACAGACATATCATAACTGATTTTTGAAATTCATATGGAATAGCAGCAGGTCTCAGATATTTAAATATATCCTCAGCAAAAGAAACACCTCTGCAGATATCACCATACCTAATCTAAAGCTATACTACAAAAACATACTAACAAAAACAGCATGATCCTGCCATAATAGAAATATAGACAAATGGAAGCAACTTACAGACCCAGCCCTTATGTCAAGTAACTGCAGCTTCTTGCTCTTTGGCAAAGGTGCCAATAATAGAGAAAATACATCATCATCAACAAATGGTGCTGTACAAACTGGACCACCATGTGTATTAAAATGAAACTAGACCAATTCATCTCACCATACACATAAATCAACTCCAAATGGATTAAAGACCTCAATATAAGAGGTAAAATGCTTCGACTACTGGAAGAAAAAATAGGAGGAACACTCCATGATATAGTGTCAGGGAAGTAATTCCTGAACAATATTCCAGTAGCCCAGGAAATTAAACAACCACTCAATCAATGGGATCTCACTAAACTAAAATGCTTTTGCCCAGAGAAACATACCACAAGCAGAGCCAATAGATTACCCACTGAAAGGGAGAGAAAATTTTCATCAGCTATATCACTGGCAAAAGCCTAATATCTGGAATCTACAAATAAATCAAAAAACTAAATAATAAACAATGAAATGGCCCATTCAAAAAATGGGCTAGAGAACTGAATAGGCAGTTTTCAGAGGAAGAAATACAAATGCTTAATAAACACTTCAGAAAATGTTCAACATCTCTAACCATCTGGGAAATGCAAATAAAATAACCATGAGATTCTGCCTCATTCTAGTAAGAATGGCAATCATTAAAAAATCAAACAAGGGCTGGAGAGATGGATCCCCCCCCAAGCCAATTTCCAGGTCCCACTCTTAGCCAGATGCAAAGTGACACGAGGGTGCAATGCTGCACTTGCCCACAAGGGGGCACATGCATCTGGAGTTCATTCACAGCAGCTGAGAGACTGCTGGTGCATCCATTCTCTATCAGTCTCTCTGCCTCTCCCTCTCTCCAAGTCTCTCTCTCTCCAAAAAATAAAACAAAAAAAAAATCAAACAAAAACAAATGTTGGCAAGGATGTGGGGACAGAGGAACCCTCATTCACTGTTGGTGGGAATGCAAATTTGTACAACAAGCATGAAAATCAATATAGTGATTCCTGTGAAAGATGAACATAGATCTACCAGCAGATGCAGCTATTCCCTTACTTGATATTTACCCTGAATGCTCCATGCTTTACTATAGAGATAATTAGTCAACCATGTTTATAGGTGCTCAATTCATAATAGATAAGAAGTGGAATCAACCCAGGTGCCCATCACTGGGCAAACTGATAATGAAGTTGTGGTACATATACAGAATGGAATTCTACCCAACAGTAAGATACAATAAATTTGTA
The DNA here is from genome assembly GCA_036365145.1 of Orientallactaga sibirica. NCBI lineage: Eukaryota > Metazoa > Chordata > Mammalia > Rodentia > Dipodidae > Orientallactaga > Orientallactaga sibirica. The sequence goes on along the minus strand of JAEOAD010002326.1, from coordinate 887,687 downwards.
AGAAAATGGATGGGCTTATAATGGATAATACTCAGGGAACACACGCAATCACAGAAAGACAAATGCTGCATGTTCTCACTCATCTGAAGTTCCTAACCTGGGTCACCTTGAGTTGCTGAGATACCTGATCGGCAACTTGAGTCTCAGACAATAGAGATGAAGGGTATGTGGGGAGAAGGAGGGGAGATTGGGGAGGAATAAACACAAAACTAAACTCAAAATGAATTGGTACCCCATAAACCTTTCTCCTTGAGGATAGACTAAAAGATTTAACCCTCAACAGGAGTATAGGAGGAGTGTCTGATAAGAAGAGACATGGAGAGGGTGAGATGAAGCCTAACCTTAAATAAATCTGTGTGCCAACCTTTGACTCCAAGTACCAGAAAGAAATGCTACCCACATTGAACTGTTGAAAGAGAGACCTAAGAGGTCCCCGAAAATATGACTTTTGTCAAAGCACTTGATTACCTGCCTGAGGTAAAAGGTAAGTCTCCATTCCTGAAGGCACCATGTGCTGGTGACACAGAACATTGAGAGACCCAGCTGGAATCTGGAAGAGAGGCAGTTCCTAGATAGTTAGCCAATATACTGCTAGAAAGCACTACATGAGCTACTGGGGAAAAGTGGACAACAATGGTGTGAGCAAGCAGGGGTCTTAGCTACTCAGAAGCCACCAGCCTGAAAAGAAGTACACACCAGTGTAATGGTGGCACACAGCCTTGGTGCCTTGGTGGGTAACCAATGGATTTCTGATTGGCTAAGAGATCTACTTAGTGGAAAGGAACCCACATTTTGAATTGGGGACCAGGTCGGAATCATATGGAAATAAAGATTATGCTTTCCACTGTCAAGCTCCCACTAGTATTTGACTAAAATAGGGACTCCATTAATCAAAATCTATTTTGATTTTCAATAACACTTATTCTATATTACCTACACTGACTTCACTCTCTGTTGGGGAATCTGTTTGTCTTTTCCAGAAGGTAGTGAGACCCAAGGAGATAAACCACCCCTTGCATTTCTGCCATGGCTCAGGTGAAGCCACAGAGGAATTTGGGAGACAGACAAAGTGCTGCTTCCATGGTGAGCCTGACAATCAGTGCTAGGGTGAAGGAGACAGAGGCTCAGGATACTCAACACATACCAAAGCAGAGATCCAGAGCTCCTAAGAGTTCATCATTGAAGTAGTCTTAAAACACACCCACCAAGGCTCAGGGAATTTTCCAGAAGAGGGGGTGGAAAGATTCTAAGAGCCACATTTGGGACCTCATACCCATAAGCATGCCCTCCAACAAATTATTGCTGCTCCCACAATGCATAACCCACATCCCCATTGAAAGCAACATCAACCCTACTGAGAAGGGCCCCCAGCAGAATTGGAGTAGGGAGGAGGTAGGAGATGGTACAAACACATATCCATACGATTATGTTCTTAATAAAAAAGTAATCCTTAGTGGGAAGAAAATGAAAATACACAAATATGATTTTAATTGAATATTTACTATGACCAGGAATTTGCAAATTCTATATACTAGTGTAGTTTATGTATTTATATTGTGATAGATGAAATTACAAAGTTTGTTTCTCTGAGATTGTGAGTTACATTCATTTCTAACTAGTGGTAGACAACCTTTCATTTATAGAATTGTTAATTGGTTGTCTTAAGCATAGTAGTCAGTGATATAGTGGAAATTGCATGCATTTTTGTATTAGACTTTGGTTTCGACTTTAGCTTCAATATTGTTAACTTTGAAAACTAGGACAAGTTTGCATTATTCAAACTCACTTGTTTAATATCTCTGCTTAATAACCAGTTGTATTCGTGTTTATATAGTCAATGGTTTATTGAGCACCTAGAGTGCATATGTGTTTAAAAACCTACTAATTTAAAGAATACCAAAACCTACCAGAAAGTTTCTAGGAAAGTGATTAATATCCAGTAGTACAATGGAACTTGTTTTGGTTTTACTGGGGCACAGAAGTGCAAGTTTGTATATCTCTTGTCAAACATTTTGCAGTTTCTTCTTTGTTGCCTTCTTTCTAAGGGAGAACAATCACAGCATTAATTTAGACTGTCACAATGCTAAGGATTGATAGTCACATGAAGAATAGTCATTATGGGAGAGAATTCAAGACAAGCAAGTAAAAGGAAAATGTAAATTACTGACTAAACAGAAGTGAACTTTCTAAGTAAGATATGTAAGATAGAATCAGACAATTCCAATGGCAGGAATTTCTGCTTTTTGCTTGCTTCTGTTCTGGATTACTATTATTCTCAAGAATTATATATACTCATTGTCACAAAATCATTTTATACAAAAAAAATCTTTTTCCTCTTTCTTCAAAATAGGATCTAAAGATTCATTTTTGGTAATATTTCTCTGCCCTATTGAAACACATAGACCATATTCTCTTTCTACAGGCAGAATATTGGGTAGTCAAAAGTCTGCTCAAATATCTGGGAATGAGGCTGGAGAGATGGCTTAGTACTTGTTTGTGAAGCCTAAGGACTCATGTTTGACTCTAAGTTCTATGTAAGCCAGACACACAGTGACACAAGCATGCAAGGTCGCACATGTGCACAAGGGAACACAAGTGTCTGGAGTTTGATTGCAATGACTGGAGGCCCTGGTGCATCAATGCTCTCTCTCTCAGTCTTGCATAAAAAAGTCAGTCTGTTGGACTTACCTCCAAAAAATCTAGGAATGACTTAAAAGCTCATTCTTGATAGTTTTTAAATATTATCATCAATCAAATGCCTCTGCCGACTCTACCAATGGTTACTTTTATTGTGAAGATGGTTACACATTTCTATGCCATAAGTCCTAATTTGTAGTTGACTAATGACTATGTATATGTATGTATACACACACACACACACACACACACACACACACACACACACACACACACACAAATTTCACTTTGTCTGCTCCTTTCATTTATGTGAATCCCTCTAGGTGTCTATAATTTGTTCTCTATCCAGACATTAGGTTGACTAGGTAGAGGTTTACAGCTATATGCCTCCTTCCCTTGGAGAGTGGATGATGCTGTTTGATGTGTATAAATTGTACATTTTTATTATTTATATTAATGGTGAATTATTTTAGTTTCCAATCAAATTACCTTACAATAACCAAAAATATTTAGGATATCTAGTCTCTAATACATATATCTCAACATAATCTCTAATTATTTTGCCTCTTGCTTCAGGGAGAATGAAAAGGCTTCTTATGAAAGCATGAATATGGTGAATTGAAACAGCAGAAACTTCAGATCTTATTATCATAGATCACCCAATCTAAGCACTTGTTTTTCCAGTTGCAGTTGCTATTTCTTATTGCATCATATTGGGAACTTATTAATAATCTCCATTTGATATTATATTATTTTAATTGTCTTTACTAAGATATATTTAGTAACAAAAATCATACCACTTTGTCTGCTTACAGCTTTATCTTTAATACTTGAAACAGTGTGTAATATGTACTAGTTACTTGGAAATTTTCCAGATGAATTAATACACTTGGAAAGTGAATTCTATCTCTCCCACCTAATTTCTGAGTACAGATGATTATGTATGATGAACTTTGGAGTTGGGCCATAAGATCAAACACCCTCACTTGTAACATAGGAGAGACAATTCTTGACATATGCCAATCATATCAAGATATCTAAGCCAAGAAGTCTAAAATAACAACTGCAGTTCTTAATTCCACTAAAACACTTTTGCTTTCCTTTTATATAATAATGATTAGTTCATATGGTATGAAGGTTAAAGTGGGTCTTCTCTTAGCCTCTCCAACATCATTTCTTCTTCTCATTCATTATTAACACTATATAGGATGATCTTTCAAACATGTAAATGCAGACATTCACATGACTAATTCTTTTCGATGGATAACATCCAAAATCATTACCTTATTTTTAGAGTCTCAACACAATCTGGCTTTCTTCTCTCCAGACTCACTGATCTTCATTCTGTTCCTAGTACATGAAATGCCCTTTCTCTTAGACTAGACCTTCACATATGTTATTCTTTTAGCTTGAAACACTCTTTCCTCAGCTTTATATGTGTTCTTAATTTAGCCTTTATATCTCAAATAAAATGTTACTTTCCTCAAAAGGCTTCCTTTACTCTCCAGACTTGCTCAAAATCTATTAGAAGATCCTATACCTTCCTTCCATCATTATACTCTGCACACTTCCATTTTGCTTCTAGAATGGAGATGAGGAAATAAATATGTTGTATTTAGTGTTGCATCCTTAATGTAGTGCTGGGTATAGAACTGGTGCTTAAGGACTATTTAAATATGGTTATTTAAAGTTGTGTTGACGTTTAATCAGTATACTTGAGTATATTGTTGCATTAAATTCCATAACAATAAACTCATAAAATTAGCTTTAGAAAAAAATGACACAGGTTTTCTTACTACATTCTACATTACTTTTTTCTCACCCAACAAACAAGCTTTCTTTCCAATTGCTTCTCTTAAATTTTTTCCTAAAATAAAGTCTCAGATATTTGAAACTGCTTTTTTCAATTCTGATCACATCATCTAGTTTTTAATTTGCTGTTCTGGAAAGATCATCTTCCCAGAAAACAGACGATCAAATTATAATACTTGTTTTGAAATTTCCTACTTCTTGCTTTTTTTTCCTGCTTTAATTTTACAACACTGGTGTAGAATTAAAGTCTATGTTTAAAAAGGTCAGGGATCTTGTCTGTCTATATATTTTGTAGATAGTGCAAGAACAGTGCCTAACACATGAGAAGAATTAAGCAAATATTGTTTAGTAGAATTTTATCTGCTATTTTTAACTTGGAGTAGAAAATATCTAAAGATTCTTACCTTCTTTTCATTTTAGTTTTTATGTTATTTGTGTATGTGCATGTGGTGTGTGAGTGTGGTTGCACGTATGCCACTATGCATGTGATGCAAGTCATGGGACCACTTCAGAATAATGATCATCTCCTTCCACCTTGTTTGATACAAGGTCTCCTTTTATATATGTAGAGAGAATGGGCATGTCAGGGCTTCCAGCCACTGCAAATGAACTCCAGATGCACGTGCCCACTTGTGCATCTGGCTTATGTGGGTCCTGGGAAATCGAACTGAGGTCCTTTGGCTTTGCAGGCAAGTGCTTTAACCGCTAAGCCATCTCTCCAGCCCACAAGATCTCTTTTGTTGCTTCTTCGTATTAAGAAGGCCAGACTAGATTGTCTGAGAGCTCTGAAATTCTCCTGACATTACCCCCAGTTGCCACAGATACATGGTGATTACAGATATCTGTTCCACTATATATATGGCTTTAAATAGATGCTGAACATCCAAACTCCAGTTGGCAATCTTGAAGAGCATGTGCCTTTAGCCACTTAGGTATATCTCCACCCCCTAGATCTAGATATTCCTTATAGTGCTTGGGTTTATTCTAGATGTTATAGTTTTAGATTTCTAGATAAATATAGTAACACTTCAGAATAAGTGTAAACAAACATTGGTATTTGAGGACATAGAATTCTCTGGACTACTTAAAAATTGGCTTTCAAAGCTGAACATGGTGCCTCATGCTTGAAATGCTAATCAGGAGGCTAAGTCAGGAAGATTGTGATTTCAAGGCAAGTTTCAGCTATAGAGTGAGTTCCAGGCCAGTCTGGGGAATGACACTGTCTTAGAAAACAAAAAGCAAAACCAAGAGAAAATAAAAAAGGCTACAGCCCCATCATCTCAATACCTCATTTAGATCAAAATAGTGCCCATTTCTGTTTGTGTGATAACTTGGGGAACTATAGCACCAGGGATGATTTATATCTTTATAATAGTTGAGCATATCAGTTCTATTTCACCTTGGTATATTTTGTTAATATTATTTTCATGAATGACAGGCTTCATTACAAATTCTTGTGATGTACACATTAGAACATTTTATATATATGTCGTGCAAGAATATTTGCATACTAAGTAAATAATAACTCACATTTCACAGTGAAAGAATATACTGTTCCACTAGTAAATATTGGTGGTCAAAGATTATAGGAGATTGGTGCATTAAATGGTATGCATTTACTTTTACATACAACTATGAGCAGTCTCCATAATCCAGTAAAACAATATTTGCCTACACCATCAATTCTCTCTCATTTCACCTCTTCAAACAAATTGATAAACACATATAAATATTGAAATATTGTTTATGTGTGATTTAAAGATCTCTCCACCATATTGAAGAACAGGGAGTATGAGTCCTCTGATTTAAATTCATAGATAGGAAGATGTTACTGTACTGACTGAGTTCTTTGTTAATGCTGTTTTCTAGGCAATGGATTGAAACTATTCTAGATATGATAAGGATTCTAAATATAATCTGTGAGCACATAAAATTATTTAGTTAAATTATAAATTATAACAAATTTTGTCTGGGATAACAAAATTTTCATAATGTATTCTAAAATTTTTGTGCCTTTAATACTGTATGTTATGATATTACTGATAGGTTAATTCAAACAATATAAAAACAAAATCTTGTTTCAAAGTGTTAATATTCAGTAACTTTGCTCTAATTTGCACTACATTGAATAGAAAAATATCACACTAGCAAATAGATTTACTGCATAATTCTCACATTGTTCTCACTTTTACAATGGGGGAGGAAAATTGCAGGTACCCATGATATTGGTTGGGAATTCTGAAAAGACAACTTTGTACCTTTTCTTGGTAAGATTTAGAAGCTATCTAAACTGTTAGAGATGTTATTATTTTGAAAGGCAAAAAAGCTATATTTTCAAAATTTTTAATTTAAATATGTCCAAACTGTTGTAATGAAGAAATTTAAAATAGGGTTTCTAAGTTAAATAGCCTTCTCACTAGACCTTATATTAGGTTATAGACAAAGAAAACAAAGTTAGACTAATAATTAGCATAGTGATCCCAGATCAATGAAAAGGAAACCTTAGATAAGAGTTTTATTCTATAGTTCTATTTTTGTGTATATGTAATATTTTAAAAATTTGATTCTAAGTGCAAGTTATTTGCTAAGATTAGGTGTTTCAAGAAATATGCCTATTATTTGTTAATATTGTTAATGTTGATAATAATGGCATCAGTTACATTATTTCTCCATGAATATTGTAGCTATGCCCTTGTTCTTTGGGACAAAAAAAGACAGCACATATCTACTAAGTTAAAGATTATTTATTTTAATTTATAGCAAAGAACCTTATTTGTGATAGACTGGGTAAGTGTAGTTCAATATAGGCAAAACTCAAGTAAATTTTCCCTCCCAACACAATTATCATAGTACTTACCAGTCTTAATTACTTCTTAGTCATATTTATCTACAAGAATTGACAATGATAGAGTGACTGAGAGAGAGTGTGAAAGACAGAGAGGAGAGAAAGCAAATGAATATGAATGAACTAAGTCTGCACAAAATTATGGATGAATATTACACAAAATATTTACAAAATACCTGAGTAAAGGCAGTCAAAATCTTATGCTAGTATTTAATGACTAGGTGAAATGGGAAATTATCAGAAAAATATAATTTTCTAGAGTAGAAGAAACGAAAAATACCAATAGCCATAATGGAAAACAAATGTTTTATTTGTGAGTTATTTTAAACCTTCATAGAAGTGAGACTTCCCATAATTTAGCTTATATTACCAGAAATAAAATTCTTAAAAAGCACAAAATTCATTACCAAAGTAGGTATAACTCTGATATGTAACTTGACAGAAACCATTATTGCAAGTAAACTAAAGTTCAATTGCATTTATTAATGTATATGAATGTGTATGTATATACGCATGCACACTAAACATTGAAATAATTTAAGTAAATGTTTATATAATTTAAGCATGAATAAAGCATTTTGAAGGGAACTTGGCTCTCTCTAATACATATATATGAAAAACCTTAACAGATTTCCACCTTATGACCTAGTAATGCCCATGACTGAAATTAATTGTTAATTGTAAAGGTATGACTAGAAATATACTTAAGAAACAATTTAAGAATATTTAGTGTAGGTAGATATCTTGGAAGGTAAGAGCATGAGAACTTGGTTTTGATCCTCAGCACCCATCCCAACACAACTTGGAGAGCTCCAAGTTCTGTGTAAGGTTATCTGTCAGGAAAATAAGGTTGATGAGCAATAAAGGAAACCTGATACCCTCCTCTGCCTCCTCCGCATGTATTTGTATGGCATGCACACTTCTATACATACTTGCATAGAACACATACATGCAAACTACATATACTACACAAAGATACAAAAAAAGAAAAGGAAAACAGAAAATTTGAGTCAATTGATAGATCTGACTGCACACATATTTTTTTCAAAAGCTCAGTAAACAACTCTTTAAAAAAAGGCAAAATGTTAGAAATATATAATAGGCAACATACACTGTTACCATACCAAATGTATGAAGAATTTTGATATAAACTAAGTATAAAACATATCTTAGAATAAAATTGTAAATTGGTGATAAGTAGAAAACTTATTAATAGAATCCATTAATTTATGAAAATAGTGGCCAAATAATTTATATTTAAATTAAATAATGAAATAGTTTCTCAGCTATCAAACTAGAAAGTGATTATGAAAATATTGTTAATTCTGGCAAGAATATTGTGAATTTGGCACTCATATTCACTGATAATGAAGTGTAAATCAGTACAAATAATTTTGAAGGAAACTTGGCAATATATATGAATGCTTTAAGCAGCTTTCCCCCTTATGACCTATGAAATTTACTGTAAAGGAACAACCAGAAATATGTGTAAAGACATATTTAAAAGGATACTCTTTGAATGCTACCTTAATAATAAGCATTTGAAAGCAGCCTAACTATCAAAAACTAGAGATTATTTTAATAATTTTCAAATTATAGAGTGTTGATGTCATTAACAAGCATGTTTTTGAGGGCTGTATAGATGGATCAGAGGGTAAAATATTTTGATTAGAATTTTTTTAATTTTTTTTTTTTTTTTTGCTTTTTTCGAGGTAGGTTTTTTCTAGCTAAGGCCGACCTGGATTTCACTAGGTAGTCTCAGTGTGGCCTCATGACGATCCTCCTACCTCTGTCTCCAGAGTTCTGGGATTAAAGGCGTGCGCCACCATGCCTGGCTGGTAAAAGCCTTTGTTATACAAGCATGAGGACACAGAATGTCTGTAGACTGCCTAGGTTCAATCCTAAGCACGCAGTAAAACTTTGGGTGGTCGTGCATACCTATAACACTATTCCTGTGGGGAGCTGAGACAGGACACTTGCTTGGGCTTCCTGGTCAGCCAGTCAGACTGAAAATGGCAACTCCAAGTTTAGTGGGAGATTTCTCATGGAACCATTTTTTTTTTTTTTTTAGTGGATATGTATCTCCTTGTCTCATTTAAATCATGAACATTTTTTTCTGTTTTCATTGGACTGCCTATCCATGTTCTTTTTAAAATATTTTTATTTATTTATTGGGGTCATTTCCTATGCTTGGAATCCTGTTCAGAAACTTTTTCCTTATGCCTATATCTTGACATGCATTCTGTATATTTTCTTCTAACAATTTTGGCATTTTAGGTTTTAGGTTAAAGTTTTTGATCCACTTTGAATTGATATTTGTACAGTTGTTAATGTTAGTGGTCTAATTTCATTCTTTTGCAGGTGGATGCACAGTTTTACTAGCACCATTTGTTTATGAGACTCTCTTTTTTTTTTCCCCACTGTTTTATGGAGTAGAGTTTTTGAAATAAGTCCTAATAACTCTTCCTATTTCACTCATGTCTGTTGTGATCTCTCCTTTTTCATTTCTAATTTTGTTGATTTGAAGTGTTTCTTTTGTTCATGATGCCAAAGCTTATGTGACCAAAGCAGTGTGGGTTAGTTCTTCTTTTTTTTTTTTTAATCTTTGTATTTCCCTATATGTCTTTTTGATCCCAGTAACACAGTACCATGATATCTTTGTCAATATTGTTCTGTTATATAATTTGAGATCTCCAGCTGTGCTCTTTCTCTTTAGGATTGTTTTGGCCATTTGTGGTCTTTTATGTTTACATATGAATTCTTGGATGGATTTTTTTTTCCACTGAAAGTAGTATGAATGGAAATTTGTGGGAATTGCATTGAATATGTACATTACTTTTCATCATTTTTACAATATTAATTCTACTAATCCAGGGGCACAGAAGGAGAAAGTAAGAAATAAAATGTGCTTGTTAAGAAACATGGGAAATCATACACTAATGGTAAGAATATAATTTAGTACAGCAATTTTAGAAAATAGTTTAGAGGTTCTTCAAAAAAGTAAAATTAGGAATACCATATCATCACTAATCCCATCATTGGGCTTCTATCAAAAAGTAATGAAATCAGTATATTGAAGATATATATGTACATTCTTACTAAAATACTATTCACAATAGAAACATTAGAATTGAACTGATTTAAGAATGAATGAACACTGGAGAGATGGCTTAGCAATTAAGGTCCTTGCCTGTGAAACCTATAGGCCCAGGTTTAATTCCCCAGAACCCATGTAAGCCAGATGCACAAAGTGATTCATGCATCTGGAGTTCATTTGAAGTAGGCAGAGGCCCTGGTACACCCATTCTATCTCTCTCTCTCTTAAATAAATAAATAAATATAATTTAGAACAGAATGAATGAATGGATTAAGAATATATGGCATGAACACAGTGGAAGACTATTTATCTATAAGAGGATAGAATTATTTCACTCATGATAAAATGAATGTATCTGTGAGAAAATAAATGTATCTCTAGGACATTATGTAAAGTTAAATAAACTAGACACAGGAAGATAAATACTGCATTATCTTATTCCTGTGAACAATCTAAAAACCTTACCAACTAGAGTTTAAAATATGTTGTTATCAGAGACTTGAGAGAGGAAAAGAGTTGGGATGATCAGGGAAAAGAATCAGCAGGCACACAAGACTACAAGTAGACAGAAGGAATAAATTCTAGTGATCTAGTGCACAGAAGCTTATCTATAGCTTAAAATAATGTCTTGTAGAGTCCAGAATTACTAAAAGAGAACTTTCTAATTCTCTTTCAACAAAGAAATGCTGAATTTATTAGGCCATTGGTAGGATAACCATTCTTATTTGATTATTTCATAATGTATGCATCTATCAAAAATTATATTGCACTATGTAATTATGTTTTATTATGTTTGAATTTTAAGATGTAATCACTTAAAAACAGGATTTCAATTAATCATTTAATTATTTTAGTTTATAAGTATATATACATATTTTTTGTTTATTTTTATTCATTTATTAGCAACAGACAGAGAGAAAGAGGCAGAGAGAAAGAGAGAGAGAGAACGAGTGCACCAGGGCCTCCAGCCACTGCAAAACAAAATCCATATGCATGAGCCACCTTGTGCATCTGGCATACATGGGTACTGGGTAATTGAGCCTCAAACCAGGGTCCTTAGACTTCATAGGCAAGCGCTTAACCACTAAGCCATCTCTCAAGCCCAGTTTATAAGTATAATTTAAAATAGTATTCAACAACCTGGGAAGCATATATAACTTAATTTTAGGTCAATAACCCATTATTGGAATTAGAAGATGATTTTATGATGGTGTTTATGCACACAAGTATATAGAAAATACTAAAGAAATAAAATATTTAAAGTTATTTCTTTTTCATTAAGTAAGGTCTCACTATCATCCATGCTAATCTGGAACTCTCTTTGTAGCTGGAACTCATGCCTATTATCCTACTGCAATGTCCTAAATACTAGGATTATAGGAGTGAGTCACTACAGCCAGTTAAAGTTTTTATTTATTTTTTTTATTTGCAATGGGATCTTGTGTAAATATTTTCTTCAATGGATGCATGCTACTTTCTGTGGCTCTATTTATTTTATTTTAAAACATTTATTGAAAATTTTCTTACATGTGCATAACATATTTAGATTATAATCCCTTCTCACCACCTTCTTTTGAACCCCCACCCACTTTCCTTTCCACTCATTCCCTTCCTCTTTCTAATCCCTCTTCTATTTTGGTGGGGCCTTTTGACCTCCTTCATTATCCATGTTAGAATATTGATGGGCCCAATATTTTGCTGGTCAGGAGCAAGGGGATGACAGCTGCTGTATCATTATTTATTTATTTATTTATTTATTTATTTATTTATAAGTTGCTCATGTATGTGCATGTATGTATGTATGTATGTACATAACTATGGGTGAACCAGGGTCTCTTATCCCTGAAAAGGAATGCCTATCTGGATTTCATGTATGGTTGGGAATTGAACCCAAGCTAGCAGGCTTTGTGAGCAAGCACCTTTAACCACTGAGCCAAGTCCCCAGTCCCCAGTCCCCAGTCTTATTTAGTTTTGTAGCCTAGGCTAGATTTGAACTTTCAATTCTTTTGCTAAGTATCCTGAGTGTTGAGGTTCCAGGATTGCACCACTCCAGCATACTTTTTGTTATCATAAAAATGATGATTTAGAATATGTACATTCTCTAGCCAAAATGAACTTCCTCTATGAAAATGATAAAATACAAATTTATTTCGAGCCTGTCAACAACTAAGGGGGCTTTCAGAATTCATTAATACTCTGAAGCCATAAACACAACAATACTGCAGAAAACTTAAAGTAGAAAAGGGTCATCCCAAATAAAATGTGTCTTATAATGCATTGGTGTATACAAGCATATGTAGGAAAAAGATAAATTCAGAAGCCAGCATATAATTACATCCATCAGCATAGAGGGTGGAAATGAGGTTCTTTAGATGGTAAACTGTTGAGCGATCATATTTTACTAGTCTCTGTATCTTTTGTTTTTCATTTAGCTTTTCCTTTTTTATGATGCATTAAATTTTTTGATCAGAGCCACTTTGCTATAAGGATGGATTTGATCGTTTAGCATTGTATTATCTGGAATAAGCCCACTAGACCATGCATTCAAGGTAATTTCATTTTATCTGGAAGTATAATTGAAGAATTGCATTTTCAATGTTAGAAGATCTCTAAAATGGTTCCTAGCATGAACCTTGGTCAACTGGATACAATCCTATTTAATAGTTTCTTTGATAGCATTCATTTAAAATCACTGTGCCAAATTCTGGGGGGGAAAGAGACCTTGAATCAAATTAGTTTCTAAAGGAACAAAGAAGGTAACATGTACTTTTTTCTCTCAAAATTGATGACAATCTTAAAATGTCAGATCTTCCTGCATTTAAATAGCACATTCATGGAAAAAATGAGCTATTTTTTTTTCGCATAGCATAAAAATACACCTGAGTGGTCATAGAACTTCTGGAGGACAAGTACCTATTTTATCTGCTCTTTATGTTATCAGAAAGCATGCTGAAATGTATTTTACAAAAGGCTTTTACAATATTGGCAAAGAGAGAAAAATGGTCAAATGGTTTGATTAAAGTTGTAATAATTAATACATTGCAATGCAATTCAGTTATCTATGTTTTATTTTTTCACTTTAGCTCTTTAATATAAAAATGCTTAGCCATAAAGTATAATAGCATATTCCTATTATAGAGACTGAGTCACCTCCATTTACTGTAAGGGGAAAATGATGCAAATGTATAGTTTAAATGTATCATGGATAAATAGTTTGATAAATATAATCTTCTAGGTAGCTAAAATCCAGAGAATACATTTTTACTTTTCCTCATAGCATAAGTCACATGTCAAAAAGGATGTTTAACATGGATGTAAATAGAGCAAGAAGCACACTTTAAAAACCATCAAAAACTTATATTTTCTCACTTGAGAATAATAAGAAAGAAGCTAATAAATAAAAAGGAAGAAAAACATACTATGGGGTCATACCATGTTCTTCTGAGATAGGAAGAGGGAGCCAGAGCCATCAGAATGTAATAAATGAGGTCTGAAAGGGTTAAATAATAGATTTATTCAGGCAGTTGTTTTCTTAAATGGTCTGAACAACCATATCCAGGGAACTGTCATCTCTAGCAATAAGCCAATGCATTCTGTATTAGGCACTATAACTGGCAAATTTTTTTTATTACTGTTGGCTGTCACTGCATCTATTGCTATTAGGTAGAATATATTTCTCATTGGCTTTCCTAACTGTTCTTATGCGAGTTCCAAAAGCCAAAGTATTATCCATAGAGCCCCCATGTGTGGTAGTGTGGAAGCCAATCGACTGGAACATAGAAGAACAGGAGAAGGAATTGAAGCTAAGTTTTGAGGACAAGTCAAGTGTAAATGCCAAATTGATCCTAATGTTGACCCAATTTCATCCAGCAGTTGAGTTCATGCATTACTACCCTTAAGATATATGCTGTGTTATTAGTGCTACTTAACCCTGACCTCTTGCATCAGAATTTAAGAAGATACCCAATCTCTCTCTCTCCCCCTCTCTCTTTCTAAGAGTTTTCTTTATTTCAGTTATATAAAACAAGGCAGGACTCAAGAATGTATGGTAGGTATGGGGGTTAGTCTTCATTGCTGACTTGACATGATTTAGAATCACCTAAAAGACATACCTATAGGCCCTGTCTGTAAGGTCATTTTCTGAAAGGTTTAACTGAGGATGGAAGATCCCACCCAATCTGTGGATGGCACCATCCCATGAGTTGGAAAAAAGGAAAAAACACAAACATCAGCATTCATAATTCTCTGCTTCCTGATTGCAGAAGCAATGTGACCAGCTGCCTCACACTCCTCACCCTGCATTCCCCACCCTGATTGTACCCTCAATCTACAAGCCAAAGTAAGCCTTTCCTTTGACAATGTGGTGTGAGTTCAAGCACAGCAAAAACAGAAGTAAGTTAAAAATTGTTTTAGGTCAATCTCATCAGGTTTCTGGGTTATGTCCTCATTTCTATCAAAATTTTCCATTTCCTCTCATCCTAATGGGAAATATTATCTTTTATTTGTAATATAAATATTGATAACTGAAAGTAGCAATAGATCACAATAGGAGAATTTTATGGAATTCATAATTTTGAACATTACATTTTTTTTGTTTTAAAATAGTTCAGCTCACTAACTTTTTGTTGTGTGCCCCTTGCATTTCAGGCTAGTGATAATACTAGGAGCATTAATTTGAGTGAAGGACTACATGACTTAGTATGCTAAATTTTAATATGGTATCTGACAAGATAAATCATATAACCCCATGAAAGAATGATCCATTCCCAATGTTTTCACTCTTTTAACCTAAATATCCAGCAAATGTCTTATAATAAGTTCTCAGTACATTTTGAATGAATGTACAAAAGTATATGTTGGGTATCATGAAACTACATTTGTCATAACCTCTGGCATCAGGAGACTTTTTTGGAAGGGATAATGTTTAAAATGAGTCTTAACATTAAGAGTTATACATGCTAAAACAGTATAGAGTCTGTAAGGAGATTGAAGAGCATGAGAACTGGAAACTAGAATAGCATGAGAACTAGCAAGGAAAGTGAATTTGAATCATGGATATTAAAAGGTTTAAGCATTTTGGTAATATCAGTGTTCAATATGTTGATATTATTTTGGTGGCATTAATGATATTGAATAGGAAAAAGGAATGTATATCTACATAATATGTCTATATTGACTAAACAAATTATAGCTTTCTATATTTTAAAATATGAATTTTAGCAATGATACAAAAAGTAGCTCAGAATTATTTTTTAAACCTATTTAAGCCTCCTAAATCATCAGTTACAAATCAATCAGAACATTACTATGAATAGAGGACTTATTCTGGAGCCAATGGTGGAAATCATCAAAACAATAACTCCAGCTTTCTATCTCTAATAGTCTTAACAGTGATTTCAGAAGTTATGTAAGGGAAATATGCTTTCACAGAGCCAGATGAACCCAAACATAGCCAAGCGTTTGGCCACATAGCCAGAAATTTAGAATTATTTGTGCAATTATATTTTCCTCTCCAGAATGTGAAGGATATTATGTCTATGTCGAGGGTATAGTTTGCTTTCAGCTCAATCAGTTCCTTTGAGAAATGAGCTTCAGTAATGGGTCAGATGTGTGACAATTCAGATACTTCCTGATATATGAATTCCAAAGGCAGCTGCAGGATTATTTTAGCATGAATCATTTATTTTTTTAAATATACAAATAACACATGACCATTATAGGAAAACAAGAAACTATACATAAGCAAAAATTTTTAAACCATTCCATATCCCACAATTCAGCATTAACCATCAATTACATTTGTGTGTGTATTTGTATATGAGATAAATTTAATAATAAGCTAAAACCATATATAATGCTCAAACCTTGCATTTATGCTGAAAATTAGGTAGCTACAGACATTTTTCTATTGAATAAGTTCATGTATTCATTCTTCCAGCTTCATAACATTCTGCTATGTACATACTATGATTTGTTTAAAGTAGTACTAAATTCTTGATTTTTATTTTTTCTGATTTGTTTATTTTTATTTATTTATTACAGAGAGAGTGAGAGAGAGATAGGGGGGAGCACACCAGGGCCTCTAGCCACTGCAAAAGAACTCCAGATGCATGTGACACATGTGCATCTGGCTTATGTGGGACCTGAACAATCAAACCTGGGTCCTTAGGTTTCACAGGCAAGCACCTTAACTACTAAGCCATTTCTCCAGCCCATAGTACTAAATTCTTATTCTTTTCATGTACTTGTTGGTTGCTGTCACTTGTGACCCATATAAACATATTGTCATGAACAATTTTGTGCAGATATCTTTGTATTCTTAGACTAGTATATTAAATTTACAAAATTATATTTATTAATATGGGTAAAATATCTGCAATTTTATCTTATTTGTCAATCAAGCATGCTAGCTTGCCACAGATCCATGTTGGTAGAGAACATGAAACTCTTGGTTCTAAGATAGAAGGCAGTTTTTAGAATTTATGATATTAGCAATAATAGCCTGAGTGTCTGTGTATGTCTTTATCTCTCTCTCTCTCTCTCTCTCTGTATGTTTAATTCTTTAATTCCTGATTTTTGACACAATGACGCAGAAAATCCCATGTAATATCTTCACACATAGTGAACTGCACTACAAGAGAGAAACTCTGAGTTTAAGGAACGTAAATCACTTATAATGGGTGGTGTGTATGCCTGCCTTCCATTTACTGGGGAGTGAGACTTTCTTTTCCAAACGTGTGAGAAAACCTACTACTTTGCTCTGAAAGGTAATATTATCTCTTATTATCTCAACATCCTTGCCATGTAGTTAAGAACAAAGGACAGGCAGTGCTTCTCATTGAAGAATCACAATAATGTGTTAGACTCGTAAAGTAGAGAATTGTGTCCAATATGATTATTGAGAGTGCATGTGTCATGTAAGAATTGCCAAAATGATCCTACTTAAAGATTATAATAATTTCTACTCTTCCCAAAAACTTGTGAACCTCTCTATAGTCCACATTTCATCTAGATTGTATTTTTAATTGATGCTTTAAATTCTAGCTATTACTATCAGGGAAAATTGTTCTTCATTCTTTAAATTCTTTACTTCACTTTTTACTTCTGGGATTAAACAAATTTTATGTGCATGTTTGCTACTTGTATTTATGCAATTGTTTTGCCACTTAACTTCTCTTGTCCATGTATTTTATTAATGTTTCTATCTTCTTCTTGGTTCATAGGTGGCCTCAGAACATTAAAATGTCATGTATGCCATGTGCTGCAGTTGCATGCTTTAAATGCTTCAGTATTTTGCTTAACTTTATTTTCTTAGCTATAAAAATTTGAAGCATGGTGTACTCTCATTAAGATGCCTGACTTCAAAAATTATAACTTCCTTTTCACAAATAGCTTTGTATGTAAAAAACAAGAGTTAGTATCATCCTGGAATGTGAAATGCACACACTCTTCTCATGACATTTGTTAAATTCATAGTCAGTTTAAGTTCAAATACCTACACTTCTTTGCATGTATCAGTGGTGATTTTCCTTCTCCCTGAAGTTTCAAGTTCAGTGTGGTCAGATATCTTGTCATATGAAAAAGAAAATATAAGGCTGGAGAGATGGCTTAGCCATTAAGGTGTTTGCCTGAAAAAGCCTAGGACCCAGGTTCAATTCCCCAGTACCCATGTAAGCCTGATGCACAAGGTAGCACATGTATCTGGCATGCCTTTACAATGTCTTGAGGCCCTGGTGTACCCATTTTCTCTATCTCTGCCTTTCTCTCTCCCTCTCTCTCTCTCTTGCTCTCAAAATAAATAAATAAATAAATAAATAAATAAATAAATAAATAAATAAATAAATAAAGTATTTGAAAAAAAGCTAGTATAATATTATGAACAACAGGGATCCAAAAAGTGTAGCTCCTCATAGCTCTTTCAATTCTGAAAGAATCCATGCTCAGTGAAATTCTTTAGCAAGTTTCATGACCTAGCCATCTGAGAGCATTCAGCAAAAATTAAATATCTTATTTTCTTCAGTTTCTGCCAAATATCTCATAAACTGACTATGGTTCGCAGTACAAACACAAAACTCACTGTCTCAATTGCTTCTTTCATATGACTTTACCTGACGAAGCAGATAAGCCTGCTGGATAAATGATGGGGTGGGAACTATGTACAGAACCTTTCTTTTTTCACTTGAATGAACTGTTGAAATGTTCTTTTTTTATTGCTAGTACATCATCTATAGAAGTGAACACAACTTTTCTATGCTGAGAGTAAAGTTTTGAAATTATTTATTAGCAGGTAACTAAAATACCATGCTTGTTAAAAAATTTATATTCAATGTAGATGTCAGGGAATGTCATTATTGAGAGAATGAACTATTCAATTAATTAAGCTGAGAAACTAATTATTTATATGGAAATGAATAACAATGAATGTCCTAGCTCAAATATTGACTACAGGTGAATTAAGTGCTTTAATATCAAAATCAAAATTATTCATGATCTGTTTCAACTTTGATTAAGATGTTAGGATAGATGAAGAACTTCTTAGTCAAAGCATAAAAACTGCTAACCATAATGTAAATATTGGTTATATTGACTATATTAACAACTTATTTTCATAAAATATATCTAAAATACAGTACAAAGTTGTTTATTGAGGGAAGTAATTTACAACATGTAGTTATTAAAGGGGTACATAGCAGTGATATAAATAAAATTACTATAGATCTATCAATGTAGAAATGACAAAGAACACAAACAGAAAAAAAATGAGCAAATATTACATGCTACTTCACAAATTACAAAAACATATGTGTAACAGACCTGTATAGGTGTGTCCTCATTAACAACATACTATTGTTATGTAAAATAACACAATATATAATATAAATCACAATAGTATAAAGTCCTATCTCAATGAGATACCACATAATATTCATTTGAATAGAGAGCAGCATAAGGAATTTTGGTAATATCAGAACATTTGGCTAGACAGAGTCCTAATGTGTTGCTGGTGAGAAGAGAAAATGCTTTCTTCACTTCAGAAAACAGTTTGACATTCTCATAAAATTGACTATCTAAGCACCCCAGGATGTAGAAGTTCTACTCATAAACATATACCCATAACATTTATTCCAAAAGCACAAAGCATATTCATAGTAGCACTATTTGTAACATTTGACAGTTAAAGCAAAAATGAAGGCAGAGCAACACCATTTCAAAAACAAGAAAAGACTAGGAACAACTGCATGTCCATCATCTGGAGAATGCATGAATTTTCAGTGCAATAAAAAAAAAGAAAGAATCAGAAGAAGATAACATATACTTTTTTTCTAAAATGCAAATTTCCCTAAAATTAAATAATATATATTTTGGGGTGCATAAGTATAAAATAAACCATGTTTCAAAGTGTAAGGAAATTATAAAATAAAAATTGAAATACAGTTATCTTAGGCAGAGAAATAGTAGAGGGTGCCGTGATAGATATAAATTACTATCATCATTTGACTGGTTCTCAACTTGGGTGCTCAGATCAATGGAATTCATTAAATAATTGAAATAAAATTGAGGCTTGGAAAACCAAACTAATTCCCTCACATTTTCTAGGCTATGCAACAATAGTAATCCACCTTTTTGACAATTTTACATGATGACTATGAAATGATTCCAAGTAAGTCAATCCAAACCTTTCTTAGGGATTTTACTGGTGATATTGGTATTGTCCTTTCATTTTGCAGGTGGCAAGTTATGAATATGGGATGCCTGAATTTTCTGGGTTTTATGTACTCTGCTACTTTAAACATTTGGTTTGTGAAAGTAACCAGCACTTCTATTATGTCACAGAAATTAGAAAGTAGACTGTAAAAGAATTCTAATGCTATTTTCGTCTTTATTATCATGACATTAATAAAGGTACTGTACTGTTAGATATCCCAGTTTAAAAAGCCAATGAAATTTCCTTTTATACAAGTTTTTCTTTTTCTTTTTTTTTTGTAGGAATTCTGGCACTTAAACCAAATAATTTTGAGCAATATGCATTCTAAGAATACGAAAGGTAAATGAAGCCAACATATTTTGAAATATCATTCTATTTTCCAAAATTCCTGTCTGTTTTCCTATAAATTTAGAATGTAAAGGACTTTATGTACTATTAAATACCTGAACTAACATGTTTATTGAAATAGTGAATTTTCTGATTTGTTATATCCCTTGGATTTTAAAAATACTTTATTTACTTGATAGAGAGAGAAACACACAGAGAAAGAGAGAGGGGTGAGGGAGAGAGAAATATAGTGAGTATGGGTGTGCCAGGGCCTCCTGCCACTGTGAATGAACTCCAGACATATGTGCACCTTTGTACATCTAGCTTTACATAGGTACTAGGGAGTCAAACCCGGGTTGTTAGGCTTTTTAAGCAAGTTCCTTTAACCACTGAGTCACCTCTCAAGTCAAGTACTCAGGATAGGGCCTCAAAGAAGTCATTCACACTTAAGGAGGTAAAAGGTATACCTAAAACTAAACATTTTTCCCATTATATTGAGAAGCCTACAATCAACCTTGATGGGCATTGTCTAACTCAAATCTGTTGGTTTATATTTTGCATAGTTAGATAGAGTGAGGTGAAATTATTTAAAATCAAGTAATGTATATAGATACTTTGAATAAAACTCCTGGTCTCCCCAATTCCATCTCTGTGCTGGGTTCAGCATATAAACACAGATGTCACCCATTTCCAACTGCTGTGAGGCATTATCATTATATAACTTTTACATATTGATATTAAAGAAACATCAATGTACAACTTGAATACATGAAGCCAACCAGAATAAATGTAAAGAAAGAAAATTATATTAAGAGTCAGACAGGGATATTTTCTTGGCTTTGGATGCATCTAATTGAAAGATGTAAAGAAATCACCATTAATGACTTAGTTTACTCATCTGAAAAGGAAGGACTGTACTCTGTGCTCTAAAATATATGTGCAAGTTTCTAATCCAAATGTCATCCAAAGCATCTAAAGATACCATCAAGAAGATTGGTAACATAGTAGAACTTTCTACATCTTGACATTTCTGCTCAAAAAGTTGTTCTTAAGCTGGGCGTGGTGGCGCACTCCTTTAATCCCGGCATTCGGGAGGCAGAGGTAGGAGGATCACAGTGATTTCAAGGACACCCTGAGATTACATAGTGAATTCCAGGTCAGCTTGGGCTAGAATGAGACCCTACCTCGAAAAAAAAAAAGTTGTTCTTAGATTGGTTCTTTCAGTTGCATGGACAAGGTTCCAAATGCAGTCATTGAACTCTATGGACTAGTTAACACATTTCAAAGAGCAGTTGTCATTTAAAACATAAGAAGGGACAGAAGAGTGTCCAGCACTGAAACATCTCTATCACACCCTCCAAGGTTCAGGGTCCATTTCAGAAGAGGGGGCAGAAAGAATGTAAGAGCCAAAGGAAGGGTACTACTCCTTACAGTGCAACCCTCCAGACAGAAATTGGCCTTGATATCCATGACCTTGCAGTGCCTAGCAATACCTTCACAAGACCCTCATAATAGCAGAAAAAGATGATGACATCAAATTAAAAGAGACACTAATGGAGAGAGGGAGGGTATATAATGGAGAGTGTAATTCTGAAAGGGAATGTGGGAAAGGGAGGGAAATATCATGGTTTATTGTCTGTAATTATAGAAGTTGTCCATAATTTTTTTAAAGTAAATATTTAGTGAATTCCAAAGAGAAATGTTTTCTGGTCTTTAAATAAAAAGATACAATGAGAATAAGAGCAAGGTAGAGATAGACAAAATTCATCAGTGAATGGAAAATGATATTTAATAAGGTCAGGACTTAAATAGTGATGTTTTATTAATATTTAATGCCATTCATCCAATTAATTCTAAATATATTACAAGCATTAACTTAAAGCCCAGTGAAATCTCATCCTATAAAGGTAATGTGTAGTGACAGATATTTTCTCCAAAAGACTTGTTGAAATTTGTGTAAAACAAGTAAGTAGGTATATGTAGAGATCTTTGGCCTTTGTTTTGTTTGACAGTATCTTCTTGGAATTTTAGTCAGTAATTGTTAATTATTCATTTTATTACGTTTAAGTCAATTAACATGAGAGTTACTTACTGTTCTTGATAATTAGATGTAGTGATTAAAACATGTCTTATATTACAAAGGAATTTCCCTTTTAAATAACTCATGAATAGTAAACAAAGGCTGGGTTGTTGATGTGGTTATAGTGGCAGTATTTCAATGAAAATGATAGGTGTATAATTTCTACACTTAGTAGGTCTCCTTGCAATGTGCTTTATATGCTCAGTATTGTGTATGAACTGGCTAGTAAGTGAGTAGCAAATAGTCATTGTTTGCTATGTACAATTATGGGCATGATTGGTAAACCTGACTATTGCTGCTAGACTATATCAATAAGCTACTAGACACATGATAGATTGGGTTTGTTCTGGAACACAGATATGTAAAGTAAGCAAATGCATTAATCTCAAACCAATGAGAGGAAAATAATATAGAGGAATATAATAAATAATTTAATAGACTACAAAATGTACTGAAAATGAAAGAATCCTGCATGGACAAGTAGATTGAGTACTTTAGACTGATTGGAAATCTATGGTCTGGGAGAGTCATAGGTAAAAGGTTTAAATGGGTTTACATAAATAAGAATACTCATTTGGATTGTTCAGATACAGAATACCTTCCCAACCACATCTAGAAACAAGATAAATGTAGTCTGAGTCACTTTTAGCTAATGACTGAATGCTAAACTTCATATCTTGGTGATGAATATGCATAGATTATGGACAGGCTGGTAAATAAAATGTCATCATATGTGTGTGCGTATGTGTGTGTGTGTGTGTTTTGTGAAATGAAAATTAAACACTCACCAGATACTTGATTTGAATTTATAAAAAGTTCATCAAGGCTGGATAAATAGCTTAGCAGTTAAGGTGCCTGCCTGTGAAGCCTAAGAACACCATTTGAATCTCCAGGTCCCACGTTTAGCCAGATGCAAAAGTGATGCAAGTGAGCAATGTCGCACATGTGCACAAGGGGGTACATGCATCTGGAGTTCATTCACAGTGGCTGAGAGGCCCTGGCATGCCCATTCTCTCTCTCTCTCTCAAAATAAAAAATATCATCAAGAGAAATGTAATGCATAGTAAATAAAATACAGCAAGATTAATACACAGCTTTCCATTAGATATTAATAAGAATAATCAGTGTAAGTTCTTGAGATGTAACTTAATGGTAGAACATTTGCCCAGCATATCCTAGGTTCCATTAACAGAACTGTAAAAAAATAGCCAAAACTATATGATCACTTAATATTTATTTAACAGTATACTAGACATTATTAGGAATATTCATTGTTTTCAGATTCATGCCATACTTTACCTCAGCAAATCATCACACAACACTATAAAGTAGGTGTGATGAACATCAATATTTCATAGATCAGGAAACTAAAGCTCAGAGAATATTGGGGTTAAAAGGATCTACAGAGATTTATGCAATTTTAGGGAGGAAGGAGTGACAGCAGAACCAGCCTGTAAATGGTAGTGTGGTTATTTGCTGGGAATTATAAATTAGAGCAATGACAGAGAGCCAGCTGATCTACTTTCTTCCCAATGCTAGTCAAGTCACAGATGGCTTACCAATCTGTCTTTCTTTCAGTTAACCATTTGCTATAATTTGCAAGTGACTACCCTTCTTAGTTCCATGGATGCCCCAGCAGCAGATCATCTCAGACAAACTGAAGTGCAATTGTGCATGACTTCTGACAATTTCGGGGCATCTTACTGATGAACTGATTTTTCTAGAATGATCCTCTCTGGTGTAGCAATTTAAAAATATTCTGAGACTCTCACAAGGCATAAATGTATGTTATTTGAGAAAAAAGATGTTGACTATGGCTACAAAGTT
Organism: Orientallactaga sibirica; assembly: GCA_036365145.1. Lineage (NCBI taxonomy): Eukaryota > Metazoa > Chordata > Mammalia > Rodentia > Dipodidae > Orientallactaga > Orientallactaga sibirica. The sequence continues at coordinate 863,356 of JAEOAD010002326.1, read as the reverse complement.
AAGAATAAAGAATGACTTATGAGAAGGAAGAGTTTATGTAGTGTTTGTTTTAGAAGGGTAACTTTAAAAATATAAAAGAGCAAGGATGAAAATGGAAGATATTCTTTGTGTTGGAAGCACATTTGAAAGCTCTCACATTTGTTGCCAAGTAAACTATTTCTTCTTCCTGGTGATCTTATATGGCTATGATTCACATATTTTCTGCATCCTTTGCTGGCACTGTTCACTTAGGCATATTAAATCTTAAACAAAACCCTACAACCATGCTTTAACCAATGTCATAGATGATGGCACTGGGGTTAAAGAGTTATCAAGTTCTTGGAATGCTTTCCTATAGTGGAATAAGAAACAGGTGGGGGCTCTGATCTCCCCTTTGCCATGAAGTGCATTAAATTATTTGTTATTGCCAAGTGTGGTGTTGTATGCCTTTGATCCAAGCACTTTGGAGGCAGAGGTAGAAGGATAACTGTGAGTTTGAGGCTAGCCTGGAGCTAGAGTTCTAGGTCAGCCTGGGCTAAAGTGAGACCATACCTCAAAACCTCATAGAAAAGAAATTTTCATGTTTTAACACCAGCTCTGATAGAAATAATTGTGTAAAGCAAGTTTACTTGTAGGGACAATACAGGCCAATATGAACCCTCAATGGCATATAGGGAAATCTTCCATGACCACTATTAAAGCTTTTATTACTCTTCTTTCACTTACGTGGTTATAAATGATATAACAACTACCTGGATGGGGAAAAAAAAAAGTACATAAAAGACAGTCATAATTTCAGCAATAAGCCAAAGAGTTTTATTTTTTAAGTAATTAGTTTGTCCAAATAGAATCTGTGTGGTAGCTATCTTTGCTAAGCTCAATGCCTAGTTAAAAATTAAATGAGTGCACAAGACAAAATGATACTGCTGAAATCCTGCTGAGAGGAGATTCTCCAAAGGTATGATAATTTCTCCATTACCAAATGTTTTGACCTTAATTTTTCTCAGACTATATTTTTAAGAATGATTTTTCTTTTTTTATAATTTATTTTTATTTATATTATTCTGATTTTACATTCATAATGGTAACTCCATTATTCTCCTCCCTGTCCTCTCTCTTCCAAAGGGACCCTCATCAATGGGGAATGTGGGTCATGCATTCTGGGGGTAATCAAGAGTTATGGGGGATAGGCCAAGACTGTGCATAATGCCCCGACTTGTGGCTCTAACATTCTTTCCGCCCCCTCTTCCATGAATTTCCCTGAGCCACATTGGGGTCGTTTTAGTTCTACTTCAGTGATGAGGTTTTGGGAGCCTCTGTGTCTCTGGATATCTGACTTAGTAGGAGTTGGATATTCTCTGTGTTTATCTCCTTCAGCCTTTTTCTGGTGTCCTGATCACCAAGAATGCTGTACTCTTGCCCTTTCCCTGCCTTGTTCTATGGTTTCAGCTGGGGCCCTGGTGAGGTGTGATTGGCTGATCCTCCCTTCAGGTTTGTGGTAGTTTGAATATATGTCCCCCAATATATTCAGTGTTTTATTAGTTATAGTTTGCATCTGCAATCACCTTGCTAGAGGCAATGTCACTGGGGGCCAGTCTTAAGGTGTTAATGGTGTGGGTTTGAGATTCCATTGTAAAGATATGCAAATGTGCCTAGCAGGAGTTCCTGAAGTGTGCTGTGTGACTTTTTGGCTGTAGTTTTGCTCTGTGTGCTGTGGTGGCTGGTTGGTTTCTCTCTCTCTCTGCTTGGCCCTGTGGAGAGCAGGCCACTTCTCTTGCCATTATGGAACTTCCCCTGGATCTGTAAGCTTCAATAAATAATATCCCTTCCTCCATAACTGTGCCCTGTCTGGAAGTTCATCTCAGTGAACCTGAAGCTGTCTGCTACAAGGTTCATTGTCCATCTGAAAAAGATAAGCAAATTCTCCAATGGAGAGAGAAGTTAGTACTAGATAGAAGGGAAGGCCATAGATATTTTGGAGGGAATTTTATATGTGTAGGACCTCTTCTAGCCCACATTTGGTGGTATCTTGATATTGGAGACTGAGCTCATTTTTTGTACATGGTTTTGACTTATTTCCCAGTTCCAGCAATGAGTTCCATTACACTGAGTGGATCTATTAGCCAAATCAAGAGCAGTTGGTTACCCACCATGGCTGTGTGCTACTACTGCACTTGTTTGAGCATTATGTCAGGTTGTTTCCTGCTGGGTATCTTAGACTGCAAGTTGTTTGGATAGATGTCAGCCATTTTCCCCCAGTTGCTCATGTAGCACCCTCTGGCACTAGACTAGCTAACTGTCTGGGGACTGACCCTCTTCCAGATTCTGACCAGGCCTGTCCATGTTCGGTCTCACACACGTATGCTGTCTTTGACAGTAGGGTCTTACCATTAACCTTTGGTGGGTCATCAAGAACTCTGACAGAAATCTGTCTTTTTTGGGAAACCTTGTAGTTGTCTCGGATCAACAGCTCATTGTGAAAGTTAACCCTGTGCTGTACTGGGAGTTATAAGTCAGCACCTAGGAAGGTGAGGGAAGAAAAAGATAGATAATATAAAAGAGAAAGTGAGTATGGGGGAGGGGAGAGAGAATCAGGAAAAGATTAAGGTTGGTCTTCACGATGTTCTCTCCAGTTTCCTGTGGTTCAGGTGTTCCCTCTGCAGGCCTGCTCCCACTCTCTCAAAATAATGATTTTTCTTATTTGGAAGATTTCTATGCTTTATTTTTTTTCTTTGAGAGAGGAAATGAGAATAAAAAATAATTTCATTAAAATAAATATAAGGACTCTGTTAAAATTACTTCTCAGGAAATCTGTGCAGCTTCCCCATTTGAGAATATAAGTTAACTGGGATGTGTGATATTATATACAATGATATTATATAGAACATAGGTCCCAGTAGCTTGGCTACTTATACAGCATTAATCTCACTTTATGTTTGAAATATAATCACCATTTTAAGGGAAAAATAAAGCATGGCACTAGGTTTTGATTCGGCGGCATTACAATAGTGATTTGCAAAGACTTTTAGTCTCTCCGTCATAAGGAGAACATGGCTTGGAGGCATCATATCCAACCGCCTTTCATGTCTTCAGCAAATAAAGAGTCTGATGTTGTATGACATCTCTCTTCTACATGTTCTGTGAGACGGAACCTCTGAAATATTTCTAAGCTCTTCCACATACCACAGAACTTGTCAATAACAGATGAGAACATATGCAAAGGTGGAGAGAGAATTGGGGCAGAAGAGAAAGTTGTATTAAGGAGTCGTGTGACCAGAAAGGCTAGGTTTCCTGAGGAAATTGATTTTCTTCATGTTCAAAATGGAGGATTTTTTTTCACATACTCATGAATGTTAACTAAGTCAAGCCTCCAGGTTCTTCATGGAAAAAAATATTCTGCTTCTGCAAAAATAAGTTTGCTGAAATAAAGTTTGAAATATGAGAAAATATATATAACATATTTTGATAGATGTGAAATATTAACATCAGAAGAAGCTAATTTTAAGTAGTTATACAATTGAAATGACATATTCCAGAGCAAGCTTTTAGAGGCAGAGCACTGTGTAACATAAAATTTGGATGGCAGAAACATTATAGACAGTATGACAATGAAAAGAGAATGTTGAAAGACCAGTGATCCCGAAAACTTACCTGTAATGAGCAATAAAATAAGAGTGGATCATTATCTGTTTGGATTAAATTCAGGAAATCCATAAAGTTATATGGAACCCCAAAAAGAAACAAGCGGAAAAAGCACCAATGCACTCTGTGTACAGGAATTGAAGAACTGCTATTACATAAAACCTGAGTGTGCATTGGGGTAAGTGATAAATTAAAAAGTCGCTGACTCAGGAATGAGATCCCATCTTCCTATCAAAGAAAAGCAAATGGTGGAGGAAGGGAGGAGTGGTGCAATTTTATAAGATAGCCCTGAGAATACAAAATTGAAGAACTCTATATGAATGGAGGTGACAGCCTGTTATGTGCAAGAATTAAATTACAACCATAGCACAGAATGTGAGACTATTTTTAGTCAAATGTAGCATAAGGCTACAGTGCACCTGCACCAATTTTTGGAGGAAATATTTGCACATAAACTTGCACAGGAAAATTTATAGTTGGTAATCAGTGCAGCAGATTATCTTATCTCTGCAACTGCACTTTGTTTAGGGGACATGTAAGTAGTCAAAAGGCTCCTTTGAAACTTGTTCTATGTCTTCCCCATGGGGCAAAACTCAGTGCTCTAGTCTACAGCTTTACCCTCCCCTCAGGCAGTTGAATTTCATTCTCAGATAGAGCCAAGGTAAATGGGAATTATTCAAAATTTGGAAAAACAAGGAAGCTTCAATTAATGGGCTAATGACAAGCAACCTCTGCAGTATACATTTTATTCCCACATACATTTGTTCATGCATACACACACATCCATATGATTTATTTTACCTTTTAAAGAGTGGATCACACTTTTATAGTGACAGAGAGATTTTGAAGAGAATTCAATATGTGTTATGTTTTAGTACTTTAATTTAGAGGTAACAAAGGAGGAGGTTTGCAATTCCAATTTCAGAAACAAAGATGAACTACTGACATATTTGGTAAAGGCATGTCCAATTTCAAAACCAAACAGCCTTTCTCTCAATATGTGGCAGAGCTAATTAAATTTAAGTCTAATATTATGGGAGGCAGGAACAGAGCTACTCATGCTTGATATATGTGTTGAGGGGGATGAGTTGGAGAATACATTTTAATTCTTACTGTGAGGAGAGTGGTTACTGAATAGCTTACAGCAGAAGGAGTTGAAACTTTTGTTCCATTTCCTCTCAATAGTGGATGACATTAATTCTTGGTCCTTAGCCAGATTCTAGGGCAGCTAGCTACTGCCTAAGAGGTATAGAGTGCATAATAATATAACAATATTATAATCCATCATTCTTCCCTACTTAATTGCTTTATTGTTTCACTTCTTTGCAAGAACATAATGTGAAGAATGCACATATTTCCAAGAAATAAGAAATTAAGAAGAAATATTTCTCAATAGATTATATAGTTTAGTATGAAAACCTTAAACAAAAAGTATGTCTTCATAACCATTTCTATTTTGAACAGTTTGAAACATAACTAGAAATCTTTGAGAAGTAATTAATTTAGACACAGAAAGACAGGGCCTATGTGGAGCAGTATTCTTGTCAGTAGTGAGGTGTGTCATCCCTTGTGTTTCTACATATGCCCCTTCTGTTGTCAGGTCTCTCCATAAACCCTCCTAAATTCCAAGCAATTGACATAGTTATATTTTAGAAGACAAGACTATAAAAATTAGTCACCACATTTAGAGGTATATGAAATTATACTTTAAAATTTACTTGGTGAAAATTTGTAAGTTACAGACTTCAAGATAGGCTATTTTAAAATTGATTGTCTCTTTAATCAGAAACCTGGATGTGGTTATTATCTTTTCAAGAGGAAAATGTTAGCAAATGTTGTACAAACAAGTGGAAAAGAAGGAAGAGGTCTGCCATGGCAGGAAGCACAATGATAAGCAGAAGGGAAGTTATACAGAGATTCAATATTAAAAGAATAGTAATATTAGGTTAGTATAGCACAGATCAATGGAAACAATAAGCTTTTTGTTTAGTTTTGTAGCAGAGCCTTTATTAAAAATGAAAAAAAAAGAACAAACATATCAAGAGCTGTATTTCACATTGAAGGTGGAATTCATCCTGGAAGAAAGGAAATTTTCAAATCAATTAGCAACCCAATACCAGGGCATACTGCCCCAATTATTGAAGTTTGTGAAACCTCTTGAAATTGACAAGCCACAGTTTGTTGGCCATATTTTCAGAACAATATTTGTAACTAATTTCTGGATTTCTGATAATTCTTTATAAGATGCTTCTATATTGAAGTGGCATCTCTGCCACTGAGATTCTACTTTTTTTGTAAGTTATTTTGTCCCCTTTATTATTTGTGACTTTGAATTCACACCGCTTTTTATGATAGGGAATGTTCCAAAAGTTAACTTGCAGGAAGATTGCTGTATAAAAGAGCTATGCTTGGGCTGGAGAGATGGGTTAGCGGTTAAGGTGCCTGCCTCCTAAGCCTAAGAATGCTGGTTCCAATCTCCAGCGGTTCCAATCTCCAGGTCCCACGTTTTAGCCAGATGCAGTGATACAAGGGCGCAATTCCGCACTTGACCACAAGGGGGTGCACACATCTGGATTTCATTCACAGCACCTGAGAGGCTGCTGGTGCACCCATCTCTATGTCTTCCTCTCCCTCTCTCTCTGTCTCTCTCTGTGTCTCTCTCAAAAAAAAAAAAAAGAGCTATGCTTGAAATAATGCCTATTAAGGCCACTAATTTTACAAGGATGGCTCCAATTTGTTCTGTACATATTTGCATTTTGAATTCATCCCACTAGGAATTTTGTCTGTGGTTTTGGTGTTATAGTCATGTATTCTCTTCTGTACTTTAATCAGGCTGATACTACATGTAACATTCACAAAATAGTATGACAGCTAAAGGAAGCTTTTCTTTTTGTCTGTCATAATGAGACTGTGGTCTGCCAATTAGTGAGAAGAATGATTGCATTGGGAGAATGGATGAATCCTTTAACTGGTTAAATACTTTTATTGAAACTAAATGTAGTAATACAACCCTTTAGTCCCAGCACTTAGAAGGCTTAGGCAGGAGGATTGGTATGAATTCAAGACCAGCAATTTGATATTGATTATAGGCAACTGGCTTTTTCTATGCTTTACTCCTGAACAATGTTAAACATAGTATGAACAAAGTTTTTTTTCCTTCTCAAAATAGTGTCAAACAATGTTTGTGTCACAGTAGTAATTGTTTGAAACCAGAGAAAAATCAATGTCAAGATCAAATCTTTAATGAGTAGAGAAACTGTGCAGCAATTCCATTGCTATGATTACTATTACCCAAGAGTACACATTGGTGCATTTCTTTAGGACCAAGGTCTTGAAATGACTCCAGTCATGATTAACTGAATCAAAACTTAAGGTATTGCTTCTCAGCCTTTTGGCTAAGATCAAGTGTAAAATTTAAGGTATCTGCCTTTGATATTCATGTTATTGTATGCTGATTCCAGACAGACTATAAATCTGGGACAGAGTGATCCAATGCTCATAAACATGAAAGAATTTTTGAAAAGCTATAATGATAGGACATTCATATCTTAAAGTAAAAGAAATAATTTAAGGTTTTACAAATATTATAAAAAAATCACAAAGTTCTATTCATGAGTCTTTGAATTCACCAAGCTAACAGGTTGCTTTTACTTATTACCATTAATCCAATTATTGGCTCTTTGTTGATTTTCTGCTGGTTCTCCTATTTTCTTGGCTAGGGTTACATTGATCATGTCTTCATTTGGGGGTTCTGATCCTAATATCTCTTCTATGATTTGGTTATAGACATACATTGTGGGACTGGACAGTCTTGTTGGATTTACTTGCATTTGATTTTTTCATGTTATTTATTTTGTGCTGTGGTCTGCTCATCACAGCGTAGGGATTTTGTTAACTTTCATTCTGCACTGGGTTAGGCCTGTTTACAGTGACGCCATCTTGACCAGAAGCCCCCATTTACACTCTTTTAAAGATATTTTGGCTGTATATATGTGTGATACACATGTGCATTGTGTGTGGGGGGATATGTGTGGAGGTACTCATGCATATGTGTAAATATGTATGTGGAAACCAGAGTTGGATGTTGAGTTTCCTCCTCAGTCACTATGCACCATGAGGTTTGAGATAGTCTCTTAACAGGGCATAGAGCTCACTGATACAGTTAAACTACGTAGCTAAAAAGCCCATGTTATCTACTGAGCCATGTCTTCAGTCTTAATATTGGAATAAAGTATTTTATTACAGTTGGCAATTGTTAATTATTACCTAGAGTTTCTGATATTTCAGGAGTTATGAAGATAGTAGAAACAAAAACAAAAAGCATACTTATCATAACAGTTATGTTCACAAAGTTGTGAAAATGTCAGGATAATGTCTTATCTTGAATTCTCATTCATCAGAGTCCCAGACTGAGACCAACATTGACTCTTCAGAAGTTAATTCTATCCACAGTTATCCCTGATCAGTAAATTTGACTAATAACAAGTTAATGTTATGCATTCATGCATATGTAAATGTCCACATATTCCCTTTATATGTCCAGCCAAAATGATTGCCAATAAGGGTTTTCTTACTTTCTGTACAGATAACATATTCTAATTGTACATTGATTTAGATGATTTTAAATTATATAATGATCTATGACTCACTTAACATGTACAGCTTTGTCATCATTATCTTTGTAAGAATATGTTTATTGACTACTATGTGCCTGATACTATGATCATAGATGGAACTTAATTGAAATTATGCCATGTAAAAAGTATTTCATGTGTATTTGAGATGGAATAGTAATATATTAAGAGAAAAATAGAATAGACCTTTCCCAAAGAAGAAATATAAATATAAATATATATGTCCTGACTATTAGGAAAGTGAAAATCAAAAGGACAATTAGGTATCCTCTTATGTCAGTTAAAATGACTCATAAAAATTACAAATGCCACTGAGGAGGTGGAGATAATGGAGCCCTTATAGACTATTTATAGGAATACTTATTAGTTCTACCAATTCATTATGGAGAATTATCCTAATATTTCATGTCTAGCTATGTATCCAAATGAAACAAAATAAAAATATCAAATAAACATATGCACAACTATGTTGACTAACATATGAAATCTATCTATGTGCCAACACAGATGACAGAATAAAGAAAATGTGCACAATGAAATATTATTCATTTATGAAGCAAAAAGAAAGACTAACTTTCACCTAAATGGATGGAACTGGAAGACATAATGCTAGCTGAGATAAACTAGGAATGGAAAGGTGAATCCCAACATTTTTTGTGGATGTGGAGTTATAAAGAAAGTACATTACCTGAATGTAGAATATTGATTATGGTAAGTTAAGCATGTATGGGGGAGTGGATATTAAAAGGGGGTTGTATGCATGTATTAAAATTACATTGAATCACATTACCATGTAATTAATGCACATTAGTCAAGATATTTTTCCATTTTTATTAAATGGAAAGAAAAAAATTGCTGGGCCAGAGCAGCAAATGGGGAAGGTAAAAGAATAATGAAAAACTAATAATAAAAATAACAATAAAGTATCCAAAGGATAAAGGGAAGAATAAGAACAAGTATGATTTTTATGCAATACAGATTCATTTTCCTTTTCCTGGTATTTTATTGTTCAATTCTTTCTCAGTGTGGAAACCCACATGCCACATATCATTGCTCTAGCTGCTACTTCAAATACTTGTGCAGCTATCAAATACTGGGAATCAAATGAAAGGATAGGTCTTATTTTGACCATTATGGAAGCTTATGCTAGGGCAAAATTCCCCTTCATTCACTATTAGATGTGAGGTGGTTGTAAGAAGCATTTTTGTTAGATTTTTATAAATAACGTTTGAGGTATTTTTAAGTCAGTATAGAATAGCAGAAAAACAAAAGGCTTTAGAGTCATTCAAAACATGGTCCAAATGCAGTTATTTGACCAGGAGCAAATTACTTAAACTTGATGAACATTAGTTTCTTTAATTTTTGAAATGTTAAAGTATGACCAAGAATGCACCAAAGGGCAGAAAAGATGGCTCACGAGTTAAGGCACTTGCGTACTAAGCCTGAGGACCTAGTTTTGATACACCAGTACCCATGTAAAGACAGATGCATAAGGTGGTACATGCATCTGGAGTTTGCTTGCAATGGCTAGAGGCCCTGGTGTGTCCGTTCTCTACCTTTTTTTTCCTGCCTTTATCTCTCTAGTAAATACATAAATTAAATATTAAAAAAGAATGCATCTAAGAGAGTCAACATGAAGATTTAATAAAATAAGAATAGAAAAATTCTTAAATTAGTACTTGTCATATAGTTAAATGTTAACTTCAATTTGCTATATGACAAATACTAATATCCTAATACATGATTTTTAATATTTAATAATCTTTTAGAAGTCTATAAAATAGACATGTTTATACATATAACATAATATGCTAATATTTTTATACTTTGATTTCTATTGTCAATAAATATTGTAAGTTTTAAAATCTGAATCTGGAAAGAATGATAGCTGTGTATCAATTCTGGTGATTTTTTCCTGGGCATGAACCAGAGAGAATGAGATTAGAAATCATGAATATTTCATATCACCAAACAGATGAGGTAACAGAAAAAAAATTGAGGAGTGCTATATTAGAAGATTTTAACACTAAATAGAATCAGTTTATATTTATATTCCTAACACTATTGTATAGGAAATTTTTAAAAATGAAAACTTCCTTAAAATAAAAAGTGAGATATTTCTAAAATGTGTCTCCAGATACTTACAAGGTGATTTGCAAAGGTTAACAATCATCAATCACTTTAAATATAGCTCTAAATATGGCTCTGGACATACTTATAGACTAAACAAAAATATACTCATCAGTCTATAAGTATGTCTCTTGAACTGTAGGCATTGATAGTCTAAGATTCACTGCAGATATGACTTGAAAGAATATCCATAGTTTTTGTTCTTTATAGTAAATATCATTTGAAATGATTGGCGTATTGTCTGTACTTATTTTTATTTTGGGGAGATGTTTTAGAATTATTAGTTATTTTCTATGTAGCTTTGTGTAAGCTATTGTACCTTTCTTTGTTGTTACTTTCTTAATGTGTCAGGCACATGATGTAACAGAATAAGCAGTTTTCCCTTTCTGTCATTTTTCAATTTGTCAATGGTAATATAATACTGCAGTTTCCTAAGAATATTATTTGGACAGTATGATAGACTAGACCAAAATGATTTAAAATAATGCAAATAGTAATAATAGTAATAAGTAGTTTTGAAAGATCTCTAAAATTAAAAATGGAATATGTGCATAAAATATTATATAATTTTAATCTGTGAAATTAGAAAAACATAAACAAAAGATTTAAAAACAAGAATGGAATATGTGGTCCAAGCCTAGGTATGCCTTCTGGGTGTATCCGTATATGTATTCCTTACCAGTTACTCTCTACCAAGTAGAACAGGCTGTATTGATAATGGTAGTAGTGGTAATGTAAAAGTTAAAGGCAGCTACTATCATATCCAAGTGTTCCAGGGATTATGTGATGTATATTTATATTTCAATATCTATGTTTCTCTATATGTATGCATGTCTCAAATTCCAAAGTACACATTATTGTCATTAGCTTACCTATGAAAAGAAAACCAGGGACATATAGTTGACATTTTTTTAAATGTCTTAAATCTCCTCAACATCACATTTGTAATTCTGAGTCAGGACTGTTTTATTTATAACATGTTTCTAATCACTCTGCCTTGAAGACATTGAGTATTCCTGCTTACTGTCCAAATTTATGATTTCCCCTCCTACATGTGCAATTCTTTGTTTGTTTTAGATCATCAGTTTTAAAAACTACTGACATATAGCAATGCTTGGGTCTAAAATTAAAATAAAAAAATAATAAAAACTCCTACCAGATAACTTGCTCTGTTCAAATTCTGAGTTATGAAAATATGGTTTGCAGAAGACTCACAGATTATACTTTATAACATATTGCTAACATTTAAAAGCCTCTCTTTCTGCTGCCATTTTCTATATTTTTTAGAGAAAGCTGTCTTAAATATGCTTAGTGCACTTAGAAAAGATTGACAGACTGTACCTGTAGTAGGCATAATTTAAAGGGAGGTGTATTTAATTCCAAATATGAGCACATAGGCATATTCACTTTTCTTCCTTTTGCTTCTGGGAAGCCTGAGCCAGAACCACTGATTGAAATTTTATGTTTCCCAATTTATAAAATATTTACTAAAGACATAATGGGCTTTTATATAGGATATGTCAGGCTGGTTGAGACATTGGTTCATGGCAGATAGCTACTGCCTGTCTGAACTGAGACAGTGGTTACTCAGCTTTGTCTTCTGCCAAAAATTTGAATTTTATTTTCAATTTAAAAAGTACAATTGGAAATGTAGATCTGTTATCATTCTGACACTGAACTTAATCTTTAAGACTAACAAAGAAGGAATTTTGGGTAAGATGTCTGTGTAGGAGTCACACCAAATCATCCTAGGGAGGAATTTAAGCAAAACAGTAGCAAAATACACTTTTCTTCTGAAAAGTGAAGGTGTATAGGTTTTTATAGGCCACAACGGAGAAGCAGGAGAGACCAATATCTACCAGAAAGGAGGAAACTGACCACAATACTGGGGAGGGGCTAGTGTGACCCCCTCCTCAGACCCCAGGTGCAAGAGAAAAGACCAAACAAGGGGATTTTCCAACCTCATCAAACCTGAAGGGGAGACAGCAGAAATCAGCTAAGAAACTGCTGAAAGGGATACAGGTGGGTCCAGCTGAGCAGTTCTGGTACAATTCCAGGCTTCCTGCACTCTCCCATCTCCCAAAAGTCAGAACCATGAACCTCAAGAGAATGCATTCAGACCCCGGCAGTAGGGCATACAGACAGCACAGCTGATCAGAGCACCAGATCTACAGCACAACATGGAGCAACAGAGGTGGGCACTCAGCATTGGTGAGAGTGGAAGCCACCCCCAAAGGTAACAAGGCCAATCAACAAAAAAGGAAGTACATAGGCCTGCACTGGAAGTGCTAATTTCTCTTTCCATGTCAGGGCAGATTATGGGTTACATATTTATGGTTGGCTTTACCATTTTCAATTAAGCTGTATTTGGGGGTTGGGTATTGTTACCTTTGATGCTTCCAGATTCAGAGGGCCTTTGTCTTTTTCGTCTATAAATATTGGGGGAAGGGTCTGATTCAGACCCAGGTTGACTTGAAACCCATTTCAAAACAGAAATCTGAATCTCCCATCAGACAGGATTGGGTGTAGAACAACACATAACCTTAGGGATTCGCTTTATAAGGTTATCTGATTGTTTCAATCTCCACACTTCCATACTCTGTGCTGGTTTTTATTGAATGTGTATATTGCTCAGTTGAATTTTAGAATTTTGTCAGTAAAGTGCTCCACCAAGCACACTAGAACACTAGAATAGCAGGCAACACCTATGATTATTTCTGCAGTTGGATTGGAGTACAAGACCTACACTTGGCACCTTAAAATCCTACTCTGAAGGTACATAAAGTTACATTTCCAAGTCTAAGAGCACTGCAGGTAATTAGAAAACCCAAGCATCAAATTAACTCAGGATGCAAAAATTGCTACATTATAATACAAGAAACACAAAAAATCAAGACAATACAAACCAACCAAAAATTATAAATACATCAGAAATGCCACCCAATGAGACTGTTTTAGATTAAATACCTGACGAAGATTTTTAAAAAAATGATTTTATCTATACTCAAAGAAATCAAAGGAATAAAAGAAAACAAAGGAATTAAAGAAAAAAAAAAAAACTCCTGAAGGAATTCCAACAGAACACATGAAACCAGATTAATAAAATAAGGAGGTCATTATAAGACATGAGTAAGGAAATATAAATACTAAAGAAAAACCAGTCAAAAATTCTATCACTGAAAATAGTCAAATAAAAACATCTGTGGAAAGCCTCACCAGTAAAATGGATGAAGGAGAGAGCAGAATATGTAAACTAGAAGTACAGATGGGATATCTAATACAGTCAAACAAAGAGAAAGCTAAACTAATAGGAAGGTATGAATGGGAATTCCAGGATATTTTGGGTACTATGAAAAGATAAAATGTAAGAATTCAGGGTAAAGTAGAAGGAGAAGAATTTCAGTCCACGGGCATAGTAGATGTTTTCAACAAAATCATAGAAGATTTCCCCCAAATTGATGAAGAAATGCCAATTCAGATACAGGAAGCTTTAGAACATCAAACAGACAAAACCTGGAAAGAACCTCTCCTCACCATGCTATAATTCAACTACTAAACACACAAACCAAAGAAAATATATTGAAAGCAGTTAAAGAGAAAATGCAAGTCACCTACAAAGGCAAGCCCATCAGAATAACAGCAGATTACTCAACACAAACTTTAAAAGCCAGAAAGGCTTGGAATGATGTATTCCAAGTGCTGAAAGATAACACCTGTCAACCAAGATGTCTTTATCCCACAATACTATCTATCCAAATCGAAGGATAAATAAGGACATTCCAAAACAAAAACAGGCTAAAGAATGTATGACAACTAAGCTAGCTCTACAGAAAATACTTGAAGGAATCCTTCATGTTGTAGACAAAGCAAAGCACACACATGAGGAAATAGGAAAAAATAAACCATACTCAAATAACAGTTAAAACAAGAGAGTAAATGGAAATCAGGAAGCACTACAAAACAAGAATGGCAGGAATAAACACGTATATTTCAATAATAACTCCTAATGCCAATGGCCTCAATGACACAACCAAAAGACACAGACTTGCAGACTGGATTAAAAAGCATGATCCTACTGTTTGTTGCCTCCAGGAAACTCATCTTTTAATAAAAGATAGACACTGTTTTAGGGTGAAAGGATGGAAAACAGTATTTCAAGAAAGTAGACCTAGGAAACAAGCAGGGGTTGTTATCCTAATATCTGACAGGATAGACTTCAAAACAACATTAGTGAGAAAAGATCAATAAGGTCATTTTATACTGACTAAATGAACACCCTAACAGGAGGACATGACAATCCTAAATGTATATGCACCTAACATGGGGGGGTCCCAATTTCATCAAACACTTAGACTTAAGGTCAGAGATAACACCAAAAACAATTTTAGTGGGTGATTTCAATACCCCCACTCACATCAACTGACATGCCATCCTCGCAAAATAAATAAATAAATAATAAACAGAGAGATATCTGGATTAAGTGCCTATATTAAGAAATTAGAGAGTTCACAAGTAAACAATGTAATGGCTTACCTTAAGGCCATGGAAAAACAAGATCAAAGAAACCCCAAATCAGTAGACTAGAAGCAATAATAAGGATTAGGACAGAAATTAATGAAATAGAAAACAAAAATAATTCAAAGAATCAATGAAACAAAAGTTGGATCTTTGAAAGCATAAACAAGATTGGTAAACCATTAGCTAAACTGACAAGAAGAGACAAAAATTAATAAAATTAGAGACAAAAAAGGCACAATTACAACAGATACCAAAAAAATTTAGAAAATCATAAGGGCATACTTTAAGAATATATATGCCACTAAGTTTGAAAATCTGAAAGAAATGGATGATTTCCTTGATTTATATGACCTACCAAAATTAAATCAAGATGAGATAAGCTATTTAAATAGGCCTATAACAAGTATGGAGATCCAAGCAGCTGTAAAAAGTCGCCTAAGTAAAAAAAGTCCAGGACCAGATGGATTCACTGTTGAATTTTACCAGACCTTCATGGAAGAACTACAATATTGCTTTTCAAACTTTTCCATAAAATAGAAAAGGAAAGAATTCTACCAAACTCCTTCTATGAAGCCAGCATCACCATGATACCAAAATCAAACAAAAACAGAACAAAAAAGTCTCCAACCAAGATACCATCAAATGTGGGCTAGAAGAGAGCCTACCCATATAAAATTCCCTCCAAGCCATCTATGGCCATCCCATATATCTAGTACTAACTTCTCTCTCCGTTGGAGAATTTTCTATTTTTTCCAGATGGACAATGAACCTGAAGGGAGGATCAGCCAATCACACCTCACCAGGGCTCCAGCTGAAACCACAGAGTAATGGGGAGGAAGTGCTCTTGGGGATCACCACACCAGAAAGAGGTTGAAAGAGATATACACAGAGAACATCTAACTCCCACTAAGCTAGATATCCAGAGACACAGAGGCTCCCAAAACCTCATCACTGAAGTAGAGCTAAAATGACCCCAATGTGGCTCAGGGAAATTTGCGGAAGAGGGGGTGGAAAGAATGTTAGAGCCACAAGTTGGGGCATTATGCACAGAGACTTGGCCTATCCCCCATAGCTCCTGACTACCCCCACAATGTGTGAACCACATTCCCCATTGATGAGGGTCCCTATGTAAGAGGGAGAACAGGGAGGAGGATAATGGAGTCACCACTATGAATGTAAAACTAGAATAATATACATAAGAATAAATAAAATTTAAAAAAGAACAAAAAAGGAAAATTACAGAGCAATCTCCATCATAAAAATAGATGCAAAACTTCTGAACAAAATATTGGCAAACATAATACAAAGATCTATCAAAACACTATTCACCGAGACCCAGTCTTCATCCCAGAGATGTAAGCATGGTTCAGCATATGCAAATTGATAAATGTAATACACTATATAAATGGACTGAAGGACAAAAATCACATGATCATCTCAATAGATGCAGAAAAGGCATTCAACAAAATCCAACATCCCTTCATGGTAAATTCCTACAGAAACTGGGAATAAAAGTAACATATCTCAAAATAATAAAAGTTATTTATGACAAACCTCCAGCCAACTAAATGGGGAAAAACTTGAAGATTTTCCACTAAATTCAGGAATAAGACAAGGGTGTCCACTGTCCCCACTTTTTAAAAATATAGTACTAGAAGTTTTAGCTATAGTAATAAGGCACGAGACACTCATAAAAGGGATACAAATTGGAAAGGAAGAGATAAAATTATCATTACTTGCAGATGATATGATTCTAAACAAAAAGGACCTTAAAGAGTCTACCAGCAAACTCTTAGAGTTGATAAACACGTTTGGAAACATAGCAGAATATAAAATAAACACACAGAAATCAGTAGCTTTCCTATATACTAACAACAAACATGCAGAGGATGAAATCAGGGTATCACTCCCATTTACAATTGCCTCGAAAAAAAAAAGGTACCTTGGAATAAACCTAACCAATGGAGTGTAGGACCTCTGCAATGAGAACTTCAAAACACTCAAGACAGAAATTGCAGAAGACACTAGGTAATGGGAGGACATCCCATGCTCTTGAATTGGAAGAATCAATTTGTGAAAATGTCAGCCTTACCAAAAGCAATCTACATATTTAATGCCATCCCAATTAAAATTCAATGACATTCTTCATGGAAATAGAATTAACAATCATAAAATTCATAGTAAAGCACAAAAAACTCGAATATCCAAAACAATTTTGAGCCATAAGAATAAAGCTGGTGCTATCACCATACCTGATTTTAAGCTATATTATGAAGCCATAGTCACAAAACAGCATAGTACTGACACAAAGACAGACATGTAGATCAGTGGAACAGAATAGAGGACCCAGATGTTAATCCAGGCAGCTACAGCCATCTGATTTTTGACAAAAATGCCAAAAATATTCATTGGAGAAAAAACAGCCTCTTCAACAACTGTTGCTGGGAAAACTGGATCTCTATATGAAGAAGGATGAAAATAGATCCTTGTCTTTCTCTATGAACAAGAATCTAGTCCAAATGGATCAGGGACCATAATATCAGACCTGAAACTCTGAAACTGCTAGTGCAAAAAGTAGGGAAAACCCTTCAACATATTGACATAGACAATGACTTTCTGAATATAACCCCAATTGCTCAGGAAATAAATCTACTAATCTACCCCTGGGAACTCATGAAATTACAAAGCTTTTGTACATCAAAGGACACTGTGAATAGAGCAAAGAGACAACCTACAGAATGGGAGAAACTCTTTTCTAGCTATACATTTGACAGAGGGTTAATATCCAGAACATACAAAGAGCTCAAAAAAACTATAAGAAATAAAAAAACCCAATTAAAAATGGGCTATGAAACTAAATAGAGAGTTCTCAAAAGAAAAAAGTTACATATGGCATCTAAACATCTAAAAAGTGGTCTACATAATTTGCCATCAGTGAAATGCAAATTAAAACTACTTTGAGATTCCATCTCACTCCTGTCAGAATGGCTATCATCAAGAAAACAAATGACTATAAATGTTGGCATGAATGCAGAAAAAGGGAAACCTTTCTACACTGTTGGTGGTAATGTAGTCTGGTACAGCCATTATGGAAATCAGTGTGGAAGTTCTTGAGACAGCTAATAATAGATTTATCATATGATCCATCTATAACAAGCCTAGACATATATCCTAATGACTCTTCTCACTACCATAGAGATACTTGCACAACCATGTTTATTGCTGCTCTATTCACAATAGGTAGGAAATGGAACCAACCTAGATGTCCCTCAAAAGACGAATGGATAAAGATGTGGTACATTTACACAATGGAGTTCTATTCAGTGGCAAAGAAAAATGAAATTATGAAAATTGCAGGGAAATGGATGAATCTGGAAAGGATTATCCTAAGTGAGGTATCCCAGGCCCATAAAGCCAAATGTCACATATTCTCTCTCATATGTGGATCCTAGCTACAAATGTTTAGACTTGTGTGTGAGCTGGATCCAAAATCAGCAGCAGAGGCCAGTAAGCTAGAAAAAGGCTGTAAGGGAGGGAGGAGAGTGAAGGACTTTAGGGAATAGAATTGCATATATGTAAGTAAAAGAACAGACTACAGGGTGTGGAATAGCCTAAGTGAGGCCAGGGGAAGAGATTAAGTAAAAGAAGACTGGGGGAGGGTCAATCAAAATTCAAGATATTCTGAATAACACATATTAAAACCTACTTTTTTGGATAATGGCACATCCAGAAGCCATTGATTGTTACTAGAAAACTTTCAGTGCCAGGGTTGGTATAACTTCCAGTGAGTTGTTGGCCAGGGAGGTCCTGTTGCCTCCCAAGAATTAGAGGCTATTGCCAAAGCCATGGGGTTCCCATCAGAAACAGATGGTAAGATCCTATTCCTCAAGACTTCACATGCTTGGATGCCACATTTCACTGAAAACCAAGCTAGTGCTGAGCTGAGAACCTCCTCCCTGTAGACCTGCCACCTGAAAGCTGGAAAAAGCTGCACTGCATGCAGTCCTATGGGAGACCTAAGTCATCAGAAGTGAAAACAACTGACACTGGAAGCCTCAAGTTTGGCCAGACATGCTAAATGACTGAACGGGTACAATAGTGGCATATCTTCTCTAGGGGAAACCAACTTATCTCTAATTGGACTGAAGGCCCATTTTAAGGGAGGGAATACATGCCTGGTACTGAAAACCTAATCAAAATCCTGTGGCAGGGGAATTCATGAACCTAAGGGGTATTAAATCTGCTCTTGTCTGGCTAAATGCATATAGTTTACTCACCAAACTGCCCAGTAAGCACTACACTTAGTGTTCATATTCATATATTAATACTACTTTAAGTTTTTGTTAGAGAAGCTTCTCTTTTCAGATGGTGGTGACCACTGGGATGACCCAAAAGGCAACATAGTGCTGAGAAGAAGTGATAGAGGAGTGTCCAGCACTGAAATATCTCTATCACACCCTCCAAGGCTCAGGGTCCATTGTGGTAGAGGTGGAGGAATGAATGCAAGAGCCAAAGGAAGGGCATGACTCCTTACAATGCAACTGTACAGACAGAAATTGGCTTTGATATCCACGACCTTGCAGTGCCTATCAGTACCTTCAGAAGATGAGAAAAAGAAGAGGAAAAGACAATGACATCAAAATAAAAGACAGACTAATGGAGAGGGGGAGGGAATATAATGGAGAGTGGAGTCGTGAAGGAGAAAGTGGGGGAGGGGAGTGAATTATCATGATTTATTGTCTTTAAGTATTGAAGTTGTCAATAATAAAATTACACATCAAAAGACTAATAAAGGGGGAAGATTAGAGATTGTTACTGCAAGTACATTTCAAACAGTACACATTATAATTGGTTAGGAACAACAAATATTTTATGCAAGAATTACAATATACTTTGAATATGCATATATATCCCTTTGTATACATATAAAGGAAAAGCAAATGATTAGTTTTGAAGTTATAAGAGATTGAGATGGTGAAGTTTTGTGTCAGAATTCTAAAAGTATAAAGGTCTAAGTAGCTGCTTTCATTGTTCTTTGATGGGATGGGCTAAACTGAACTGAGGATGAAACCTCTGGTTCTGCCGCCCTTTTATCTATCATTGTTTATTCATTTTTTCTCATTCTTATCATCTTTCAACAGCATCTCTTTGAGAACCTTCTATGACTCAGTTACCAAATTGGTGGTGAAGTTTGTGAAATGAAAAAAAGAAAATGAAACACAACAGAAAATTTCCCTCTCTATACTGTGCCACTGTCTCCTTCATTGATTAATAAATACAGTCAACAGTGTTTCAACTATGCTGAGCATATTCTCTTTTGTACTCATTGACATTTGCTTGTCTATGGATTTAAATAACATAATATTACAATTACTCTGTAGCTTATTATTTTTCACTAAAATAATGTTTCTCTTCTACAACCTCTGGATCTTGGATATTTTTTCTCACTGTAGTCTTATCTTGATTCACTAAACTCTGAGAAGGCTTGATCAAAGTAGAACATAACTGGTGTTTTAAAATATGTATTTTGTGGGGATACACTCTGTGTATTGATTTTAGCTTTGACCTTATTTGTCTTTAATCAGTATGTGGTAGTTGATATATTTTACTTGCATTAATGAACGAATGTGTTCTCATTAAAAACATGCAATGGCTTAATTATAGGACTATCTTCTCAACCTAGTGCTGTCAACCATATTGGATGCTAATAGAAATGTATAGGTAAATCTCATTAATTTGAAATATGGGGACTACAAAAGATGAACTCTGAATTAAATACGTAATTTGGTATCTTATTTAATATTATGGCGTGCATTTACCTAGAAAATCCACTATTATGTGCCTTGGAGAGTTTCTTTTTTGGTCCTGCCTGTTTGGTGTTCTGTGGACTTCTTGTATCCAGACAGGTCTGGATTTCCTCTTCTTTTGGTTTACCCATGATCCTGATGTTTAGTTGTTTTATGGTATCCCACAGATCCCTCGTATGCTGGTCACTTGATTCTTTGAACTTAGAGAAGTTTTTGGCCTCCCAATCAATTTCTTCTGTCTTGTCTTCCAGGTCAGAGGTTCTGTCTTCCACATGAGTAACTCTGTTGGTGAGGGGTTCTAGAAAAATTTTTGTAATTTGCATTTGATTTTTTGTTTTCTGTTGTGTTATTTTGCATCATCTCTCACTCTTTTTTGAAATACGATTTCAGTTTGAGTTTTGATTTTCTTGATGCTTCCTGGAATTTATTCTTACATTTGATCATTTCTTCATTGATCTTAATCAACTTGTTTTGACATCTTCCATTTCTTGACTCACCTTCAATTTATTCATATCTCTTTTGAGGATTCTAATGTTTTCTACGTTAAGCCTACTGTCAAAAGCTGAATGCTCTAAGAGATTATTCTGTTCAGTTTCATTGATATAATTGTTGGTTCTTTGATGGTTTGCTTCCAGTTCAGTGATCCTTTTGATCAGGGTCTCTTTGGTTGTTGTTGTGTTTTCATTTTTGGAATGAATTTCTGTTGATTTCTCTATGATTACATTGGATGCTTCCATTGTAGGACTAGGCATCCTTGGTGGAGATCTCTCAGTTTTCTGACTTTCATTGGCTTTTTTGTGTTGTTGTCTACCCATTTTAAGAAGACTCTTTATTGAGGAGGAAGATTTTTTTTTCCCCTTTGGCCCATGCAACCTCTGACTCAGTTGAACAGGGATGTTGGTAACCAGTGGCAGGTCAGGATACCAGAATAAAAGGCCTGATTCCACAGCCTACACAGGGACTGGGCCTCCTCCAGCAAAGCACAATGGGACCTACGAGGACCAGGGAACTTGGAGGATCAGAGAAATGGGTCTTGTCTACTCATTTCATGCCAGAGTGCCTGCCCACACACAATCCCACCTACTGGTGCAGGGAACTGGAATCAGGGCTAATTTTATTCATTTTTATCTACACTCTCTTTGTCTTGAATAGTTTTTCTAGGCTTCTGTCAATCATTTATCTATATCTTTATTTTCAAAGAGCTAAATTTTTGTTTTATTAGTTCTGTGTATTGCTCTTTTGTATCTTTTTAAAAAAATTTTTAAAATAATTTTTTATATTTATTTCGGAGAGAGACACAGAGAGAGAGGGAGAAGGAGACAGACAGAGAATTGGAACACCAGCAGTCTCTCAGCTGCTGTGAACGAATTCCAGATGTGTGCCCCCTTGTGGGCAAGTGCGGCATTGTGCCCTTGTGTCACTTTGCATCTGGCTAAACGTGGGACCTGGAGATTGGAACTGATGTTCTTAGGCTTAGCAAGCAGGCGCCTTAACCGCTAAGCCATCTCTCCAGCCCTGTTCTTTTGAATCTTTTTAAAGTAATTTCTGTCATCTTTATTCTTTTGCCACCTACTGCTTTTGGTTTTGTCTTTCTTTTTTCCTAATACCCTGAGATGGACAATAAAGATTTCCCTGATTTTTTTTTGATAGAGAGAGAAACAGAGAGAGAGAGAGAGGAAGAGGCAGAGAGAGAGAATGGGCACTGCAGGGCCATTTCAGCCACTGTGAATGAATTCCAGATGCATGTGCCCCTTTGTGGGAAAGCTTGGCATTGCACCATTTTGTCACCTGCGTCTGGCTAAACATGGGTCCTGGAGAATTGAATGGGCATTCTTAGGCCTGGCAGACAGGTGTCCTTCCCTGATTTTTATGTATACACTCTATACAGTTATAAACTTCCCTCTGAGAACTACCATAGCTTTATTCCAAAGGTTCTCACGATTTGTGCCTTAAATTCCATTTAGTTCTAGGTATCTTTAACATCATCCCCAATTTCTTCAGTGACCTACTTGTCACTCAAAACTATATTGATAGATTTTGAATAAGTATGATGCCACATATTAAGAAGATGCCATGAGGAAAACCATTACTTTGTATGCTAACCTAAAATCTGAATAAAAACAGTCTCCACGTATTTATGCAGTTTCTGCAGTTTCTATTTCCATTGATTTCTGTTCATTTGCACTATTTTCTGATAAGAGACAAAACATTTCCACAAATGCCTTCCAGAATGATCTCTCACCCAAGTGCAATGGGAGATTAAATTTGGGCTGTCTTGTGCTTGTTCCTTATTCCCCCAGGGTAGACAAGTTATAAGCAGTAGATTAACTCTATGATGGTGTACAGGCCCTGAACTCTTTCACTTTATAGAGTATAATTGATTTTGTGTTATACTTTGTCTTTAACCAGATAACGTGGAAGAAGCTTTCAGTTTGCTATCTACATCTTACCCAAAGTCTAATTTTTTTTTTCGAGGTAGGGTCTCACTCTAGCTCAGGCTGGCCTGGAATTCATTATGTAGTCTCAGGGTGTCATCAAACTCATGGAAATCCTCCTACCTCTGTTCCCAAGTGCTGGGATTAAAGGCGTGCATGACCACACCCAGCTCAAAGTCTAAATTTAAATATATATATAAATTGGTGTAAGAGTGTATTAAATAATTACTAGGTAAAGTTCAAGACATTCCACTTGAAGTGGGACTTTAGTGATTATACATATCCTAAGGGAGAAAGTCTGAGGAAACTTTATGAATTAGGGAGCAAAAGAAATGGATGACCATTTCTCCACAACCTCGCCAGCATTTGTTTTCATTTTTTTTTTAATGTTAGCAATCCTTACTGGGGTAAGGTGGAATCTCATAGTTGTTTTAATTTGCATTTCCCTGATGATTAGGGATGTTGAACATTTTCTTAAATGTGTGTTTATTTGTATTTCTTCCTCTGAGAACTCCTTGTGCAGTTCTCTGCCCCACTTTGTGAGTGGGTTGTTTGGTGATTTATTGTTTAGGTTTTGGAGTTCTTTGTAGATTCTAGAAATTAGGCCTCTGTCAGTTGTATAGCTGGTGAAAATATTATCCCATTCTGTGGGTGATCTGCTGGCTTTGGTTATAGCATGCTTGTCAGTGAAAAAGCTTTTCAGCTTCATGAGATCCCAATGGTTGAGTGATTGTTTAATTTCCTGAGCTGCTAGGGTTTTGTTCAGGAAATCTTTTCCCACTCCTATGTCGTGGAAAGTTCCTCCTATTTTTTCTTCCAGTAGATGCAGAGTTTTTGGTTTTATATTAAGATCTTTGACCCATTTGGACTTAATTTTTGTGCATGGAGAGATGTGTGGTTCGAGTTTCATTTTCCTACATATGGTTCTCCAGTTTGTCCAGCACCATTTGTTGAGGATGCTGTCTTTTCTCCATTCTGCGTTAGAAGGGCCTTTGTCAAATATCAAGTAGCTGTAGTTATTTGACCCAAAATCTGGGTCTTCAATTCTGTTCCATTGGTGGATATTCCTGTTTTTATGCCAGTACCATGTTGTTTTTATTACAATGGCTTTGTAGTATAGCTTTAGATCAGGTATGGTGATGCCTCCAGAGGTATTTCTTTTGCTGAGGATGAGCTTGGATATCCGAGGCCTTCTGCCTTTCCATATAAATTTTGAGATAGTTTTTCTATCTCATTGAAGAAGGAAGTTGGGATTTTTATCGGCATTGCATTGAATCTATAGAGTGCTTTTGGTAAAATTGCCATTTTCACAATGTTAATTCTACCAATCCAGCAGCATGGGAGGTCTTTCCATTTTTGTAGGACCTCCTCAATTTCTGTTTTGAGAGTTTTTATGTTTTCATTGTATAGGTCTTTCACTTCCTTAGTCAATGTTATTCCAAGGTATTTTATTTTCTTTGTTGCAATTGAAAATGGGACGATGTTAGTTATTTCTTTTTCTGTCTCTTCGTCCTTTGCATACAGAAAGGCTACTGATTTCTGTGCATTGATTTTATATCCTGCTACTTTGCTAAAGGCGCTAATCACCTTTAAGAGTTTTGAGATGGAAATTCTTGGGTCACTTATGTATAGAATCATGTCATCTGCAAATAGGGTTAACTTAACGTCTTCCTTTCCAATTTGTATCCCTTTAATTTCTTTCTCCTGTCTTATTGCTTGAGCTAATACTTCTAGCACTATGTTGAAGAGCAGAGGTTGGGAATGTAAAATGGTTCAACCATTATGGACAGCTATATGGAGATTCCTGAAAAGGATGATCATAGACCTACCAATGGATCCAGTTATTCCCTTATTGGGCATTTACCCTAAAGGCTCCAAGCCTCAGACCAGAGACATTTGCTCAACCATGTTTATAGCTGCTCAATTCATAATAGCACAAAACTGGAATCAACCCAGGTGTCCATCACTAGATGAATGGATAACAAAGATGTGGCATATCTACACTATGGAATTTTATGTAGCAGTAAGGAAAGATGAAATAAGGTAATTGAAAAAAATGCTCAAACATGGAACAGATCATCATTAGTGAGCTCACCCAAGAACAAAAAGATAATCGTGGCATAGTCTCGTTTATTTGTCACTCCTAACCTGAATCCAAGTGACATGTGGCCAAACCTAATAAACACTGTGAGGACCAGACAAGAGGGAGGGTGGGATGGAGGAAGGGTAAGGGGGGGAGGGAATGAGGGGGGGAGCAAGAGGGGGGATACAAATTGGGACCCAAAAGGAAAAGATACTATAAAACCCATTACTCTGAACAACAGGCTAAAACATTGATCCTTCAGCAGGCCTGCAGAGGGAACACCTGAACCACAGGAATCTGGAGAGATCATCATGAAGGCTAACCCTAATCTTGTCCTGCTTCGCTCTCTCTTCTCTTTCTCTCTCCCTCTCACTCTCTCTCTCTCTCTACCTCTCCTCTCTATACTCACTTTCTCTTTTATATTATCTATCTTTTTCTTCCCTCACCCTCCTTGGTGCAGACTTAAAACTCCCAGTGCCAGCACAGGGTTAACTTCCACAATGAGCTCTTGATCTGAGACACCTACAAGGTTCCCAAAAAAAGAAGACAGACTTCTGTCAGAGTTCTTGGTGACCCACCAAAAGTTAATGGTAAGACCCTACTGTCGAAGACAGCATACGTGTGTGAGACCAAACACAGAGAGACCTGGCTAGAATCTGGAAGAGGGTCAGTCCCCAGACAGCTAGTCTAGTACCAAAGGATGCTACATGAGCAACTGGGGGAAAATGTCTGACATTGGTCCAAACATCTTGCAGACTGAGATACCCAGTAGGTAACAACCTGACGTAATGCTCATACAAGTGCAGTAGTGGCAAACAGCCATGGTGGGTAACCAACTGCCCTTGATTTGGCTAATAGATCCACTCAGTGGAATGGAACACATTGCTTAAATGGGAAATAAGTCAAAAACCAGGTACACAAAACGAGCTCAGTCTCCAAGTTCAAGAGACCACCAAATGTGGGCTAGAAGAGAGCTGACACATATAAAGTTCTCTCCAAAACATATATGGTCATCCCTTCTATCTTGTACTAACTTCTCTCTCTGTTGGAGAATTTGCTTATCTCTTTTCAGATGGACAATGAACCTGAAGGGAGGATCAGCTAACCACACCTCACCAGGGCCCCAGCTGAAACCATAAAACAACACAGGGGAAGGACAAGAATATAGCGTCCATGGCAATCACGACACCAGAAAATGGCTGAAGGAGATAAACACAGAGAACATCCAACTCCAACTAAGCCAGATATCCAGAGACACAGAGGCCCCCAAAACCTCATTACTGAATCCAAACAAAAATGACCCCAATGTGTCTCAGGGAAACTCACAGAAGAGGGGGCGGAAAGATTTTTAGAGTCACAAGTTGGGGCATTAAGCACAGATACTGGGGCCTACCCCCCAGAACTCTTGACAGCCCCCACAATGCATGATCCACATTCCCCATTGATGAGGGTCTCTTTGGAAGAGGGAGGACAGGGAGGAGGAAAATGGAACCAATACTATGAATGTAAAATCAGAATAATAGTAATAAAAAAAAAGAAATGGATGACCACAATGAGATGTGTTAAAGGGAAGTGAAAGTTCATATCTAAGAAAGGTTTAGTCTGATGGGCAAACAAATATCTCTTGGGTACTATTATCCAACTCTAGAAAGTAAAGGTAGACATGGTTTTTCTAAAGAGAAAGAAGACATTTTTTTTTTGTGGAGGGGGTTTCAATGTAGGGTCTCATTCTACTCCAGGCTGACCTAGGATTCACTCCATAGTCTCAGGGTGGCCATGAACTCATTGGGATCCTCCTACATCTGCCTCCCGAGTGCTGGGATTAAAGGTATGCACCACCACTCCTGGCTAAGTTTTGATAGGCCCAATTTTAGTGATTTTATTTCTTCCTGAGAAGATGAAATTTAGAAGAATATGTTAGTAATGCAGAAACAAAACTAAGTCATATTCCATCACTGAAGAGAAAGCAAAGAATAGCAGACAAAAATCCACTTATATTTCATAATATACAGAGAAAGAGGCAGGACATCAACTTAAGGAGCACACAGAAATGTTACTAGTCAACAAGGTCCCCTGAGAAAAAAGCTTTAGAAACATCAGCTTTAGCTCCAATTCACAAAAGTCTAGAGAATGATTGGTCACCAGAAGAAAAACATTACAATAAACATATACCTCATCCTTAAAATAAATATACCATAAAACTAAGTATGTCTTTTATAGGAGACAACAGAAAAAGCCATTGTGGTATAGGAGTTAAAATGATTATTGCTGGAAGAAATTGAAGGATTTTTATTAGGCTATTATTATGTTCAATATTTCAATGGGATTGGTAAATTTGGGAGCCAGAACATAAAATGAAATATAATAAGTCTGATATTTACAAAAACATGATTACAGGCTTAAAGAAAAATTTAATACCTAGGGCCATCACAACATCAAGTGGATATAGTTTGTCAGAGATCAAAAACATCTCAGGTGGTGTTCTCTGAGATATTAAACCATATAGGAAGATAGGAATTCTCCAAGATAAAGCTAGTGTATATATCCAAACTCATCTCTGAGGGAAACATATGTCTTTCTAGGTTCACACGCTATGGATTCTAAAAAAACTGGCATTGAATTGATAGCTTCCACAAGAAGTTTAAAACAAAAATTATTTTCCACCAGTATTGCTCCTACTCCAGATACCATGCTGTCTTAGAAATGGTGAATGTGCTTTCTTAAGGAAATAAAAAAAAAACATACAAGCAATGTGTTTTAGGGTGTACAATATAAATATTTTAGGTCTGAGAATCACCTGCATTAATTTTGTTCAGAGAATCCTATGGTGCTATCCTTTCATTTTTCCCCTTAGAATCTATATCTGTTGGCAACTTTTCTGTTCTACAACCACATTCCATAAATTTATATAAGATATGTCCTCTGCAATCAATTCACTCTGAAGTAAGTGGTATATATTGAGTTCCTCTCCTTTACTACTTGTCTGCATCTTAAGTAGTTGATTTGGGGAATTTTTATAGTAAATGACTTGGCATTATATAGTAAAATATGAAATATGAATTTCTAAAGTGACATAAAGCCTGTATTAGTATTACACTATTTCAAAAATTACACATGCACTTTTTCTGTTCATATCATATATATATTTTGATAGATGTTTGTTGGGGTTTTTTCCCTCCACCACTGGCAGGTAGAGTGGAAGAGAGAGAGAACTGGGCCAGCCGCTTCTCTCGAGGCTGAGCGGGAAGGCGGATGTCGGCGACTCAACCCCCTCCCCCCCTAAAACACCGGGGAGAAAAGCCACATTGAGTCGTGGAGACCGTCTAAGGCGGGAATCTCCCCGTTTATTGTCATGAGAAGGTATTTATATATTTTGAGAGAGGGTGGGAAAAAGGATGAGGTAAAGGTATAAGGGCCAATAGTATTTCATCACGTCAGCAGCAGCTGGGTGGAGGCAGTTTCAGTTTAGGTGCTGAGTCACTTCAAGGACAGGTCGTGAAACTCTACTCAGGCTCTGGAAGCTCGACTAGGCCTCACCGGGAGTAGGCCAAGACTGGCTGGACTAACCACTCGGCTTCACACCGGGCAGGGCCCAACAGATGTTGTGAAGTCATAGGCTATATTAAGAGATAAATATTTGAAAATGGGAGATGTTCAAAGGGCACAAACTTTTAGCCTAACATGCATAATTTATGGGAATCTATCCTCAGAATAGTGATTGCAGATGCTCCTTGACTTATACTGGGGTTGTGTTCAAGTAAACTCATCATAAGTTGAAAGTATCGTGTGTCAAAATGCACTTAAATACAGTTAAACTATTGAACATTTTATATTATTGGTATAATATACTATAAAATGTTGATTAATTGCCCTCGTGATTGAAGTGTTGGCTGGTAACTGTGGATTGCTGTCTTTGCACTGTATCTCTAAAGAATATGCTGTATATCACTATCCTGTAGGAAAGAAATCAGCACCCCAAACCTGAAATATAACTAATACTGAAAGTGAAGCTTTTGTACCATTATAATGTCAAAAGATAAATCGAAGCATTATAAGCTTGAGACTATCTGTATATTTAACATATTATATTAATGAAATTTTCAGAGTAGTCTAAAGTGTTCTCCACTCACATGCACACACATAGTACTAACAATGTCAAAGATTGATGTGTTAAATAACTTGGACATGATAACCATTTCACAATGTATTGGCATATCAAATTTTATAATGTACATTTATGTAGGTTTTTATTTTGGTGGGGAGGGGTTGTTTGTATGTGTGCATGTGATGTGTGTGCTTGGTATATGCATGTATCTGAAAATGTACATACCCAACACACACATCTTGGAGGATTAGATGAGAACTTTGGGTGTCCTCCTCCATAACTTTTCTACTTTGTTTCCATGACACAAGAGTCTCTAACAGAGCTTGGAGCTGTAATTTTCAGTCAGGCTATCTCACCATCAAGACCTAGAAATCCTCTTGTCTCTGTATTCCTCAGCACTGGGGTTATAGGCATGTGTGTTTATACCCATTTTTTAATGTATGTGCTTGTGTTTGAACTGAGGTCCTCAGACTTCCACAGCAAACACTATTATGTACTGAGCAATATATCTAACCCTGTATGCTTAATTTTAATAATCAGTAATACCTTAATAATTATCAGAAAGTTGGCATATTAAATTAGAAAGAACCACGAATTAGAACCCAAATATTCTGGGTTTTTTCCTAAAGATCTCAATAAGTAGTTTGAGTAAATCATGTAAATTCTATAGGATTCAATTCTATAAATGTTAGGTGTACGTTTTAACTGAGATTGTAGATTATTCCAAAAATATTAAGCTTAATTCACAGAAGATAAATCATAATTTCAAGCAAAACTAGAACTTATCCAAATTCCAAATAATGATGAAGTAGATAAGCAAATAATGACTAATCTTTGTTGGTGAATATAGGATGTATTACTGTTGAATATTGCAGTGGTTTGAATCAGATGCCCCCTATAATTTTATGTGTCCTGAATACTTGGTGATCAGCTAGTGGTAGAATGGAAGATAGAACCTTACTGGAGGAGGTGTGTTGTTGGGGGCAGGATTAAGTATGTTGTAGTCAGCTTCTCATTACTAGAATTTGTCTCACTCTCCTACTGTTATTGTCTCCCTACTATGGCAGAGGTTATGTCAATCCTCTGCTCATTTCATGCTTCCCCCTGCCATCATTAAGTTGCTCTCAAGACTGTAAACTAAAATATGAACTTTCCTCCACCAGCTGTTTTTGGTCTTATTCTTTGTCCCAGCAATGAGAAATTAAATACATCAGGAAAATTGTTACCAGAGGATTGGGATCATTAATTCTGGAAACCTTAGAGAGTGCCTTTGGGCCTTTTGCACTGGGACAGCAGAAAGACTACTGACTCTTCTGAAAGTATGGAGTCAGAATCCTGAAGTAGTGTGCTGCTCTAAAAAGTCAGCTTTATTTCCCCCTGGGTTAACAAATTTGATAACTGTTGTAGGCAGCTTCATGTTAGTGGCAGAAAATATCCAACTAAGAGAAGCTTGTGGGAGGAAAAGGTTTATTTTGGCTTAACGACTTGAGTGGCAGCTCCATAATGGCAGAGGGTGGACATCATCTCCTAGCCAACATCAGGTGGACAACAGCAGCAGGGGAGTTTGCCAAACACTGGCCAGGAGGGCCTGGCTATAACACCCATAAGCTTGCCTTCAACAATGCATCATCACCAGGAATTTCCAGTTTCCAAATTGCCATCAGCTGGGGTCCTAGCATTCAGAACACTTATGTTATGGAGGAGCCCTGAATCAAGCCACCACATTCTGGCATAGCAAAGAAATTGAACCAATACAAGATTTTAAACAAACAGGGCAAACATCAAATTCTGTAGCTCCAATTTCAACAACTCTAGTCAGTGGCAAGTCTCCAAGTCCAATATTTCTAACCAGTGACAAGGCTCTGGAGTTCCAATTCCACCCCTCCAGCTAGTCTACTCACTGTTCTAGGAGGCTTCATCTAGTGCTGGAAGCTCTCCTTGGCAGCCATCCCATAGTCCTGGCATTATCCATTGTGTGACAAGGTGAAGAGGATGATTCTGGGGAAGTATCTGGAGAAAGTAGAAGTGAGGAAAATGATGAGGAAGTGAATTCAAGAGAAAAGAAAAAAGTTGAACTGTGGGCCATTTTCTCCAATCATGTGTGACCAAAGTCAAAAGTACCTGCAAATACCCAAGTTAAGAGAAGTCTGAAGAGATGAGCTCAAATAGAGCAACCTCAAAGTATTGAAATAGTTAAAATCACCAAGATGTCTGATTTTGCTGGTGAAAAATCAAGGGTGACTACCAAAGTGTATGATATATCCAAAGAAATTAAATTCCTAAGCAAAATGAGAAAACCAAAACACAACAAAAAATAAATAGGTAACACAGACTAATCTCCCCTCAGCCATACCATCACTTCCTGCAGGGTTGAACAACAACAACAACAAAAAAAGACAAGTTGCATGAGTATCCATGTTGAGAAAATTGCATCCAAGAAGCCTTTAAATCATTAAATAAATAAAAGTTGGACCTCTGGGAGGTTTGTAAAATAAAACAAAATGAAATAGTCGATTCCAATAGGCCTGGAGTATTAGGGGCTCCAGGATGATGAGTGCTGTGAGAGGGTATGATGACGACTAGGGCACAGGTTCCTCACTGTCAGGCCCCAGCCTCTTCCCAGACCCTGATTTCCTCTGCTTGGTCCTGGTTCCCAAATGTCAAGCCCCAGCTCTAGAGCTCCAATATCCACCAGTAGGTCTCTAGAGGGTAAAATGTCTTTGTTGTCCCTGCCTCCAGGACTGGATTTTCCACCTGGTTTCATTTTGGCAAGGCACAATTAAGTCAGGATCTCACCTGCAAACAATCTTGATTTTCTCTGCATGGATCAAAGAGGGGTAATCAAATTTTGGGCCTAGAAAAAGTATGTTAATGAACCCTGCACTCCTGAGGACCAATCTATGGACAGGTGAGAGAATAGGAGGGACATTCAAAAATGATTTTCAAAATAAATTTATACATATATACATACATATATACATACATATATACATAATATAATATAAATTTGTAATATAACAAATTATATAATATACATTTATATATCATATATTATAATATAAATTTATATATCACATATACACTTCTATTTTAGATATTATAAAACCCAACTATATAATTTCTTGATTTATATATGGATTTATGCTGTACTATGAATGCTAAAATGTAATCATAATATGAATACAAAAATGAAAAGCAAGAAGTCTAATTTATTATCTTAGTATTATCATATAACTTGGTTAAGTATTTCCATCTTACTATTCTGAAACTGGATGACTGTCATCAAAAAGAACTAGACATGCTTATTCTGGTCCCCAGATTAAACAACAAATGAATAAGCATTGCAACTAGAAAAAAAAAAAAAAAAAAAGTTAGCAGTTAATATAAATGGGAATTTGCCAAATGCTCAGAATGTGACAAAAGTTTACTGTTAGAATATGGAGCATATACTCAACTTAATAATAAAAGCATGCTTGTAAAATATTTTACACTTAGTTGACATGTTAACAGAGAATTTCACACTTCATTGAAAAGTCATTAAGACAATTACCAGGTCATTAGTGTACAAGTTAAGTCTGAGTTCTGAAAAACCTATTCTCTAAAGACTTCATTTTGACAGACAGTTTAGCTCTTAGCATATGCTGAGTCAGAATGTAATATGTTCCATTATTTCTAAGGTACTTAACAGCTAACCTTCATAATGCTAAGAGAGTCTTTCTGGGACATGTTCGGTAAACCTAGAAAATTTATTTATCTATACCTTGCAGATTACTAATCTAGCATACTGAATTTCTGGCCTACCTTCCCTTAATATTGTACATGGCTATGATTTGTCTCATTTTAGTCTGCACCTGAATGGAAATGAACTTCAGTAAGAAGAGGTCATATTGGTATTGTCCATGACTGAAGCCCCAGAACTCCTGATTTATGACACTCCTGTCTAGCCACTCACTGAGCTAAAGGTAACCTTGCTTGTTGACCCAGCACACAGCCAGCCATGTATGACCTGGGTAGTTACAAGAAGCTGCCCATAATTTAGCATCTAGTGGTTCATGAAAAATTCCACTGTTGTTAGGATAAACTTGCTTAGACCTGCAAAAAAAAGTACAAGAAATTATGTTATTTTATTCTTTGTGACAATACGATACTTTGTTTTATTCTTAGCTAGCTGCATACATATGTACAAAAGATGTTGTGAGCCAATGAGGCTCAGATCACAAATCAAAATTTTCTTATTACCTTCCTTAGTAACTGGTCTATATTAAAACAATCTGGGCTGGAGTGATGGCTTAGTGGTTAAGGCACTTGGGCCTGCAAAGCCAAAGGACCAAGGTTCAATTCCCCAGTACTTACGTAAGACAGATGCACAAGGTGGTTCACATGTCTGGGGTTTAATTTCAGCAGCTGGAGGCCCTGGGAGTACACATTCTCCCTCTCTTGCTCTCTTTTCTCTATCTCCCTCTTTATCAGATAAATAAAAGTTCAATTTTAAAAGTGTAGAGGGTATGATGAAGACTAACTTTAATCTTCTCCCGTTTCTCTCTGCATCACTCCCTTTTCTCTCTCTTCTCTCTTTCTCTATCATATTACCTATAGTTTTTCTTCCTTCTCTTCCCTTGGCACTGACCTGTAACTCCCAATACCAGCAAGTGGTTAACATCCACAATGAGCTGTTGATCAGTGAGACCTACAAGGTCTCCCAAAAGAAGACAGATTTCTGTCAGAGTACTTGATGACTTACCAAAGGTTATTGGTAAGACCCTACGGCTGAAGACACCATATGCTGCTTGGATGGAACATGGAGAGACCTGGCTGGAATCTGGAAGAGAGTCAGTCCACAGACAGTTAGCCTGTCTAGTGCCAGTGCTGTGCTCAGTACACGGCGCTCCCAGTGACCATCAAGGAGAACCAGCCATGTATGAAAAGGCAAAGAGCTTTATTGTGGGCTTAAGCTCGGACTCTTGACTTCACCAACGCAGTGGATCTGTACAAGAGCCCGGAGAAGGAGAAGAGTAGTTTTTTTTTTTTTTTTTTTTTGTTTTTGTTTTTTAATTGAGGTTTGAATAAGAGGAGGAGGTTTCCAGGTTGGCAAACATTTGACTGGTTAACAATTATAACATTTTGAAATGTTGTTTTATTATTGGTACATCTCATTGGGCCATCTGGCCCTGCACTACAAAAGTAATGACCCATACTGGCACTGCTAGCTCATGATAGCAACTTTGAGCAACTTTGTGGTTTTTCCAATAACTGTTTATCCTGTTTTAGATTCCGGGAACCTGAAACTAAGGCCTACCGGGTGACTGAGGCCTGTCATGGTGTCAGTTAAGCTCTTGGGTCTCTCACCAGGAGGCGCTAAATAAGTGACTAGGGGAAAATGACCAACATCTGTCTAAGCAACTCGTGTTCTAAGCTACTCAACAGCAAACAACCTGGCATGATGTTCACACAAGTGCAGTAGTGGCACACAGCCATGGTGAGTTACCAACTGCGCTAGATTTGGCTAATGGATCCACTCAGTGAAATTGAACCCATACATGGAAAAGGGAAACAAGTCAGAACCATATCCAGAAATGAGCCCACTCTCCAATATCAAGGTCCCACCAATAGTGGGATACAACAGGGCCTACACCTATAAAATTATCTGTAAAATAATAATGGTTGTCCATGTATCTTGCACTGACCTCACTCTCTGTAGGAGAATCTGCTTCTTTCTTTCAGATAGACACATATCCTGAGGATAGAATCAGCCCATAAGACCTCAATGGGGCACCAGATGAAGCCATTGAGTTATAGGGGAAATAAGCAAGAGTGCTTTCTTGGTGAACCTGGTACTAGCAAAGGGGCAAAGGAGATAAACACAAAGAACTCTCAACCCCTACCAAATTAGATATCCAGAGACACAGAGACTCACAAAATCTCGTCAATGAAACATGAACCCAACATGGCTGAGGAAAATTCGAGGAAGAGGGGGCGGAAAGATTGTTAGAGCCATGAGTTGGGTCAATATACACAGCATCATTGCCTCTCCCGCATAACTGATGGCTACCCCCATAAGTCAAGACCCACATTACCCATGGGGGAAGGACAGGAAGAAGGCTAACAATGATACCATCATGGGTGTATATATACAATATACATAACTAATGAAAAATATTTTTTAAAAAGTTTAAAAAAGTACAATCTTCCGTCCCTTTTGCCTTTACCACTGCCAGAGTTTCTAGTTGATTTAATTTTAGTTTTATTCATTTTTTTTCTTTAAATGTGTATGTAGATTATGTGTGATGTGATGTGTATGTGGTATATGCACATGTACCTACAGATGCCTAAGCACCATTAATTCATGTGTACAGGTGAAACAATGTCAGGTGTCCTCCCTCCTCTATTGCTAATAATCATGTATGTATGTATGTATGCATGCATGCATATATTCATGTATGTATGTGTCTGTCATCTATCTATATGCATATGCATTCCATGAAATGCTTATGTCTCAGAATACAAAGCACTTAACAAAATAAAACACAGCAAACCGAGAAACCTAGTAAGAAGCTTCTGTATTATAACTCTATATGCAACCAATATTGTTTTCAGCAGTGAGGCAGGTAAAATTAGATATCATCTTTGAACCCTAAACACATTAACAAACAAAGTGGTGCAGGCATATTAGCCCATACTTGTAATTTCAGCCCTTGGTAGGCTAAGGCAAGTTGATTACCATGAGTTTGAGGCCAGCCTGGGGTACATAGGAGTTCCATGCAAGCCTGGTCTATATAATGAGATCCTGTCTTTAAAAGAAAAGTGACTACACTTTCATATATTTAGTATTTTACAGTTTATAAAGCTCTTTATCCTATTTTAGCCTTTTCACACTCATTTAAATTTGAAAGTTGTTTTATCAGCTCATCAAAGTATAGTTGAAAAGTAAAATGCATAATATTCTACATCATAAAGATAAGTAAAATGCTCTATTAGTCCAGAAGGTTAATGGGACTGTTCTGTAGAAAATTATCAACTGTTGATCTTCTGAGGTGTAAACCTAGTACTTTGGAGTATGAACCTTAGCTTAACCAAACCAAATTATTAAACCTCATGAGGAAAAATACTGTGTTTTTCTTCAATGATCATGGTTTTTAACTTGTGTTTAGAGATATAATTCCAAATAGATTGAGTTAACTTTAGAATTTTTGGGCCTTAATTCCATCAAACATATTTGTATCTTGGTAAATACTGTTTCAACTAGATCCACTGGGGCTCAGAGATGGATGTGTGTTATAAAACTAGCTGGGCCTTATAAATATGATTCCAATTAATGCTTTTTCTGTTAGCAGAACATTGTTTTTTTTTTTCTAAATATATACATTGTTATTTTCATGGAAGGATTTCTGTGGCATTTTGGGAATTGATCCTGGGCTAGCAGGCTTTACAAGCAAGTACCATATCCACTGAGCCACCTTCCCAGTTTCTGTGGAACTTTTATTTAAACAGAACAAATGCTTCTTAAATATGATATTTTAAAGCAAAATTATGATTATAAATGTTACATTCTTTCACTATACTAACCAACCACACTGCTAAACATCTGGGATGCAATTAATGGATATGGATTCTGATTAATTATTTGTTAAAACAATATGTCTTAGAAATATACTCAACCAAATTAGTTTCCCCAGGGTTCAGGTATGTCCAGCCATGTACCTTGGGTTGCAAGAGCAACCATAGGATTACTTTGCATGACACTGTGACATAATGTTCTTTCTCATCTACAAATGATAGAAACAATAAGGAAAGAGAGAAAGGTAAAACAAAATGACCCATAGTGGAAATAAATCACAGCTTGCTTTGGCTTAAACTTGGTAGCTTATGCAATGCCATTTTCCAAGATTTACTCTTTTACCATAGGCTGTCTCGGTCCTAATCAGAAAGTAATTGCCTAGTTGTAGACCTGATAGTGTTTCCCCATGTTTTTTTTTTTTTATTATTATTGATCTTTTTCAGGGTGAGTGGGATCTAGTTTCAGTTTTATGTATGTGGATATTCCAGTTTTATCAGCATCACTTTTACAGGGTGGGATACTCTGCTTTCTTCTCACTCTGTAGGGGTTTACGTTTGTTCCATAAGGCGAACAAAGAAGTGGGTTCTCCAGCAAAAACTCGGAGATGACCAAGCTGCCTTTAGCCTGCCCAGAATGCCACTATGATCATTGGCTGCCATGACAGCGTGGAACAGAAGGCCTGGAAAAGGTCAGAGGGGTATTGGGAACTCCAACTGCTGCTCTTCACTCTGCCATCTTGAAATGGTGCTAGGCAGGAAGGTTTTGAGTTTGGGCGGGCTAACTGACTCTTCTCATTGGTGTCCACATTTTCACTCACGTTTTTCCTATGCACGAGCTAGCCGAGGTCTGTGTCTATATATAAACTCCTGAACAATGCCCTTTAGTTTATATATTTTCCAGTCTCTGAAGATCATTCTTGCCTCTCTTCCAGTGCCTGCTGGTCCCTGAAGACCACCATACCTCAAGGCCCCAAGGCTGCTTGGGCTCTCCTTTCTCTCCCTGGGCAGGTTAAAGGCTGCTTGATCTGTGGCTGTCAGAATTGAGTATCTGAGGGGCTGCTTGGGCTTGGGCTTCTGGACCAGAGACCCCTGGAGTTGTATTCACTCTGACTCTGGCATCTGTTCCTGATTCTGAGACCCCCCAGAACTGTGCTAGCCCAAGGTACTATACTTGGAGCTACAGGAACCGTTCTTGCTCTGGGAGCTGAACTTGTTACTATCTCTGAACAGCTGAAGGTGTTGTTAGCCTAGATCTACCTGGGTCGTCTCCTGCCTCAGAACTACCTAGTGGTACCTGAATTGGCAGTCTCTGACTCCTGTCTCACAAGAGACTGACTCCTGGTCATGTAGTTTTGGGTTCCTGATCCTATGATCCTAACCCTGTTACTCATCTGGTCACAGTTCTTGCTTCAGTGCTTCCTGATGAGTATCCCAATTTCTTGTGTCAAGCAAGATGATAACTTGACATTGTGGGAAGAATCAGTAGCATCACTTTTTGTGTTCTCAGGTGGCAAATACACTGCTACCAATAGAGCTATAACATTTTCTTGTCTTCTTGGCTAACTAGCATCCTGCCACCAAGAGCTAAAGCTGTAACACTTTCATGTCCACTTGGTCAGCAACCTGCTACCACCAAGAGAGCTATAACACATATGTGTCTTACTTGGCAAAGATGCTGCAACCAAGAGTTAGAACGGTAGCACTTCCATGAACCCTTGGTTAGCTACCAGCTGTCACCATGAGTTAGAGCTATAAACGTTTTTATGCCCTCTTGTCTGCAACTTGCTGTCACTGAGTTAAGACAGTTAACACTATTCAGGTCTTCTCAGGTGGCAAATCCACTGCCACTAATAAAGCTATAACATCCTCATGTCCCCTTGGTTGGCAAGCCCACTGCCACCAAGAGTTAGAGTGGTTTACACTTAAACCCTCTTGGTTCAACAACCCCCTGCTGTCAAGAGTTAGAGCTGTAAAACTTCTGGTCCACTTTGTCAGCAATTGGCTGTTACCAAGAGAGTAGTAACATTTTTGTGTCCTACTGGTAAGCAACCCACTGTCCCCAAGAGAGCTGTAACATATTGGTAACACAAGGAGTCATTTATAATGATATTTGGCCTCCAGATTAGCAAACTCACAGCTACTAGGTTTTTAAGTTCATTTTTATAATTCATATTTCTGTATTAATATTCTCTTGTCATATATATATATATATATATATATATATATATATGAGAAGACAACATATATATATATATATATATATATATATATATATATATATATATATATTCTTGTTTTTGCTTAGTGATCTATCTGGTATCTATCTTGAAGTTTCTTCATGATGATTATTTTGAATTTGTTTTTCAAGCAATGTATATATTTCTATTTTGGGGTGGTTAGTTACCAGACTTTTAGTACCTCCTTTTGATTGTCTCTCAGATTCTTTGATTTGTGCAGCCTTGAATCAATCAATGTCAGAGCATTTAAAGGAGTAAGTAAACATATATTTTTTAGTTATTACAGACAGGTGTTGGAAGATTGGAGTTGATGGATTCTTTTCAGACTATTCAAGTGGGTTGCAGTCAGTCTATATAGTTGGTTCTTGGTCTTCAGTGGGAACTATATTTGCAGACCTATATAAGAGGGTCCAATATGTATGAATCTTCCCTTGTCACTACAAATATATGACTTTCTCTAGGACCTTGTTAGTTGGCTTGGAACTTGGAGAAGGATCTGATTTGGGGTGCACAGATGGTGGACTACTTAAAAGATGTGTATTCAAGCCAGGCGTGGTGGCACGCACCTTTAATCCCAGCATTCCGGAGGCAAAGGTAGGAGGATCGCCATGAGTTTGAGGCCACCCTGAGATTACATGGTGAATTTCAGGTCAGCCTGGGCTGGAGTGAGACCCTACCTTGAAAAAACACCCGAAAAATGAAAAAAAAAATGTGTGTTCTACCAGGACCCTGAAAAGACTCTTGGCTGGTCCCAGAGTTGGTCTCTGGGTCCTCAAGTATAGTTGAATATTGAACCTTATTCACAAGTTAGCTTCAGTGACCACAGATGAGATGGTCCCCAGGCCTGCCTCCAGAGTTATGGTTAGTTATGCTTCTCATTGGATTTCTTGTTGGGCTGCTCAGTTCTCAGACCATTATTAAGTGTACAGGTTTAAACTACAGAGATGCTGAAGGCTCTATATTCATATAGTAGTTTGCAGGCCTACCTTCATGTTCAAGGAGAAGTATATATCTTTATAGAATTCTAGGTTGTCAGACTGAAGCTCACATTGGCTAAAGATAAGTCATAAGGTTACTTCCTTACCAAAGACAGCAGGTCTGTCTTCAGGGACACAGATGAACATGTGTCCCTTAGTGTATTGGGCAAGCAAGAATGCTCCACAAATTTAGTTAGGAGGAGCTAACTTAATTACAGGGTTAATTTAGAATCAGTAGTCACTGTGAAGTATATAACATTTGGTGCCTCTCCATTTGACTCAAAACTCTAAGCTATGTTTTTGTTTGCAATTTCTAATCATTGCAAATATTTTAAGTGTATCTTCAATTATGGCTTATTTTATTCTATCATAAATGATAGTGTATAGTTTCAGTTTTAATTGTGTGTTGCTAGAATATATAAGTATATATTATGTTTGTTAAACTCAATTGTTTCATGTTTCCTTTTGTTTGATTTTTGGCATTTTTATATACACATGATGACATAAATACATATTTGCTTGTTTTCAAGTTTTTGTAGCTTTTATTTCTTGTTCTTTGTTTATTGGCTAATAATATTATAATGGTAATGAGAAGTGGAGAAAGTACACATTTCCCATTTTTCCTAAAACTAGGAGAAAACATACATTCTTTCACTGTTAATATTTTTTGCTATAAAACTTTGGTAAGTACCCTTTATCACAGTGAATATATTCTAGTTTTGGTTTGCTTTATGTTTTTCTTTCTTTCCTACTGGTGGCTAAATCATGCCAATGTTTCTTTTATATTGACTAAAATGATTGTAAGTTGCCGGGGCTTTTTTCCCTCACCACCGGCAGGTAGAGCAAAAGAGAGAGAGAGAGCCGGGCCAGCCGTTTCTCTCGAGGCTGAGTGAGAAGGCGGGTGTCGGCAACTCAAACCCCTCCCCCCACTAAAACACCGGGGAGAAAAACCACATTGAGTCGCGGAGATACGTCTAAGGCGAAACTCTTCGTTTATTGTCAGGGGAGAG
The DNA here is from genome assembly GCA_036365145.1 of Orientallactaga sibirica. Lineage (NCBI taxonomy): Eukaryota > Metazoa > Chordata > Mammalia > Rodentia > Dipodidae > Orientallactaga > Orientallactaga sibirica. The sequence continues at coordinate 822,245 of JAEOAD010002326.1, read as the reverse complement.
ATATTTATGTGCTTTGAGGAAGGGGGCGGGAAGAGGGGATGAGAGAAAGGTATAAGGGCTAATATACTTTGAGGAAGGGGGTGGGAAGAGGGGATGAGAGAAAGGTATAAGGGCCAAAATACTTTGAGGAAAGGGGTGGGAAGAGGGGATGAGAGAAAGGTATAAGGGCCAACAGTATTTCATCACGTCAGCAGCAGCTGGGTGGAGGCAGTTTCAGCTTAGGTGCTGAGTCAAGGGCAGGTACTCAGGCTCAACTAGGCCTTACCGGGAGTAGGCCAAGATTGGCTGGGCTAACCACTCGGCTTCACACCGGGCAGGGCCCAACATCTCCCCCTTTTGTTTTTGTAAGAACGGTGGATGGCATAGTCCCTGTCCTAGGTTGTTCCCCTCTGGGAACCTTACCCGTCTCTGGGCACTATGCCTCTAGCCCGTTGACCACTCCACGCCCTGTCTTAGGTTGTCTCAGCCTGTCTGAGAGCTTACCCGTCATTGGTTCGATGGAGGGCGGGGGAGGGATGTTAGGTGGATAGCCAGTAAGTGGAAAAGCCATTGTCTTTGAGTCGCAAACCTGTGGTGCCTTGGCCTGATGAAGTTTAATTGCCTCAAGCTGTTGGTGAATGAATTGTGTAATCTTATTAATTACACAGGGCCCGAGAGTGAGGATAAGAAGAAAGAGGGATTCAGGGGGAGGGAGAAGGTAGGGTAAAGAGCAAGAAGAAGGAGGGGTCCAAGGGGAGGGAGAAGGTGGGATAAAAAGCCATGTAAGCTCGTCTACAGCAGGTTGTCTTAGGAGTCCCGACTCCTCTTCTGTAAATCTTTCTGGAGCTTTTCTGGCTTCATTCAGGTCTAGTAGCATTTACACCTTCAGTTGTTCCTGGGGAAGAAACAGAGGCATAGTTCTCAGGGGTGTGACACTCCCTGGAAAATTGATTATTATCATCCCCTTGTTGGGGTAAATATTTTAAGTCTCTTGCCGGTACCCAGATAGGTCTTTTTTCCTCTTGAGGAAAGACACATCCAAATCCTCTCCCTGCTGTGAGGAGGGGGGTCTGGTCCCTTCCAGGCCCCAGTTAATGGGTCCCTCCATTTGACCCAGATGGAGCTGTAGGTGACAGCTGAGGTCCAATGTTTTTGAAAAGGGGACAAGTGTCTATCTTCTTTGGAAAAATTTAAAATATTTAGGGTTAATAATGCCTTTTTTAGTTGGTCATGTGGGGGTAGAGATTCCCCCTTTTGTTTTTGTAATTGAGATTTGAGAGTTTGATGATATCTTTTTACGATGGCTTGGCCCCACGGGTTGTATGGGATGTCTGTGGAAAGTGAGATTTTCCAGGTTTGGAGGAAATCTATAAAAGTTTTGCTTACGAAGCAGGGACCATTATTGGTTTTGATTTGATCTGGCAATCCAAGGGTGGCAAAGTATTGAAGCATATGGCTAATAGCATGTTTAGTTTTTTCCCCAGCATGTGCTGATGCCCAGTAAGCATGGGAGAAAGTATCAACTGAGAGAAAAATATACTTAAGTTTTTCAAATGGAGAATAGTGAGTAACGTTAATCTGCCAATGGTGATTAGGGCGTAGTCCTCTAGGATTGGCTCCTGTAGTTTGAATCGGAGGTACCTGGAAGAAAGGCTGACAGGATTTGCAAGTTCGGACAATTTTTTTAAGGTTCTTGACTGGCACATGGGGATATTTATGTTTAAGGCCCCTCCAATTTTTTATATGAGTTTAAGTAGGGAGCGGGCTTGAATCATCAATGGGGTTATAATATTGGAGTCCAGTCTAATATGGGCCTCAATTAGGTTGGGTAACAGGTTAACAACATAAAGGCTGTCAGAAAATAAGTTAAATGGCTCCTGAATAGTGTCCAAAGCCAAAACGACAGCAAATAGTTTTTTAAATTGTGTTGATCCTGTGACCTCATGGGAGATAGACTTTATGGGTATAGACTTTTCTCCCCTTCTTAGGGGAGGATAAACAACTAGGGAAGCTCCCAAGTGCCCCCCATCAGTGAATACGGTAAGGAAATCAGGGTTGGGTTTAGATAAAAAAGTCTGGGGGGTCTCCATTCCAACCTAGAGAAGGAGCTCATCCATTTATAAGGACCATAGTGACAATCAATTATACCCAGAAATCCCTTGAGGGCAATAGCAACCCTGTTGTTATTTCTCTGAAGCCAAGTGAAGTCTGTTACCTTAAAGGGGGTGACAATGACATGAGGCTCCATGCCAAACAATCGGACAGAGGTGTCCCTGCCCTTTATAATGCAGTCTGTAATCTGGTTAGTTATAGAGTAAACTCTGGGGACTCCACCAAGGGAGAGGTGAATCCATTGGATGGGTTCTCCTTCCTGGGCTAATAGCGCAGTGTATAATGTTTCTCCAGAGAAAATACAGAGGGTGATAGGTAAGTTAGGATCAAACCTCTTTAGGACAGCAGCATCAATGGCCCGTTGTACCTTATGTAGAATTTGTTCATGACGAGGGGGTAAGGTATCTGAGAGGAGAGAGTAAGACTCTTTAAGAGGTCAAATAAAGGGGACAGTTCCTCAATAGTTATGGGTAGCCAGGGCCTCATCCAATTAATTTCTCCCAGCACCTTTTGGAGTTGAGGCAAAGTATAGAATTTTTGAATATGGAGTTGGGGTTTGACAGGAGAAACAGTATCAAGGAATAACCTGGAGCCCAAAATCTTGAAGGGAGGGGCAGTTTGAATCTTTTCTGGAGACACCTGTAAAATGGCAAGGCATTTAGTAGTGAGGTCTTGGAGATCAGATGGGTTGGAATGACCTAAAATAATAATAATAAAACATTAGGTTGATTAATCAAGGAAGAAAAGATATGAGATATGTATTGTTAGGGTTAATCTAGGGTTGACAGTTAGCAGTTTTTTATGATATTGAAGCTTATAGATTTAGGGGAAGTTCCATATAGAGCCATGAAAGAGAGAAAAAGAAATTAATTAGTCACATAGTACATAGAGCAAAATTATGGTAGTCAAGTCACAGTAAGCTTTAGTAATTTTTGTTAAGTACATTTTGTATGTCTTTATAATGGAATTTTAAAACATTATTACACCTTAAAATTGGTCCCCAGCGACATTGTCCTTAGTAAGGCAATTGTAGATGTAAACTATAAATTAATAAAATACTGAATATATTGGGGACATATATTTTTTAATTTTGTCCCTCTAATTGGGCAGAGTTGTCAGGGAAAACTTTAATCTCAGGTTAACATTGTATTACCGATTGAGTTAGTTGGGCTTAGTATGAATTGAGTTAGGCGGGTAGAGAGAGAGAGAATGGGCGTGTTAGGCCTCCAGCCACTGTTTACATGGGTACTGGAGAATTGAGCCTTGAATCAGGGTCCTTAGGCTCTACAGGCAAGTGTTTAAGCCATCTCTTTATCTTTATGTTAATGGGAAGGCAGTGAAGGGTGGGACAATGGTGTGTAGGATATAGACTTGAAAAATAGGATACCTCTAGCGGGGCAATATGAATGTCCCCAGCTGTTTTTTTTTAATTTTTAAAAGTAAATACTTTGGGCCCCGTGGGACACTTAGTTAAGAGTTACAAAAGTGACGTCTGGAGGTGTGGGCGAGGCGGAGGCTCCGGGGCAGTGCTCAGGCCCGGGCCAGAGCCGCCGCTTAGGATCGTCCCACTTGGTCGGCCCGCTCCCCTCAGGGATGTCGGCGGAGCCTGGCTGTTGTCCCTCTGTTCAAAGCGCGCAAGTTTTGTTTTGTGGACCAGTGACTTATGTTCCACGCCCGTGAGGAAAGTTAACCTCGGTTTGTATTTGATCATAGTTTACATTCACAGAAAGCTACATGGAGAAGCTGCCCTCCACCAGGGATTTGAGTACATTTGTCTTAGGCAGTAGTTAGGGGCTGAAAAGAGCTGAAAAGATAGCTGCCGGGTGGCGGCTTGGGTGGCGGCCTTGGGAGAAAGGAGATTTTAAAAGTCAGTTTTAGGTTTTTTTTTACAGTTTTTAAGGGCAAAAATGAACTTTTTCCTGGAAGAGCCTTTAAGGTTGGCAATTAAGGCAAGGAGGACTGAATTAATCCATGGGGCTAAAACAAAAGTTTTGTTCCAAGCGCTATGGAGGTTTTTTTTGTTTAATAGTAATATATATGAGTACAACATAAGCATAAAGTCCCAAAAAATAGTTAAGCATGTTGTAGAATTTTTCTAAGATGGCGCCCCCACTCCAATGAGGGGGCAGGACACTTTGAGAGTTCTCCAGGTTTGCCCATGTGGTGAGCCTCCTCTAGGTTTGTCCACGTGGTGAGTTTTTATTTTATGTCTACCCACGTGATGAGTTTCTTTTTTATGTTTGTCCACGTGGTGAGTCTCTACCCACGTGGTGAGTTTCGTTTTTAGGTCTGCCCACGTGGTGCGTCTGCCATGAACTGGCGCTTCTAAGATGGCGCCCCCATTCAAATGGGGGCAGGACAAAAATGGCGGCACCGCAGAAGCGGTCTGTCGGAAACCCAAAAATGAGAGAAGAACAAGAGATGTTGAAGTTTGGGATGGAGTTTTTATTTAAATGAGGAGGCAAAACATTTAAAGTCTCCTCTAGGTCTGTCCACGTGGTGTGTCCGCCATGAATGTACTCGTTTAGAAATGGCGGCAAATCGGAAATGGAAAGAAAGAGAAAGGAAGTTGAAGTAAGCACAGATTATAGAAGTAAAGGTTAGAATATTAAATATGAAGATTACCTCATAACTTATGAGGATACACCCATCAGCAGTCCGATTAGCTCGTCAGCTTAATTTTGAATTTTTTCTTCGTCACGTCGGCAGTCTGTAGTCCGTTTTGAATCCTCATACGTCCTCACATGGGGCAGTGGTTGTTGTGCCCCACGTTGGGCGCCAAAATGCCGGGGCTTTTTTCCCTCACCACCGGCAGGTAGAGCAAAAGAGAGAGAGAGAGCCGGGCCAGCCGTTTCTCTCGAGGCTGAGCGAGACGGTGGGTGTCGGCGACTCAAACCCCTCCCCCCACTAAAACACCGGGGAGAAAAACCACATTGAGTCGCGGAGATACATCTAAGGCGAAACTCTTCGTTTATTGTCAGGGGAGAGATATTTATGTGCTTTGAGGAAGGGGGCGGGAAGAGGGGATGAGAGAAAGGTATAAGGGCCAATATACTTTGAGGAAGGGGGTGGGAAGAGGGGATGAGAGAAAGGTATAAGGGCCAATATACTTTGAGGAAAGGGGGTGGGAAGAGGGGATGAGAGAAAGGTATAAGGGCCAACAGTATTTCATCACGTCAGCAGCAGCTGGGTGGAGGCAGTTTTAGCTTAGGTGCTGAGTCAAGGGCAGGTACTCAGGCTCAACTAGGCCTTACCGGGAGTAGGCCAAGATTGGCTGGGCTAACCACTCGGCTTCACACCAGGCAGGACCCAACAGTAAGTGATTTGAACAATCATGATGAATTTCATTAACTGGTTTTATATATTACTTCATAACGTTTTATTCTTGTGATATATGGCTTGTCTCAATTTTCTGAAACAGTTTTTTTTTTTTTTTTTTGAGGAAGGGTCTTGCTTTAACCCAGACTGTCCTCCAATTCTCAGCAATCCACCTACCTCTGCCTCCCAAGTGCTGGGAATAAAGGTGTGCGCCACCACACCTGGCTACTGAAACAGTTTTTAATGAATTCTGTATTTCATGAGAGATAGTCATGTATGTTTTACTTGTTTTACCATCAAGAAAATGAGGCCAGAAATGCTCCTAACTCTTGCATATTTTAGAAAGTTATGCATAGCTTTAAAAAATAAGTCTCTATTCCACATTTGGTAAATTTTATCATTGAGCCCATTTAGCCTAAAGCTTTCTATGTGTAGAGATCCATTTCTGTCAGAGATGTTTAGTTATTTTACTGTTTGTGAAAATTCCATAGTATGACTTTCAAGGTCAATAAGGAATTATTCCACCTATTAATTTATTGGAATAACATTTTGCATCATTTTTATAGTCTGTAAGATTGGTATTGACAATCTAGAAATTGTAGCTCAGTGATATACCACTTGTTTAACTTAAGACTCTTTGTAACTCATACCAGGAATCTATCATGATGACTCTTTCATTTTTGAGAATGGTTTATAGATGTTAGTGGTATTTTCAAAAGAGGGATTTTGCATGTAAGTCTGTCTATTATTTCTATATTTTATAATTTACTCATGTTTATTTATTTCTACTACAGATACCTTTTTTCCTTGTTCAAGTGTTCCTCCTATTTTCCAGCCTTCTTAAGGTATAAGCTTAAAGAACAGTTTTGGGACTATTTTTAATTGATTCTTTTAATGCTGTACAATTTTCTCTCTTCATTGCTTTAGTTTTATGTCACAACATTTTTCTACATTTTTGTTTTTGTTAACTTCATAACATTCTCTAATTATTTGTGATTTTTCTTTGTAACAGATACTTCAGTGTTTGGCTTAATTTCTGAGTGTACATTTTCTTGTTATCATTTCTATTTTTGATGTCACTTATACTTAGAGTATATATAGTATGTAACTTCAGTACTCTTAATTTTATTAGGACATGTTGTAATACACAGAAAATTATCTATTTTATAATGCACATCACATCATTGTAAATGATATACATTCTTCATTTTTGTGTGAAATGATCTATAAATACTAATTATTACTTGATGGTTTATAGTGATGTTGAAATCTAGCATTTCAATATTCTGATTTTGTATCTATTCATTCCATCAGTGAATCAAAGAATAGTACAATTGTGGATTTCTCTCTATCTTTCAAGTGTTGTCAATTTTATTCAAGCATTCTGAAACTTATGTTGTAAGCCCATTTCTATGCAAGATATTTATGATGTTTCACAAATGAGCCCCTTATTCTCATTTCATTGCAATAATAAAAAACTATCAAAGTGTCCAGAATCAAATGCAGGTCTTACCACTCTTGAGTTAAGCCTTAGTGGCCAAAAATAAAAATAAAATAAAAATAAACAAGCCTGGACAGCTAATAAAGAAGATACAAAAAAGTTGTCTGGTTTATCTCCCATTATAAAGTATTCATTATATGTCCTTGTGTTATTCAGATTTTTCTTTCCACCTATCTATATTCAGGATGAAAATTAATTCCTTTTGGGGCCGAAGACTATGCCCAGGATATTAATCAGAGCATCTGCTGGATCTATGGGCTCCTACTCACTTTCAGCACCTCTGGACTCTCATTATGGGTATCTCCTCTACAAAGATATGGCTAGAACCAATACAAGAGTACATTAACCAGGCAAAAGCTAACTCTCTCATCTTAAGTCAGATTACTAGATGGGATGGTTGTCAATGGTGGATTAATTCCACCAGGAATAAAAAGAGACATAGAATGAACTTTTCAAAAAGGAAAACCAGCATAACTCTACAAAGATACAACTGATGGTCAAGAAATGTTTTTCACTGGTACAATCATATAGCTTGCATTTTATCCCATCTATATAGGCATAAAAGCTGTAATTTGGCTTGTAGAAACTCCCACTAAATACGCTCAGAAGGCTTTAAATGGCACAGCTCAGGGAGTCTCCCTTCTTAATTTTGAAGTTCAAATTATACAACAATTATATATCTTCAAAGTAGCTCATGGTGGTATGTATGCCATTATCAGGGTTGTATGCTGTATATATAGTCTTTCTAAGTCCATGAATGTTTCATCTCGTTTACAAGATCTACAAAAACAGATTCAGACTATACCAAATACCATTGTGATATCTGGTAAACAGTTCTTGAAGTTGATTTCATAATTTTCATAGTGGAAGGAAATTTTACCTATGATAATTCTAGTAGAATTTGTTAATCTTTGGCCCTTGAATATTCAGCTGTGGTTTACATATTATCTCCTCTTATTTAAAGTCCATCTATAATCAGATTATCTGCAACAATCTAACTGCATCTATGTGGGCCCACTGGAAAGCTGTCTAAGGCATGAAAATCTATAAGAATGGGAACCCTAAAGCAATCCAGTTTGCTGTGTGCCTACTTCCCCTTAACTCTACTTTTATACTTTTTCCCTAGCAATTTTTTTCAGAACTGTTGTCCTGCACTCTACGAATGCACTTTTGGAATTGCTTAGATAGATCCACTGGAGAAGTTTCCCAACTGCTACACCTAATGACTGCATACAGCTCAAAGAAGCCAGATAATCAATGCCCAATTCCCTAAAGGCAGATAGGGTTGCTTCATCAGAGGGAGTATGAAGATAGTTTAGGGTGACTGGGCCCTCACAACTAAAAGCAGTGAATGTCTTTGAGCCTGCTCTTGCAGTTTTCATTTTGCTAGATATCAGAGAAGGATATGGCTTCTCCTATCTCTTTCCTAAAAAAAGTTCCTAAATCTGATTTTCCATAAGCAACAGGAATCCCTCCCTAGAAAGGAATTTACATTTCTAGAATTATTAAACTTGATATTGGCATTGTGGTTGGTTAAATTCAGCCTCAAAATTTGACATCCTAGGTGGTTAGCTCAGCACCCATTCATAACCTATAAATGACCCCAATTTGAATATCTAGGTGGAATTTACTACCTCCTTCCTTCTCATGGGTAGAGCTCTTCATACAAGCTCCACTTCCATTCTCTTAATTTAATAAAATCTCTCTAAATCTTACCCTCTGATCTGTGGATTTCTGAGGACATCATAAGCTATCAGTGTGTTTGGGGATCAGAGGATCCCCAAAATTCTACTTTCAGCAACATTTTAACTAAATTACTGCTTTGCATTGCTCCTTTGAATCGCTTTAACAGCTCTGTTTCCCAAGTGTCACATTCTAAGGTATTCATGGTTATGACTTCAATATATTTCATAATTTTGGGATAATCCAATCCAATCCATAATGATCTGCTCCCTTGAGCACCCTCATTCATATCCATGTTGTATAAAACATACTTACTCCCTCTTTCCAGCACCAAAAGTACAAATTTCATTGTATCTTCTTTTCCTTACTTCTTAGTAGAATACCATTGTGTAAATGTACCACAACTTTATTATCTATTCATCCAATGATGGGCATCTGGGTTGATTCCAGATCTTAGCTATAATGAATTGAGCAGCTATAAACATGGTTGAGAAAATGTCTCTGTATTGATGCATGGAGCATTTAGAATAAATACCCAGTAAGGGAGTATCTGGGTCTATTGTTAGATCTATGTTCATCCTTTTCAGGAATCTCCAAATTGATTTTGATAGTGGTTGTACAAGTTTACATTCCCACCAACAGTGAATGAGGGCTCCTCTTTCTCCACATCCTTGCCAACATTTGCCATTATTAGATTTTTTAATTGTGTTCCATTGATCTATGTTTCTGTTCTCATGCGAGTACCATGCTGTTTTTATGACTATGACTTTAAATATAGATTTAGATCTGGTATGGTGATACCTTCAGAGGTGTTTTTTTTTTTTTTTTTCCTGAGGATATGTTTAGATAACTGAGGCCTGCTGGCATTCCAAATGAATTTTGAGATCATCTTTTTCAATCTCTGTGAAGCATGATGCCAGTATTTTTATTGGTATTGTGTTAGATCTGTATAATGCTTTTGGTAGAAATGCCATTTTCACAATATTATTTCTACCTATCCACAAGCATGGGAGGTCTTTCCAACTTCTCAACTCCTCTACTTTTTTTCTTGAGTGTTTTTATGTTTTCATTATATAGGTCTTTCACGTCCTTGGTTAGTGTTTTTCCATGGTATTTATTTTGTTGTTGTCGCTATTGAAAATGGGACAGCCACACTGATTTCTTTCTCTGGAAATTTGTCCTTTGCATTTAGAAAGGCTACTGATTTTTGTGCATTGATTTTGTACCCCACAACTTTAGTGAAGGAATTAATCATCTTTAGAAGTTTTGAGATGGAGACTTTCAGGTCACTAATGTATAGGATCATGTGATCTGCAAATAGGACTGACTTGATTACATCCTTTGCAGTTTGAATCCCTTTTAATTCTTTCTCCTGTCTTATTCTTGGGCTAGTACTTCTAGTACTATGTTGAAGATCAGTGGTGAGAGTGGGAACCCCTGTCTTGTTGTCTATCTCAAAGGGAGCTCCTTGAATCTTTCCCCATTAAGTATTATTTGAGCTTTGGGTGATTTATATATAGCCTTTATTGTGTAGAGATATAAACTCTCCATGCCTATTCTTTTCAGGGTTTTGATCATGAAGTGATGTATTTTGTCAAAGGCCTTCCTTGCATCAATTGAGATTATCATGTGGTTTTTATGGTCAAGGTTATTTATGTGGTGTATTACATTGATCAGTTTTCATATGTTGAACCATACCTGCATCCCTGGGATGAAGACTAGTTGATCAAGGTGGAAAATGCATTTGATGTGTTGTTGACTTCAGTTTGCAAGGATTTTGTTCAGGATCTTTGCATCAAATTCATCAGGGATAGAGACTTACAGTTTTCTTTTCTTGTTGTGTATCATTTTGGTTTTGGTATTAGGGTTATCCTAGCTTCATAAAAAGGGTTGGAGAGGATTCATAGGTATTCAATTATGTGAAACAGTTTCAGAAAAATCAGTTTCATTTCTTCAATGAAGGTTTGATAGAATTTAGCTGAGAAGCCATCCAGCTGTGGACTTTTCTTTTGGGGGAGGTTTTTTATTACCTTTTCAATCTCTATGGATATGATAGGTTTGTTTAGGAGATTAATCTGCTCTGAATTTAATTTTGGTAGGTGGTATGTGTCTAGGAATTCATCCATTTCTTCCAGATTATCCAGTTTTGTAGAGAAGAGGTTTTGGAAGTATGCCCTGATGATTCTTCCGACTTCATTGATGTCTCTATTGTGACCTCTCCTTTTTCATTTCTGATTTTTTAAATTTCCCTTTTGTAAATATTTTTTAAATTAAATTTATTTATTTGCAAGCAGAGAAAGAAAGAGAAGAGAGAGAGAGAGAGAAGAGGAGAAGAGAAACAGAGAATGGGCATACCGGAACATCTAAGCACTGCAAATGAACTAAAGATGCATGTGCCCTTGTGCATCTGGCTTATGTGAGTTCTGGGGAAGCGAACCTGGGTCCTTTGGCTTCACAGGCAAATGCCTTAATTGGTAAGCCATTTCTCTAGCCAGATTTCTCTCTCTCTTTTCATTTTGTTGATTGATTAAATTTGCTAATGGTTTATCAATCTTGCTCATTTTTTTCAAAGAACTAGCTCTTCATTTAATCAATTTTTAAAATTGTTTTATTAGTTTCTAATTCATTAATATCTGCTCTGGTCTTGATTATTTCTTTACATCTGGAGTTCTTAGGGTTGGATTCTTTCTGTTTTTCCAGTTACTTTCGGTGGACAGAGAGGTTATTAATTTGGGATCTCTCTGTCTTTGGAATGAAGGCATTTAGGGCTATGAATTTTCCCCTTAGGAGTGCCATCATTGTGTCCCATGAGTTTTGGTAGGCTGGATTTGCATTATCATTCAATTGTAGGAATTTTACAATTTATTTTTCAATTTCTCCCAAAAGCCATTCATTTTTTGTGTGTTGTTTCATCTCCAGTACCTGGTGGAGTTCTCGGTGTGTCTCTTGTTACTTTCCAGCTTTAAAGCATTGTGATGTAATATGATGCAGGAAATTACTTCAATTTTCCTAAATTTATGGAGTCATGCTTTATGGCCTAATATATTGGCAATTTTAGAAAAATTTCTGTGGGCTTCTGAGAAGACTGTTTATTTTGTAGCGTTGGGGTGGAAAGTTCTGTAGATGTCCATTTGGTCTATTTGATCTATAGTGTTGTTGAGCTCTATTATTTCCCTGTTGATTTGCTCCTTGGATGATCTGTCTATTGGTGATAGTGGAGTATTGAAGTCTTTGACTATGATGGTGTTGGTATTTATTTCTTTTTTGTTGTAAAGTAGATTTTGTTTTATAATCTGTGGTACACCAATGTTTGGTGCATATAAATTTATGATTGTGGTATTCTCATGTTGGATTATTCCCTTTATGTGTAAGAAGTGCACTTATTTCTCCTTTTTGATTACTTTTGGTTTGAAGTCTATTTTGTCAGATATTAATATAGCAAAACCTACTTGTTTTTTTTTAATTTTATTTATTCTTATGTATATTATTCTGGTTTTACATTCATAGTGGTGACTCCATTATCCTCCTCCCTGTTCTCCCTCTTCCATAGGGACCCTCATCAATGGGGAATGTGGTTCACACATTGTGGTGGTAGTCAGGAGCTATGGGGGATAGGCCAAGTCTCTGTGCATAATGCCCCAACTTGTGGCTCTAACATTCTTTCTGCCCCCTCTTCCGAAAATTTCCCTGAGCCACACTGGGGTCATTTTTTTTTTAGCTCTACTTCAGTGATGAGGTTTTGGGAGCCTATGTGTCTCTGGATATCTAGCTTAGTGGGAGTTAGATGTTCTCTGTGTATATCTCCTTCAACCTTTTTCTGGTGTCGTGATCCCCAAGAGCGCTGAACTCTTGCCCTTCCTCCACATTACTCTGTGGTTTCAGCTGGAGCCCTGGTGAGGTGTGGAATATCATTTTCCATCCATTCACCCTGAGGAGGTGTCTATCTTTGGTGGTGAGGTGGGTGTCTTGAAGACAGCAGATATAAAGGTCCAGTTCTTGATCCACCCTGATAAACTGTGTCTTTTGATAGGTGAGTTAAGACCATTAATATTTAAGGTTATTACTGTGAGGTTCAAATTAATCCTTGCCATGATGAGGTGCTTTATGGGATTTGCTGCTTCCTTGTGTTTTGTAGTTTTTTGAGCCTTGTCTAGTTTTGGTTATTGTGATCTTCTTCTTGTTAGCTCTTGCAGTTGGTTCTGTCTGAAGTATTCCCTGAAGTATTCTCTGTAGGTTTGACTTTGTGTTCATATAATCATAGAGTTGACTTTTTTTCATGGAAAGTTTTCCTTTCACTATGTATTATGAAGGATACTTTTGCAGGATAAAATAATTTGGGTTGGAAGCCATAGGTTTTTAACTTTAATGTGTTCCATTCAAGTCCCTTCTGGCTTTCAGGATATCCACTGAGAAATCTGAGGTAATTCTGATGGAATTGCCTTCGTATGTGGTGAGTTTTTTCTCTCTTTTTGCTTTTAGCATTCTCTCTCTCTCTCTCTTTTAATTGTTAAGAGTTTTAACTATGATGTGCCTGGGAGAGTTTCTTCTTTGTTCCTATCTCTTTGTGGTTCTGTGGGCTTCCTATATCTCAATGGGCCTCTCTTTTGAGAGATTGGGCATCTTTTCCTCAGTAATTTTGTTGAATATGTTCTCTATCTCTCTAGTCTGGATTTCCTCTCCTTCTGGTATACCCATGATTTTTATCTTTGGTTGTTTTAGGGTATCCTACAATTCCCTCATATTCTGTTCACTTGATTTTTTGAACTTAGCAAAGTTTTTGGCCTTTGGATCAATTTCTTCTGTCTTGTCTTCCAGGTCAGAGGTTCTGTCTTCCACATGAGTAAATCTGTTAGTGAGGTGTTCTAGAGAGGATTTTGCAAGCTCTATTTGATTTTTGTTTTCTGTTGTGCTATTTTGCATCATGTCCATATCGTTTTTGAGGTATGATTTCAGTTTGAGGTCTGATTTTATTGATCTTCCTCGATTTCATTCTTATATTTCATCAATTCTTCATTAAGCTTTATCTATCAGTTATTGATATCTTCCATTTTCTAACTCACCTTCCATTCATTTATATCTCTTTGAGGGTTCCAACATTTCCTTCAATCAAGTTAAGCCTACTGGTAAAAGCTGAATGCTTTAAGAGAGAATTCTGTTCAATTTCGTTGATACTATTGTTGGATATTTGATGGTTTACTTCCAGTTCAGCAATCTTTTGATAAGGGTCTCATTATGTGCCCCCTTCTACTTTCTTATAGTATTGCTAGAGTTTTATGGTCTTCCCCAATTTACACACCTTGTGGAAACAGGTTGATCTTTTACATTATAAAAGATAATTTTTCCCTTATCACCACCAGGTCAATCTTCACTTTGCTTAATTTAGCCAGGTCTTTCTGTGTCCCATAATTTAGAATTCCAGAAAGAAGTATTTTATCCAAAGAGAATCTGAAGTTCATAAGGGTGGACTTTAAAGATCCTAATAAAACATCCTTTTTACACTAATGTGAAGAGGTGGACTCTGAAAGTATTGGGCAACATTTCCCTATTGGTTGTACTAACTGTGCACCATATGACTGCTCTGTACCCCTTGAAAGGCTTATATTTCATGTTTTTTTTAAATGCTTACACATGATCTATCTATATTATCTGCATGATGCTGATTTAGACAGCATTCAAAACTCATGAAGCTTCCACACAGATTTCAAAGGAAGGCCTAGTATGCAAGGCAGTATGCAGTAATGTCACAGCCCAGGTTGCTGTGAAATACTAATATATGAAGTTGTAAGCATGAGACAAAAATACAGTATAGACCCCCAAAGACAGAAATGTAGACACACTCCAAGGAAAAATGCAGGCATTGAACAGAGCCAGACAAAGATAGAAATCATTTGGGATATAGCTAGCAAAGCCATGGCATAGGAATTCCCAAGTCCTCTGGGGTTCATATAACATTACTGTGTACCTCAGAAAAGGGACACAATGCCAATTGATTTAGTGTTCACTGCTAAATATCATTCTGGAATTGTTACCATATTTACTTTCTGTGCTTCTGTTCCTTATGGAATGGAAATGCGTGTGATGTGATATTTCTTATTCAATATATTAAATATTTTGTGATATTACAAGGCTTACAGATAAAAGTTTGTCTTTAGGCTCACAGACTTTGGACTTGGATATAGACTATTGTTGTAACTGTTAGGACGTTGGGAACTCTTCAAGAGTGTTTAAATGCATTTTTCATTATGAGATTGATATGAGCAATTTTGAGTCCAAAGTATAATATTATAATTTAAGATTAATATCTATTGTTAACTTGATAAGATTTAAAGTTATCTCAGAGATATGTTTACCAAAACATCTTCACAAAGAAAAAACAGAAAACCTAGGAATACATAGTATCACAGGTAAGTTATATTGGACATTTAAAAATTTAATACCACTCTTTTTCAATTCTTTCAAAAATTGAAGGAAAAGACATACTTCCTATTATGAGAAAACTCAGGGAATTCAATAGGAAAAGAATCAATAGATTTTGGAACTGTGAAGTAGCATGCTACTAGCAACATCCTTACAATGTTAATTGTCAAGACAATGAAAGAGATACCCATAGGGCAGCTCAGAAATTTCAAAGATCCAGATTTATTTAGTAGAAGAACTCCATGGTACTTTCTATGGGCTCTTTGCTGAGGTCACCTCAGGATTTGTCACCCTGCTTTATAGTGAAGGATTTTGTGGCTACTCTGTCTATAATACAAATAGACCCAAACATGGATTCTCCACCACATGATGCTAATTTTGCTGGCATGTAGAACACAGAAGTTGGGTGATTGTGATAGTTCCCACTAATATTTTAAATTAAAACCTTCAAAACTGGGCAGAATCCTGCTGTTGAGGCAAAATTTCTAGATAGATATTTCACTAGCATGTTGAATGGGATCTTTTCCTATTGTCCTGATCTAAAGTTCTTGACACCTTTACACCTTTCCTTTTCTTTTTTTAAAAGTGTTTTTCAATTATTTGAGAGTGAGAGTGAGAAAGAGGCAGATATATATTCTCTCTCTCTCTCTCTCTCTCTCTCTCTATATATATATATATATATACTAGAGTGTCGATCTTAGCCACTGCAATACAGACATGTATTCCACCTTGTGCATCTGTTTTTATGTGGATACTGGGGAATTGAAGCTGGGTCCTTTGGCTTTTCCAGTAAGCACCTTAATTAATAAGCCATATCTCCAGCACTTGACATCTTTTTATAGCTTTTATTTCTTCTTCTACCATACATTTTTTGTCTCCAACTTCACATGTAAGCATTATCTTTATAAGCTGCATGTTTTTCAAATCTTCCTGTTCAGAATAAGTCTGGGTTAACTCACCCAGCAGAATACATCACACAGCTCCAATGTAGGAACGGTTCCTTGGACATTTCCTCCATCAAATAAATTAATCCACTTCATTTTAAACCCACATTACCAGTGAATTTTTAGGGCACACACAAAACATAAACACATTATTTGCCAGGACTTAACAAATTGTGCTATCTAGAAAAATTCCCAACAGAGTAGCCCTCCTTCCCACTTGAAATGTCATGAACAGAGTCTTTACTGTTCACAGTAATATCCATTAATCTTACCTGGACATAACATTACAGAAACTTCCATAAGTATGCTTTGTCAATAACCTATCTAAGCACATCTCAGCCCAATCAAGTTGGCAAGCAAGATTAATATCATAATACATATGGTGGCTTGCTTAATGGTGTCCCATAAATCCCTTTGGTTCTACTAATATTCCCCGGACATATTTTTTTCTTTTTTTTTGTTGTTATATTTATTTATTTTTTTGAGAGAGAAAGGGGAAAGGGGGAGAGAGAGAGTGAGAATGGGTACATCATGGCCTGTAGCCATTAAAGACATCCTCCAGATGCATGTGACCCTTGTTCATATGCCTTACATGGGAACTGGGGAATTGAACCTGGATCCTTAGGCTTTGCAAGCAAGAGCCTTAACTGCTAAGCCATATTTCCAGCCCCAGACACAATGTTTTTAAATAATGTATCTTCAAGTACATGGATTCTTTTCATGTTCAATTCTGGTATTTGACCTTTCTAGTGAAGTGTTTTAGTTGTTTTCTCTATTTTTTCAGTTCTACGATATTTTGGTTCTTTCTTTGTATGCTATTATTTTTGTCTTACATCATTTTTATCATTTTATTTTAGTTATTTGCGATTTAATAGCCCTTTAGTCCTATTTAAAGCAGTTGTTTAAAAGTAATAATTCTAGCAATGGTTTGCCTGTTTTTTTTCAGAGATCATTTCTTCAGACATAATTTGTTCATTTTATTGAGCCATGCTTTCTTTTTATGTCTCTTTGTGTGATATGTGATTTTCTTATTTCAAAAGGTCACCTTGAGACAATTAGACTTTTTTTAGTCTTTCTATCACCTTGGGATAGGTTTTTGGCGTTTTTAGAAAAAAAGGTGTTTAATTTTTTTTATGGGTCAATTTATGATTTATTTTACATTATGACGGTACGAAAACAATACTCATGCAACAGAAAGCATATTGATGGGTGTTTGTTTTTCTTTTTTTTGACAACTTCTATACTTACAGACCATGATATTTCCCTCTACTTCCCCCATTCCCCTTCAGAACTCCATTTTCCATCATATCCCTTCCCCCTCTCCATTATACTCTCTTTTAATTTGATGCCATCATCTTTTTCTCCTATTATGAGAGTCTTGTGAAGGTATTGCTAGGCACTGCGAGGTCATGGATATTGGAGCCAATTTCTGTCTGGGCAGTTGCATTGTAAGGAGTCATACCCTTCCTTTGGCTCTTACATTCTTTCTGCCACCTCTTCTGCAATGGACCCTGAGCCTTGGAGGGTGTGACAGGGATGTTTCAGTGCTGGAAACTCCTCTGTCCTATTTTCAATGAATTTCTTTACATATTACTTATCATTGGTTTTAAGAAGTTCCATCATAATGTGTCACAGTGTGGCTTTATTCACATTTTTATATTTGTGGATCATTGAATTTTGACATTCCTGGATTTATAATTTTCTTAGTATGTAGGGAATAAGTATTTGGCTAAATTGCTTTTACTATTTCTGAGGCCTTTACTCGCTTTTACTTTTTGGGGTTTAGTAATTTTGTGTCTGTGCTTCATTTTGTGTATTTCTACTGATACATCCTCAAGTTCACTGTTGCATCATCTTATAATGATTAATCTTTAAATTAAATCAAATGTATTTGCCATTTAAAAACTGTAGTTTTTAATTCCAGTTATATTAGATATTTTGAAAACAATTTTTGCTATCATGATATTCATATTTCTCTGTACCTTTTTGAACACTTGATCCTATTTATATTAGATATTTGTAATCTTATCAAATAATTAAGAAATATTAATAATTTCTATATATTTTCATATTGCTTTTTATCCTACATGTAAATCATCTGTTCCTGCTGTTTTTTTTTTTTTTTTTTTTTTTTTTTACTATTGTCTTCTGCAGTTTTAGGGATCATAGTCAGGGCTTTGCAAATGCTAACATTGAGCTTCATTCCCACTTCTTAATTTTCAAAAAAAACACTATTTACTTATTCTTTTGACAAACTCAGACATGGATATAATGTACTTTGTTTATATACATCTCTTATTACTCTTATATCACCCTACAGTCTCACTGAACCCCTTATTCCCAACGAGTCTCCCTTCTATTTTCATGTCTTTCTTGTGACTCATTGAGTTTAATTATATCTGTATACATAGGCATGAGTCAAGGGTTATTTATGAAAGCATGAGCAATGTTATGTCTAGAAAACTGCATTTCCCACCCTCTCCTACATTCACCAGCTCAAACAGTCTTTCCATCCTCTTCTCTATAATGTTCCTTGTGCCTTGAAGTGTCTAATGCTGATGTTCCGTTTAGAGTTGAGCACTCAATAATCACTTATTAATGCTTTCACCTGTCATGAGTCTGTGTAGTAACTGCTGCCCACTGCAAAAATAAGCTTCTCTATAAGGCTAAAAGTAGCACTAATCTGTTGGTATAAATGAAATACCTAGAAGGCAGTTTGAAAACATATTCATTTAGTAAAATCACAGCAATGAGTTCCCCCACAAAGACCTATGATCTCTTCTAGACTTTTGGTTTTGGTCACATTTACAATATCAGACATAAATTTCCTTCTGTGCAGTGGGTCTCACATCCAGTCAGAAAGCTATTGGTTAGATACTGCCATAACAATCATGCCAATATTCCATAAATGGGCACATCTTGTTTCACAGGTTGGTACTTTAGCACACTCATATATAACAGAAATTTATACATTCTCTATTTCTGTGTGCTGGATTTTATTATATTGTTTGAAATAATAGTGGACCTTTTGTGTGTTTCAGTTAAACTATATGATGATAAATCTTTTGTTGGTTTACTTCCTATCCATAATTAAAGCAAATCATTTGGTTCTTTCGTAAAAGAGCTAATTTAGTCCCATATTAAGACTAACTCTTCAAAGAACATTATTGGAACAAAACGTATCTGACTAAATATTCAAAACATTTACCAACCCTCAACTTTTATAAGAACAATTATGATGGTTCAGCCAAATTCTTGATAATGTTCCTTTCTCTGGCTCGAAGTAGCTTTTATTTGTGCATTAACAGATCATGACTAATGTAAAGACTCACTGATGCCTCTCAGGAACTGTTATAATTCTCTCTGTTCTCCATTTTTATATCATATCCTCAAAATTCTAGCCACATTGGCTCAATTGTACTTTGTTGTTCAGGTAATTCATGCACTAAGATAGCTATGCAATGTGCACATCTCTGTGCGCATTCTCTGTGCTGAAGCCTGGAAATTGTCTTCTCATTTCTTTTAAATATCCCTTCCTATGATTCTTCTCTAAATTTGGGGGAAAATCTTGTGTATTTTTTCAGATTTTATGTTTGATTATAGCAGAACAGCAAGTCAATTAGGTTTCTAGGAATAAATTTTTCTGCCAATAATTTGTTGCATCTTTGAAGGTCATATATACACTTGCATTTGCAACCATTCACAATTCACGAACATCTAGTTCAATAAGTGGTATTAATCAAATAATTTTAAAGCTGAATGACATTCAATGTATACATTTAGCCAAGCAGCAGTAGTAGCTTCTACTGTGGGCCTATGATCTTGTCAACCATGGGCTTTCAATTGGGTTTTCAGTATTAAGCATGCATTTCCTCCCATGGAATAGGCCACAAACCCAATCAGAGAGAAGATAGTTACCCTCATAATAGTCATGTCACTATTGAACCAAGGGGCACATCCTGTGCGTAGGCACATTACTTTTGGCTGGGGGTGAGGGAGAAATTTCCTACAGTGTCATAGCCCACATGGTTGGGTAAATAATCCTCCACATGTGCCCACACTGGCAATTCTAATTAAACTCAGTGCATCATATTCCCCCACATAAGAACAAAATAGAGACATCAAAATAAATGATATCCAGAGACACAGAGGCTCCCAAAACCTCATCACTGAAGTAGAATTAAAATGACCCCAATGTGGCTCAGGGAAATTTGCAGAAGAGGGGGCAGAAAGAATGTTAGAGCCACAAGTTGGGGCATTATGCACAGAGACTTGGCCTATCCCCCATAACTCTTGACTACTCCCACAATGCATGACCCACATTCCCCATTGATGAGGTACCTTTGGAAGAGGGAGGACAGGGAGGATGATAATAGGGTCACCATTATGAATGTAAAAACAGAATAATATAAATAAAAATAAATTATAAAAATAAATAAATAAATAATGCAATAGTTGGGAAAAATAAAGTATTCAGCAGAATACTGATAGAGAGAGGGTTTAAGAGACGATCTTGTAAGAGGATTAAGATGAAAATCCATCATATACATGTATATAATTATGAATAAAAATTATGGGTGAATTATTGGATTTATCTTTAATAACATTACTTATATTAATAGTTTTTGCTTTCTTCTTTTCCTAGACAACCTTAAACTTCAATGGTTACACATCTCAAATCAATAAAAAGCACTAAGGTGTTCAAACTACTTTTCTTTTTGCCTAAATTATCTCTGATTAACATTTCTAACTGCTGAAATTATTTGTAAAGAGTTTCAAAATATTTACATTACTTCAAATACTAACACAAGTGACAATTTAAATACTTGTATTTTGAGTCCAGGGTTTAAAGCCTCTTCCCTAGGGACTATTTCTTTCTTGGATTTTATTTAAATATATGCTGTAAGTTTACAACAGTCTAACATAAGGAATTATGGCTGAATATAAGTTATATTCACATTATATATTGAAGCTGATGACAGGGATGTTTTCAGCTATTTTCAAATGAGTGAAGAAGGGTTTCTATCAGTGCAAGAATGAGTGATTCCACAGTGATCGATTGAAATTCTGTTAAAAATAATTCAAGGGCTGGAGAGATGGCTTAGTGGCTAAGGCGCCTGCCTGCTAACCCTAAGAATGCTGGTTCCAATGTCTAGCAGTTCCAATCTCCAGGTCCCACGTTTAGCCAGATGCAGTGACGCAAGGGCGCAATGCTGCACTTGCCCACAAGGGGGTGCACACATCTGGATTTTGTTCACAGCAGCTGAGAGACTGCTGGCACACCCATCTCTGTCTCCCTCTCCCTATCTCTCTCTCTCTCTCTCCAAAAATAAATAAAAAATAATAAAAAAATTTAAAAAGTAATTCAAGATATGATTGCAAAAAAAGAATAGGACTTTGTTAAATACTTTGCATTTCACAACGATAAACTGATGATCTTAGTGACCGTGTGCACAAGGGGATTAAAGCCAAATTTAGGCATGCAGTATGACTCAGCGGTTAAAGGTGCTGACATGCAATTCCTCACTACTCATGTAAAGCCACATCCACAAAGTGGCACATGTGTCTGGAGATTGTTTGCACTGGCTAGAAGTCTTGGTATTCCCATTCATATTCATTCATTCATTCATTCATTCATTCATTCATTCTCTCTCTCTCTCTCTCTCGCTCTCTCTCTTGAAAAAAAAAGTTAAATCTGTGTTTTAGGAGCACAATCCAAAAAATATGGTGGACTAACTTAGGAAAACAAAATACTCATTAAATACAATATTAGGCTGGGTGTGGCAGCACATGCCTTTAATACCAGCACTTGGTAGGCAGAAGTAGGAGGATCACCAAGAGGCCATACTGAGAATACATAGTGAATTCCAGGTCAGCTTGTGCTAGAGTGAGTGCCTACCTCAGAAAAATACAATATTTGCCAGACATGGTGGCACAAGCCTTTAAGCCCAGCACTTGGGAGGCAGAAATAGGAGGATTTCCATGAGTTCAAGACCACCCTGAGATGAGACTACAGAGTGATTTCCAGGTCAGCCTGAGCTAGAGTGAGACCCTACCTTGAAAAGTCAAAAAGCTACAATATTAACTATCCAAGTAATGAATAAACAATATTCCATCAAAGACAATGAAGATGTGAAATGACTCAATGTGAAATATGTATTTATGCCAAATCAAAAATATAGGAATTTATAGCTAGAAATATACATAGGAGGAAAAAGAAGCAATATACTAATATTAAAGACTGATCTGATAAAAAGACATCAGCAAGATATTTCACTAGTGGTATCCCATAAAAATGGGACCAAACAATGAAAATACAATTATTAGTTTATAGAGTTAGAAAAAAAGGGTCAGAAAATGGGATTATGTCAGAGGCATTGTGTAACATAGAAATACAGGAGAAAACCAAAAAGAAGCTCAATTAACTAATATAAAGTATACATGTACTGAAAATGAAAGAAAGGAAAAATTATAAATGGGCAGATATAAACTTATGTAATATGAAGTATAATTTAAATAAGAAACCCTCCCTAGGGACAAAGAATGTTTCTACATAAAATAAAAGGATCAATTTAAAAATCATATAAACTAATGGATTCATCAACATTAGAAAGCAAATACTCAATTTAAAAGAAGAAAGCCTACTAAAATAATTAGTTCTCCTACTTCTGTCATTGTACAAATTCAGAGAAAAATTTAAAACAACATTCAATTTAGACAGTGCTGTGAGACAAACAGGCAAATGGACATTTACAAAACATTTTATCTAACGAACATTATTATTAGTTCATGAAAAATTCACCAGGATGGCGTAAAACCAGGGAAATCATGACATGAGCTTTTTACAAACAAATGGAGTAAAAGTAAATGAAAGAACAAGAAAAAACTAGAAATTGAACAAAAAAATAAAATAACACAAAATTATTTTAAATGACTAATGGGGCAGTAATGAAATCACAAGTGAAATATTCTTGAAACCAATGAAAACAAAACTGTGACATATTAAAAGTAATATGAAGAAGGAAATTCTTAGTAATAAATTGTTATATGACATAATTTTCTTATAAAGGCATAACAATTCTACTCAGCAAAGCAAGAGTACCTCACAACTAAGATTAGTAGTAAGTAATAAGATCAAAGCAAAAAAATGAAATAGAGATTAAATAGTGCAGTAGGTCAATAAACCAAAAATATAGCTTTTCTAGATAAATGGCAAACTTTTAGCAAGATTAGCTCAGAAAAAAGGCAATGACTCATATAAAATGAGAGATAAAAAGGGAGATGCTACTACTGGTACCATCAAATACAATAGATCATTAGAAATTCTTGTGAACAATTATATACAACAAATTGACAGACTAAAAGAAATAGATTTCTCTAGTTATATATAAACAATTGAACTATTAGTACATAGAAAATCTGAATACACTACATTAAGTAATTAAATTGGTCAGCAATAGTCTTTTCAAAGAAAACTACAGCCAACCATGATAACATATTTGGTAATGCCCACACTCAGGTGATTGAGAAAGGACAATCATGAGTTGAAAGATAGCCTGAGCAATATATTGAGATCTTGTCTCAAATTTAGATGTTTAGATAGATAGATAGATATCCCATGACTTTCCAGCTGAAAACAAATTTTGTAGTTTTGTAAGTCAAAGACTGTTACAAAATACAGAAAAACCCACTCTTCAAGGCCAATATAACTCTAGTACTAAACACCACATAAGGACACAGCAGCAGTCACAACAATATGAAAACTACAATATGAATTTCCTAGTGAACTCAGATGCAAAACCTCCTTAATAAAATAAATACTAGCATAGTGAATCAAAATGTACATCACTAAGATTATTTCTATGATTAAATTTGATCCATTCTAGTGATATAAGAATGGTTAAGCATACGGAAATAAATACAAATAAAACATCACATAGGCACAAGGAATGATGGGAAAAATGGATGTCTATGTGTAAAAGAAAAGAACTAAAGAACTATAACCTCCTTTGACAAGTATTAATTAACTTAGAATACATTAAAAGCTTAAATTTTGTGCCCCAAAGTATGAAAGTATACATTGAAGTAATGCTTCAAGACATTGATTTGGGCAAAGAATTTTTAATACTCCCTCAAGAGTAAGGGAAAATCAAACAGTCAAATATGACTAAATTCAATGAAATACCTTCTTAATGGCAAATGATAGTCCAAGTCAACAGAATGGAGAGTCAACCTTCTTAATGGAAAATGAAGTCCAAGTAAACAGAATGGAGTATCAACCTTCAAGATGAGAGAAGATTTCTGCAAACTTTTCATGTGACAAAATATAAATCCATAGAAAGAATCTAAATAATTCATTAGGAAAATAATTTGATAAAGTTCAGAAAAGTACTTAAAGAGACATTTACTCAAAAATGATACTCAAATGGTCAACAAGCATAATGCTCAAGATACTAATCATAAGAAGAAAAGAAGTCAAAACCACGATCATTTTTATATAAAAACAATACAAAGACAGAATCCTTATTATATAAAGACAAAAGGTATCAAATCTTTTGATGAAGATAGGAAGAACAAAGAACTCATATACTTTTGTTAGGAATATAAACTGATACTTCCAGTATGGAAAAAGGCATGAAGTTTCCTCAAAAAAAATCATTCAAAAGCTATTATATGACCCAGTATCTTCTGCTCATATATGGCTAAAGGAATTAAAATCATTATGTTTAAGAGACACCTGTATTCACACAGTTTTGCATCACTTTTTACAATAAAAGACATGGAAACAACCTGTATGTCCATTGGAAAATGAATAAAGAATATATTATACAGGGGTATTGGGGAGATAGGTCAGTTAGTATATTCTTGTGTTGCAACATGGGGGCATGAGTTTGATTCCCATGTAAAAATGGCAAGAGTCCTGGTGTGCAACTTAAATCCCAGCATTGGTAATATAGAAACAAGATTTTCTCTGAAGCTCACTGGTAAGTCAGTCTAACCTAATTGCTGAGCTCCAGGCATTCCTGGGATGACATCTGTGACTGTTATTAGGCTTCCACATATACACGTGCATGCACATTAGCATTCATATGCATAACCAGCACACATAGGAACATGCATACCCAGGTACATATACATGAAAATTAAAGACTATGTGATGTACATACACAATGAAATATTTTTTCTATTAAAATATGCAATCTTGTCATTTGCAGTAACATAGATAGGACTGGTCTAGAAATCACTGTTTTAGTGAAATAAGTCAGGCCTAGGGGTAAATCCTTTATATTCCAATTTATATGTTGGAGCTAAAAAGCATTCTAAAGGAAATGAGGTAGAAAACGTCCGGAATGATAGGGGCAAGTAAATGGTGCAAGGATAATTATTGAATACAAACAAGGATTCAGTCAAGTAGAAGGAATAACTACTAGTCCTCTATAGCACAAAAGAATAACTGTATCCAAAGAGCAATTAATTAAATAATATTTGATAGCTAGTTGGGAGGCTTGGATGCTTCCATCACAAAGAAATGACAAATATCTGAAGTGAAAAATATACGAATGATTGTGGTCTAAAATATTTCATTGTATTCATATAGTGAAACGACACACTGTACCTCATAAGTACATACGAGTTTTTTAAAGGACTAATTCTAAGACTAGGTAGAACACAGGTCTCCTAGTTGAATTCCAGCAGAGCAGAACAATTTGAGATAAGGTGTTTGGGGTACTTATGTAAACAAAATTTGTAATAGAGGAAGAAGACTTGACCAATGATTGAACTTAAAAATTATTATAGTATTGGGCCTGTAGAGATGGCTTAGCAATTAAGTGCTTGCCTGTGAAGCCTAAGGCCTCCTGTTTGAGACTTGATTCCCCAGGACCCACGTAAGCCAGATGCACAAGGTGGTGCATGTATCTAGAGTTTGTTGGCAGTGGCTGGAGGCCCTGGCATAACCATCCTCCCTCTCTCTCTCTTTCTCTCTCTCTGACTCTTTCTCCGTCTGTAGCTCTCAAATAAATAAATAAATAAAAACAAAAATAATTAAAATATTGTTATAGTATCAGTTGTGTTGAAGTATATGCTCTTAGGCAAGTTCACCCATATGTAAAGCCAAACCAAAACTATGAGAAATAAGGTGAAAATTGTATAAAAAACATTTAGAACATTTTAAGAAATCTGTTCATCCAGAATTCTGTTTAAGACATGTTGATATATTAATCTGAGGATAAGGAGAATCAACAGAAATATTGTTACATCCTCCTGAATCTGAGGAAAGAATATAAATTAAAAATGATTTATTCTATAACAAGGATAAATAGAAGCTGATTTATAGGTTATGAAATTAATAGAATAGAATATTTGTAGTACTACAAACCATAATGAAAATATTAAGGAGGAGAAAAAGTCTTCAGAGAAAGTTTTGGTCTAGTGTGTAGCATTTTACATAAAGTGAATTAAAGTGAAATTCAAACAATGTAGTCTGATTGGCAGTGATAGACACACAGTCTTGACCAAAAGAGATCCTTAATACTTGAGGAGCTTGGGGAGGCATGTGAATACTATTCAGATTAAATAATGAGTCTTTGTTGTATCTGATTCAATCATATGGACATAACCAGAGGAGATAATTGGGCTGCTTATGAATAGCTTCTATTACTGCACTTTGACAAGTCTGATTCAGTTCATGGATACATTTCTGAAGTGCAGAAATACAAAAATAACAAGCATGTGTAGGTGGGTGCTGTAGTGAAACTTGGTCTTATGGATGAATATATAATTATTGCTCTGTATACCTATTACTGATATATATATACATAATAATTCATAGGTACCGTGGATCCTAAAGGTAATTTAGGTATGAGGAGATGGTTCTGTGGATAAATTGCTTGCTATACAAGAATGAGTACTTAGTTTAGATCTGCCATGTAAAGGCCAGACATTGTAGCTAGCATCTATACTTGCAGCATGACTACCATGGGATAGGAGAGAAGTGGAGACAGAAGAACTTTCTGGAAGTTTCCAGGATAGCAAGTCTGGCAGTCTGGCAAATGTAGAGGTGAAAGTGATAAACCTTGCCTCAAACAAGATGGAAGGTGAGGACTGACACCAAAAGCTATCCTCTTGCCTCCACATGTGCACCATTATGAGAGGATACACACGTACACACATGCACACACACATGCACATGCACACACAGACACATCAAAGACCAATTCATCTGAAACTACAAACATATTTTCAAGCAACATATGCAGTACCTGTAGGGCAAATGACTGGTCTGAAATATTTCATTTTATGTTTTATGTCACAAATCAACAAAACTTTATTAGACATAAAAGTCAATTTCACTCCTTTTGTTTTCCAAATGTCATAGAGCCACATTGAGAATCATATTTTCTAAATTAGCATCTTTAGTGTCTACTTTCTTATTTATCTCTACACTATTCCATAAATTTTGTAGGATGTGAGAATTAGAAGATAGTTTTAATGAATGTCTGTCTGTGTGTGTGTGTGTGTGCGCGCACGCATGCACGTGAGTAGGAGCACAAGCATTTATGTGTTGGGGATGCTGTGGAATGTGGAAAAGAAGTTTTCTTCCCCTTTCTTTTTTCCTCAAGCTAATGTACATTTAATGTAAGTTATGTCTTATGCCTACTTGAGATCTCACACTGGCATTTATAGAGATCTCTTAAACTTGTGTTTATTGGGCAATATAGATTGATAATCATATTTTGTTTGGTTATGATTTGTTCCATTTCTGTTTGACTCTCAAAAATCATGTCTTTTTGATTTAACGTACCCTGACACAAACTCTGTAAATATCTCTATAAACATATCAATTTCACTATTTTTGGAGATAAATTATTTCAACAACCAATTTGTTCAATTGTTCATCCTCTTTTTAGATAAGATAATTTATTCATTGACCTTCACATTACAATTTTTATGATAAAATCATCTATTGTTTGTAGTAGATTAAAGCTTTCTGAAGCTTCTGAAAAAATCTGATACAAATTTTCCTCATTTCATATGGAGATCTTTTCATGATTTTTTTTCAGTAAAACCCGCTAAGGAGTTCCAACTGTTGAGACATTCCTTCCTTTCAGTCAGAGTCTTATTTTATAAATTTATTTATATGTATTAAATTTGAAATAATGACATTGTTCATAATTGTACACTTCTTGCTTGGTAGATGTTGTCCTAAACCTCTTTAATGTAATTGATTCTTAAAGTAAACTTTTGGCAAAATTACCAGAATCTGTGTTTGTGGTCAGTTGTATCTATCAAAGCTGTTGAATGCATGGTCCCAATTCCGAGAAGGGTTTAAGACTTTTACGTATTATCCTAAGTACAGCAGAAAAATAAGCTATAGAAATTTGCACCTAAATCGAAGGAATTGGTTCAAACTACCACATTTCTGAATGGAAGGGTATAAATAAAAGATATAAATAAAAGGAACAAGAACTATTTATTCTTTTTCCTCCTTTCATATGCAAAAATAAATAGTTTAGGTTAATTAAATGAATGTAAGGTATATGTATTATTTGGCTACTACTATGCTTATAGTCATTGTATGATTGGAAACTATGACATGCATTTTTGCTAGAATATTTTAGCATCCATCCACTTTTCCCTCAGTTGCTATCACTTAATAGACATGTAAAATAAGGCTTTCTGTTTAATTTCTAACTAATTTAAATAATGAGGGCGAAAGTTCATGAAAATTCTTTCTTTATATTTTTTGTTTTATTTATTTATTTGATAGAGATGGAGAGACAGGGGAGAGAGAGAGAGAGAGAGAGAGAGAGAGAGAGAGAGAGAGAATGGGTGCACCAGGGCCTCCAGATGCTGTAAAAGAACTCCAAATGCATGTACCAACTTTTGTATCTGGCTTATGTGGGTCCTGGGAAATTGACCCTGTCATTTGGTTTTACAGCCAAGCTCCCGAACTGCTAAACCATCTTTCCAGCCCTGAAAATTCTTTTTTAATTATCATACAGCTAGGGTACAAAATAAAGGGTTCCATTGTTAAATTACTTAGATACCCATTACAAGATTTCATAAACGTAGTTTTTCAAAGTTTATCTCATTGATCTTTTCCAAACTTCTATGTAGAGCTTTGCCTATTAACAATCTAAAATAAAAGTAAAATTATAGCAAATTTGTGAATTTGTTGTTTGATATATGAAGTTAATTAAAATAGCCTAAAATGAATCAGAGAATCATAGCAGAAAAAAGTCATAAAACTAATTGTATTGTATTCCACCAATATTCCTTAGCTCAGATTTGACACACATCAAAAATATTTATTACACAAATTAACTTTGGAATTTTTTTAAAGATTTTATATTTATTTATTTATTTATTTATTTATTTATTTATTTATTAGAGACAGAGAGAGCGAAAGTGGGAGAGTGAGAATGGGCGAGCCAGGGCCTCTAGCCACTGCAAATCAACTCCAGATGCGTGTGCCCCTTGTGCACCTGGCTTACATGGGATCTGGAGAATCAAGCCGGGGTCCTTAGGCTTCGCAGGCATGTGCCTTAACTGCTAAGCCATCTTTCCAGCCCAAACTTTGAGCTTTTCATTAATAAAAGTAGAGTTTAAAAATAATTTAAAGCTTATACTTTAGGGTATGAGACTAGATAGTCGTTCTTATTAATTCCCCAGGCCATGTTTTTCTTTAGTTTTACCTTCTCATTTCCAAATTATGAGAAATATATTAAAAGACAAGATAACAAAAGTAATATTGAGAAAACACAGAATTAGAGTTGGGAGATTATTTTATCAATTCTCAATGAGAGGCACATACATTTTATGAGTTGTAAAACATAGGGAATAATGGTCATAGAATTGAATCTTTTTCTAACACAGAGAGCTCATGTCGGTGCAAAGCTAGCTCTTTAGTTTATTATAAGTGTGTGTATATTTTTGAGAGAAAGAGAGATAATCAAATTAAGTAATGACAAATATTTAAATTATTTTCTGGCCATAAATCTACATGCACACAGGAAAAGATGTCCACAGGACAAATTAACACAATTAGAATTACTGTATGTACTATGTACGTTATGAATTTTGACTATTTTGTTAGAATGTAAATAGCTTGCTCAGCTGCCTATAGTATAAGATATCTTGTCTTCCCATTATTAGAGAGAGACAGAGAGAGAGAGTGTGTGAGAGAGAGAGAGAGAGAAAATGGACATGCAGGGCCTCTGGCCACAGCAAATGAGTTCCAGATGCATGTGCCATCTTGTGCATCTGGCTTATGTGGGTATTGGGGAATTGAACCTGGGTCTTCAGGGTTCACAGGCAAACACCTTAACGACTAAACCATCTCTCCAGCCCTCTTCCTATATTTTTTTGCAAATACTACATTTAAAAGTTGTAGTATTACAAATATAATTAGGGACAAATTACATACAGCTATATGTTTAATATATTGACATTTATAGAAAAAGTTAAAATACCCAAAGTCTTATAATGCCCTACAATTTATTGTTATGATAGTTTTGGCTCCCTCACCTACCAGAATTCCGGCAAAAAAAATCAGTTCATAAGAATTGACAGTTTGATATAATAACAACATTACTTAAAATTATATGACATGCATAGTTTGGGTGCCTAGTAGAATTAATGATATACAGTACACTATCAGTTAATATTTATTGTGTTAATGAAATTTCAAGCCAAGTTTTTTATTTTCATTTTTTTCAAGGTTGAGTCTCACTCTAGCCCAGGCTGACCTGGAATTTACTATGTAGTCTCAGCATGGCCTTGAACTCATAGCTATCCTCTTACCTCTACCTCCTGAGTTCTGGGATTAAAGACATGTGCCACCATGCCTGGTTTAGAAAATAAATTTACATGGTTTCAATTTTACATTTTTTTAACTTTCATATTATCATATATGTATGTTCTATATTATTTATATTCTATAGTACTTACCAATTAGTGTACATGAATTTTTTAAGTTTATTCCTGATATATCACTTAATACAAATATGGCTAATGTAATGCATAGGTATTCTGTTTTGTGTGGTGTACTTATAGGGAATGTTTTACACATTATGAAGCTGAAGCTATTTATTTACATTCAAGTTGGTAATGAACATTTCCTTTAAAAATGTGATTTAAGGGCCAGGCGTGGTGGCACATGTTTTTAATCCCAGCACTCAGGAGGCAGAGGTAGGAGGATCGCCATGAGTTTGAGGCCACCCTGAGACTACATAGTGAATT
The DNA here is from genome assembly GCA_036365145.1 of Orientallactaga sibirica. Classification (NCBI taxonomy): domain Eukaryota; kingdom Metazoa; phylum Chordata; class Mammalia; order Rodentia; family Dipodidae; genus Orientallactaga; species Orientallactaga sibirica. Next base: position 791,048 of record JAEOAD010002326.1, on the reverse strand, counting down.
CCAGGTCAGCCTGAGCTAGAGTGAGACCCTACTTTGAAAAACCAAAAAAGAAAAAAAGTGATGTGATATTTTCTGTGAGTAAAGATAATTTTTGCTTATTTCAGTTTTTGTCTTTCTCTTTCCAGTTTAGTATGTATTTTCTAATTTTTCTCTTTATTTTCATTGTAAATAAGTAACAAATATTGTGGGGTCCCAGATAGGAAGGAAGCAGTCTCCTTTCTGTCACTGGTCCGTAACAAGACCAGTGCAAAATTTGAATGTAAGTTTTAGAAAGTTTTTTGGCAATTTGATATAGTTTCATTGATCAATAATATAAAAAAATATGGATATGCCTTCTGTACATTTTGTTTTTATCTTCCACTTTTCTCAGTTATTTTTACTATTCCTTACAAAAGTATAGGTCTGAAACAAGTTGACAATTTTGAAGAAAATAACTCCCTTTTCACCACAGATAGTTTGAGAAACACTGATCTAGATGTTTATAAAGGGTTTCACACAATTTGGAGATCTTAGGATAAAATATCTGTTTCCTTTGCTTTTACTTGGAATGCATAGTTAGATAAATCAAAATTCCAAATGAGCATTTCCAAATCATGCTTATTAATGGACCCTTCCCTTTGATAAGATTTAATGTTTAATAAGTTACTGTGATGCTACTTTAGGGATTTATTGTATGCTATATCCAATTGAATTCTAAATACTGCATGCAATATAAAAAGATTTCGAGGTAATTATAATATTTAATTGGAGACACATTATCCATCTTAAGCATCAATCTGTTTCAAAATGACATAAATTCTCAAATTACTTGACAGTCGTGTTAGCTGTGAGATATTTCAGTATCAGTGACTTACCCCATTTTTACCAGCTTATTTTTTCAAAAGATCTAAAAGTGGTTTTTATTTTATTTCTTGTATATTTTACATTAAATTGCTGGAATACCTTAGCTTAATCTCCATTGTTTATATTATTGTTTTATTATCTATCCTTTTTTATGTTGTTGATTTTCAATGTCATGTTTCCCCATGTGTCCTTTTTGGTATTTTGGCAGGAATGAGGTCTTACTGGATGCATTTATGCCTTTTCACCATTCTTTCCATAATCAGGTACTCTAGAGTCTTTGGAAAATGTGTTCTGGCTTGGAAACTGCATACATTAATCACTTCTTGCCATTTTATAGTGTTCACCTTAAATCATGAATGACAGTTTGGCTAATAAGAACTATCACAATAAAAATAGTATGTTGCCCCTGCTCCAGGGGTTGCAAGGAGTGAGTAGGCCAGAATTCCTTGTTCCTTCCCCACTCCTAGTTCCCTAGTCTGGGACAGTAAATCTGCTGCTGGCTTGAGGTGCCTGGACCCTGCATGTACTGCAGACACAGGCCTTTTTCTCTGGCTTCCTGATTGACCAGCCCCTGGGTACCCAAATCCCTGTTCCCCTGAGCCACAAAGTGCACATGCAATTGTGGGAGCTGGCCTCTTGCCCCTGGGTCCCCAGCTTCCTGGCCCTGGTTCACCAACCTCTGGTTCCCTTGTGCTGAAGAGTGAATACAATTGGAGTGAGTAGGCCAGAGCACCAAGGACCCCACCTCACAATTCCTCAGGTATCTTTGATGTACTTAAAATTTCCACAATCTGTTTATCTACACCAATCCAGTTCAAATTTATTTTTCTTTGGCATATTCATTTCATTTATTTTCATGTAAAAAAAAACTTTTTTATTAACCACTTCTATACTTACTGACAATAAACCATAATTCCTTCCTGTCCACCATGTTCCACTTAACAAATCCATTCTCTATCATATCTCCTCTCCCTCTCAATAAGTCTCTCCTTTATTTTGGTGTCATCATCTTTTCCTCCTATTATGAGGGTCCTATGTGGGTAGTACCAGAAATTGTGAGGACATGGCCTTTTTTTGTGTGGAAGACTGCATCGTATTCACTCTTATGCTTCCTTTGGCTCTTACATTCTTTCCACATCTGCAATGGACCATGAGCTTTAGAGGGTGTGATAGAGATGTTTCAGTGCTGAACACTCCTTTGTCATTTCGTCTTAGCAGTACGGTGCCTTTTGAGTCATCCCAGAAGTCAACACCATCTGTAAAGAGAAAATTTTCTAATGCAAAAGTGAGAGTAGTGTTAATATATGAGTATGAACACTGAGATAAATGCTTACTGGGCAGTTTGCTAAACATAATATATGTATTTAGACAGTCACCAGCAGATGTTATACCCCTAGGGCTCATGACTTCCCCTGTCATAGGTTTTCAGTACCAGGCATGTATTCTCTCCCATGGAGCTGGCCTCCAGTCCAATTAATGAGCAGCTGGTTTCCCTCAATAACAGCCATGCCACTATTGCACTCACTGGTTCATTTGGCCTAGTTGGCCAAACTTAAGGCTTGCAGTGTCCACTGTTGTTTATCTCCACTGATGACTTCTCTCTTTCCCATAGAGCTGCATGCAACATAGCTTTTTCCAGCTTTCGATCAGCTGGTCTAGAGGTAGGAGGCTTTCAGCTTAGCTCTGGCTTGATTTCTCAGTGACGCTGCAGCCCAGGTATGTGGAGTCTTCAGCAATAGGGTCTTATCATCTATTCCTGGTGGTAAACCAAGAGCCTTGGCAAGTGCCTGTAATGTTTTGGGGGTGTCAGGATCTTCCCTGGACAACAACTCGCTGGAAGGTATCTCATCCCTAGCATTGAAATTGTTCTAGTAACAATCTATGGCTTCTGGGGGTGTTGTCCAAAAAAGGTTTCCATATGGCTTACACATATCCTCTTAGATTTTGATTAAAACTTTCCCCAAACTTCCTTTAATCAAACTTTTCCCCTGACCCCACTTAGGTCATCCCATCTCCAGTAATCTGTTCATCTATTTACATATATACAACACCATCCCTTAAGTCCTGTCCTCTCTTCACTTCTTTACAACCTCTTTCTAGCTTACTGGCCTCTGCTACAGATTTTTATCCTAACTCACATACAAGTCTAAACATTTGTAGCTAGGATCCAATATAAGAGAGAACATGTGATGTTTGGCTTTCTGGGCCTGGGTTACTTCACTTAGTAGAATCCTTTCCAGATCCATCAATTTCATTGCAAATTTCATAATTTCATTTTTCTTTACTGCTTAGCAGAACACCATTGTATAAATGTACCACGCATTCATTATCCATTCATCAGTTAAGGGACCTCTAGGCTGGTTACATTTCCTAGGTATTTGAATAGAGTGGCAATAAACATGCATGTGCAAGTATCTCTAAGTCCGTGAGATGAGTCCTTAGGCTATATGCCTAGGAGTAGTATTTAGCATATAATAAATCTATTTTTAGCTATCTTGGAACCTCCACACTGATTTCCACAATGGCTATATTAATTTACATTCTCACCAATAGTGTAGAAGGGTTCTATTTCCTCATCCTTGCTAGCATTTATTGTCATTTTTTTTTTGTGTGTGTGTGTGTGTGTGTGTGTGTGTATGTTTGTTTGTTTTTGATGATAGCTATTCTGACAGGAATGGGATGGAATATCAAAGCACTTTTAATTTGCATTTCTTTGATGACTAAGGTTGTAGAATACTGTTTCAGGTGTTTATAAACCATCTGTATTTTTCCTTTGCAGACTATATATTTAGTTTCATAGCCCATTTTTAAATGGGTTGTTTGATTTCTTATTATTTAGGTTTTTTTTGCTCACATCCCCAATTCCTCTGTGGTTTCAGGTGGGGCTTGGCTGAAGTGAGAGAGATAGTTTATTTCTTGAGTCTCGCTAACTTCTGAAAAAGAAAAACAGATGCTCCAATGGAAATCACAGGTTAAATGGGATAATCATTATTAAATTAGGGGAATTTGATGAATGTATCCCTTCTTTTAGCCAATGACTAGTGGGAGCTTGACATTGGAGAGCATAATCTTTGTCTCCATATGATATTAATCCTTTGTCACTTGTATAACTAGCAAAGATTTTCTCCCATTCTGTAGGTCTCCTCTTTGCTCTATTCACAGTGTTATTTTCTAAAGAAAATCTTTTCAGTTTCATGAGGTCCTACTGGATTATTAATGTTTTATTTGCTGAACAACTGGGGTTATATTCAGAAAGTCGTTGCCTATGCTAATATGTTGAAATGTTTTTCCTACTTTTTCCTCTAATAGTTTCAGGTCTGTTATTAAGGTCTTTGATCCATTTGGGCTTGATTCTTATGCATAGAGAGAGATAAGCATGATGTTCTCTCCAGGTCACTTGTGGCTCAGGTGTTCCCTCTGCAGGCCTGCTGAAGGATCAAAGTTTTAGCCTGTTCAGAATATAGGATTTTATGGTACCACTTCCATTTGGGTCCCTATTTGTGTCCTGCTACCCTTACCCTCCCTCCCACCCTTACCTTCCACTCCCATCCCACCATCCCTCTCGTCTGGTCCTCAGGGTACTTAGGTATGAAGGTATCTCAGGCAGATTCAGGTTAGGAGACAGATGAATGAGACCATGCAACGATTATCTTTTTGTGATTGGGTGAGCTCAATGAGAATGACCTGTTCCATGTTTGACCATTTTTTAAAAAATTTCATTGTTCCATTTTTCCTTACTGCTGCATAGAATTCCATAGTGTACATATACCACATCTTTGTTATCCATTTATCTAGTGATGGACATCTGGGGTGATTCCAGCTCTTAGCTATTATGAACTGAGCAGCTATAAACATGGTTGAGCAAATCTTTCTGATCTGAGGCTTGGAGCTTTTAGGGTAAATGCCCAGTAAGGAATAACTGGATCTGTTGGTAGGTCTATAGTCATCCTTTTCGGGAGTCTCCATATAGCTTTTCATAATGGTTATATCATTTTACATTCCTACCAGCAGTGAAAGCTTGTTCCTTTTTTTCCACAGCCTCCCTAGCATTTGTTTTCATTTGTTTTTTTAATGTTAGCCATTCTTACTGGGGTAAGGCTGAATTTCATAGTTGTTTTAATTTGCATTTCCCTGATGATAAGCGATGTTGAACATTTTCTTAAGTGTGTGTTTGCCATTTGTATTTCTTCCTCAGAACTCCCTGTGCAGTTCTCTGCCCCATTTTGTGAGTGAGTTGTTTGATGATTTATTGTTTGGGCTTTGGGATTCTTTGTAAGTTCTAGAAATTAAGCCTCTGTCAGTTGTATAGGTGGCAAAATTTTTTCTCCCATTCTGTGGGTAATCTGGTGGCTTTGGTTATAGTATATTTGTCAGTGAAAAAAATTTCCAGCTTCATGAGATCCCAATGGTTGATTGATTGTTTCATTTTCTGAGCTTCTGGGATTTTGTTTAGGAAGTCTTTTCCCAGTCATATGTCATGGAAGGTTCCTCCTATTTTTTCTTCCAGTAGTAGCAGAGTTTCCAGTTTTTGTTTTATGAATTGTGGTGCACCTGTGTTTGGTGCATAAAGATTGCTGATTGAGATATCGTCTTGTTGAATTGTTCCCTTGATAAGTAAGAAGTGGCCTTCTTTGTCTTTTATGATTACTTTTGGCTTGAAGTTTATTTTACCTGAAATTTTTATAGCGATGCCAGCTTGTTTCTTATTTCCATTTTCTTGGGATATCATTTTCCACCCTTTCCCCTTGAGAAGGTGTCTATCTTTAGTGGTGAGGTGGGTTTGTTGAAGACAGCAGATTGAGAGGTCTAATTTTCTGATCCATACTGTCATTTTATGTCTCTTGATGGGTGAATTAAGGCCATTAATGTTAAGAGTAAGAACTATGAGGTTTGATTTAATTCCTGCCATGTTGTGGTGGTTTGGTATTTTTTTTTTTTTTTTTGGATGTTGAAGGGTTGTTTTGTGTTAATTGCCTTCTCTGAGTTTGGGTACTGTGATCTGCTTTTTGTAGGTTCTTTAAGTTGGTTATTTGATTCTTCTGTTTGGGGAATTCCCTGACGTACTCTCTGTAGATTTGGCTTTGTGTTCATAAAGTTGTACAGCTGGGTTTTATCATGGAAATTTTTCTTTCACCATTTATTATGAGGGATATTTTTGCTAGGTAGAGTAGTTTGGGTTGGAAGCCATAAGTTCTTTGACTTTACAGTGTTCCATTCCATGCCCTTCTGGCTTTGAGTGTTTCCATTGAGAAGTCTGAGTTAATTCTGATGGGGTTCCCTTTATATGTACCATTATGGGTTTGTGGGTATTTTTTTGGGGGGGGTATTATGGCTCAGTTAAAAGACCTTGAATTATTGGGATGCTTGAACAACATTAGCATTAATAAAAAATGTGGGGACTTTGAAAGTTAGAGTGAAAGCATTGCATTTTACACTGTGGATGTTTAATAATTTATGGGGGCCAGGGGTGGACTGTGGTGGTTTGATTCAGGTATCCCCCATAAACATAGGTGTTCTGAATTCTAGGTTCCCAGCTGATAGAAATTTGGGAATTAATACCTCCAAGGAGGCAATGTATGGCTGGGGGTTTTCTTTATGGACATTATAGCCAGCTCCCCCTTGCTAGTGTTTGGCACACTCTCCTATTCCTGTTGTCCACCTTTTGTTGGCCAGGGGGTGATGTCCACCCTCTGTTCATGCCATTGTTTTCCCCTGCCATCATATAGCTTCCTCTTGAGCCTGTAAGCCAAAATAAACCTTTTTTTTTTCCCCTATAAGTTGCTCTTGGTTGTGTGGTTTCTGCCAGCAATGTGAACCTGACTGCAACAGTAGGACATCCAGTTCTATATTAAGTGAAAGGGGGAACAGTGGACACCCTTGCCTTTATTACTTTTTTTGTATTCCTATTCCCAGATATTTTAGGACTTTTTCCATGAATTGATGTTGGATTTTGTCAAATGCCTTTTCTGCATCTATTGAGATGATCATGTGATTGTCTTTCAGTCCATTTATATGGTGTATTATATTTATTGATTAATGTATGTTTAACCATCCTTGCATCTCTGGGATAAAAGCTACTTGGTCAGGGTGAAAGATCTGTTTGATATATTATTGTATTCTGTTTGCCGGTATTTTATTGATAAGTTTTGCATTTATATTCATGATGGAGATTGGCCTACAATCTTCTTTATTTTCTTTTTTTGTTTGTCTTTGTCTGGTTTAGGTATCAGGGTAATGCTGGATTCATAGAAGGAGTTTGGTAGTATTCCTTCCTTTTCTATTTGATGGAAAAGTTTGAGAAGCATTGGTGTTAATTCTTCCATAAAGGTCTCAAAAAAGTCACCTGTGAATCCATCTGGGTCTGGATTTGTTTTAGTTGGGAGATTTTTTATAACTGTTTTGATCTCTGTGCTTGTTATAGATCTGTTTAAATGTTTTACCTTATATTGATTTAATTTTTGTAGGTCATATAAATCAAGGAAACCATCCATTTCTTTCAGACTTTCAAACTTAGTGGAGTATATGTTCTTAAAGTATGTCTCATGCTTTTTTTTGAATTTCATTGGTACCAGTTGTAATACTGTCTTTTTCATCTTGAATTCTATTGATTTTTGTCTCTTCTCTCTTTCATTTGGTCATATCTGATAAGGGTTTATCAGTCTTGTTTGTCCTTTCAAAATACCAACTTTTTGTTTCGTTGATTCTTTGTACTGGTTTCTTGGTTTCTGTTTGATTAATTTTGCCCTATTTTTTATTATTCTTTCCATCTACTGATGTTTGGTTTGACTTGTTCTTCTTTTTCCAAAGCCTTAAGGTGAATCATTAAGCTGTTTACTTGTGACCTTTCTCATTTCTTAATATAGGCACTTAAAGCCATACATTACCCTATTATAAATGCATTAATTGTATCCCAAATGTTTGGCTATGTTGTGGTCTCATTATCATTTGATTCCATGAATTTTTTGATTTATGTCTTGATTTCTTCATTGACCCATTCATCATTTAGGAGTGCAGTGTTTAGTTTCCATCATTTTGTGTATGCTCTATAGCATTTCTAGCTGTTGATTTGTAGTTTAATCCCATTGTGATCAGATATACTGCAAGGAATTATTTCAGTTTTCCTGTATTTGTTAAGGATTGCTTTGGTCTTTTTAGAGAATGTTTTAAATGCTGTTGAAAAGAATGTTTATTCCTCAGCATTTGGAAGAAATGTTCTGTAGATATCTGTTAGGACCATGTGTTCTATGACCTTATTTAGTCCAGATGCTTCTCTGTTTGTTTATTTATTTATTTTGCCAGGATGACCTATCAATTGATGAGAATGGGGTATTGAAGTAACCCACTACAATTTTGTTTGGTGTTATCTGTGATTTTAGGTCTAATTGTGTTTGTTTGCTGAAATTGGGAGCCCTCATGTTAGGTGCATATGTGTTTAGAACTGTAATATCTTCCTGTTGGGGTGCTCCTTTAATCAATATAAAATAACCTTCTTTATCTTTCCTAATTTTAGTTTCAAGTCTATCCTGTCAGATATTAGGATAGTAATACCTGCTTGCTTTCGATGCTCATTTTCTTGAAAAAATGTTTTCCATCCTTTCACTCTAAGATAGGGTCCATCTTTTATGGAAAGATGAGTAACATGGAGGCAACAAATAGAAGGATCCTGTTTCTTAAGCCTATGTTCAAGCCTGTGTCTTTTGATTGTAGCATTCAGGCCATTGATATTGAGTTATTATTGAAAGGTGTGCATTTATTCTTTCCATTCTTCTTGTATTATACTTCTTCCTGTTTATCCTTACTCCCTTTTATTAACTATTACTTGAGCATAGTTTATTTTTTTTCCTGTTTTCTTATATGTGTCCTTATTTTCCCTTCATCATAAAAGGTCCCTTCAAGATATTTTATATAGAGAGCTGGTTTAGTTGTCATATATTTCTTTAGCCTGTTTTGGTTGTGGAATGTCCTTATTTCTCCATCAATTTTGATGGCTAGCTTTGCTGAATAGAATAATCTTCATTGACAGCCATTAACTTTCAGAACTTGGAAAATATCATTCCAATCCCTTCTGGCTTTTATAATTTGTGTTGAGTAATATGCTGCTTTCCTGATGGGTTTGCCTTTATATATGACTTGATTTTTCTCTCTAACTGCTTTCAATATATTTTCTTTGGTTTGTGTGATTTGTAGTTGAATTATAATATGGCAGTGAGAGTTTCATTCACGATTTTGTCTGTTTAGTAGTCTAAAGGCTTCCTGTAACTGTATTGTCATCACTTTTCCTATTTGGGGGAAATTTTCGTCTATTTTGATTTTGAAAATACATACTATGCCTTTGGAGGAAAATTCTTCTACATCATCTATGCCATTAATTCTTATGTTTGATCTCCTTATAGAGTCTCGAATGTCTTGAAATTCCCATTCATGCCTTCCAATTAATTTGTCTTCTCTTTGTTGGACTGTATTAGGTCTACCATCTTGTCTTCTAGTTTAGATGTCCTCTCCTTGATCCATTTTACTGGTGAGACTTTCTACAGAGTTTTTTACTGGACTTACTGTGTTTTTCACTTACAGTATTTCAGATTGGTATTTTTTTCATTATTTCTACTTTCTTATTCATGTTTTGTATTGACCCCTTTATTTCATTAAGATAGTTTCCTATGTTCTCTTTGGATTACTTCAGGATATTGTTATCTTTTTTGATTCCTATGATCATAAAAGTGATCCCTTTTATGTCTTTGGCATGCATTTCATCTAAATCAGTCTCACTGGAGATCATTTCTGATGGATTTATAATTTTTGGTAGAATTGTATATTCTTGAGTTTTTGTGTTTCTTCTATTATAATGTAGAGATTTTTGCATTTTGAATTAATGTAATATTGAGTTTTCTCATTATCTGAAATATTCTTTTACATGTAAGTCTGACTTTATATATCTTCAGGGTAGGAGGTTAAGGTTCCAGATATGGCTCTTTTTTTTTTTTTTTTTCCCAGAGTAATAGCAGAAGTGACCTAGTTGTTGAATTTGCTTGATTTGCAAGTATTCTAGTAGGCTGGGTGGAGCAAATTATTGGCAAGTTATAGTATTCAACTGAACAATATACACATTCAATCAAAACCAGCGCAGAATACTTAAGCAAGAGTGGGGATTCTAACAAATAGATAATCTAATAAAGCCAAAGCCATTAATGGTGTGTGTTGCACCACAAGCTATAAACTAGGAGGCTGAGATTTCTGGTCTGAAATGGGTTCCAAGTCAGCCTAGGGCCAAGTCAGACCCTGATACCAATAATGACAGAAGAAAAGACAAAGGCTCTACAAATCAAGAAATGTCAATGGCAACAATAATACAGATTATTTAAGAATGGGAAAGCCAACCATGAATATATCAATCAAATCTAACACATAACCTGCCTTGACATGGAAGGTGAGATTAGCACTTCCAGTGTAGGCCTATGTACCTATATTTGTGTAAGTAGGCCCTGTTACCTTTTGGGTTTGCTTCCAATCTCACCAATGCTTCGCGCCCACCTTGATCCCTCTCTGTTGTGTTGTGAACTCAATTAGGCTGATTCATTACATGTATTTGTTGTTATTTGCTTTGATGGATGTCTTGTGGCCAGGGGGTGGATGAGTTCTCTGGTGGTTTACAGCACTGGCAGTTGTGGAAGGGAGGATTTTCAGGGTGCCTGGAATTGGAGTGGAGCTGCTCAGCTGGTCTCCTCTGTGTTCTCATTCAACAGCTACTCAGATGGTCCTAGCTGTCTTCTTCAGGTTTCCTGACTTGGCGAAGAGGCTGATATAAGTTAAAAAAACCCTATTCACATTTAAAACACAACACTCACTGAAGATCCTACAAGGAAAAATACTTGCTTCCTCCTCAATAAAAGAAGACTTTTTTAAGAGATGGGTAGACCACAATGCAAAAAAATAAATAAGTGAAAGTCAGAAAATTGAGAGATCTCCAACAAGGATGCCTACTCCCACAATGGAAGCATGTACTGAAATCATAGAGAAAACAAGAGAAATTGAATCCCAAAATGAAAACACACCAAGCTGTGTCCCTGATGAAAAGAATTGCTGAACTGGAAGCAAAGGATCAAAAACTAACAATCACATAAACGAAATTGAGCAGTATCATACCATAGAGTATTCAGCTTTTGTCATTAGACTTAACTTAATTGAAGCAAACCAGAGAAGACTCAAAAGAGATATAAATGAATTTAAGGTAAGTCAACAAATAGAGTATCTCAATAACCAGCTGATTGAGCTTAATGAAGACATGATCAAATGCAAGAATGAATTCCAGGAAGCATCAAGAAAAGCAGACTTGGAAGTAGAATCATACCTCAAGAAAGAGATGGACATGATGCAAAATAACACAGAAGAAAACAGATGTCAATACCTCTCTAGAACTCCTTACTAACAGTCACTAATGTGGAAGACAAGACAGAAGAGATTGATCAGAAGTCCAAAATTTTTGCTAAGTTCAAAAAATCATGTGAGGGAATGGAAAGATGGCTCAGTGGAAAAGACACTTGTCTGAAAAGCTAACAACTAGGGTTTGATTCCCCAGTACCCTCCAGATGTACAAAGTCGTACAAGCATCTGAAGTCAGTTTTCAGTGCCTGGGGAGTCCTGAAACCTTTTTTCTCTATTTCTCTCACTTGTTTTTAAAGAATCAACTGAACAGAAAATGAGGGAACTGTGGGATGCTCTAAAATGACCAAACACTGGATAATGGGTATACCATAAGGGGAAGAAATCCAAGCCAGATGCATAGAAAACACATTCAACTAAACTATTGAAGAAATTTTTCCCAATGTCTCACAAGACAGGCCCATTCCAGATACAAGAGGCTCACAGAACTCCTAACAAACAGGACTAAGGATGAAACTCTCTAAGGCATATAATATTTAAAACTCTTGAAAATGAAAACAGAGAGTGCTATAAGCAGCAAGAGAGGAATAATTTACTACATATGAAGGCAATTCCATCAGAATTATTTCAGTTTATCAATGAAAAACCTGATAGCCAGAATGGCCAGGAATGGAACACTTTAAAGTCTACAAAACTATGGCTTCCAACGCAAACTGCTGTACCCAGAGAAAGTATCACTCATAATGATAAAAGAAAAACTTTCATGAAAAAAGTGATCTCTATGATTACATGAACACAAAGCCAAACCTACAGAAAATACTTTGGTGAATTTCACACAAAAGAGTCAAACAACCTATCTCAAATGCCTACAAGAAGAAGAGGACAATAACCAAAACTAGAGTAGGCTCAAAAAAGTGCAAAGCCCAAGAAAGCAACAAATCCCATAAAGCACCCCATCATTGCAGGCATTAAATTGAACCTTACAGTTATAGCCTTAAATATTAACCATCTTAACTAACCCATCAAAAGACATGAGCTAACAGGGTAGATCAGAAAAAAATGGACCTTTCTATCTTCTGTCTTCAAAAAACCCACATTACCCCTAGAGACAGTCACCTCCTCAGGATGAAAGCGTGGAAAATGATAGTCCATACAAATGGAAATAAGAAACAAGCAGGTGTTGCTATAATAATATCTGATAACATGGACTTAATACCACCTAGAGGTGTTAGAAAAATAAGAAGAATCCAACCCTAAAAGCTCTATATAGAAAGAAATAATCAAGATCAGAGCAGAAATTAATGAATTGGAAACTAAGAAAACAATTAAGAAAATTGATGAAATTTAGAGGTGGTTATTTGAAAAAATAAATAAAATTGATAAACCCTTGGACAATTTGATCAAATGATTAGATGTCTGAAATTAACAAAATCAGAAATGGAAAGGAAGAGGTCACAACAGAAATCATAGAAGTTGTAAACATCATCAGGAACATATTTCCAAAACATCTACTCAACAAAATTGGATAAACTGGAAAAAATGGATGAATTTCTAGATACATACCACCTACAAAACTAAACTCAGGACATATTAATCTTGTAAACAAAGTTATATCATTCATCAAGATTGAAAAGGTAATCAAAAATCTCCCCAAAGAGAAAAGTTCAGAACTGAATGGCTTCTTAGTCAAATTCTATCAAGACTCCATTGATGACCTGAAGCCAATTTTACTCAAACTGTTTCACATAATCAGATAACAGAAAATCCTTGCTAACTCCTTTTATGAAGCTAGTATCACCATAGTATCAAATGAGATAGAGATACAGCAAGAACAAAAACTATAGGCCTATATCCCTGATGAACTTAGATACAGACATCATGAACAAAATCCTCACAAACCCAATTCAACAACATATCAAAAGCATTATCCACCTTCTTCATCCCAGTGATGCAGGATTGGTTCAACATATGCTCATAAAATAAACTTAACCACAAGAACCACATAATTACTACAGGATATGCATAGAAGGGCACTGACAAAATGCAGCATCACTTCTTGATTAAAACACTGGAGAGAATGGGCCTAGATGACTTATATCTCAATACAATAAAAGTTGTATATAAAGCACCTAAAGCACAAATAATACTTAATGGTGAAATACTCAAGGAGTTCCTATTGAGATTGGGAACAAGACAGGCATGCCCAATGTCACCACTGCTCTTCAACATAGTACTAGAAATCCTAGCCCAAGCAATAAGACAGGAGAAAGAAATAAAAGGAATACAAATTAGAAAGGAAGAAGTCAAATTAGCTCTATTTGCAGATGGCATGATCCTATACGTAAGTGACTTGAAAGTCTCCATTTCAAAACTTCTAAGCATGATTAATTCCTTCAGCAAAGTGGCAGGATACAAAATCAACACACAAAAAAGCAGTACCCTATCTATATGCAAAGGACAAATACACAGAGAAAGAAATTAGAAAGACTGTCCCATTCTCAATAGCAACAACAACAAAAGAAATTCAAAACCTTGGAATAACACCGACCAAGAATGTGAACTACCTATATAATGAAAACATAAAATTACTCCAGAAAGAAATTAAGGAGGAGTTGAGAAGATGGAAAGACCTCCCATAGTCCTGGATAGGTAGAATTAACATTGAGAAAAAATCAATTCTACCAAAAGCAATATATAGATTTAATGCAGTATCAGTAAAATTTCTAGCATCATTCTTCACGGAGACAGAAAAAAAAATCTCAAAATTCATATGGAATTACAGCAAGCTTCAGATATCCAAACATATCCTCAGCAAATGAATCACCCCTGGAGGTTTCACCATACCCAATCTAAAGCTATACCATAAACCCATAATAACAAGAACACAATGGTACTGGAATAAAACAGAAATATAGATCAATGGTACAGAATTGTAGACTTGGAACTTAGGTCAAGTAGCTACAGGTACTTGATCTTTGAGAAAGGTGCCAGTAATGTAGATGAAAAAAGATAGCATCTTCATCTTATGTTGCCAGACAAATTGGATAATCACATGTAGAAAAAAAAATAAAGCTAGACCTAACTCATCTCATCACACATAAAAATCAACTCCAAATGGATTAAAAACCTCAATATAAGACCTGAAACTCTTCTCCTACTGGAAGAAAAAGTAGGAGTAACTATCCAAGATTATTGGAGTAGAAAAGGCCTTCATAAATAATACCCCAGTAGCCCAGGAAATTAAACAGTCTCTCAACCAATGAGATCGCTTGAAGCTAAAAAGCTTGTGCAGAGGGCTGGGGAAATGGCTTAGAGGTTAAGGTGTGTGAAATCTAAGGATGATGGTTTGATTCCCCAGGACCCATGTAACCCAGATGCACAAAGGGGAGTTTACTTGCAGTGGCTAGAGGCCCTGGTATGCCCATTTTCTCTTTCTCTCTATCTGCTTCTGTCACTCACTCTCTCTCTCTGTCTCTCAAATAAATAAATAAAAATTTTTAAAAAGCTTTTGCAGAGACAAACATACTATAAGTAGGTCCAATAGATAACCCACAGAATGAGAGAAAATTTTCACCAGATATACCACTGACAAAGGCCAAATATCTGGAATCTACAAAGAACTCAAAAAACTAAACAATAAAAAAAATAACACCAGGCACTCAAGAAATGGGGCAGATGGCCCCAACTAAAACTATGGAGGCATTGGGGAGATGAGCAAGAGTGCTGCTTTCTTGGTGAACCTGATAATCAGCACAAGGGTGAAGGAGAGAGACACTGAGGACACTGAACACCTACCAAACCAGAGATCCAGAGGTTCCTACAAGCTCATCACTGAAGTAGACTTAAAACATACCCAACATGGTTCAGGGAATTTTGCAGAAGAGGGGCTGGAAAGATTGTTAGAGCCACAAGTTGGGACATTATGCACAGAGACATTGGGTAAGGGATGAGGGAAAGGATAGCACCAACATGTGTTGTTTCCATACTAAGTATGTCAATAACTAATAAAACTAAATTTTAAAAAAGAAATGGGACAGAGAACTACATAGGGCATTCTCAGAAGAAGAAATACAAATGGCTAACACACACTTACAAAATGTTCCACATCCCTAACCATCAAGGACATGCAATTAAAACAACCATGATATTTCACCTTATGCCAGCATGGATGGCAAGCATTAAAACATCAAATGACAACAAACATTGGCAAGGATGTGGGGAAAGAGAAACCCTCAGTCATTGGTGGGAATGCAAACTTGTAAAACCACCATGCAAATCAATATGGTGATTCCTGAAAAAAGACCAATATAGAGCTACCAACAGACCCAGTCATTCCTTCACTGGTTATTTTCTCTAAATGCTCCATGCATCACTACAGAGATATTTGCTCAGTCATGTTTATAGTTACTCAATTCATAATAGCTAAGAAGTGGAATCAACCCAGGTGCCCATCATTGGACAAATGGAAAAATATGTTGTGGAACATATACACAATGGAATTCTATTCGGCAGTAAGGAAAAATATTATACAATGAAATTGGTAGGAAAATAGATTAACTTAGGAGACATCATACTCTGCAAATACACACAATCATGGAAAGACAAACACCACATGTTCTCACTCATCTGAGGTTCCTAATCCGTATCATCTTGAGTTGTTGCATACTGGATAGGCAACTTGAAGCCCAGACAATAGTGATGGAAGCGTTAGGGGGAGGAGGGAATGGGATTGTGGAGAAAAATAAACAAAAAAACTAAACCAAAGTGAAGTGGTACTATAGAAGCCTTTCTCCTTGAAGGTAGAATAAAAGATATAACCCTCAACAGAAATATAGGGGGAGCACCCAAAAAGAAGGACCCTGGAGAGAATTGGATGAAGCATAGCTTTAAAAAATTGGCTCTGACTTGTAACTTGCAGTACCAAAAATAGGTGCTTCCTACATTGAGCTGTTGATCAGAGAGACCTATGATGTCCCCCAAACAAGACAGGCTTCTGTCAAAGTACTTGATTACCCACCTGAGGTAAAAGGCAAGACCCTATTGTTGAAGACTCCATATGCTGGGGCACAGAACACGGAGAGACCTGGTTGGAATCTGGAAGAGAGCCAGTTCCCAGACAGCACATCTAGTGCTGGAAAGCACCACATGAGCTACTGAGGGAAAGTGGCCAACAATGGTGTGAGTAAGCAGGGGTCTAAGCTACTCAAAAGCAACCACCCTGACAAGAAGTACACACCAGTGCAAAGGTAGCACACAGCCTTGGTGGGTAACCAATGACTTTATGATTGCTAAGAGATCTGCTCAGTGGAAAGGAACCCATATCTGGAACTAGGGACCAGGTCAGAATCCTAAGGAGACAAAGATTATGCTCTCCAGTGTCAAGCTCCCACTAGCGTTTAGCTAAAAGAGGGGCTACATCCATCAAACTCCCCCTAAGTTAATAACACTTATCAATTTAACCTATGCTGACTTTACTCTGTGTTGGGGAATCTGTTTTTATTTTTCAGAAGTTAGCAATACACAAGGAGATAAACTATCACTCCCATCTCAGTGAAGGCCCACGTGAAACTAGAGGAATTGAGGAGCCAAGTAAGCACGCTGCTTCCATGGTGTGATTGTTCGATTCAGATGTCCCCCATAAACTTAGGTGTTCTGACTGCTAGGTCCCCAGCTGATGGAGATTTGGGAATTAATGCCACCTGGAGGCAGTGTATTGTTGGGGGCGGGTTTATGGGTATTATAACCAGTTTCCCCTTGCCAGTATTTGGCACTCTCCTGTTGCTATTGACAACCTTATGTTGGCCAGGGATGTGGTCCACCCTCTGCTCATGCCATTGTTTCCCCCACTATCATGGAGCTTTCCCTTGAGCCTGTAAGCCAAAATAAACTTCTTTGTTCCCATAAGCTGCCCTTGGTTGTGTGATTTCTGTCAGCAATGCGAACCTGACTGCAACACATGGCGAGCCTGACAATCAGCACCAGGGTGAAGGAGACAGACCCCGAGGATACTCAATACATACCAAAGCAGAAATGCAGAGGCTCCTAAGATCTCATCCCTGAAGCAGACTTAAAACACACCCACCAAGTCTCAGGGAAATTTTCAGAAGAGGGGGCAGAAAGAATGTAAAAGTCACAAGTTGGAATGTCATGCCCAGTGGCACTGCCTCCCCCGCAAAACTGATTGCTGCTCCCACAACACATAACATACCACCTCATGGGGAATACCAGCAGCCCCACTGAGGTAGGCCCCCTGCAGAATGGGGGCAGGGAGGAAGAGGGAAAAGATGGTATCAACACATGATATATCTATACAAAACATGTTCTTAATATTAAAAGATATAGTATGTTATTAGGTGGTAGTTCTTGACCAAACTGTTCAGATTGTGATCAAAAGTTACACATTAAACATCCTACTTTTATGTAATGAGTAAGGCACAGTATAGCTGGGCTGTCAAAATGTTCTGGGGGACTTTAATCTCCAGACAGTGCACCAACCACTGGCTACTTTGGGGATTCTATTTAATCTTTAAACATGCAGATTATGGGTCTGGATAGATGGCTCAACAGTTAAGGCTCTTGCCTGCAAGCCCAATGACCTAGGTTCTATTCTCAAGTTCCCATGTAAAGTCAGATGCATAAAGTGGTGCATTCATCTGGATTTGTAGCAGCAGGAGACCTTGATGTTCCCCTTGTATGTCTCTCTCTTCTCTCTCTTTTTCTCTCTCTCTTTCTGTGTCTGTTTCTCTCTGCTTACAAATAAATAAATATTTAAAAGTCTTTAAAATACAGGATATGATTTGAAATTTTTAAATAATTTATTGGATTAAAATGTTGCAGTCAGGTTAGGCATATGGATTAGTGGATAAAGTGCTTACTTCACAAATCTGAGTAGCTGGCCTCTATCCCAAGATCTCATGGAAAAGGATATAGCTTTGTCAAGTTTCTATAATTCCAGTGCACATGCAGAGAGAAGATGGTAGAGATGGCAGAAGTTTCCAGAAGTTCATAAAAGGAGCAGGGAACAATAAGAGACCATGTCTCAAAATAGGTGGAAGTCTAAGACCAACATGAACACAGACACATCAAGTAAATACATTTTTTAAAGTATTGGGCACTGATTGAGTGCTGGCTGTGTCATGGTCATTTTACTTGTCTTGATTGAATGGGAAGGTGGTAAAATGAATAAGTCAGTGTACTAACAGTAACCCTCAGCAAATATAGTGAATAAAATACCAAAAAAAGACAAAATATCTTCATTTGTAAAGTTATACCAAGCATCTAGTGAAAAGTTAAACACAGTTATATATATATGAAAAAGCTGCAGAATACATATTATTGGTCCTGGGCTTTCTAGCTGCCAGAATTGGAGACATGAGCAGAGCCATACTGTTTGAACTTAAATAAAGAGCTAAAAATCTCTTAGTAACACAAGGAAACGATGCCTGGAAAAAAAATTGAAGGGGTAAAAGATTCATCTCTATGGAGTTTTGATGTGTTGAATGACATTTTCAAGGCCAAAATATTTGGACAAGATAAAAAGTATGCTGAGTTATAGGAAACTTGGAAAGCTATGAATAATAGATCAGAGAATAGTGATTAGAGCAATTTGAAAAATTGCTGCAGATAGAAATTGGATAAATATTTGTCTTAGTCACCAAAGATAAATGTCAAAAATAAGTGCAATGTATAATTCTACTTTTTCCCCAGTACCAACTAGATACTCTATACCTTAATAATTTTTTAAAATAGCCATTCATGATATATTATGTTGTTTAAAAACAAATATCATGGTGAATGTGAAAGTGTTTAAGGAAATATAAAATGCCATTTGTGTATATGGCATTTACTGTTTAAAGCCTTAAAATTTAGAAGAAGGATATGATTAGAAAGGATGAAAGTCAAAAATAAGTTAGGAGACAAAATGTATAGATATTTATACTTGCAACTACCAGTATTGATTTCTGTAGACTGGAAAGATGAAAATATACACAATTATGTAAACAATCATATAGTGAAGATATGTTCTTAAATGACTAGATCTAAAGAACATCATATGGTGTGAAACATGCTAGGTTTACATCACATTATATACTAAATTTCAATGAATTGTTTTCTATTGTGAATATATAGAATTGCACAATGTGCATTTAATAATAACATTAGAACTTTTTATTGTATTCTTCATATTTCATCATTTGTTTTCTTGGGAAAGTTATAGGTTTGAAACAAGGGAATGTAAGTTCAATGTTTGAAAAAAATATATACAACAATTGATTTAGAGTCATTAGTTCCACATCCTAGAGTTTAAGATAAGATAGGAGTAATATGTTTTTTTTTTTTTTTTTACACATTCTTTTTTCTTTCTACTTGCTTTTGACAGAACTCAACTGGAGAAATATCCATATTGCTTGAAATCCTTTCAGTACATGAGGCATCATATCCAAGCAATGGAAAATAAGGGAAACAGAGTAGTAATCACTATTTGTGCTTTAGACTACTCAATTGCATCTTGTTTTATCTTTGAAGGTTGAAGAGGGGAAGAAGTTAAGATTTTTTAATCCTTAGTGATAATAACAGATAGGAAACAACTTGACTTTTACTGTGTGATAAGTGATGTGGCATATAGGCATATAAGCATGAATTAGATTGTATTCCATGATTTCATTTATTTACACTTGCACACTCAGGTCACAAAATTTGAAATTTATCAACTTTATTGGACATGCCATTAAATAAATCAGTCCTATTTGGGGATATTATAGTTTCCTAAGGGGTTGGGATCAAAGCAATGATACCCTCTGTGGTAGTTTAAATAGATGGACCCCAATATATTCAATATTTTATTAGTTTGTGGTTTGTATCTGCATCCACCTGGCTGGAGGCAGTGTCAGTGGGTGGATCTTAAGGTGTGGTGAGGGGTTTAAGATTTCAATCTAAAGATATGCAAAGTGTGCCTAGCAGGAGTTCCTGAAGTATCCTGTGCTATGCTGTGTGGCTTTTGGCTTGTGGCTTCTTTCTGTGTTTGGTTCTGTGAAAGTAGGCCAGTTTCTTCTGCCATTATTGAACTTTCCCTGAATCTGTGAGCTTCAATAAATATCCCTTCCTCCATAACTTTGCCTGTTCTGGAAGTTCATCTTAGTGAACCTGAAGCTGTCTGCTACTCTCTCCTTTAATGTAATGCCTCACAGTTTACAAAACAATTTCTTGAAATGATCACATACAGAATCACCACAATAGTTAAATAAGTGGGCATAGTACAAAAAGTCTTTTGGAATTATCAATGTAGGATTGAATGTGAATTCTGATTACTTTCTTATTTTGAGCAAGTTATATGATCTCCTCAAACTCCCGTTTCTTACATTTTGTGAAATGGAAATGGTAATTAAAAACCCATCTGGTAATGTTATTATAAGGAACACATTATCTCATAGATTTATATCACCTGATTTTCAAGCATTTGGTATGTATTTCTATGTTGGCAGAGCAACATTATTTAATCTCCACTTATGATTGAAACCTTGTAGGCACAAAGAAAATGTGATTTGCCCAACATGCTGACAGTTCTTAAAAATCACACTGCATGTTTATAGTATCTGTAATTTGGGATATCATTAATGAAATGCTAATGTGATTTAATTTAGGGTAATTTACATTTTTCTTGCTCTGTTACTTAATCAGTTGCATATACAGTGAGAGTTCCCCTTTTCCTTCATTTCAGTTTTATCAATCATGGCTGAATTTCCAGATGGAAGAGGTACTGACTTCTGAAGTTAGATCACAAGAAGCACTGATATTCTTATTTCTGGAACACTTTTAATTAGAATTATTTCTTTAAAATATTTTTATTTATTTCTTTGTGAGGGAAGACAGAGAAAAAGGGAGAGAGGGGTAGGTAAACACACACACAGTGAGAGAGAGAGAGAGAGAGAGAGAGAATGAATGGGTGTATATATGCCAGGATTTCTTGACATTGCAAACTAACTCCAGACACATGCACCACTTTGTGCATCCAGCTCTATATGGAAATCAAACCTGGACTGAAGGCTTTGCCAACAAGTGCCTTTAATCACTGAGCAATCCCCCCAGATTTTGTACTTAGAATTTTGAGCTGTCATGTAAGAGATCTGATTACTTGTATACTTTAACTGGCACAGTGTTCACAAGTGCCTGTTAAACTCAACCTTATTATTTTTTCCAAGCATCAGGCATATGAGGGAATTCATACTGGATTTTGCAGGCTAGAATATTTGCCTTTGGAGTATAAGTGAATTTTTTGCTTTGGCCAGCAAGAGTAAAAAAAAAAAAAAAAGAATTGTGGTAGTTAGCCTTGCCAGAACTCTTCATTTAAAAATCCTACAAGATTTAATAAAAATGTTGTTTAAGGCACTAAATTTTGGGATGCTTAGTTACACAACAACAGGTATTTTGAACACTTTACATAGACGATTCTACATGAAATGTTCCACTTTCTCTCTGTCACTTTTATCACATACTTTTGTTATTTTAGCAGAAATATAAAAAAGTTTGTAGTCATATCGTTATCATTTTGAGGATAGACAATCATGGAAATATCCTACTAAAATATTGAGAAATATAAAAGAATAGAGACATAATAGCAAGAATGTGTGTGTAGAAAAGATTATAAGAAAAGAAGGCTTAGGGGCTGGAGAGGAGTGCCAGCACTGAAACACCTCTGTCACATCCTCCAGTGGCTCAGGGCCCATTGCGGAAGAAGAGGGGGCGGATAGAATGGATGGTTTAGTGGTTAAAGATTACTTGCCTGTGAAGGATAAGGACCCCAGTTCAAAGCTCGATTCCCCAGTACCCATGTAAGCCATTTGCACAAGGTGGCACATGCATCTGGAGTTTGTTTGCAGTGGCTGGAGGCCTTGGTGTGCCCATTCTCTCCTTCTCTCTCTCTCTCTCTCTCTTTCTCGCTCCCTTCCTCCCTCCCTCCATCTTTCTCTCTGTCGCTCTCAAATAAATAAAAGTAAAATAACCAAAAAAACATTTAAAAAAAGAAAAGAAGGCTTAAATGACTAATTTGCTTGGAAACAATGATTACAAACATGAAATCATTTCATATATTAAACAAATCTGTGTTATGTGTTATAGAGGAATGAATTAGTGAAAATATTGGTAACATGTTGTTATAGATGCATCTTTATCCTAATTATACTAGTAATCACAATGATAATTGATACCTATTAATGGTGCTTTTGATTATTGATCTTTTTTTGTAAGAGGAAGAACTATGTTTCCCAGGATGGTCTTGAACTTGTGGTAATCATCATGCCTCAGCCTCCCAAATACTGGGATTATAATCAAGATCCACTACACTCAGTTCAACACTTCTTATTTATTATTCACACTAAGCCTACAAAGTGAGTCTATTTTTTTATATCATCCCCACTTAAAAAAAAAAACTAGAAAATGAAATTTCAACAAAGTTAGGGAACATAGAAGTTCAGAATTAGACTCCTAACTCCAAACTTGAATCTTTTCCAACTTTCCTCCAGAAGAAACCAGCTACGATCATGAGGTTTGCTTTATTTATTTATTTTTTCATTTTTTTCATTTTTAGTGTTTACTTCCTTTTCTACAGCCGAAGATAGTATCAACAAGCTACAGAAGTTATTCTCAAAGCCATGTGAATGACCCCAGAGGTCAGAGAAGTGGCTGAGAGCAGTTGATAGAACATCAGTATAGGAAAGTAACTACTCACAACTGGAGGCCTGGAGAGGCATAGATGTTTATTTTTCATTACCTATGTATTTTTTAAAAGTCATCTCTAACATCCTATTAAAATATGTCAATTCTCAGCGACTCTCCAAATATAAGCTCTGTGATGCTACACAAAAGAAAAAAAAAAAAAGACTGCTCACTCTACAGAACCACTGTCATTATTTTTCAGTCTGATGCCTGTACATTTGTTCTGTTGATATTTTCAATTTGCAGCATATATGTTTTCATATTATTATTAAGAATGTTTGTTGAGCTGGGAGTGGTGGAGCATGCCTTTAATCCCAGCACTCGGGAGGCAGAAGTAGGAGGATTGCCGTGAGTTCAAGGCCACCCTGAGACTACATAGTTAATTCCAGGTCAGCCTGGGCCAGAGTGAGACCCTACCTCAAAAAAAAAAAAAAAAAAAAAAAAAAAAAAAAAAAGAATGTTTGCATATACAGCCTAATTCTACTGTGCTGAAGTCAGAGTTTGCTGTGTATATGTTTCTACATTCAAATTTCTCATTTTCCTGGATGAAAGCCTGTGACTGTATTTGGCTTACAGATGGAAGCAGTGGCTGTGGATGAGTTTGCAATAATGGATCAATGAAATCTGGTGTGCAGCTAACTTCCTTTGAAGGTTCACTGCTGGACTCCTCAAGTCATGTTTGTTTTCCTATGGAACTGTGAGTTACCAGAAAATACTGCCTCCAAAGAAAATACCATATCTCTTGAAAATCGAGCATCTTTGACAGCAACATATTTATTTTTACTTTTAAAGCAGAAATGTCATGAATACTTGGTTTTGTTGGACAAAATACCTTTTCGTAATTTAATTTTCTCTTAGATGCAGTGAATTTGCAAGATTCTTGAGCATGACTCCTATTAAGAAAAATGGTTAGGGCTGGAGAGATGGCTTGGCACTTAAGTCACTTGCCTACAAAGCCAAAGGACCCAGGTTTGATTCCCCAGGACCCACATAAGCCAGATACATCTGGAGTTCCTTTGCAGCAGCTGGAAGCCCTGGATCGCCCATTCTCTCTCTCTCTCTTTTCTCCATCTCTCAATTAAATTAAATTAAATTAAATTAAATTAAATTAAATTAAATTAATAAAAACAAGAAAAGTGGTTAGATGTGGTCACTCATGCCTGTAATCCCAGCACTAGCAGACTAAGTCAGGAGGTTTCCTATGTGTTTGAAACCCATCTGTGATTTGTAATCTGTTTCATGCTGGCTTGTTCTAACTACTTAGCAGTGGCTACACCTCTAAAGAGAATGACACCCTCACCCTCAAGCAACCACTAACAAACATTGGCTCTTCTGGGAGGGTGGGGCAGCAAGAACCTGTCCTCATTTACAAAGGAATTTTGACTGGCCCAGTCTTGTATGGAAAACCACAGCTACTGTGAATTCCTGATTGCAATGTCATGCCATGCCCAAAAGATAGAGTCCCACAGTATTCCTCTTCATTCTCCAGTTCTGATATCCTTTCCATCTCGTACTTTTGCAATGTTCCCTGATGTTCTCTGAGCCTTCTGGGAGTAACCCATACTTAAGACCCAATATGAAATATAAATATATATATATATATATATATATATATATATATATATATATATTCTAAAATAAAAGTTTTAAAAATATAATTACTAATATATATTATTATTCTGTTCTAATCTGTTCTATTCTTATATTCTCTTTTATTTTATTTATTCTACCTAATATTTTCATTTAGTCTTGTCTAATCAGTTTTATTTCAAAAAGAACTGCTACTGACATCCATTTAATGAACCAAATTAATAGGTCATCCTCTTCATATAACCCTAGAAATCTTTGTTGTATTGCCTCAGCCACCTCAGTGCTGGGATTACAACAGTAAGCCACCATGCTCAGCTTTTAATCATCATTTTATATACCAATTTATCTCTTGTAATTATTTATAATAATTATGCAATTAAATCACCATAAGTTTATTTTCTATAAATTATAAATACAAGCCTATCTTCAAATTCTTACTTTCATTTGTGGGAACTTTTTTAAGTAGGTTCTGTAAGCAGCTATATATTAGAAATGTTTTGAATAAATTGGTTACTGATCATTCTCTTTTGACCCTTACAAAGTTGCATCACTGGCATTTCTTTAAGGAATTTAGTAAGATTATATATGAAGGACAGGTGAGAGTGAATGGATGACTTTAAAGGGTTCCAAAGTGGAAGGAAGTGGTTAACATACTTTCTAATCTGTGTCCCCATTTGTGGAACCATATGATGATAACAAGTTAAGACTTTTCTTATCTATATTTTATTTGGCTATATCACTATGATAGATGCTTGACATCTTAAGTTATTAATGCCCTTTGTTACTTAGTCCTAATCATTTATGAAAAGCATCCCTTTCCAGGGTTACTTCAGTTTTACAACTTTCTCTGAGTTTTTATAGGTATTTAAATGGGAAATTAGAATGCCCATTTATTTATTTATAATTTCATGTCTGTCAGAGTTGAAAGATGGTCCTTTGACAATAGATATCTTCCTATAAGCTTGAGATATATTTTGAGATATATGCGATTTTAATGTATATGTTATATGTGTATGAATATTTTTATTTTATATGAGACTAAATGACATTTGCTAATATGTTCTATTAAAATACAATAGGGAGGATAGGGCTTTGAGGGAGGGAAGGACAAGGGGGGAGAAAACACAAAACTAAACCCAAATTAAACTGGTAACATAGACACCTATATCATGGAAGATAGACTCCTCAACAGGAGCTTGGGGGGAGCACCTGAAAAGAAAAGCCCTGGAGAGGGTGGGATGAAGCCTAACCTTAAATTTTTCTTTTCTTTTTTTTTATTTTACTCTTTATATTTTCTTTTTCCTTATCTCTGGCCTGTAACTCCCAATACAAGGATTTGATTAACACCCACAATGAGCTGTTGATCCCAGAGACCTACAAGGTCCCACAAAACAAGACAGACTTCTTTCAGAGCACCGCTGGAGGCTAACGATAAGACCCTACTGCTGAAGACACCATATGCTGTTAGCACAGGACATGGAGAGACCTTGATAAAACTCAGAAGAAAACCAGACCCCCAGCACTAGTGCTGGAAGGTGCTACATGAGCTATCAGGGGAAAGTGGTCAACATCTGTCCAAGCAACCTGAGGCTGAAGTCTAAGCTACTCAGAAGCAAACAACCTGACCTGATGCTCACATAAGTGCAATAGTGGCACACAGCCTTTGTGGGTTACCAATACCAACTGCTTTACAATTGGCTGACAGATCAGCTCACTGGAAAGGAACCCATATCTGGAACTGGGAAACAAGTCAGAATCATATTCAGACAATAATTTTGCTCTCCAATATCAAGATCCCACAAATCTTGGGTATAAGAGGGACTACACCCATTAAATTCTCTCTTAATTAATAATGCTTACCCAGTAACCTGTGCTGACATCAATCTCTGTTGGTGAATCTTCTTCTCTTTTTCAGACTGGAGCTGGACCTGAGGAGATAAATGACCCATCACGCTTTAGCCCTTCCCCAGCTGAAACCACAGAGGAATTGGTGAGAGGAGAGTGATATTTTCTCAGTGAACCTGGTAATCAGCACAAGGGTGAAGGAAATAGACACTGAGGACACTCAATACCTACCAAACCAGAGATCCAGAGGCTCCTAAGAGTCTACCACTGAAGTAGACTTAAAACACAACCAACATGGTTCAGGGAATTTTGTGGAAGAGGGGGCAGAAAGATTGTTAGAGCCTCAATTTGGGACATTATGCACAGAGGCATTGCCTCTCCACAATAACTGACTGCTGCTTCCACAATGCATAACCCACAATCCCCATGGGATTTCCCTTCGGAAAAGGGGCAGGGATGAGGGAAAGGATGGTAGCAACATGGGCTGATTCCATACAAAGGATGTCCATACCTAATAAAAATAAATTTCAAAAATATCATTTATAAATTAGTTTATTTTTTAAAAAGTGATGGGAATGAGTTTCAAATATTGAATTACTTTTTCAATTTATCTTAAGTGGCATATCACAATGCATGATTATTTAGAATTTTGTTTTGCTAGATATAATACATAATATACCCCTTTTCTTTTGCTGCATGCATCATGAAAATGGGTTCTAAGTTAACACATTTATATTTAGATGAGTTCCACACAGTATCAAAAAGAAATATTATGACAAATGATCTAATAGACTACACAATTTTTAACTTTTAAATATTTCATAGGACAAATTAATTTTTATATTTCTATCACTTCTGATGAAATAATGAAAGGTAGTGACTTTGAAAAGAAAATAGATTATATGATTAAGTAAAATAACTGTACAATGTATTATATGTCTAAATTCATTTAAGATACAGGGAAGAGACATATTATGGGAAATGTCTGTGTATACCTTTGACCTAGCTTATGTACACCTACAAAATAATATGCTGCTTCTGATTATTTGGTTAGTAGTTTTAGTTAAAAATAACCAAATGAGGGGCTGGATAGATGGCTTAGTGGTTAAGGTCCTTGCCTGCAAAGCCAAAGGACCTCAGTTCGATTCCCCAGTACCCACATAGGCCAGATGCACAAGGTGGCACATGCATCTGGAGTTTATTTGCAGTGGCTGAAAGCCCTGGTGTGCTCATTCTCTCTTTCTCTCAATCTGCCTCTTTCCCTCTGTCAAATAAATAAATAAAAATAAAATATTAAAAAATAACCAAATGAATAGTTTTATTTAAGATGTTTTACATAAGTGATATGCCATATATATAATATAATCAAATGATGAAAAGCTGATTTTAATTGTTTTTAGAGGTGTGGTAATATCCATGTTGTTTAAAACTATGTGTTTTTTCTTCCTAGGACCTTAAATAGATATAGACTGAATATATCACTAATCATGATAAAGTAGATAATTTTCATGAACTAAATGAAATTACAAACTGAGTTCCAAGGAGAGCAAGATATTTCTATTAGTGATATGTGGGCCAACTTACCCAAAATTTGGAAACCTAGCTTTTTAACTGTTAGGAAAATTGTTGTCTATAAAATGTTGATAGTTGCAGAAAACAGCTTTAGAAAACTAGATTAATGTAAAACTCTATGAACTGCATTCAAATATTTATCTGTGTTTTGAACCTAAGTAAAATGGCACCATACAAAGACAAGTTGGATTTTAAAACCATAATGAAAAGTGAATAGGGATGAAAATGACAACAGAAAAATTCTTGAAGTTGTCATGTAATTTGGCAAACCATTGGGTGCTGAAATATAAGCAAGGACATAACAGGATACTATGGGGAACAACTCCCAGGAAGGTGAGCATATGACCACAGAAATACTCAGAAATGGAACAAGAGTATATGCATGTGGGAGGAGGCTTGGCTATTGCTGCAGTTACCTTCTCATTAATGGTATAAAACAAACCACCAAAAGCAGCTGATGGGAAGAAAGGTGCTTATTTTGGTTTACAGTGTTGAGGGTAAGCTCCATGATAGCAAGGGAAAGGATGGTAAGAGCAGAAGCTTGGCATCACTTCTGTCACAGCAGGTGGAGAACAGTAGCAATATAGTGAGCCCAACTCTAGCAAAGGGAAACTGGCTATATCACACCTAAGTGTGCCCCCAACAACACACCTCCTCCAGCAAGGCTTCATCTACCACATTACCATCAGATGGGAATGAAGCACTCAAAACATATGAGTTTATTGGGGGGGGCACCTAATTCAAACCACCACAGCTATAGATCCTTGGGCCTACTCTCTGCTCTACTTATCTGAAAAAATATTCTGTACTTTGTAAGAAGCCTGAAGGTTCATTCTCTTGGATCCTTAACCTGAGACAGTCAGGACTAGAATATTCTCAATCTATAAGAATGCTACTTCATTGATTACCCAGGAACTTAGCCATATTGGGTGAACTGAAATGCTGCCCATGAAGACTCCAGATTTCAGGCAAGTAGGATTAGGCATCCCAACAAAGGTATTAAATGCTTCTCTTAGAAAACTATATAACCTAGGTAAAGGGATCTCCAAAACTGATCCTTGAAAGTTCCCCCAAAGAGACAGGACAGACTTATTTTCACAATGTAATAATTTATTGATTCACCAAAGTATTAACCATGTAGAGTGCTTACAATTAATGTTAATGTGTTTTACTCAAATATGAGTGTATAGTCATAATCAGCACATAATTGGGAAGAATATATACCAAATGGAATGAAACAAGCCAAAAGATTTTAAAAAATACACAAAGACAATATAGGTAAAAAGGGGGAACTTTTTATTTTATTTTTTATTAGCTATGGACATACTCAGTAAGTAAACAGCACATGTTGGTACCATCGTTTCCCTCATCCCTGCCCATCTCCTCCTTAGAGATGCCAGTCATCCCCATCGGGATTTTGGGCCATGCATTTTGGGGGCAGCCATTAGTTATGGAGAACAGGGAATGTCTCTATGCATAATGTCCCGACTTGTAGCTCTAACAATCTTTCCACCCCCTCTTCTGCAAAATCCCCTGGGAACGTTTTTAACAAAATAATTTATATCCTCAAAGAAATAGGAAAAAAAAGAACAGAAGGCATGGAAAAACATCAGATGATTCTAAAAGTTCTTGAAATATAAACAGCAGGATCACTGAAACTGAAAATGTAATAGGAAGCTTAAGGAGATAAACTGAGGCATTTATTTATAAACATTTATGTGTTGGAATAAAATAGCTGCTCGATATAATTAAAATTATAAAGTGTTTCTTTTTAAAATTACACACCAAGTTATTCTATTAATATACATCAGAGGAAATAAAATTTTACATACTAAGTTCAATTTTAGGTATTTAGTGGAGGTTCTTGCAAAATAAGAGAATCATCTGAAAAGAAGGATACATGGAGAATCAGAATGGGGATTTCCAGGATGATGATGAAGGGCAACAAAAACAAAGAACGACATGCAATACATATAGTGAGGCACCAAACTAAAGTGGAGCAGAAAGAAGGGTTCTTAAAAAGCTCCCTCCAACAAAAGTAATTAAATTTATGGACCACTGGATGAACTGAAAGAATTAAGAGATTTACATCTCTTGTGAAGTGTTTAGAGGATAAAAGAAAACTATATAGAAAATCTTTGCAAATCAATAAATGCAAGAATGAACTTTTGGCATAATAAGTGTTATACATGAAAGGAAATACAATATTTTTCTAATCTACTCATTTATCATAGCATAAACATTTAAAATTGATTTTACCAAGAAATCTGATGGGAGAATTGAGAAATATGAGGGTGAATGTGAATAAATTTGTGCAGGCATTTGCACACATATGCATTTGTGTAGACATGTGGATGGTGAGTATAAATAATGCAAATCTTTGTCTTCCATTGTATAATGTCAACATACAAATTTTAATATGAAAATACTGTAAATATTCATCTTAATATGCTATTTTCAAGTACAGCACTACAGGCCAGAATACAGAACTGAAAGGTTAGACAATTTTACCAATGATAAAAGACATATATGATGGAGATAGAGTGGGAAATGATTTTCATTGCTATAAGCTTCATGTAATTACTTTTTTAAAATGTGAACTGATAATTCTACCATCAATTTGTCAATTAATGAGGCAAAATATGCATTGTATAGTATCCCTATAAATATTTAGATGAATGGAAATATGTTGCACTCTTCAGTGGTCATTCATCATTTTAGGACATGCTTTTAAGAATATCACTCACTATAGTAAGTGTTGGGAGATTTAAGAGTGCTAAAACTATTTTTTCAGAACATATTTTGTATGGATACATCATGTGTTAATACCATCTTTTCCCTCCTCCCTGCCCCCATACCACAGGGTGTCTCCTCAGGGGGATTGCTGGTATTTCCCATGGGGTGGTAGGTTATGTGTTGTGGGAGCAGCAGTCAGTTATTGGGGGGAGGAAGTACTTCTGGGCATGACATCCCAACCTGTGACTCTTACAGTCTTTCCAACCCCTCTTCTGCAAAATTCACTGAGCCTTGGTGGTATGTAATACTTTCACAGACCATGTTGATGGACTATGACCCCAATTCCTATGAGACTTTTCTATGGCCAGAACTTCTGAACATAGTAGAATCTGCGGCATTTAAATGTATGAGCTGCCATATAAATGGAAATCTAATGAGATAAGGAATAAGATGAGACCTACTAAATGCCCTAGAAAAATTTAACTGGAATTGTTATCCAAAATAAATATATAATTTAGATACTACTTTATTCTCATGATTTATGGGAATTAAAAATTATCATTGGAATCTCAAAGAAATCTAAATAAATAAAAATGAATTGAAAAGAATGAACAAACTTAAGTGTACATTTTCTCATTTTCAACCACATTTCAATGCTGCTATAGGCACAAAGATAAGTACACCAAAAAGATAGAATAGACAGTCCAAAAAGATATTCATTTATCCTCAGGAAACCTTCTAAATGATTGCAAAGACTCCTCAATAGAAAAAGATATTTTACACAACAAATGCTATTAGGAACACTTGATATTTACTTGTAAAAGACTGTTGTTTGGCTCGTATTGTGTGTGTGTGTGTGTGTGTGTGTGTGTGTGTGTGTGTAGCAGAAAAGGAATGTGTTAAATTGGAATTATTGTATGGCATTGATGGGAATGTAAAATAGTATACTGGGATGGAAATATGACTGTTCCCTCTAAAAATAAAGATATAATTAGCATATAAAGCAGAATTTTCCTTCTGGGTATACGCCCATTATAACTGAAAGCAAGGTATCCTAAAGAAACTTGAACATATATGGTCATAGCTACTGACATTTGCCATGAACTATAAGCAAACCAAATGTTCATCCATGGATGAATGGATAAATATATTTAAATAAATATATGAAGCATCATTTTGTGTCCAAAGAAATGCAATTACATAACATGCTGCAACATAAATAAAACTTGAGACCATCATAGTTATAGAGTAAGCCAGTAACACAAAGGTTAATGCTGTATAATTCCACTAATCTGAGGCATCTAAAGTAGTAAAATTCATAGAAACAGAAATATGAAAATGGTTACCAGAACTAGGAGCAGAAGAAAAGGGGAGGTGTTTAATAAGTATAGCATTTCAGATCTGCAAGGTGAAAAAGTCCTGTGTGTTGATTTTACATTGTGAATTATATAACACAACTGAACTATACACTTAAAATTTTCAGATGGTAAAGTTTGTATGTTTTTACTGCATTAAATTAATTCACTAAAGTAGAAAATACTTCATGGCCTCAAAAAATGGTAATGTTTAGGGTTGACCATAGGCTTTTATGTCATTGCATATGTTACTTACTTATACATAGGTATTCATGCTTATTCTCAATGAACTTTCACATTCAGTTCATAAAAACAATGTGTTTTATGTGAAACAATTGGATCATGTGAAATTTTACAGCAAAATTTCTCATGGTGTTAATCCCTATTAACCAAATAGAAATGTGTCTTTTGCTATTATAGCAGTTGAGTAGAATTGCTGAAGTGAAAGATCTGGATTTCAATCTTGGTTTAGGAGAAAGTATAAGATATTTTCTGGGGGCTTCAGGACAGAATTCTGAGAGGACAAAACAAGTTTCCTGAAAATTTGTCCTGTTGAATCCATAGTCAACAAAGGCAATTTCCTCAGAGAACTGGTGTAGAGCTATTATCACATTCTCTCCTCCAAAGTTGTATCTATCTGTAGAATGTATGATATTCAAACATCACATATCCAGAACTTTCTATCCTCTTCACTGTTTCATGCATGAAAGGTGCACAAAATATTTATTTTATACATGGATGCCAAATCTATTCACTGCTTTTAAAAACACTGAGATTTTTTCTAAAGGGAACACTGAATTAGCAATCACTCATAATATTCGTCCAGTATGTTTAGGGATCCAAATAGCATAGTAATTTGAATGTTGGAAAATCACAATACTCTAAATGAAACAGACATCTTGTATAAACAGAAATGTTGTTATTGAAACAAAAACAATTACAACATAGTGAAAAATTAGAGAATGCATTTTTGGTACACTTGTAAAGCATATTGTAATATATAATATAGTGTAGGGTTAGCTTTAAGCACTCACTACATACCCTGGTTTATGCTGGGTGCTATGGTGGATTAAAATAAAACATGATTCTCTGGCATTCATTCGGAAAGCAATGCTCACATATAATTTTGAAGAGCTGTCTTTTCTTGCTTTAAGAAAAAGATTACTGACAGGAAATTAGATAGATGGACACCGTTAG
The DNA here is from genome assembly GCA_036365145.1 of Orientallactaga sibirica. Lineage (NCBI taxonomy): Eukaryota > Metazoa > Chordata > Mammalia > Rodentia > Dipodidae > Orientallactaga > Orientallactaga sibirica. The sequence goes on along the minus strand of JAEOAD010002326.1, from coordinate 757,821 downwards.
ATATTAAATACTAGCTCCAGTGATAGGTTTGACTGACAAGTTTCAATAGATTGATGGCTGACACAGTTTTGCACAATCTTGGAAAATATGGTTTGTTCAAGCAGGCAGAAAAAAACTGAATTATCTTTTTTTTTTTTTGAGATAGTGCCTCACTCTAGCACAGGCTGACCTAGGATTTACTATGTAATCCCAGGCTGGCCTCAAACACATTGATCATTTTACCTCAGCCTTCTGGGTGATGCGGATTAAAGGTGTGCACCACTGTGTTCAGCCCACTGGTTTTTATAAGATGGTATCTCAGAGCACCTACTAACAGTGGGTTAAACTACTCTATTTTATTAAAAACTCAAAAGAAGATCCAAGACTGGAAATTAAAACCCCAAAATTCACAATGTACAACTTGACCTTTGAATATAAGTTTTGTAGTTGACAGAGATACTAGTACCATTTTAAAATGTAGTTTGGCACAATGAGGTGCACTCTGCCCTGTTTCATTCCAGTTCATCAAACAGCTTGTATGTTTCATTTCCACAATAGTGGAGGAATGATTAGCTGCACACATTCCATGACATGATTTTTGAAGAGGATGAGTGGAAATACCATTCTGAACCAAAAGCACTTATAGAGTCCTAGGACAAGGAGAAGATATGTAAGAGTGATAGAAGTGACAGTGGCATATTAACAGCATAAAATACATTGTCATATGTATTTGGCAAAATAAATACTTTTCAATGTGGCATGTACCTTGGAATTGTAGTACTTTTTTTTTTTTCTTGGTGGCATCTGCCCTATTTGAATTTATGAGTGAGATATGAGAAAACAAGAGTCGCCATCTGCATAGGTCCTGTAGTTACAGGCATATTGTGTGCCAGGATGGTGATGAGATATAACATTGATCAGCATGCTAAAAATTGATGTGAGCCTATTAGCAGGTGAACAAGGGCTTGATAAACCAATGCTAACAGTCTCACGGTTATGAAATTAAGACAAAAAATGAATTGATAGAAACCTGGTAGAAGGCTACAGGAGAAAAGTGATTTTGATATCAAAGTGATTCATCTCATCTTGTTTCCTCAGAATTCAACTGGGTACTAAACTCATATCAAGTAAGGAAAAACATAAAAATTCCCTCTTTGTTGACTGTATACTATTACAGCTTTGCACAGTAGCCTATGCATTGTGTGTTATTGTTTTAAGCTTTTCCCCAGAAAAGAAATGATAACCTTCTTACCCTACAGTTCTCCCACCAAATATAACTAGAAGCTTTATACAGTCAACAAGTACATTTGCTTTCAAAACTTTTATCAAAACTTTGGAAGGAATTATCTACCACAATAAAATTTGTCCTACTGCAAAAGACCCATAAAGAATGAGCTTCAGAGGCTATCCCGTGAAAAAATGTCCTGTCTGGGAATGATTAAGAGCTTGATTTTAGCTTTTACTTGCAGGAAGTTTAAGGTTAAACCAGCATCTTAATGAAGAAATGATACAGATTTTTGTAACCTACATATTTATTTTTCTATTGTGTACTCAGGTTGAGTATGTCCCTATTAGTTGAAAGGTCTATTTTTTCTTATTTATTTGTATTTTAACTTTTAGAATATTATGTGATTATATATAGTCATGTAAGAAGTCTGAAACATTTTAAAATAAGTTGTAGATATAACTAGCTATTTTTAAAATGCCAAGTGACATAATAAATTGGCAAGAGAATAATTTGTTAATGGGAGAAGGATTAAAAACAACAGATTGTGGTAGACTTGGTATTCTACAAATTATTACATGATCCCCATACTAAAATAAACAACCAGCTATTGAAACCTAAACCATAGTTCAAATCAGTGATTTAATTTTGAATTTTTTGTTTTTCTTTTTATTTTGGTATTTCACATCAGATTATATAGTAATATCACATTCCATTGTGAATTATCTCATGTCTTTCAGTTTCCTATGAACTAGAGTGTTAGTGGGATGAAAGGAGTGCCCACAGCTATGATCCCAGCAGGCAGCTCCATGGAAAAGCCTTCTTCACAAACTGCAAGCTGCAAGACTGGCATGGGAGCTCATTCTGACACCTGAGTGTCACTTTAAGATCCCCCTGGACCTCATAAATTGATGACTACCAGTAAGGTATAATGTAATACATTCAGTCCAAGTTTAAAAGTCCCCATAGATTTTATCAATTCAAATGGTATTCAATATCCCCACAGTCCAGGATTTCTCAAATGTGATCCTGAAAATCCAAAACACATAATGGCACAGAGTAACCATTCACACTGCAAAATATGACATTGAGCATATCAAGGAAAGATTAAACAGATGCAAAATATACAGGGCAAATATAAAATCCTGTTGTTTCAAGTCTGACATCTGTAACCAAAGATAAAATTTCTGGGGTTCTCATCCTTCTTCTCCAGGTAGGCCTCTTACAGCATGTGGAACAAACAATCCCATGCCAAGAGCTTTCCTTAGCAGCTGTCCCATAGTGCTGGCATGTCCAAAAATCCTGGGTCATCCACTGTAACCTAAGTTCATCCTCATGGCTCCATTGGGCCTCCAACCAGAGGTTTTAAAAGCCCTGACAACTATTGCCTAGTGGCCATTTCCAAAAACCAAACCATGTTACAAATCCAATGACCTTTCCTTTTCCAGCATTTTCTATATTCATATAGTACTAGATGGGCTGACAATTTTGTTAATCCAAGAGGGAATAAAGCTAACTTCGAAGAACAGGAACACTTTCAATATTCTGGCCCACTACTTTCAAATGTCAGTTTTCTTCCCACTGTCCCAATGTAGCACAGCTGGCCCATTCTTAATGGTGGTAATCTCTCCCACAGTGGCAAATGAAACATGCTGTAGTCTTTAACCCGAAACTTTGAATTCTTTCTGTGAAATTTCATTCTGCTTATACCAATCCATTTCTTCTAAATTCAACAATACTCAAGTTCTTAGGACACAGTCAGAGTGAAGCTAACCTCTCACACCAACTGCTTTTAACACAGTCTGGACAAAGTACTTTGTTCCCCTCATAAATCAAGCCTACAAAGTCCATAGTTATTTCTGAATTTAGATCTCTCAAACTGTGTCCAGAATGATCCAAATAATCTCTGCTTATAGCACTACAAAGCATCTCTTAATAAGAAGTTTCAAAATCCTTCCACATTCCTCATGCAGTTCCAATCGAACAAAGTCACACAGTCAGATTCCTAGTAGTAATGACCCACTTCTCTGGTACCAGTTTTCCTTTGCAATTGCCTTCTCATTGCTAGAACAAAACAACTGACCAAAAGAAGCTGATTAGAGGAATGTTTTTATTTTTGCCTTGTAGTCTCAATGGGAAAATTCATGATTGCAAGAGAAAATGGCACGAGCAGAGGCTGGATGTTATTTCTGCCACAGAAGATGGCAAGCTAGGGGTTAATAAACCTCAAGGTCTACCCAAAGCAGCACATTTGCTCCATCAGGGATCTACTTCCTAAGTTGCTATCAGCTTGGGACCAAGCATTCAAAACACACAAATTTATAAGGGATGTCAGATTCATACCACCACAATCAATTTTTCACTTCATATTTGGTGATTTAAACCATTATTTATTATTTTTCCCTCTCTCATCTCTCTCAATAAATTATTTAAAAAATATATCTTGGGCTGGAGAGATGGCTTAGGGGTTAAGGCGCCTGCCTTCTAAGCCTAAGAACGCTGGTTCCAATCTCCAGCAGTTCCAATCTCCAGGCCCCACGTTTAGCCAGATGCAAAGTGATGCAAGGGTGCAATGCCGCACTTGGCCACAAGGGGGCGCCCACATCTGGATTTCATTCACAGCAGCTGAGACACTGCTCGCACGCCCATCTCTGTCTTCCTCTCCCTCTCTCTCTCTCTGTCTGTCTCTCTCTGTGTCTCTCTCCAAAAAAATAAGACCATATATATATATATATATATATATATAACTTATTTATTTATTTAAGAGAGAGAGAGAGAAAGAGAGAGAGTGAGAGAGAGAAAACAGACATGCCGGGGCCTCCAGATACTGCAAATGAACTCCAAATGCATGCACCTCCCTGTGCATCTTGCTTACGTGGTTCTGGGGAATCAAACTGGGGTCCTTTACCTTTGCAGGCAAATGCCTTAACCTCTAAGTCATCTACTCCAGCCTGATAAATTATTTGTATAGATAAGATTTCTACCCCCTTCTCCCTTTCTTTCCTTTCATTTACCCCTTTAATGCATATATTTATTTACCTGATAATATAAATGCACACCATAAGTGAGATTCATACACTTAGTTCAACAAACCACTTGGAATTGGATAAATACTTTAGCCTTTCTTTAATCCTTTGAATCCTTTTCCTTTGTCTTCCTCTGGCCTATCTTTGCAGTGGTCCATATGCTGTTTGGTCACCTCTGCTCATCAGTTCACTGAGTACATTTTTCACTACAAAATTTCTAATTTTTAAAATGTTTTGTCTCCTGTATTGGAATTATCAGTTTGTTCAAGCATCATTTTCATTATTTACACTGAACATATTTATAATTGTTACCATTGGATGCATGCTCTATTGTTTGAACCTAAGTACACCATTAACTGATTTTTGTTAATGATTCCAAGAGCATCTAGATTATGTCATGTACAGAAGTGCTGTTCTAAAACAGGTGAGACTAAGACCTGTCCCTGAGGCTGCCTGCTTTTCCCTAAAAGTTATATTATGGGACATATTGTTTTATATTATCTTTTCCTTTCTAAGGAGAAGCTGAGAATTTTGATTTTTTTTAATTGTGTGGTGCTATTTTGGAGGAGTACAGGGTAAGAATTCAAATTCCTTTTTGTATTAGTACAAAATCAATGTGTACATAGAAGAAATAGAATATGAGTCCCCTATTTTGCCATCTTGCCTACTTATTTGAAGCCCTTTTAACTATCATTAAAATCTAATAACACTGTATTATCACATGGCACTAACTAAGGTTAAGTCATAATCAGTTTTTAAATATTTAAAATTTTCATTATTCCTATTCATATTGTAATGTTGTATTTTCTAGATCAATAAAATTAATTAATTGATCCATCATGAATACAAAATGACCCTCTAGCCTATTTTAACTTTGTCTTATTTTTACTTTGCCAACTAGTTATATTTTATTGTATGTATTTTCTTTTATTTTCTCTCTATTTGCTCATTTAGTTTTAATCAGTTTTAGATTATTTCATTATCAGAATTTATCTTATAAATAGTATAGAATAAACAGATACATGCTGAGGTAGAAGAATTTTGAGTTCAGCTGGGCGTGGTGGTGCATGCCTTTAATCCCAGCACTCAGGAGGCAGAGGTAGGAGGATCACTGTGAGTTTGAGGCCACCCTGAGACTACATAGTGAATTCCAGGTCAGCCTGAGCTGGAGTGAGATTCTACCTGGAAAAACAAAGAACAAAGCAAAACAACAACAACAAAAAAAGAATTTTGAGTTTAATGCCAATCTGGGTGCATAGTGAAAACATATCTCAAAAAAAAACTGCCAATAAATAAATAAATGCATAGTGTTTGGTGATTTATATTGATTGTCAGTTAGACATGACTTAGAATCACCTGTGAAGGATTAAGGTAGATTAGGTTAACCTGAATGCATATCTATGAGGGATTATCTTTATTAGGTTAAATAATGTGGGAAGATACACCTTAAATGTATATGGCACCATTCAATGGGCTGGGGTCCTGAGTGACATAAATAGGAGAGCTGGCTGAGCACCACATATATCAGGCTCTACTTCCTTCTTGCTGATATGATTATGTAACACTGGTTCCCTGCCCCTGCCACACTTTCATTACCATGATATACTCTATTTTCTACAACTCTAAACTGAATTAAAGTATTTTCCTACTGTAAGAAGTTTTTGGCCAGGTATTTTGTCCCAGCACTGAGAAGTTGATTAATGTGAGTAGTCAATATATCTCCCCTGTCTCAGAGTATTTACCTTTAAATAGAGGTTTTAATTTCTTGTATTTATTTTCATAGCTCCATTGTGTTAAACTTTTTCTGGGGGGACATGAACAGAAATCATACAAGTCAGAACAAAGTACCAGTGTACCAAATTCCAATTCTTTGAACCAATGGATTTATTAGAGTTTCTTACAAAGTATGTTGAGGGGTTACTTCCAGAAATATGGATGACTCAAAGGAAGCTGCATCACCAAAAAGCCCACCCCAATATGAATGAAGACTTAGGAAAGCTACATCCTTAGAGCTCACTGCAGGGCTTGCAGGAAGTTCCACCTTTTTGAGAATCTCTTCCTATAACTAATTGTTTACACCTTGTATAATTTGGAGGAGGGGCCTTATAAATCGTGCAACTTTCAGGAGCTTCCTGACAGGTGTGAGTCATTTACTTTATAAATATCATGAGCCTCTCTCTTCCTACCAGTAGGAAATGTTTCAATCCAGAGGAAATTGGTATATAATAAGCTAATAAACTAAATATTTATGTATGGTTATCAAAATGAGCTCTTTACCTTATGATTCTATTTTTTTCTTAATTCTGATTATCAGTTTGGTAGGATGACATCAGACTTTACCTTCTTAAGCCTTCATCTGTAGTCTGAAGATCTGTGAGTCTCAAGGACTCTTCTAAACTTTAAGAACCAGATTGGAACTACTGAAGCATCCAACATTGTGGGTTCCACAGCTACTGGGTTCTGAGCCTCTTCATAGCCAATGCTGGACTACACAGACCTGATGGTATAAGCCAATTGAGGAATTCCTCTTTTATAGTCATATACATTCTACTTAGTTCTGAGTCTAGAGAACCCCAATTAATACAACAGTTTATTAAATTTTAGTTATTGAATTTTAATTCTTCTCTCAGCTGCCCCTTGATTATTTTGAAGATATTTCTCTTGTAATTGTTAATAACAGTAATAAAAACTTTAAAAAATAATTATGGTGAGTTACATTTGGCTGGGCATATTGCTTACTATTTGTTATTGACTTTCATTCCTTTTTTGTTGTGTTTTGGTTTTTTGAGATAGGATCCCACTCTAGCCCAGGCTGACTTGGAATTTACTATGTAGTCTCAGGCTGGCCTGAAACTCACACTGATCCTCCTACATCAGCCTCCCAAGTGCTCGGATTAAAGGCACATGCCACTATGCCTGGACAACTTTTATTCTTAAAACAACATTTTATTGACAACTTCCATAAATATAGACAATAAACCATAATCATAATATCCTCCCTTCAACTCTTTTTCTGGCTCCCCAATCTCCCTCCACTGAAAGCCTTTTTTCCAATTAGATTCCTTTCTATTTTAATGTCATGTGATTTTTCCCCTCCTATTATGCAGGTCTTGTGTCGGTAGTGTCAACCACTTAGAGGTTATTATTCTTAAACTTTTCCAATAAAAGGCTCATATGGTGTAACACATGAATTCTAAGGAACAAAAAAATTGTCTTCACAGGAGTCTATCAACCCTTAAAACTTTCTGAAAATTTTACTTCTTTAGTTGTATAGTTTTATAAAGAGTTAATTTATTAAATCTCACTAAGTGACCATCATGCCTTCAGGGTTTTCTGTTCCATTTGCATATAAACTGCCCTATTGCCTATGATGGAAGATAATAAGTATACATATTCTCATGTGCTTCTTATAACAAAAATATTTAAAGATGTGTGTTTTCCTTTGAGTTGTCATGGTAATGTTCTTTTCCATCTTGCTTCAGGATCTTTTCAAACTCTGTATCAGATTTTAGAATTCATGCTTAATTCAGTAGATATGTATATATTCATTGTTTTTTTCTAGGAGACAGAAGTAATGTAATATCTTTCATTTAACTCATTGTTTAGGAGCTGCCATTTTTCTCTTCTCAAAGATATACCTAAAGTTTACTTCACACAAGCCCGATTTATAACGCATTCACTTATATTTTAGGTTTATTTATTTATTAGGTTCCTTTTAAAATGAATTTATATATTATAAAATTTACTTGAGGTAATTAAAAATTTTCCTTTTAGTAGTGTCAGTTGAAATCAACTTTCATGATAAATATCCTTCCAGTGCTATTTCAAAGTCTACCCACTTATTAAAAATACTTGGTTTATTTATATCCTTTCAAGCAACATTTTAGTAGAGATACGTTATTCATGGAAATCTGAACAAATTGAAGCATAGTACAGTTGGATACTCTAGAGGGCTTCAAACATACTTGGTATATATTTGGAAGATAGCTACCTGCTCTGATGATCAATGTAGTATTTTGGTCTGGGAGTAAGTTGAAATAGTAAACTAGATACCTGTATATGGAAATGTATGTGTTAGCTCTTCTTTTGTGTTTCAAAAGGTAGAAAGTATACTTTCAGTCCATTCTTATAAATGATATTATTACTTGCAAGCATGTCTAAACTGTGGCTAGTCATTTCTTTGGTTTCTGACTATTAGGTTTTTTTGTTAGATATATATGGAAGGAGTAATCGCATTGCTATCATGCTAATATTAACTATCCTTTCCTGAAATTATCTCTGATTATCATCCCATTTTTGTTAAATTTAACTTATCTCTAGTATTTTGTTTTGAATGTGTATATATGTAATTGTATATATGCTTCAAGTATTCATTTGAGACTTTATTTTAAAAGATGATGTTATATTTGCTTTCAAAATTCATTTTTTAATCTATTTACAAAGTCTTAAGTGTTGTCCATAGCTTCTTGAAATGTTTCTTGGTATTTATATGTTTCCATGTAAAATGATGTCTATAATTTTTAAAATTATTTTTAAATTTTGTGTGTTTGTGAGACAGAGGGGGAAGTGGGGAGGGGTGTGTCACAGCACACATATGGAAGTCAGAAGATAAGTTTCTGATTTTTTTTTTTTGCCTTTTTTCTGCATTTGAGGCAGGATTTTGAGATCACTCTCTGTTTCTGTGATTTCACTCTGTTCCTCTTCCCTGTACTTACCTCATGCTTCTGGAAAATTCTCCTGTGTTTGTTTCACTGTAAGCATGCTGAGATTACAGAAGGTTTTTTTTTTTCTTTTTTTAAAGATTTTTAAAAAAATTTTATTTATTTATTTATTTATTTATTTATTTATTTATTTATTTATTTGAGACAGAGAGAGGGAGTGAGAATGGACCCACAGGGGCCTCTAGCCACTGCAAACGAACTCCAGGTGCATAGGCCACCATTTGCAACTGGCTTCCATGGGACCTGGAGAATCGAACCTGTGTTCTTAGGCTTTGCAGGCATGCACCTTAACCACTAAGCTATCTATCCAGCCTCATTTTCTTTAAAGCTATGGTCACACTCTAGCCCAGGGTGAACTGCAACTTATTTTTTAGCCCCAGGCTGGCCTCAACCCATAGTGATCATCCTGCCTCAGCCTCTCAAGTGCTAGGATTAAAGGCCTGCGCTACCATGCCTGGATGAAGTTTTTTATGTGGAGTCTAGGGAAGATCCAACTCAGTTATTCAGGCTTGAGCTTTATCCACTGAGACTTCTCAGCCCAGTAATGGTATACATATAGATTGATTGATAGATAGATAGATAGATAGATAGATAGATGATAGATAGATAGATAGATAGATAGATAGATAGATAGATAGATAAGACAGACCCATTCTGTAGCCCAGGTATCCTGGTACTTAGCCCAGGCTAACCTTGAATTTGCAGCAGTTCACATAACAGCCTCTGAAGTTTTGGGATTAATGGATGATATTACAAATACAATAACAACATGGTATCTGATTTTTGACATAGGAAATACTTTATTTGATCAGAATGAGAAAACTATGAAACATGTACTATTATTGCCTACTTTACTGATGAAAGGGAGGTATGGAATGCCAATTATTCTGCCTCAGTTCCTATAGCAAGTGATGGAGACAGAGTTCAAATTCATATTGTTTGCCATTTGAATATGTTTTCGTAAACACTATATCATATAGGACCTCATTACATTTTTTCCCTCTCAATCTTCTGAGACTAACAATTAAAAATTTATACAATAGCTAGATACTAGATATAATTTCAAATAATTGTGTCCTTTAATTATTCACACAACTGTATTTGTTAAGTGATGGAATGTGTGTTTAATACTGTGTGGTGGTATAAGGGCAGAGCAGTGTTAATATTGGGTGAGCCTACATAAAAAAGTAATACTTTGTTTATTGTTGGGAAACCTATAGAATTCATATGAAATTGCTCAGTTGAAATGATACATATGTTACAAAGCATTGGACATATAGTTGTGAATAATACAGATTTTTTCCTTGATCATGTGGACTTTTAATCTTGCATAGTACACTTTAAACAACCTATTTTAAATATTTAATAGTGTCTCCAAAAATGCATGTTTATTAGAGGTAAGTATTTGGCTTAAAGGAGCATATAAAAAGGAAGGCATAGAGCCACAGGACTATAGTTGCAGAAAGGACACAAGAGGATTAGCTGGGCATGGTGGCTCACACCTTTAATCCCAACACTTGAGAAGCAGCAGTAGGAGGATTGCCATGAGTTCAAGGCTACCTTGGGACTACATAGTGAGTTCCAGGTCAGCTTGGGCTACAGTGAGACCATATCTTGAAAATAAATAAATAAATAAATAAATAAATAAATTAATTAATTAAAGGTTTTTGAATCTGAGGCCTGGCTGAGCTACATAGCAAGATGCTGTCAACAAGAAAAATGAAAGAACTACGTATGTAACAGTTTAGGAATATTTTCCTGAAGAAAAACCAGTAAGAGTTAAGCGGGGCAAGTATGTGGAGATTTAATGTAAGGGAACAGAATGTGCAAAGGTTAGGATGATCAGAAAAAAAGCATCGTATAGTCAAAAAACCACAGAAGGTTAACATGGCTAGAAAAGAAAGCAAGATGGAGAGAGGCATGAAATAAAAGTCTAAAGATAGATATCAGAATTTCTGGGTCCTGAATACCATGCTATGGAGTTTGACTTTATCCACAGGGCAATGAAAACATAATAAAGCTGTAGGAAGAAAAAATGGCATGTTAACATTTATCTTTAAGAAAAGTGGTCCTATGAGATATTTTAAGTGTCACTAGTGAGAAGAAAGACAGAGAAGTACTACTGCAACTGTTTTGGTACTAGGTAAATAAAATAAAGGTTATAAAATATGGCTCAATTTTAGAGAATGTTGACAAATATATTCATGCCAGATAAATCTATTCTCATAAATTTCTGCATACAGATTTCAGATAAATATGCCTGTATCTTATGCACATAATAAGCTAATAAGACCCATCCAATTAGACACATATTAGACACATAATTAGACACATATTATATTATTTTTGATAGTATATATGGACCACCATATACTGCCAGCTGAATATTGGGAAAAGACATGCTCTTCCATTTTGTTATCTCTTACACATCATTTTTATGATGCAATTTAATTAATTAGAAGATTAATTAGCACACAGGAAACATGTGGAAATACTTTTTATTCTTCTATCAGTTCATTCTTACATTGACTAACTCAGAAGATTCGTGCTATAAAATCAGTATTCTGCATCAGCAACCTCACTACATCTTAAGCAGTGAAACCTTAAACCTTGAAATGCTGCCTTCTACAGGATCTCAAGGGACTTCATTACTACAATGATGCAATCTTTCAGTCAAGCCCTTAGGGCCTCAGCTTGATAGGGAAAAAATACTCAACTAACCAACAGAGACCTTCAGCTGCCACTGATAGATGGACACAAAGTAATATTCCAGGTAGAGTAACTGCTATAGAACCAAGGAAACCTTCCTATATTAACATTGCAGAATCACAAGGACCAAAGGAATTATGGTATTTAATGTGTGTCAGTGGAACCTGTTCAGATTTCTTCTTTCAAATCTTTATTATTATTATTATTATTATTATTATTATTATTATTAACTAACAACTATACATGAAATTTCCTTCTGAGCAAAACTATAGACTTGTGTAGAAATTACTCCTATTCTTTTAACCATGTATAAGACAGAAAAGTATGACTGTAATGATTTCTTATTGACATAATGACAACTTTGAGCTAAGCAATTAAGACTATTTCCCCAATGACTTCTTCACATACTGTAAATTGAAATGCACATTAAAACAGTCAATCTTAGTTTTTCAGCATCAGCAAATGGGAATTGGCTGTATTTATAATAAAAACTTGGTATCTCACAGAGTTTAGAATATAGTGAGTACAAGTCTCATTAATATGTCTTTCTCATAGGCTGATTGAGCACTGGAAGAGATGCATATTGAATACAAAATTCAGAATATATGAAGTTGTTTGAGCAGTTATTATATGTTTTAATTTTTCTTGTTTTCAGTAACTGGGATAGTGCTAGAACAATAGAAGTCACTCAGCAATTATTAATGGGGGTATAAAGAATAATCAAATAAGTATATGAATTACAAACTAAACACTGACTTAATAATATGAAATCATTTTCTGCATTATCTGATGACATTTTTTAAGGAAAACACAAGGTAAAATAGTGTAGCACTTTAGGTAAAGCTGGGATGATTTGAAAAAAATGCTTTTACTATTTGGTATCTTCTAATTTAATAGAAACTGCTATAATATAAATTAATACAGAGGATTGGAATTTATTTGGGGCTGACAGCGAACATAGAAGCAAGGACTTTGTGATATATTTCTGCCTTTTGACATTATGTGACCACCACAATATGTGAATTAATTCTAGTTTTAGGTACATCAGCTGAAGCATGATTTTGGAAATTGGAAAGCAGCACTAGTTGTCTTCTCTCCAATAAATCTACTCAGCCATATGAGATGATCTTGTATCACTTCTATAAACTTGTTTTCATTATAAGTGATAAGTGAGACTTTCCAAATACATTTTTCTCCAAGGATTCCCCTTTGTATTAGAAAAAGACCTTAAGCAGTCACCTTTAAAACCTTTAAAGTTTTTTTTTTTTTTGATCTAATACAAGTATCTGACATTAGCAAAGATGAAAGATGGAGATTAAAAGGTTTGAAGATTATTCTGGAACACATTCCTAAAAATGTGACTTTTCAGGCAATATGTATTAATGCCTAATATGGCTGTGCCTATTACCATCCATGGTATACAGCTTCAAGTTGCTGAGATGAATTTCCAAACCAGGCACAGTTATGGAGGAATGGATTTATTGAAGATAGAGGAGAAGTTTCATAACAGCAGAAGAAGCTGGCTTGCTTTCACAAGTACAAGCAGAGAGAGAGGAAAGCTACAAGTCACACAGCACCACAAGAAAGCACACTCCAGAACTCCAGGCAGAACTCAGGTAAATTGCATATATTTAGACTGAAATTTCAAATCCACCACCATGTCTTAGGGCTCTACCCTAAGATTCACCCAGTGATACCTCCTCAAGGCAGGTGGCTATAGTTCTAAATTAGAAGCTTTAATAAAATTCTGAATATATTGGGGGTCATTTATCCAAACTATCACATTCCACCCATGATTTCCAATAAATTCATAACCATCTCATATTGTAAATAATATCCAGACCAATTTCAAAGGTCTCGACAGTCTTTACCAACTTAAGATAGTTTCAAACTACCAAGCCTCATCTGATATTCAAGATTATCTTTTAGCTGTGAGTCCTGTAAAATCAAACAAGTTATATACTTTTAACATATAAAGGCATGATATAAACATTTACAACTGCTATAAAGCATAACAGGGAAGAATAGAACAATGCAAACTCAACAACCATCAAGCAAACATCAAACTTCTGCAGTTCAAGTCTGGTAACATAACCAGTGACCAACAGTCTCCATATTTTTCAGTTCAGCCCCTACAGCTGGGCTGAGTAGCCAGGGAAAATGTCCATCCCAGGCCAACAGCCTCCATGATAGTCCTTGCATAGTCCTTTTATATACAAAATATCCTTGGGACTCCATACAAACCACTGTCCATCTTCCAAAGGCTCTTCCACTCTATTCATGAGGGTCGTCATGCCCTGCATACATGCTGCATCTCAGCAGTGGCTCCTGAAACTGGGTGCACTTCATGACCACTCCATGCATTTTTTCATGCTTCTGAAAGCAATAGTAGGTGTGCAGGACACAGCTGTATTCTTAATTTATGGATGAAATAAATCACAACCTTGAAAAGCAAGTTCCTTCTCTAGTCAACACTTTCCAAAAGAGTATGCATTTCTAACAGCCTTTCCTCAGGAATCCTCTCTATTGTTTTAATGTAAAGCAGTTGGGCCATCTTCCTTAAGATTGCTAATGTATTTCACAATAGCAGCTCCAATAACCTAAAAGCAGTCTGAAGGCCTGAAATTTTAACTTTTTGAGTATTTCCAGCTAAAATCTTAAACCTCGCAGTGCAATATATTTAGCCAATCACATCAGTCCATTACAAATTTAACTTTGATCAAACTCTCTAGGCCTGTGCAGCAGAACACAGCCATCCCTTATGCCAGTAGCCCAGATCCCATAAAGTCCTCTGCAGTTTTTCCTTCCCCTTAGAAAGTTCAAAAGCCAAGCCTCCAAACACAATTCTCTCTGCATTTAGCATTTTCCAACTCTCATCATAATAGTCAATAATTCTTGACTTACTGCTCCAGAAGTCATCTTCCTTTACAAGTACCAATTCCATGCCCATTCCATCAAAACAAATGTTCCAAAAGATCAAAATCCACATGGTCAGATTCATCTCAGCCCACTCCTTGATATCAATTCTGTGGTAGACAGCTTCTGGTCACTGAGATGAAATTCCAAATGTTAGGAGCAATAGTTAGATGTAAAAATGGGGACTGTTAGGAGCAATAATTAGAAGTAAAAATGGGGCCCTCACTCAGCATTGACAAGATCACCATGGCAACCAGGGACCATGACCAGAGACTGGCCAGTCTAATATGTAGCACTCACTTGGGCAGTGAGAAGGTCACTATTCCAACCAGGGGCCATTACCAGATACTGACCAGAGACAGGCTGTGAGCTAATATGCAAATGAGCTAACTCTGTGGTGGCTATTAGAAGCCAGGATGAATGAGGAAAAAAAAATGGGTAAAAAAACCCCAGCAAAAGCTCAGAAAATTGTCACTCAACTCAGAGAGGCAGACTCCACATCTCTCTCTGTTGATACCCGCTATCAGAAGAAGCAACCTGTGGGACCCCTTGGCAGCCAGAACAGAGTGGAGCAGGACTGGGACCCTGGATGCTGCCCTCAGGCCAGGTGACATCTCATGTGAGTGCCCCAGGGGGTTAGGCTTGTTGAGAGGATAAGTGAGAAAAGGGACCTAGCTTAATTAACATGTGTGAAGAATGAATAAAGTGTGGCAACTGAATTAACATAATACACCTCTAGACTAATGAGTTTAGTGTTAGGGACAGGTGCCATAGTTGGCAGGATGAGTTAAGGTGGAGCAAAATTACATGCTTCTTGCAGTGCAATTGGCATAAGGTTGAACCACTACCCCAACAATAGGCAGTTTCCTGAAGGTTTTTTTGGTTGCCCCTCCATTACAGTCTTCCAATGACACAGGCACCAGTTAGCCACACAGTGGCACTGTAGTCCTAAGATCGGGTGCTGAAACTTCTGTGGAGAAGGGTTCAAGTCACACAGAGGAAAGCAAAGTGCGTGAGTGCCACCCAGGGAAGTGCACAGATGCCACCACCCGGTGGACGCAGGGGGCCACCCTGGATGAGAGGTTGGACTCCTACAATGGTACAGGCTTGTCAAAGGTCCTAAGACCTGGTAGCTGAAGCAGGCCCAAGCAACTGATGTATGGGAAATTGGTTTCCAAAGAGAATATTCAGATTGGCTGAAAGAAAATTAGAAACTTTAACCTCAGAAATATGCAGTGCAAATTCTTGTAGCTGGTATTTCAGGAAGAAGTATGTGAAATTCTTCTTTAGCCTTGCCACAAAATGTACCACCTTAAGGAATGATGGAGACAAAGATGTACAGAAAGGAAGCTTAAGCCACAGTCAGAATGAAGAAAAACAGAAAAAAAAAATGGTTGAAGAAAAATTACCTAGGTATGAGAAAGGGACTAAAATAGAAATTCTGCTCCACAAGCCAGAAGTTGTAGAACTAATCATAGCTCGTGCTGAGAAAAAGAAAATACCCACCATTTTATGTAAAATTATAAATGACATTGAAGAAGACAGAATGAAAGGAAAAAGACTGGCCAGACAAGTGTTACAGAGATGTAAAAATCACCCATTCTTGAAGGATTCCATTGAAGAATGGGAAGGGGACAAAACCACTGTGGCTAGCCAACCAATTTCAACTCAGAAAGTGGTAAATGCCACCCCCTCCATAGAGCTGATAGAGGACCAGAAATGGAAATAGAACAAACAGTGGAAACCAGAAGTTTAACTAGAGTGGAATTACAAACATATGGACAAGAGTCAGAAAAAGATGTCACTTATATGACTAGACTTTGGGGAAAAGGAGGTGACATATTCATTCTGATGGCATATGAAATGAGTAGCTTGGGCAGCCTGGTGGAAAATCCACACATTCACGAAAGTCTTAGCACGATCCTTGAGGAGAGCTCTGGGGATCAACATCCATTGTTTGCCTACGCCTCTACCTTCCCCAATTTAGATTTTGCAGCCTTTGAGGCTGAGGGACAGTGGAGGACTATGCAAGAAGCCATGGAGCTATGTTGCAAGTTAAGGATTTTATACAAAATATATAATATGGGGGTAATTACCCCACAAGTGACACCATTCATGCCAGGAATGAAGAAAATAGTGATAAAAGGGGCACCTCAGCAAGTGAGAATGACCCTGTATACAGCCCTGGCTAAATGCCAGACAATAGCCTCAGCTACTGAGTGCTTTAAACAAACGAGTTAGAAACTAATAAGGTGGTGACTTTAACTGTGAAGCCTACACAGGCAAGAGCCATCTTTATGGTCCAAGAGTTCAATCTCATGGTGCAAACAGCGCCTCAACCATGTAAATATCCCTGATGATAATCAAGGATTCTGTCAGTGCAGGAGAGAAAAAAAAAAAAAAACAGGCCCCATGGGGACACAATGTTCTCCAGGGGTTTTTCGAGAACATCAAGCCATTTGGGGACCGCCACCCCAGACAGGCCTAGCAGGCAAGGGCTATGGATGCCTCTGCCACCCATGATGGGGAACCCAAGGGGTCAACTCGGGGCCTCTGCCCCTATGAGCAGCTATGATGTGAGATAAGAAGTAGTCTTCACTACTTCACATTTCTGGTGGACAGAGGGAGCCAGGTTCCAATAATAACTAGTCTGCCAGCTTGGGAAACTAGAAGGGAAGTAGAAATTGAAGGCATCCACCAAACTAGCAAGAGAGCTCCCATAGAATAAAGTTTAAAGTGTTTGATACCAATATACGTTGTAATGCTGTTTTATGACAGCTCCAACAGACCTATTAGGGATGGATATGATAAATATAATCTTCCCTCAATGGATATCATATAAGCAGTTAAAGAAGGCCAGTGTACCACTGAGTACCATCCACCTGCTGCCAGTGGAGCTGCCAAAGGCCCCTCTGTCTTTTACTAAACAGTATCCATTGAAAGGAGGGCATGATGAAATAACTGAGAATATGAAAAAACTTTTAGAGGAGGGCATTATTGAATGCACCCAATCCTTTTCATATAATAGTCCAGTATGGCTGGTGAGGAAGCCTAATGGGAAATACAGGTTCACAGTGGGCTACAGAAATTTAAACACAAAAACTCCAGCCATGCCTGAGAATTTACTTGGAGTGGAGGAATTTTTTAACAAAATCAGAAATTTCAACTCTTGATATTTTACAATGGTGGATTTGTCAGATATGTTCTTTTGCATTCCTCTGCATGCTAACAGTAGACAGTATATTGCATTCACATAGCAAAATAAATAGTACCAGTTTACCAGAGTCCCACAGAGATATCACAACAGCCCAATAATTGCATGTGTCAGTCTGCAATGGAGCCTGGATAAGGTGAAACATCCACCTAATATACTGTTATTATCTTATGTAGATGACATAATTGTTTGTGGGCATACCAAGGAGTGAGTGCCCCATTTTTACTTCTAACTATTGCTTCTAACACCAAACCAGGCACAGTTAAGGAGGAAGGGATTTATTGAAGATAGAGGGTGAGTTTCATAATGATTGAAGAAGCTGGCCTGCTTTCACAGGTCCAGGCTGAGAAAGAGAAAAGCCACATGCCACACAAAGCCACAAGCAAGTACGCTTCAGGAACTCCAGGCAGAACTCAGGCATGTGGCATAGTTTTGGACTGGAATTCCAAATCCACAACCACACCTTAGGGCTGGACCCTAAGATCCACCCAGTGACACCTCCAGCCTGGTGGCTACAGATCTAAATTACAAACTTTAATAAAATCCTCAATATAGGGCTGGAAGGATGGCTTAGTGATTAAGGTGTTAGCTTGCAATGCCAAAAGACCCAGGTTCTATTCCCCAGGACCCACATTAGCCAGATGCACTAGGGGACACACATGTCTGGAGCTTGTTTGCAGTGGCTAGAGCCCCTGGCGTGCCTACTCTCTCTCTCTCTCTCTCCCCCTCTTTCTCTGTCAAATAAATAAATAAATAAATTTTAAAATCCTGAATATATTTAGCAGCCATCCACTCAAACTACCACACCATCTTGTGTAGACAGGATATAATTCAGTAAATATCTGTTGCTGAAATTACTGGTGTACTCTGTTCATGGTATAAAAAGATGGGACTTAGAAAAACAGGATTTTAGGCTTTTTGAAATAACTGAAATATCTGCTTCAAAGTCAAAATGTTCAAATTTTTCTAGAACTTTTGATCATTGGAGTAAATTTGCACTATCTATCGTCTCAGTTGACCTATAAATTAACTTGGAAGGATCCCAAAATAATATATTTGGTGACTACTAGTCAGATGTAATTTGAAGATGATCACAAACCTTGTTGAAATTTCAATAAAGGAACAGATTGACTTCTTAGATCTTAGGTGTCATAATATATTCACAATGTGTCCTACATATTACTTTCTGCAATCCTCATTTCCCACAGAATTTTTCATGATTCAGGATCATGTAAAGCTTTGCAGTAGCAGTATCACTGATCCTACAGTCACAAAGTGGTGCTTAGTGTATATTCTTACTCTTTAAATATGTGACTATCCTTTCACCTGACTTGATAAAAATATGTGCCAAAAGTGAAATGCTAATTTGACATCTAGCACTCAAAAACTATTTTCTCCAATCCTCTGTCATTTATTTCTATGTGGAAAAGACTAGGTTTAGGTATCACAGTAAAAATTCTTGCCTAGCTTGTGGTAGACTGAATCTCTTGCATAGCATAGGGAATCAATAACAGGGTTTATTTACTATAAAATGAGGGTCCTTGTGAAAGACTACCAGCTAAGCCTCCCTAGCTGGCTGACACCAGCCCCAGAAGAATAGCCTCCTATGTAATCTATAGCTGGCTATAGATGCATAAAGCAGCCTAATTGAGATTAGAAGAATTACTAAGCAGAGTCCATTGAAAATTGCCAAACTGTGCAGCTCCGAGTTAAATAGTTAAGCTTAATAGTTGCAATAGTTACTCTTTTAGAGCACTTAGGTTTGGGATGCTTCATTTCACACAAATAACTGATGGAACTCTATTTTCTCTATTAGGAAAATGAGCGCCACCATGGTGGCCCATGCCTTTAATCCCAGCACTCGGGAGGCAGAGGTAGGAGCATCACTGTGAGTTCAAGGCCACCCTGAGACTACATAGTGAATTCCAGATCAGCCTAAGCTAGAGTGAGACCCTACCTCAAAAAATAAAAAAAGAAAAGAAAAGAAAAGAAAATGAGCTCAGAGAGGTTCAGTAATTTTCTCAGGATATCTCCAATAAGTATTATCTGAGATTAGATTATAGACATGCATAACAACAGTGGTTGTACTCTAAGTCGCCATTTCCTGGAGCCTCAGCACCTCATAGCACTGGGTGCTTCATGTAATTAATCCTAGCATTCCAAATGCTTCAAAATTGTTTTCAATGCTTTTTTATGAGTACAAGCAGAAGGCAGATAATGTTGAGAAGGGTGTGTGTACGTGTGTATGATGAGTGCCTATGTGTGTAAAGTAATTCATTGCATAGAGCTATTTTCAACTGAAAAAGTGCTATAAACATTTAGAAATACAGAAACCAAAAGAAAAAAGCACTGCACATGCATTCACAAGCAGATATTTTGCTGTCAATGCTGCACTGAGAACATCTATCTATTTAGAAACAGTTTTAAAATCCTTTGGAAATGTGAATTCTGGACAGCTGCTCTTATAGCAATGATGATTCTAAATTAAAATGACATCCTGAATATCCATTCACAGACCACACCAAAATAGCATTGAAATACAGAAACAGGAATGACTAAATGTTAGAGAAAATGATATTTTTCACATTCTGAGAAGAAAAAGTTCATTATTCAGGGTCTAGTTTCTCATTCTAGACTATGATTCCTGAAGCTGTTCTCTAAAGAGCATTTACAGACTTGGTGGAAGGTATCATTGGCCTTACTTAGGAGAGCGACCAAAAAAATCTCAAAGAGATATAAGGAAAATGAATACTTATAAGCATGAAATGGAACTGGCATGGGAATCTATGAAGCTGGGGATTGGGAACTCACAATTATCAGCTGAATGAAAGCAAGAAAAAGCAGATATAATATAAAGTATGTGCAGATATGACAAGTCACTGGGAGAGATGAGCAAAATTCATAATGTCTAATGGAAGCTTTATTGACTAAAATTATTATGTGGCAAGGTATGGTAGAATTTCCAAAACTAAAAATCTATAAACATCTGCTTTCTTCAGCCTACTGTGAAGTGGACATGATAACCCACTCATGCACAAATTTATTTAGATATTGAGGTAAATGAAACAACATAGATAATAATGTACACAAAGTATATTCAGTATACAAAGCAAGCTACAGATTTCCAGGACTTAGAGTTCCTGTGAGAAGGTAAAGCAGAGGGACTGGAGTTGTGAATGATTACCCATGTTCAGGTAGAGGTTGTTCCATGTGAAATTTATATTGGTATGCAGGGTCTAAGATGACCTTCATATCTCTAATGCCATAGATATGGAGCCTGCAGAAAAGATGATGTGGTGGTTTGATTCAGGTGTTCCCCATAAACTTAGGTGTTCTGAATGCTAGATTCCTAGCTGATGGAGATTTTGGAATTAATGTCTCCTGGAGGCAGTGTATTATTGGTGGTATTATACCTAGTTTCCCCTTGACAGTATTTGGCATACCTTGCTGTTACTGTTGTCCAACTGATGTTGGCCAGGAGGTTATGTCTACCCTCTCCTCATGCCATCATTTTCCCCTGCCATCATGGAGCTTCCCCTTGAGCCTGTGAGCGAAAGTAAACCCTTTTCATTTCCCACAAGCTGTTCTTGGTCAGAATTGGCACATCAGGGCCTCAGCCACTGAAATTCAACTTGAGATACTTATGTCACCTTGTGGGCATGAGCAACATTGTGCTTGCCTCACCTTTGTGTGTCTGGCTTATGTGGGATCTGGAGAGAAATTGAACATGTGTCCTTAGGCTTTGCAGGCAAGTGACATAATGGCTAAGCTATCTCTCCAGCCTGAAAATGCTTTTTAAACAAATCTCATATCATGCTGTTAGGAAATGTTTTCTATATCCCATTCTAATCTTATATTTCATGACTTGCCTTCATAATCCATACATTTCATTCTGGCTCACCTATCAATTGTTTACTGTAAATTTCATGTTCTTCATGGAATCTACTTTTGCTACCTACTACTCTTCATGTATAAAACTCTTATTCATACTCCAGAAATGCTAGCCAAACAACTATCTTCACAATTTGGCCTTTTTTGTTCACCAAATACACATTTCTGCTCAATAAGAAAATATTATTTCCTTTTTCTTATTAGCTAAAATGTTATTTTTGAAACCCTTATGTTAACTATTATGATTGGTTGAATGTATAATGTTCCACATAGCTTTATGCATTTGTGCATAAGCTCCATGATCAATGCCAAGTTGTTGACAATTGAGAAGTGGAGTCTTAATGTGGGAGATGCATCACTTGCGGTAGGACTTGGGGTATTATAGCCCAAGTTCCCCTTGCCACAGAGAGGCTCATGTTTGGTGCTATTTCCATACCCTGATTTGCCATGCTTATTATGTCATGATGAAATTTCTTTTTGAGACCGTAAGTGGAAATAACCCCTTTCCTCACATCAGCTTCTTTTGGAAGTTTGTGTGTTGTGTTGCAACAAGTAGGTAATCACTACAGATATACCTATTAATTTGTGTTCTTATCTTTCAGCATTAAATTGGCCTCTAGAATTTTTTTTTCTAGGTAGGGTCTCACTCTAGCCCAGGCTGACCTGGAATTCACTATGTAGTCTCAGGGTGGCCTTGAACTCATGGCAATCTTCCTACCTCTGCCTCCCGAGTGCTGGGATTAAAGGTGTGTGCCACCATACCAGCGAAAGTTGGACTCTATAAAATTAAAAATATTCAGTCACACTTGACTCACATAATTCATTTAAATGGTTAAAGTGAAAATATTACATGTCTATTCTAATATGTACTAAGACATTTTACTCTACATTATAACCAAAGAGGATCCTGTGATTGTTATTCACACATTTCCACTTGACTGGATGTGGAATTAGCTACAGATAGTTGGTGATACAAATCTATGGAAACAAATCTATGATCATGTCTGTGAGGGGATTTTTAGACTAGGTTAACCAAGGTGTTAAAAGTCAACATATGCTGCTTGACATGGTGGCATAAACCTTTAGTCCCAGTATAGGGTGGCAGATGTAGGAGTATGACTGTGAATTTGAGGCCAGCCTGAGATTATATAGTGGATTCCAGGTCAGCCTGAGCTAGAATGAGACCCTACCTCAAAAGAAAAAAACAAAACAAAACAAACAAACAAACAAACAAAACAACTTAAATTTAGATAACACTATTCCATAGGCTGATGTCCCTGGTTTTATACAAAGGAGAAAGTCAGTGGAACACACAGCACATATCTTTCATAACTACAGATGCAGTATGACTATATCAGTTACTTTCTCATTGCTGGAATAACATACCTGACCAGAATCAGCCTAAGGAAGGAAAGGGTTTGACTTGGCCTTGAGTTTCAAAATGTGTAGTCCATATTGGTGGTGGAAGCATGGCAAGAGCAGGAAGCAAGTATTACATCATTATATCAGAAGTCAATAGAAGGATGAAAGCATCTAGAGCTAGGTTGTAATACCTGAAAACTTGCCCCCAGTGATACACACTTCCTTTAGAAAGGCTGCACATCATAAACATTCCAAAACCTTCCCTAACAGTATCACCAATGAGGGATTACATATTCAAACACTTAAGTCTATGGTGGAACATTGTAGATTTCAACCACCACAGTGACCAGCTGCATTCTGATCCTACTGTCATGCCTTACCCACTATGATAGACTAAACACTTCCTTTTTTGAGTTTCTTTTGTGAGGATATTTGTCATAGCAATGAGGAAAATAACTAACACAGACAATTGATACTAGGAATGGAAACATTAATGTTATAAACCTGACTATGCAGTTCTTAAGCCTTTGGAAAAAGTTTATGAAAAGAAAATGGAAGATTATGAAACACTGCAATAGACCATTCTTGTGGGAGTTTGGAATATCAGAATGCTGAAAGAAATATGTACAGTGGAATCCTGGAAAATAAAGCATTAGAAGCATAAAAGCACTCTATTGGGAAATTGGCTACAAGCCCCTCATTATATTTTGATGAGGAATCTGACTATATCCTTTCTGTGTTTTGAGAATGTGAGTGAGCCCGGATTCAAAAGTAATAGACAAACTTTCTTTACTACACTCCTATTCCTCCCATTGGAATAATAATGCTTACTCTGTTCCTAATTCAAATTGGAAGTGGTTAACTTCTTTATTAATTGTATAAGGGCTTTCACTCAAGTAATTTCTTTTAGTTTTAAAAGAGAACTTGGACTGTTGTTGATTTATTTACTTATTTGAGAGAGTGTGTGTGTACAACAGGGCCTCTAGGCACTGCAAAGTAATTCCAGATGCATGTTCCACCTTGTGCATCTGGCTTATGTGGGTACTGGGAAATCAAACATGGGTCCTTAGGCTTTACAGGCAAGCATCCTAACTGCTGAGCCATCTCACCAGAGCCTGGACTTTTGAACACTAACACAACCATGCAAGACTACAAGAACTTTGAAAGTTGGACTAAATATATTCTGCATTCTAAAATGGCCATGAGCCTATGAGGAGAAGGAGTAGAAGGTAATGGCTTAAAAGAGGTATGTTTGGATGTAGGATTAATAAAGGGTAGATTTGTGGTATTCTAATCTTGTTTTTCAACTTGTGAGAGATTGTAGAGTAGGTTAACTGAGGTGGGAAAACACAACTTAACTGTATGCATCAAAATTTCATAGGTTAGGGTCAATGACTGAATGCAAACAAGGAAGCAAACTAGGTAGAAGGCTTGGCAGCTAAAGACAGTTGCTTGCACAGCCTATTGGCCTGGCTTCAATTCCTTATTCCCTACTACCCACATAAAACCAGATGTGCAAAGTGACACATGTGTCTGGAGTTTATTTTCAGTGGCAAGTTGCCCTCACAACTCTCTCTTTATCTCTCTCTCCTCTCTTGTTCTCTTGCTCACTCTTTTCCCATAAATAAATAAATAAATAAATAAATAAATAAATAAATAAAAATAAATAAATAAATAAAAAATAAAATATATTTACAGGCAGGCATGGTGGTGAACACCTTTAACCCCAGCACTTGGGAGGCAGAGGTAGGTGGACCACTGTGAGTTCAAGCCACCCTGAGACTACATAGTAAATTCCAGGTCAGCCTGTGCTAGAGAGAGACCCTACCTCAAAATACACACACACACACACACACACACACACACACACACACAGTATAAAGTTTTGGGTTGGAGAGATTGCTCAGTGGTTAAGGTGCTTGCCTGCAAAACCTAAGGACTGAAGTTTGATTCTCCAGTACTCATATGGAGCCAGATACTCAAAGTGGTAAATACATCTGGAGTTTGTTTGCAGAGGCTGGAGGCTCTGGAGTGCCCACTCTCTGTGTCTCTCTATATTTCTCCCTCTCTGCTTGCAAATCAATAAATAAAAATTATTATTTTTAGATTTTTTTTTATTTGAGACAGAGAAAGAGAGAGAGAGAGAGAGAGAGAGAGAGATTGAATTTGCACACTAGGGCCTCAGCCACTGCAATTAAACTCCAGATGCTTGCACCACCTAGTGGGCTATGCAACCTTGCACTTACCTCAACTTTGTGTATCTGGCTTATGTGGAATCTGGAGAGTCATACATAGGTCCTTAGGCTTCACAGGCAAGCACCTTAACAGCTAAAGCATCTCTCTAGCCCCCCAAAATTATTTTTTATAAAGGAAAAATCTAGCTGAGCACTCATTGCTGTCTTACTGTCTCTTCCCCTTTATGACTGTAGATGCAATGTGGATCAGGCACCTGCTGCCCTGCTAACCTTTCTTCCTTGTACTTTAAGACATAATAAATCATTAATTCATTTTGTTTTGTTACACTGTTTTGTCATAACAACAAGAAAAGTACTCATACAGAAGCTAATATTTAAGAATTCTCAGGTTGAGGTGCTTTCTTAATTCTACCTCAGTTGTATAAACTAATTAATGTTTAATTAATAATGTTTAATTGATGTTTTCTAAAAGGGAGAAAAAAGAAGAAGAGGTGAAAATCAGGGGGTCTAGGGAAGAAGCATGAGTTTCCTAAAGGAAAGTCTTCACCTAGCAAGCTCACCTTCTTCTAAGTCTTTTAATTTTGTTATGGTTCCTCAGTTTATTATAGAATTCTAAGAAACTTATCACGAAGGCCAAGCTTTATAGATACTATAAACAATGGAAGAAGAATAACTTTGGTTTGCTCTCTGAGTTCCAGGATTCAAAGTGATGAATATAATGATGACATTGTGCTTGTGATGACCAGATCCCTAAGGAAAATCAATAAAGGATACAGAAGAGAAGAAGAGATGTTATTGAAACATTACATAAATTAAAGCCAAAAAGGCCTTGGCATATGAATTGACCATTGAAAGATTGACGACCTGTTCATCTACAGGAAGAAAAAAATCCTAACTAGAATATCAAGCTATCAGCTTTCTGCCCCTCAATATACAAGCTTTGAGGGCAATAATTACTGAAGATACTTCCCCTCCTCCACTTCAACATTTCAAATCATCCCAGGAATGTGGGAAGTAATGAATGACTTCCAAAGCTGTTAGTGATATATCAAGAATGTACAAAACTGCCAGGCAGAAAAGAAGTAGGCAGAATATTATTTTTTTTCCAGCTAAATGCCTCTCAGAAATTTCTTCCCAGAAGATAGTTTAGCAAAATGCTGGCTCTGGAAGGCACTTCTCCAGGTGACACACCTTTCATTTGGTCATTCAGTCATCCATTGGCCTTTTGGTCTGGAGGTTAATAACACATGATTAAGAAGAAAAAATTCCCTTTGGAGAAAAAATTGAATTTCTGTCAATCAATCCTTTTTACTTTAGGTTAAAAGAACTTTCTTAAAAAGAGGGCATACCCTAGCCACAGGAGTGGCAATCCCAATAATGTTGATTAAGTATCCAGGTTCAAGATTTTTATTTCAGTACCTCCAGTTTGCTTTAAGTGGAACTCTTCATGCAGAAAAGATGCACAGCATGCATATAAGAAGATGAAACTGTCCTACTAAGATGTTATAGCTCTGTGGCATCACTTACCTGACATTATACAATTAGTAAAGATCTTACAGGATGGAAAACAGGAGACTTCCAACTCTTTTATGAAATTACAAATTACTATGTTTTAAGTTGACTCCACTACTAATGCTTAATATTATTTTCCTTCTTTCTTCCAAGCTCTGTAAAATGCATATGATTCGTCAAACAATGAAGAATCTCTTGGAAAATATAGAACTGATGGATATTGGTCCTTTGCACCAAGAGATGCAGTCTTTGGTTTCAATGAAGTAAACTCAGTTCATGGATTAGACCTTTTTCAGCATTTCTCATCTATAATTTATTGAAATCTATTATATTTTATAGATTTTTTTTTCTGTCATTTCAAGGTGAATGTCACACTGGCCTCTAGGACTCAGAAACTGGCAGACAAACCAGATGACACAGTGTAACATCATAATGAAATTATGTTCAGAGTTTTAGACACCAAGAAAAAGTAAATACCAGAGTTTAGTATGGGATCAATAGTCAATACTATGCACTGATCCAGGAGAGATAAAACTATAGAAATCTGAGATGATACTCAGACAGTGGGTCAAAACACTGTAAATCATCTGTAGAATATTCATAAAGTATGAAAAACAAGAATTGACAGAAAACATTGAATTTTTACTGTAGTAGATGGCAATGAGCAGAATACTATGGTGTTAAAGGCTAAAAATTCTTAACTGGGCAACAACCTGACATATTTATGAGAATGAGTTTGCCCACAAATATATAAGTACAGTCTGTCATAAATTTGCCCTCTTGAATTATACCTTAAAGCTAGGCCTTCAGAGATTTGTTAGTCAATCTATGTCAGCTACCTGAGATATTTCCTGTCAGTTTTAAGGTGAAGACTTCCTGTAACTGGAAAACAGTAGTAGTTATTCCTTGCCTTCCACCAAGTCAAAACTTTCCAGAAGGTGATTTACTTTGTATGACAGGAAGTAAATATCTTCTTTAAATCGTCTCCATTCTAGAAAATTAAATGAAATCTATTCTTCACTTTCATCAACTATCAGAATGTTGCTAACAACATAGGCTCCAGTTCAAAGTTTGAATCAGAAAGCAGACTCAATTTATTTAAAAAATATATACATATAAAATCACACCACATTCTAGGCACTGTATCAGGCTCCTTCAAATGCATTATCTCATTCAATCTTCACAAACAGCCTTTCAAACTCTGCTATTATGAATTAAACATATTGTTTCATAATTGCTTTCATAGTGTTCATAGTACCTAAGTCAATATACAATGGGTCGTTTTTGCAAAACTTTTTTAAAAAGCAGATCCAGATTAGCCTCTGAAACATGAAATGATGCTTGCAAACACAACAGCATTGTTTCATCCCTTTAATGTTCTCATAAAAGCTGTTAAGTGTAACAGAATTTTGGGATACTTATTTTACTAGGCTATTTCCAATAATGTTAGAGTATTTCACAAATTCAGTTGCTGCCAGTAAATGTTTGTAGTCACTTTTTTGCACTGCAGCCATTTCCTTGGAGTTAAACATTTTTGTCCTGAAATAAGAGACAAGTACTTCAACTTTAATATGGAGAACTTATATATTACACACACACACACACACAAACACACACACACACACACACACACATTTACACTCATATAAACATTATGCGTAAGTATGCCCTCCCTCCAAAAAAAACTATGTTAAATTTATTTATTGCTGCCATCTTCCCTATCCCAAAACACAAACTAAGGAATGAAAAGACCAGATATGAAATGATATCAATGTTCAAACTCACTTCAAATCTTTAAAATGCTTACTATGCTGCAGTCTCTACTCTTCAGAGAAAAATAATCTGATTGGGACTTAAGAATTCTTGGGTCAGCCCCGAATTCTGGTATAGTAGACAGCTTCAGGTTCACTGAGATGAACTTCCATACAAGGCACAGTTATGGAGGAAGGAATATTTTTTGAAGCTTACAGATCCATAATGGCAGAAGAAGCTGGGTCTGCTTTCACAGGTCCAGGCAGAGAGAGGAAAAAAGTCACAAGCAAAAAGCCACACCTTAGGGCTGGACTGCCCAGTGACACCTCCTCCAGCCAGGTGGCTGGAAATCCAAGAAGTTTTAATAAACTCCTTAATCTATTGTGGGGCATTTATTCAAACTACCACATTCTGCCCCTGACCCCCAATAGATTCAAAATCATCACACACTGTAAATTGTATTCAGTCCAATTTTAAAGGTCCCCACATTCTTTACCAATTTAAGATAGTTCTAAAGTCCCGAGTTTCATCTGAGATTTAAGATTTTCTCTTAGCTGTGAGTCCTGTACAATCAAACAAGTTAAATACTTTCAACATATAAAGGCAGAGAATAAACATTGTTTTATTTTATTTTTATTTACTTATTTATTAGAGACAGAGAGAGGGGGAGAGAGAGTGAGAGAGAGAATGGGTGTGTCAGAGCCTCTAGACACTGCAAACAAACTCCAGATGCATGCACCCCCTTGTGCATCTGGGTTACATGGGTCCTGGTGAATCGAACTGGGATCCATTGGCTTTGCAGGCAAATGCCTTAACCGCTAAGCCATCTCTCAAGCCCCTGAGAATAAACATTTTTAACTGGAATAAGGCATAACAGAGAGAGACTAGAACAATGCAAACTCAACAACCATCAAACAAATATCAAACTTCTGCAGTTCACATTCCATCCTAACCAGTGACTGATTCTAACCCTCCAGCTGGGCTGTGTAGCCAGAGGAAACTTCCATCTTTAGCTAACAGCATCAATGGTAGCCCTTGAACAGTCCTGGTATATCCAAAATATCTTCAGGTCTCCATGGAAACCACAGTCCATCTTCCAAAGGCTCTTCCAGCCTATCAGGATCATCCTGTCCTGCCTCATGCCATGTCTCAGCACTGGCTTCTGGAACCATGTGTGCACTTCTTGATCCATGTATTTTTATGCTTTCAAAACCAATACCAGGTGTGCAGGACACAGCCATATTCTTAATTCATAGATGAAATAAATAGTAATATTGAAAAACAGGTTGCTTCTCCAGTCGACTCTTTTCAAGAGTCTGCACATCTATCATAGTCTTTCCTCAGGCAACCTCTCCATTGTTTTAATGTAAAGTAGTTGGGCCATCTTCCTTAAGATTGCTAATGTGTTGACAATAGCAGCTTCAGTAACCTAAAACCAGTCTCAGTGCCAGTAATTTTAACATGCTTGAGGTTTTCCAACTTAAAATCTTAAATCTCTCAGTCCTGTATCTTTAGCTAGGCACATCAGTCCATTATAAATTTAACCTCGATCAAACTGTCTGGGCCTGGCCAACAGAATGCAGCCATCCCTTATGCAAGTAGTCCAGTTCCAACAAAGTCCTCTGCAGTTATTTCTTCCCCTTAGAAAGTTCATAAGCCAAGCCTCCAAATAAAATTTTCACTGTACTTAGCATTCTCAAACTCTCATCAGAATAATCCATAAAACTTGGTTTACCACTCCAGAAGGCATCTTTAGTTGTCAGTACCAAATCCATGTTCATTTCTCCAAAACAAAAGTTTCAAAAGACCAAAATTCACATGGTCAAATTCATCTCACCCCATTTCTGCTACCAATTTCTGTAATAGACAGCATCAGGTTTGCTGAGATGAACTTCCAGACCAGGCACAGTTATGGAGGAAGGAATATTTATTGAAGCTTACAAATCCATGGAAACTTCCATAATGGCAGAATAAGTTGGCCCTCCTTTCACAGGCCCAAGCAGAGAGAGAGAAAAAAAAGCCACAAGCCAAAAGCCACACCTTAGGGCTGGACTGCCAAGTAACACTTCCTCCAGCTAGGTGGCTGGAAATCCAAGAAGTTTCAATAAGCTACTGAATCTATTTAGAGACTTTTATTCAAACTACCACAGCTGGTGACTAGTTAGGGAACTTCCTTTTCAACTTAGCCAGTTGTAATCCTCATGTGAACCTGCTCTCAGACACCTCAGCTTGAGCATCAATTCTTACTCATAATATGTTCTCAAATTCTGTGTGAAAATCACAGACCACTTTTGGCTTGTTCTTATTTTGTCATAATTGCTTATCTAATGCTGTTGGATTAAATACTGAAAGTGATGGTTTTTTGTAAAGTTTTGAAGAAGAAAAGTGCCAGATAAATGTTAAATTGTTCTTCTATCTTAAATTGACTAAATATCAAGATTGCCTTTGGGCTGGATTTTGCTGTGTTGCTTATCATGAAAAAACAGGATTGTGGGTGACTTTGGAGGGAGAATGTAGCCTTAGGGTATTCTTCTGGTAAGAGCCCTAACTTGGTACTTATTTTATAAAACTTTTTATTGATCTCAGAATCCATCATGTGATTGGTTACTGGCTTTGTTTAAAAATCTCTATACTGTTAGAACAGAGATCCTTTAGCACTTCAGCCAATCAATGTCTTTGTCTTTTGAACCACTGCTCACTGTGATGAAAAAGGGGTAATGGTGAATAATGGATGAGATTGAAAGTGCTGAACAAACTTGGACTTGATTTGCTCCTGAGATACCTACTGATTGTATGAACTTGCAAAAGCTCTTGGTGATTCCACTGCCTTATCTTTAAAATAGTCTAATAAACAGTAAACATCTCATAAACTTATTGCAGTGATAAATGAGAGAATTCATGAAAATAGTGCAGCACAATGCAGGGAGTTTCAGTCTCTATATAAACTAGAGATACCTATATATGTTTAACAGTTTTGTTGTTAAACACAAATGGTTAATATGTGTAAATTATTTAGAAGTGGTCTGAAAGCATAGTAAGAATGGAATGATCACCAATAAGACTGCTTTAGATAAAATGCCTGACAAAGATTTCAAAAGAATGATTATATCTATACTCAAAGAAAGGAAAGAAGAAATGAAAGGATTCAAAGAAGAAAACAAATTCCTGAAAGAGAACACAGGAAACCAGCTGAATGAAATAAAAAGGTCATTACAGGACATGAGTAAGGAAATAGAAATACTAAAGAAAAAACCAGGCTAAAATCCTAGCTCTGAAGAACACAGTCAGCGCAATAACAAAACTCTGTGGAAAAATCTCACCAGCAGATTGGATGAAGGAGAGAACAGAATATCTAAACTAGAAGGCCAGATGGCTGACCTAATACAGTCTAACAAAGAGAAAGACAAGCTAATAGAAAGGTATGAATGGGAATTCCAAGATATCCGAGGCACTCTTAATAGATCAAACATAAGAATTCAGAAGAAGAAGAATTTCAATCCAGAGGCTTAGTAGGCATTTTCAACAAAATCATAGAAGAAAAATTTCCCCAAATTGGGAAAGAAAAGCCAATGCAGATGCAAGAAGCCTTTAATACACCAAACAGACAAAACATAGAAAGATCCTCTCCTTGCCATGTTATAATTAAACTACTAAACACACAAACCAAAGAAAATATATTGAAAGCAGTTAGAGAGAAAAAGCAAGTAACCTACAAAGACAAGCCCATCAGAACAACAACAGATTACTTAACACAAAGTTTAAAAGCCAGAAGGGCTTGGAATGATGTATTCCAAGTTCTACAAGATAAAAACTGTCAACCAAGATTACTTTATCCTGCAAAGCTATCATCCAAATTGATGGAGAAATAAGGACATTCCACAACAAAAACAGGCCAAAGTAATTTATGACAACTAAACCAGCTCTATAGAAAATACTTGTAGGAATCCTTCACGCTGAAGAGAAAGCAAAACACACAGCAAGAAGCAGGAAAAAAAATAAACCATACTCAAATAACAGTTAAAATAAGTGAGTAGAGGCAAAACAGGAAGCACTACAAAACAAGAAGAATGGTGAGAATAAATGCATAACTTTCAATAATAACTCTTCAAATCAATGGCCTCAATGCCCCAACCAAAAGACACAGGCTTGAAGACTGGATAAACAGGTAAGATCCTGCCATCTGTTGCCTCCAGGAAACTCATAAGACCCTATTGCTGAAGACCCTCACTTGCTTGAGAGGCAAGGTCACTGAGAAATCAAGCTGTTGCTGAGCAGTAAACCTTCTCCCTGTAGACCAGACAACTGACAGCTGGAAAAAGCTGCAATGCATTCAGCCCTATGGGAGACAAAAGTCATCAGCAGTGAAAACAGTGGACACTGAAAACTTCAAGTTTGTCAGACAGGCTAAATGACAGATTGGGTGCAATAGTTGCATGTCTACTCTGGGGGAAACCAACTGAAGCTTTATTCAATAATAGCTAGGAAATGGAACCAGCCTAGATGTCCCTCAACAGGTAAATGGATAATAAAGATGTGGTACATTTACACAATGTAGTCCTATTCAACAGTAAAGAAAAAATGAAATTATGAAATTTTCTGGGAAATTGATGGATCTGGAAAGGATTATAATAAGTGAAGTAACCCAGGCCTAGAAAGGCAAACATCACATGTTCTATCTCATATGTGCATCCTAGCTACAATATTTAGACTTATGTGTGAGCTAGAACTAAAATTGTAGCAGAGTCCAGTAAGCTAGAAAAAGGTTATAAGGGAGCAAGGAGAAGGAAGGACTTTAGGGGATGGTATTGTATATATGTAATAGAAGAACAGATTACAGGGAGTGGAATAGCCTAAGTGAGGCCAGGGGAGGAGATTGTGTAAGAGAAGGTTGGGGGAGGGTCAATCAAAATATAAGATATTCTGAATAAGACATATGAAGGCCTACTCTTTTGGATAATGGCACATCCAGAAGGCATAGATTGCAACTAGAAAATTTTCAGTGCCAGGGATGGGATACTTTCCAATGAGTTGTTGGCCAGGAAGTTTCCTGTTCCTTCCAAAACACTACACTACCATGAGTAACACATGATAATACTGTATTGCTGATGACGTCACATGCCTGGGCAGCTGTGGGTCCTCACCTTCCCCGGGGGTCATTGGCCACCAGGAGGAGTTGGGGGGATGCAGGGTCTTGGAGCAAGTGAGTGTGACAATGGGCAATGAACATCCAGGAGGCAGTCTGATGGATAGTACGCTCTTGCTTATTCAACAGGGGAGTGGGTTTATAAACACTTGAGAAAGGTTGAGAAGGCACATACAGACTATATGACAATTGGATACATAGTTTATGTGTTGCTATATAATTGGCTAATGGTGGAAGGCAGATGTAGTGAGGGGGAAAAGCTATGTGACTTCAGAGTTGCGAGGGAGGAGCTGTAAGGGAGTTAACAGAAGTGGCAGGAAAGGCTACATGACTTCAGTCACATAAGGGTCTCATGGGCAGCTAGCCACAAGGTCAGGAACTATGGGGGTGGGCAAAGCCTGACTTATGGAATGGTCAGATGCTTTTGGGATCAAAATGGGGGGAAAGCCACACCAGTTCTGCCCACTCTGGGAGATGACAGGACACACTACATCCTTGCCCAAGGGCAGGGAGGGCCAGTCACCGTCTCCAGGGTGGGTTCCCGACAATAAGGCCAGCTGCAACCCTCACAGGCCAAGGTCCCCAGCCATGTCCAACAGCCCAGGCCAGCTTCCTCACAGTCCCAGCCCGTTTTTAGCAATGCCCAACAGGCAGCAAGGTCACTGAGAAATCAACCTGGTGTTGAGCTGAAACCTTCTCCTTATAGGGCCAGCCAACTGAAAGCTTGAATAAGGTGCATTGCATGCAGTTTTATGGGAGACAGAAGTTATCAGCAGTGAAAATAGTGAACACTGGAAGCCTCAAGTTTGGCCAGACAGGCCACATGCCTGAACTGGTGCAATAATGGCATGT
This sequence comes from Orientallactaga sibirica, assembly GCA_036365145.1. Taxonomy (NCBI): domain Eukaryota; kingdom Metazoa; phylum Chordata; class Mammalia; order Rodentia; family Dipodidae; genus Orientallactaga; species Orientallactaga sibirica. The sequence goes on along the minus strand of JAEOAD010002326.1, from coordinate 723,324 downwards.
CTGCTCTGGGGGAAACCAACTGCTCTCTAATTAGACTGGATGCTTGTTCTATGGGAAGTAATACATGCCTAGTACTGAAAACCTAATCAAAAGCCTATGGTAGTGGAAGTCATAAGCCTTAGAGGTATAAAGCTTGCTTTTGTCTGGCTAAATGCATACATTAATCTTACCAACCTGAAAGCACTACACTTAATGTTCATATGTACATATTAATCTTACTCTTACTATTGGCTAGAGAAACTTCTCTTTTCCAATGGTGGTGACCACTGGGATGAACTAAAAGGAACACAGTGCTGAGAAGAAGGGATGGAGGAGTGTCCATCACTGAAACATCTCTATCACCCTCCAAGGCTTAGGCTCCATTGCAGAAGAGGTCATAGAAAGAATGTAAGAGCCAAAGGAAGGGCACTGCTCCTCACAATGCAACTGCCCAGACATAAATTGGCCTTGCTATGCATGACCTCGCAGTGCTTAGCAGTACCTTCACAAGACCCTCATAATAGGAGAAAAAGATGATGACATCAAAATAAAAGAGAGACTAATGGAGAGAGGGAAGGGTTATAATGGAGAGTGGAGCTGTGAAGGGGAAAAGTGGGGCAAGGGAGGGAATTATCATGGTTTATTTTCTGTAAGTATAGAAGTTGCCAATCAAAAAATTTAAAAAATGGAATATACTTTGTAGGAAATTATTATTCTCCAGTCTATAGCCATTTCCTCTGTACTATCTATTCTTCCTGTCATGTGCTTGCATCTTCAGTCTAGTGTACAAGATGGTCCAACATTGCATATAGGTCAAGTTGTTTAACCCTTCATTGGGAAAGAGTGGCTTTATTTGCATTTCCACCACTACTGTCTTAGTGCAGTTCTCTATCATCTCTGTTCTAAGACTATTGCTATAGTATTTAATGGTTTCTCATTCTTTAGTATTTCTCCCATATATCTGTTTTTTTATTCAGTTGTTAAAGTGATGGTTTATGAAACCAGAAGGTATCATTCTTTGATAACCTTTCAAAGGCTGTCCATTTACTACTAGGTTAAAATCTCATATCCTTTTAAAATATATTTTATTTATTTATTTGAGAGAGGGAAGGAGGGAGAGATAAAAAGAGAATGGACACACCAGGCCTTCTAGCCACTGCAAACGAACTCCAGATTCATGTGCTGCCTTGTGCTGATTGCTTAGCTTTGCTTGCAAGCACCTTAACCACTAAGCAACTGTCCAGCCCTCATTATCTTTTTTGTACATTTTAAAATTAATTGATTTATTTATTTGAGAGACAGAGAAAGTGAGGCAGAGAGAAAGAAAATGTGTGTGCTTGGATTCTAGCCACTGCAAATAAAATCCAGATGCATGCACCACCTTGTGCATCTGGTTTACATGGGTACTGGAGAATTGAACCTGGGTCCTCAGGATTTGCAAACAATTGCCTTAACCACTTATCCATCTCTCCAGGCTGATATCTCATCTTACTAACCTGATCAATATTGTAAGTTACTTAACTTACCTACTGGATAATCATGATTGTGGTGCCATTAATAAAAATTGGATTACAAGCATGGTAAAGAAGAGAGATTTATTTAGCATGTGGGGGTTGGGTGATGGTTGCAATATAAATTAAATTTTATACATAGTCAATTTAGGGTACTGATATTTTCCAATATAAATAGTTTGTTATCTACTTGTACTTCCATGCCAGCATCTAGAAGGAGCTAAAGTCAAAGAGGGTCAATTCTGTATTAGTTCAGGTAGTAAATTTGACAAGAATTAATGATTGGTAGATGAGATAGAATTGAAAGTAACAGATTTGTGACTTAGGAAAAAATATGTGAAACATATGATATATTTTGTATATTTATATCTGTAGTTTTATATTATGTATCATAATCAGATGATAGGTTGTAAGAAAGTTTTGGTATGGAATGATTTCCATTTATGTTGGGTGAGGTTGAGATAATTTTGAGCTATTTATTTAGCATATACTATGAAGCTGAAAATTAGAGATCTGAATGGAAGAAAGGGATCAACAAAACTAGATATTTGAATTTGAGATCTAATGATATACTTGTATTAAATATATAGTAGTGGTGAGATCATCCACTGATGATCAATCAACAAAATTTTGTTAGCTCAGGCACATGAACAAAAAAACTGATGTGAATAAAAATAATTAATTTGCCCTCATTTCTACCTCTTTGACTCTCAGTATGGCATCATATATGCTTGAGGATGGTCACTAAGTAATATAATGATAACAGTATAGAGATTGGAAGCAGAAGATTTTGTAATACTATATGAAACAGCTCATCATACTTGACCAATAGAGGTTATGACTTTGAAGATATCATGGGTACATTATATTAAAATAATTTTACTCCGAAGGAAAAACATGTGCCTTTATTTTGAAATACAGTACACCATTTACCCTAGAAATAAGAATATTAACTAGTTAAAAATAAAAGTTATGTCATTTCTGCTGATGAACTCCACTGAGATTTATAGATTTAATTGCCACTCTTGCCTGATAATCTTTAATTTTAGTAAGATGCCTTGAAAACTGAGAAAAGACATTGATTTCTAAAATGTTTTAGTGCCTATATATATTTTGAACCCTCTTCTCCATTGGAATATAGCCCATAAGTTCTATAATTTGCAAAAGAAAAAAAGTACTTGCTACTGATAAAACTTGAAAGCAAAAACAAAAATTATAGCTACCTACTTAAGAAAGATCCTCCCACAGCTACTTGTAGATTTCAAAGTAAACAGATCCAGAAAGAAAATGAGCTTACACCTATAATACAGTCAGCTGCAGGTATATTTGCACATATATTAAATAAAAATAAATGAATATTTTATATAGTTTGTAATGTGAGTGCAACTTCAGCTTGTAATTCTTCACAATGCTATATATCCTATTATAGCAATACAGGAAAGTCAGAATAATATTAGTACCTTCAAATGTGAATATGATTTTGTAATTTTATATAAATAATATTAAAGTTCCATTACATATTCAATATCATTACAAATAAATGATATTTCCGTTTGTTATCTGATTCTGGTAAATAACTGTCATCTCTTAGTTATCCTGATGAACCATGCAAAAATTCCCCTTGAATTAGAGAAGTATCATGCCTCTTGTATACCCCTGGTCTAAAGATAGGCATAGTTATTGACCTTTGAAAGAATAGTCATGGAATGGAGCAATGGGTCAGTGCTTAAAGGCACTTACTTGCGAAGTACAACAGACCAGGTTTGTTTCCCCAGTACCCATTTAAAACCCAGATGCACCACGTGGATCATGCATCTGGAGTTGCTTAGCAGGGGCAGGAATCCCTGGCATGCCCAGACCCATTCACTCTGTCTGCCTCATTCTATCTTTATTTCTGTCTCTTTATTAAATAAATAAATAAATAAATAAATAAATGAATGAATATTTAAAAAAGAAAGTGCATTTATTCATTCATTAATCCAGTAAATATTTAATGGTCATTGATGTTAAGTAAATTGTATTTATATATTTATATTTTGATCTTATATTTTATAAAATAAAATGTAATGGCATTGTAGAAATGGTAATAGGAAGAAAATGATAGGGAAATTATCATTATACTTCATTATAGTATGGAGAAGAGGAAATGTAGAACTTGACAAATATACTCTATTTCTTATATAAGCTTACAATTCAGTTTACTTTCCCTAGTAAATTATCCAGTAAGCTCTTGTCAGCCCATTTCAGTGCAATACTTAGTGTTATATTCTGAAGACAGTATAAGAGATAAGACCCAAACTGTTTCCCTGCTAGTTCCAAAAGAATAACAAATGATCCACACCTAGGAAAACCGAGATTTCTTTGTGATACTCTGACAACTATAACTTGGTGGCCTTCAAGATAATTATTTTATTTGCTATATTATGCATCATGTGGGTAAACCCATTTTCAGGGATATGATTTATTACTTTGAATGGCAATATTAGAAAAAGAGATTATAGAGGACTAAGCAATAAGAAATAGTAAAAAAAAAAAAACAAACACTTTTCTCTCAGTTAAATGCTAAATGTTAGAAATATAATCAAAACAAATAGTGTGTCTTCAAATTAGGTGTCTTCTAAATAAAATTTTATGTTCTTGTTTTAACAACAGATCTCTGCCTGTTTGTTTTTGCTTCACCTTCTATCACATCAGAAAAAAAAAATCTCATAACATGGACACAAGTAGGACTTTCTTGTTACTTAGAAAGTACTTGGATTTTCTGGGAATTATTTCTGCCTGGATTTAATCAGATTGTTCCTCACACTTTCTTAATTGCTGTTAGTTAGTCACCTTATACCCTAAAATTGCCAAAACACAGCAAAGAATTTCTAACATGGACCATCAATAAGTAGAATTTGACCTTGAAAGACTTTTAGTCATGAAAGACAAGTTCTGTCAGCAATGGGAGCATGGGCTCACAACAAAACAGTGGTGATATTGTGTTCCTACTGCAGAAGTACTAACTGACTGATTTAAAGGCTTGTTGTGTATTGTCTCTAAGTTGTTTTTTCCCCTCTGTGTATTCAGCAGCAACAAGAAACCACTATGTATTTCACAGTCTGGTTCAAAGAAGTCTACTATATCCTATTCTCTCTACATTTGAGATGTCTTTCTGTGGTTGGGGCTTTGTGATTATGAACCACGAACTATGTCCATATTGGGTGTTGCCTATAGTACCTATCAAGGTGCCCTTAAGCCCATTGCTTCTTTTCCTTCTGTTATTACCTTGACTTCTTGTGAAAGGGCTATAATTCACTTAGCTATTAAAGTTGTTAAGCTACAATGTAATATTTATCCATCTTAATTAAAGGGAGAGGAAAAATAATAGGCTTCTTTAATAGGTAAGCTCATTGCTGCCACTGTCCCAGGCAAAATTCATTTTAATTTTAATACACTTACCTCCTTGACTTAGACATAGAAAAGAATTAAAGAATGAAGATAGACAAACAAAGACAGTAAGTAAGAAATTAGGTGGTGAAGAGTTTTAATATAGTCTTAGCCCATGGTAATTGGGGGGTAAAGTAATGTCAGAGAAAGAATGATATGAGAAAACACCACCATAAACATTCAACATGTTCTACTATGGGATAATGGAATGGTTTTGACTGCTCATCATCCCAACTGGTTGAAGAAACTATGCTTCCATTAGTAGTGCTCAGTTAAAAAAATATTGATACCAGTGTCAAACTGTGACATCTATGCCCAGTAATGGCAATAATGGTATATTCATAGGACCAAGTGACCATCATGATTATGGTGGTGGTTCTAGCTGTCTAGCCTAATCTCCAACATTAGTGGTTCATTTTGTTCTTAATTTAATAAATTTATATTTTTGTATGTTGTGTCTGTGTGATATTTGTGTTCATGAGTATGAACATGGCTTGTCAGATTTGTATAAAAAGTGCTTTATCCAATAAGCCATCTTGTCACCATCAAAATTGATGTGTTATTTTGTAAGGGAGTAGCAGCTGCAACACTGCCTTCTATGTCATTTTTTTCATGAAATCCAAGCTAACAGAAGTACTTCTTCAAGTGAAAAAGACATGCTCACATAAGTCACTCACATTTTCACAAATTTATATATTTTAAATATATTTCTGACCGCATATCAATTGTATTATATTTTGCAGGCCAGGAATTATTTGGGAAGAAGACAATACAAAAGAAATGAAGAGTAGAAAAACAGATTACAGGGAGGGGAAAGGCCTAAGTGAGGCCATGGGAAGAGAATGTGTAAAAGAAGGGCAGGGGGAGGGTTAATCAAAATTCAAGATAGTCTGAATAACACTTATGTAAACCTACTTTTTTGAATAATGGCACACCCAAAATCTATAGAGTGTTACTAGAAAATTTTCAGTACCTGGGATGAGATACCTTCCAGTGAGTTGTTGTCCAAGGAGGTCCCTTTAGCCTCCAAAACATTAAAGGCTATTGCCAAGGCCCTTGGTTTCCCTTGCGAAACAGATGGTAAGACTCTATTGCTGAAGACATCTCTTGCCTGAGAGACAAGGTCACTGAGAAATCAAGCTGGTACTGAGCAGAAAACCTCCCTGTAGACCAGCCAACTGAAAGTGGGAAAAATCTGCACTGCATGCAGCCGTATGGGAGACAGAAGTCATCAGTGGTGAAATCAGTGGACACTGGAAAATTCAACTTTGGCCAGACAGGCCCAATGACCGAATGGGTGCAATAATGGCATGTCTGCTCTTGGGAAAACCAACTGCTCCCTAATGGAACTGAAGGCCCTCTCTATGGTAGGTAATACATGCCTGGTACTGAGAAAACTAAGTAAAAGTCTATGGCAGGGGAGGTCATGAGCCTTAGGGGTATAAAGCCTGCTCTTGTCTGACTAAATGTATATATTATTCCCACCAAACTGCCCTGAAAGCACTACACTTATGTTCATATTCATGTATTAATGCTACTCTCAATTCTGGTTAGAAAAACTGCTCTTTTCAGATGGCAATGACCACTGGGATGATCCAAAAGCAACATAGTGCTGAGAAGAAGGGACGGAGGAGTGTCCAGCACTGAAACATCTCTGTCACACCCTCCAAGGCTCAGGGTCTATTGCGGAAGAGGGGGCGGAAAGAATATATGAGACAAAGGAAGGGTACGACTCCTTACAATGCAACTGTACAGATATAAATTGGTCTCGATATTCATGACCTTGCAGTGCCTATCAATACCTTCGCAAGACCCTCATAAGAGGAGAAAAATATGATGACATCAAATTAAATGAGAGACTAATGGAGATAGGGAGGAGATATGACAGAGAATGGAGTTCTGAAGGGGAATGGGGGAGGGGAGGGAAATATGATGGCTTATTGTTTCTAAGTGTAGAAGTTTTCAATAAAAAATTTAAAAAAAGAAATGGAGAATAAACCACCATCTTTAAGATACCAGATGAAATAAAATTTATCTAAAAATTTGCTTGGAGGCTTGAGAGATTGCTTAGTGGTTAAAGGCACTTGTTCGCAAGCCCTCAGACCCAAGTTTGAACATCCCCAGATCCCATGTAAAGCCAGACTCACAGTGGTGTATGTGTCTATGTTTAAAACACAGCCTAAGAAATGGGAAGTGAAGTCAGGATAATCTGAAAGCTTGTCGATCAGCTAGTATTGTGCTCACATTGGGAAAAAGAGAAGGAGGGAGGGAGTGTGGAAAGGAGAAAGAGTGAGAGAGAGAGAGACCCTGTTACATAAGGAAAGATTGGTCTAGAAAGATGGATCAATAGTTAAGAACATTTTCTACACAATCATGAGGGCACCAGGACCTAAATAAACTGCAAGGAGTGACAATGCTCATCTGTAACCCCATTCCAGTAGGGAAGCAGTGGTCCAATAATTGCTGGAGCTTAGGGAACGGGGGCAGCAAGCTTCAGGACAAGTAAGGGTATCAGGTCTCAAAAAGGATTTGGAGGAAGAGCAGTGAAGTGGGGCAGCTAATGTCCTTCTCTAGCCATGACAGGCAAGTATATAGGGTGACACATGGGTACATACATGTGCACACACCCACAGGCACACACACGTGCATACACACACTCACAAACATTTCTAAAGTATTGCTTGCTAATCTTCATGCTGAAGTTAGGAAGTACTCATGTAGAATATTCATAATAAACTCTAATTACTATGTTATTAATATCAATAATAAGTTATAATGTAAAAAACTGATAATTATTGAGCACTTGTACCTCTCAGACAAATCAGTAATATTTATTGTTCATCCTGTTTAACAACTTCTTGTGTGTGTTATTATTATTTACATTTATAGATAAAGTAAAATTGCAAATAGAAAGGTTAAGGAACTAACTCAGTTAAACAAGTGGGGAAAAAAAGGAAATTAGAAACTAGATCTGGTTGACTTCAAAATACAAATTTGTAACAACTCTACTGCCTTGAAATAAGGAAAGTTCATTCATATATATATATATATATATATATATATATATATATATATATATATACACACACACACATCTGGTACAGGTGAAAGAATAAGAGAAAATGGAAAGGAAACTATTGTTTTTATGTGCCAGTCCCTGTATCTGTGGCTTTATATAATGATCTCATTTTATCTTTACACAACCCAGAAACATAACATATATATTTTAAGAAACTGGAGTTCAGAGATATTAAGTAAATTGTCTAAGGTCACAGAGTTAGCAAGTAATCAAGGTAGAATATAAAACACTATATGAAAAGTTGAAACTGTGGCTCTTATTTGTCTCCCTAAATGTTTTCGTTCTCATTTTTCTTTCTTGGGAATTTGCCCAGGTTGCTAAGAAAGCCATCTTTGCCAATGTGTAAAATTGCTTCTTTTTCTGTTAATGAATAAGTGGAAAAATAAAGGAGACAGGGAAACGGAAAGCAAGTGGGAAGAAGCAGGGAGGGTGGAAGGAGGGAAAGAAAGATTTAAAGAAAATAAAAATATAACATACAAGATCCATATGAAAACAGCCCAAATTATGGTATCTCAATAAACACTGAGACTTAGTTTAGTAAAACTTTATATTTTTTGTTATTTTCAACCCAAGTCTTATTTGATTTCTAGTTTTTTTTTTTTTCTCTGAGTTAGGATCTCGTTTTAGCCCATTGTAACCTGGAATTTACTATGCAGTCCCAGGCTGGCCTCAGACTCACAGTGATTTTTCCACTTCTGCTTCCCAAGTGCTGAATTAAAGACATGCACTACCATGTCCGACATGTTCCACTTATAGACTTAGCTAGATTAGTAATAATCAGGATCCATCCATGCTGAATTTTATTGGGACAACCCTGATGTTGTGATCTGAGGCAAAACTAGATACCCAGTTCCACCTCCTTTTTGCATGTAGAAGTTATTGTGTTTCATCCTCTACTGCCTGGAGATGAGGAAGGGTTGGCATGGGTTAATACAAAACTATTATTACTACGTCTTCAATGTATCTTTTCTTGTTTATGTCCAAGTACTGTCATATCTCATCCAGTCTTGTGAGCTTTTATCAATGGCATTCTCATGAGCTGACATTTGTCAAAATTCAGGTTTCTGTGGGGACAGAAGTACTGATGTGTTCACTGTGGCTTCATATGCTGAAATGTGATCTCCATTGTAAAGTGATAATAAGACAAGAACCTAATAGGACTATGGTGTTTGGAGGTGGAACTTTTGGAAGATGATTAAAACAAGGTATAAACATTAGAGTAAGACTCCATTATTGAGTTCTGGTGGTTTTATAAGAAGAGAGACACAAGATGAGACATATATAGACATGAATATTTCTTGCCTTGGCCATATGTACCCTTTGTTACTTCAGAATTTTGGCAGTAAGAAGGCTACTACAACCTTTGACTCTCTAGAACAAAGAGCAAAAATAAACTTCTTTTCTTAATGATCCAGTCTCTTGAAATGTTATCAGAACTAAAAATGTATCAATAGAGGTAAACTGTTCTTTAATGATATGTTGCTGATATCTGCCTACAGATCAGTGTCATAAACCTTAGAATTAATAAGTGCAATAATTTTTTATGAAATCCAAAGAAATGAATTAAAAATCATAGTTTACACCATCAATCTCCTTCTCATTCATTGCTCTATCTTACTCCTTGTCTAGCGTAGAAGATATTATCATCCAATCTTTTTTCTTGGTGTGTGCTTTATTTTGATATCTGATACTGTTTGATGTAATTGGAGAAGAAAAGCTACATGATGATTTAAAGTGTTAGTTTTGCCGGGCGTGGTGGCCCACACCTTTAATCCCAGCACTTGGGAGGCAGAGGTAGGAGAATCTCCATGAGTTCGATGCCACCCTGAGACTATATAGTTAATTCCAGGTCAGCCTGGGCTAGAGTGAGACCATACCTCGAAAAACCAAAAAAATAAAAAATAAAGTGTTAGTTTCTTCACTGGGCCTGACTTAAAAAAAGAGAAACAGAAAAGAAAAGAGACAGACACATGAAGTTCCTGGGGGAAAACAATTGTTATAAACACTTGCAAATTTAGAAATTTTTAAATTCTGGTTCAACTCAAAAGTCTGGCCATCTTACCTTCAAAAATGAGAGCTAGTATCGCTTAACCACCCCAAGTTAATACTGAAAAATTTCTCAAGTAATTCCTGAATAGCTTTCAAATATGTTGGGTTTTGAAAGGTATAATTAAAACTTATTATTCTCCCTTTCTTTGTCTACCAGCTGTAGGATTATTGAAGGAAAGAAAACAAGATATTTTTTCTTTAACCAGTGAAAGTATTTGTTAGTTTTAAAGACAAATTGTTCCTTTATCTTTTAAATATCTCATATTTCTTCTGGTAATAGGATGATTAGCTGAATTATACTCAAATTTTTAAATTATTTATTACTTTTTAATAAAATGGTTGTACCCTTTAGACCCCCTCTCCACATACCAATTCTGGTCCTCTTTGGTGGGATTATTGGCATTAATTGTGGGGACATGGAAGCCTCAGCCAGTCTCTACAGGGGTGGGGCAAACATGGTGCCTCAGGCTATTCTCTCCCACCCTGATGCTCTTAGAATCTTTGTCCCCCCTTTTTTTAAAACAATATTTTTTATATATTATACCAGATTATACTCTTTTATCCTCTCACCCCAAATCCTATTACCCTGTGGGCCCTCCATAGTTGAGTTGTGGCATTCATTGTAGGGTCATAAAGTCCTCAGTCTGTCCCTATGGGTTAGCAGAAGATGATGCCTCAGGATATGCCTATCCACACTGTGGCTCTTACAATCTTTCTTCCCCCTCTTCTGCAATATTCCCTGAGCCATAGCCAGCCTGTTGGCAGTATGATTTAGTGTTGAGTTCTTCCTACCCTATCAACTTCTTATTCAAAAGGTTTTTGATTAATCATTATGTCTGTCACCATCACACAGGGGCTGGTTGTCAGGATAGCTGTAAGAGCAGCATTCATAATATCACTTCTGCAATTTCTCCTTGGTCCTGGCCAATGTGGTAGAGTTGACAAGTCTAATAGTTGGCAGTCAGCTATCTTCTTGTCTTATCAATGGATCTAAGCTCTCCTCCATTTTCTTTGCCATGTATAAAATAAAATGGTTTATCTGACCAAGCATGAGAACAGTTTGGGTTAAAGGAGTCTGCAAAGTTATTTTTGAGAAATTTTTGTTGTGAAAGCCCACTTTTCCTCTCCAGAGAACAGCAAGGTTTCTCTCTAAAATCTGGGTTCTCTCACCATGGGATTCTGACTTGGTTTCCAGTACTGAATATGAGTTCTGTCCCACTGAGCATGTCTCATGTCCAATCCGAGATTTGTTGGTTACCTGTAAAGGTTCTACTCTGTACTATAGAGATACTTGCACAATCATGTTTTTTGCAGTCCTATTCACAAGAGCTAGGAACTGGAATGAGCTCAGATGTCCATCAACTGATGAAGAGATAATGAAGATGTGGTACAATACATATACACAGTGGAATTATACTCAGCAGTAAAGAAAAATGAAATAATTAAATTTGCAGGAGAATGGATAGAGAAAAAAATCATTCTAAGCACAGTCACACAGGCACAGAAGAGTTGGAAAAATTCATTCTAAGCATGGTCACACAGGCACAGAAAGACAAATGCGGCATGTACTCTCTCATATGTGGTTCCTAAGTGGAATCAATTTGAGATGAGTGCAAATGGTAGTTAGCAACAGGGATTTGGACATATAACTAGAGTGAGACCAGGAGAGAGATGAAATGGGTTAGGAGGAGAGGAAAGGTTCTAGGAAAGGTTGGAGGAGAGATAGAATGTTGGGGGTGGGAGGTGTTTGGAGTGGTGGGTGGTGGGGAATGCAGGAAGGGAATTACATAAAAGTTAACACTGTCTTGAGAATCAGTTCCATCTATTTTGAGATTATTTTTTTTCTATCTCTGTGAAGCATAATGCTTTGAAACGTTCATTCTGACTAGCTTTCTAAAAGATATAACCACCAATAAAGGGGGAGGGGTGACATTCTTTTTTAAAAAATTTTTATTAGTTTTCTATATATAGAGCCATGATGGTACTATCATTAGCCTTCTCCCTGCCCTCCCTCCTCAGGGATTGTGGGTCTTGCATTGTGGGGATACCCATCAGTTATGGGGGTGAGGCAATGTCTCTGTGCATAATGACCCAACTTATGGCTCTAACAATCTTTCTGCCCCCACTTCTGCGAATTTCCCTAAGCCATTTTGGGATTATTTTAGGTCTATTTTAGTGACGAGGTCATAGAAGGTGGTAAAAGCTTAACCTTAAAACCATGGACCCTGGCTGGTAAATCCAAGGCCCAGAATTGGCTTATCCCCACAGTTAGCTGTTGGCCAGCAAGACCCATGAGGTCCACAAAACAATGTAGGCTATTGCCAAAACACTTCGTTATCTGCCAGAGTTAAAAAGCATGATTCTATTGCTGACAACACTATAGGCCTGCTTTTACAGAACACTGTGATACCATGTTGGAACCAAAGGGGAAACTAGTTCTTTCCCAGCTAGCCCTCAAAATGCTGGAGAGCCCTGTTAAGGCTGCTGGAGGTCAAAGGTTACCAAGAGCATGAATAAGCAGAAGACCCTGAAGACTACAAAATCAACTGCCCCCTCTTCTGCAATGTTCCCTGAGCCTTGACGGGCAAGATAGGGATCTGCTTTAGGGCTTTTTTTTTTTTTTTTTTTTTTTTTTTGTTTTCGAGGTAGGGTCTCACTCTGGCCCAGGCTGACCTGGAATTAACTATGTAGTCTCAGGGTGGCCTTGAACTCACGGCAATCCTCCTACCTCTGCCTCCCGAGTGCTGGGATTAAAGGAGTGTGCCACCAAGCCCAGCTTGTATCTTTGTTTTGATGTGGTTTCAGTGACCATGATGTCTGTTGCCATTTCCCTGCAACTGGATTTTAGGCTAACCATGAGGGCAATGTTTGTGTTACCACTTCCTCTGTGATGTCTGGGCCCAGGCAGATGAGGTAGATGTGACTCATCTCATGGTATAGAGTCAGTTCTCTCTTCTTGATATATTGGTGTATCTTTGTCTCCATAGTATTCTCCTCCATCTGTAAGATAGTACAGATTCTCCAACCAAAATTGAGGACAGTGTGAATAAAAGAGGATAAGCCTAGTTATTAGAGAGATATATTAATGTGTATATCCACTCTTCTTAGTTCAAGAGCAATGGAGGTTTTCTGTGTTCCCAATGCCAGTTATGAGTCCCCCTCCCCTCTGATCAGGTCTCATTTCCTATCCATGAGCAATTGGTTACCTACATCAGCTGTGTGCCACTACTGCACAAGTGTATGCTTCTTGCTCAGGCTGGTTGATTTTGTAACTGGCAGGATTTCATGCTTATTCAGTCTGTTTGCAACCATTATTCTCCAGCCACTAGCATAGAACTTTCCAGCACTATGAGGGCTCTCTGGGACGAACTAAGTTCCCTTTCAGTTCCAGCATGGTAATTTGATGTCGTGTGGTTATAGGTTGTGTTGTCTTCAGCAGTAGAGACTTATCTTTTAGCTCTTGCAGGTAACCAAGTGTTTTTGCAATGGCATTATTTTGGGGACCTCATGTGTCCCTGACTATCAGTTCTCCGGGGAGGGGGGAATTCAGGCCTTGGGAATTACCAGCCAGAGCCCATGGTTCTAGGGTTTTGATTTCTCCACCTTTTATGGAGCTCTTCTCTTGGGTCCTGCCTCTCACTTATTGAGGGTAATGACTTGTAGCATGATTTATAGGAAGAATATTTCTATGGAATTGATTATTGTTGCCATTAGATTTCTGAATTTCCCCCTTCCTCTACCACTGAGGCTTTTTCATACCTTACTTGCTGTTGAATAGTCCTTCATCTCTTCCCTCCCTATATCCCCATTTTCCTACCTTCATTCTTTTTAATTTTTTTATATTTTATTTATTTATTTGAAAGAATGGGCAAACCAGGCCCTCTAGTTACTGCAAACCAATTCCAGATGCATGCACCACATTGTGCATTTGGCTTTATAGGGGTACTGTGGAATTGAACCTTGGCAAGAGCCTTAATCGCTAAACCATCTCTCCAGCTGACTATCTTCATTCTTGTACCATGTCCATATTAATGACATACATTATGACTTCCAATTAAGTGATGCTGGTCAATGTTAGGAACTGCATGTGAGAGAGGTCGTGTAGTGTTTGTCTTTCTGAGCCTGTGTGACCTCACTTAGCATGGTTTTTCTCCAAGTTCATCTTTTTCCTGCAAATTTGATTATTTCATTTTTCTTTATCACTAAGTAGAATTTCATTATGTATATGTACCACATCTTCATTAACCATTTATTTGATGATGAACATTTGGGCTGTTTCCAGTTCCTGGCAGTTGGGAATAGAGCAGTGATAAAATGGTGGAGCACATGTCTCTGTAGTATGTAGTAGGGTCTTTAGGGTATATGCCCCAAAGAGTTATAGCTGTATCTAATGGTAGTCCTATCTTTTGTCTCTTGAGGAGTCTACAGACTGATTTGTTTAGTGGCTCTTCAAGTTCTCACCGCCACCAGCAGCATGTGCTGTCATTTGATATTTTTCATGGTTGCCATTCTAACTGGAGTGAGATGGAATCTCATTGTCATTTTAAAATATATTTTATTTATTTATTTGAGAGAGAGAGAGAGAGAATGGGAGTGCCAGGGCATCCAACCACTGCAAATGAACTCTAGATGCATGCTCTCCCTTGAGCATCTGGCTTACGTTGGTCCTGGAGAATCAATCCGGGATCCTTTGACTCTGCAGGCAAATGCTTAACTGCTAAGCCCTCTCTCCAACCCTTTTAAAAATACATTTTAAATATATTTTCATTGTCATGTTAAGTTACATTTCCCTGAGAATAGATGGTAAAAATCTCTTTAGATGTTTACTGGACATTTGCTTTTCCTTTTTGAGAACTCTTGGTTCAAATCCCTGCCTCATTTTTTAAAAAGATTTTATTTTTACTTATTTCCTTATTGGAGACAGAGTGAGGGAAAGAGAGAGAGGGAGAGTGAGAATGGGTGTGCAAGGGCCTCTACCCACTGCAAATGAACTCCAGATGTGTGTGCCTCCTGGTGCATCTGGCTTACGTGGGACCTGGAGAATCAAACTGGGGTCCATAGGCTTAGCAGGCATACACCTTAACCACTAAGCAATCTCTCCAGCTCCCTGCCTCATTTTTGATTGAGTTGCTTCTTGATTTTTGGTTGTTGTTGTTGTTTTCGAGGTAGGGTCTCGCTATAGCCCAGGCTGACCTGGAATTCACTCTGTAGTCTCAGGGTGGCCTCAAACTCACAGCGATCCTCCTACCTCTGCCTCACGAGTGCTGAGATCAAAGGTGTGCACCGCCAAGCCCGGCTTGCTTCTTAATTTTAATTGTTTAGGTTTTTGAGATTTTGTAGAATATATATATTAACTCTTTATCAGAGGTATAACTGGTGAAGATGTTCTCCCAATTCAATAGGTTGTCTATTGGCTCTACTAATGATTTGCTTCTCTGTACAACAGCATTTTAATTTCATGAGGTCCCAGTTGTTGAGAGTTTGATTCCCTGGGCTACTGGAGTCTTGTTCAGGTTTCCCTACATCTATATTTTGGAGTTGTCTCTCTACTTTTTATTCTCGTTGATTTGGAGTTTCAGGTCTTATATTGAGGTCCTTGATACATTTGGAGCTGATTTTACTGAAAGGTGAGAGGAGTTGGTTCCAAATTCAATTTTCTCATGTAGCCATCCAGTTTCTCCAGCACCATTTTCTCCTTGGTCCAGTGAGTACTTTTGGCTGCTTTGTCAACGATCAGGTAGCTATAGTTATTTGAACTCAAAACGGTATTTTCATTTCCATTCCATTGGTTTATGTTCCTGTTTTATGTGAGTACGATGTGTGCTGCTGGGAAACTTGGGAGCTAATGGGGTGGTTAATCATCCAAGGGGATCCCACAGGCTACTAAACACATAGTGATAGGTCCTACCCAAGACACAGGAGCCACGAGGGAACCAGAGAGCCCCAGACCTATTCACCCTACACTCTCATATCTCTGAGAAACTTGGGAGCTGTGGGGAAGTGCTGCTTACCCTACACATATGCTCCACTGGGGAACAAGGAGCCAGGGCCTAGTCAACCTGCACATATGCCAGGCCCTGACCACCAGACAGGAGCCACCAAGGAACCAGGGGGACTGAGCCTATTGGCCCCATAAGTGCTTACCACTGGGGAACTTAAGAGCTGGAAGGGGGACATCTACTCACTCTACTCACCCCATGAGTGCATAACGCTATGGAACCATGGAGCTAGGCTTACTTTCCACACATTCCTCAAGGCACTACACACCCCTCAAGCACCACTGGGTAATGTGGGAACTGGGGCCCACTCAACCCATACTACTCACCAGAAAGAAGATTTTGAGGAACCAGAGAGTGAGGGCCTATCCACCCTCCACCCCCCCCCCCCCCCGTCCCTACTAGCACACTTCAGGGGAACTTGGGAGCAGGGAGGGTAAGGGGAAATACTCACCTCACACATGCCCCAGGCAGAACCTGCCCCACAAGCATGTGCTATTAGGGAACATTGAAGCAGATGGCTTCTCAACCCAAGTGTGCACCAGGCCCTACTCACCACACAGGAGCCATCTGGGAGTAAGGGAACAGAGGTCCATTAACTCACAAGAGGTAGCCAGGCCTCCCCACCATGCAGAGCTGCTGGAGAACCTGGGAGATAGCATGCCACAACACACCAGGGAACTTGGGAATGGGTGCATACTCACCCTATATGCTCCACCTGGGAACCATGCAGCCAGGCTTACTTGCCCCATATGTGTGCTGGGCACTATCCACCCTACACAGGAGTGAGAGCCAGGGCCCACTCAACCCACATGCACACTGAGCACTACCAACTACACAGGAACCAAGGGGTTGGGGGGATGGACCCTGGGCCTACTCAGCCCCCATGACTTCTCTTACCAACTTCAAGCTGCTGGGTAACTGGGGAGCTAGGGTTCACTAAACCCGCATGCACTCTGGGCATTACCCTTGCCCCATGGGTGTACCATCTGGGATCTGTGGAGCAGAGGCACACTCAATCCACATGCACTCCAGGCCCTACCCACAGGAGCTATTGTGGAACTAGTGAGCCAGGGACTACTCACCCCCCCATGTGTACTGGGCATACTACCTGCACCACACACTAGGAAACCAGGGAGGATGGAGGCACTCAATTCACATGCAAACAGGGCCCTACCCCATCACACTGTAGCTTTCCAGGAACCCTGAAGCCAGAGTCCACTAGTACTGAGACCTACCCATCACACAGGATCCACCAGGGAGGGAGGGCCTATTTGCCCCCAACATACATGCAGCAGGGGAATTTGGGAACTATGCCTACTCACCCCACACGTCCCGAGGAACTGTGGAGCTGGGGGCTACCTGTCCCACAAGTGCTTCAAGCATTAACTTCACCATATGCTTGTGTTCCAGGGGAACCATGCAGCTGGCAGCTACAAAACCATGCGTGGGCCTGGCCTTACCCACAACATAGGAGCCAACCAGGAACCTGGGAGTTAGGGCCTATCAACCCCCATGCATAAGCTGGGGCCTACCCACCACCCAGAGCTTCTGGGAAACCTAGGAGCCAGGGTATATATGCCCCATGTACCCAGGCTTCTGGGGAGTTTGGGAGCAGAGTCCTACTCACCCACATGTGTGGACCATTGGGTAAACTCAAATGGAATTTTAAGCATTTAAATTGAACCAAGCCAATGAAGAAATTCTCAATGATATGTTTTTAACAATGAATTTATATTAATTAATACATCTTTAAATGTGGGAGAGGCTATGAGATAATTTTAATCCTTTTGCCATCACTTGTGCATAACCTTGCTACCATGTCATATCCTTTCCATCTTATATTATGAAAGTGTTTTTTAGAAAATTTCCACTTATTCCCCACTGAATGTGGCAAGTTATATGTATTGAAATGATTCCAATTCACTGATGAATATGTTTATTTTTACGGCATTGGTTCAAAGCAATATTCATCTATATACTAAAAACATTCATTACATATATAGAGAAAGTAATTCTAAAATTCATACAGAAATGCAAAAAAATAATCACCTCATTTAGTCAAAGCAATCTTGAGTAAAAAGAGATAAGCTAGAGACATCAAAATAACTGATATCAAGATATTTAAAGCCACGGTCATCAAGACAACATTATATTGTCATAAACACAGTCATACAGACCAGAAGAACAGAATAGAGATCCCAGAAATAAATGTGCACATCTATAGCCATAAACACACATCTATAGCCAACTTTTGCTTCACAAAGGCACCAAAAACATACATTGGAGAAAGTACAGCCCACTCAATAAATGGTACCACAATGGCTTGATAGATCTTCTCATATAGAAGAATAAAATCTGACCTCTATCTCTCAACCTGTACAAACTCAACTCAAAATGAATTAAAGCCTTCAATGTAACATCTAAAACTTTGAACCAGCTATAAGAAAGCACAGGGAAGACTTTGCAAGTCATTGGTACAGGCAATGATCTTATGCAGAGGACTCTAATAACACAGGAAACAAAAGCAAAATTTGATAGTTTGGAATTACATCAAACTAAAAATCTGCACAACAAAGAAAATTAACAGAGTGAAGAGACAAAAAACATAATGGAAGAAATATATAACAAATAATGAAAAAAAGCCTTCAACAACAAAATGAATGTTTAGCTTGATTTCTCCTTTTTATTCAGTCCAAGATCCCTGCCCATGGAAATGTGTTGCCCACAGTTAGGATGGGTCCTCCTGCTTCAATTTACCTAATCTAGAAATTCTCTTATATCATTTATTTCTGTATTGATTATAAATATCACTCAGTTATCAATCAATATTTATATCACATAAGCTCATTCTTCTTTCCTTCAACATTTTATCAATGTCCAATATTTTATTCAAATATGAATACCATGCTACTAGAAAAAGAAAATTTTTAAGATGATTGTGAACTTTTATGGAAGGAAAGTGGAGGGAAAGAAAGAGGGAAAGAAAGATTGAAAGTGAAAACTATACAATATACAAGGTCTATCTGAAGCCAACTCAAATTATGGTATCTCAATAAGCAATGAGACCTAGTTGATAAAATATTATATTTATTGGTTATTTTCGACTCAACAACACATTTGCAACAGTATATTCCTCTTGACATTTCACATTAGATCCGTTTGGTCACCTCTTTCCAGATTATATATACTGATTATTTTTTACCCCAAGAAGTGGTTTGGTAACCAAATGGTAGTAAGAATTGTATAAATTCATGCAAACACCTTCTCATGCCTTACCTCATACTTATTTATAACAAATGTCGCTTCAGGAAATTACTGCTGTGAGAGAAACATGAACAAATCATTGCCTATGTGTACAGCAAGCAAATGGTAAAAGGTTAAATGCCCTATCCGGTAAAATTTGGAAAATGTAAGAGAAGAGATAATGGATGGATTCTTCCCAAGTTCTGTGCCACACAGATCTAGTAATTTTTATCACTGCTCAGAAAATAGATCCAAAAGATTTGAGCAATCTGTTTGGTTTGATTCATATCAGTCACCTATCAATGGATTCTTTCATATTTACTGTTCTGAATCTCCTACATAATTCCAATTTCCTTCACTACTGCTGCCCTCTAATTGTTCTTCCTAATATGTCAGTAACATAGAGCTATGTCCTCAAGCTTATTCTGATAATTCAATAAGTGGTATTAAAAACAATCTGGTTTAATTTTTTTATATAGATACTATAATCTATCTATCTAAATTTCTAATTTTCACATAAAATATGTTAATTTATTATTAACTACCTGACATGATATCTACCAAATCTTCTTAAGGAAGTTTTACTTTTTTATTGCTTACAGTTTGAGGGGATACAGTCTGTCCTGGTGGACAAGACATGAGGATAGGGGCAAAGTGTGAGACAGCTGGTCATACTGCATATTCAGTAAGGAAGC
Organism: Orientallactaga sibirica; assembly: GCA_036365145.1. Classification (NCBI taxonomy): domain Eukaryota; kingdom Metazoa; phylum Chordata; class Mammalia; order Rodentia; family Dipodidae; genus Orientallactaga; species Orientallactaga sibirica. The sequence goes on along the minus strand of JAEOAD010002326.1, from coordinate 703,340 downwards.
TGAAAAAGATGAATCTTATGTTCAGATCATTTTCTCCTTTTTATTCAATACTGGACCTCAGCCCATCAAATGGTGCTATTCACTTTCAGGATAGCCCTTCCCAGGGTACTCAAACCTTTCTCATGTGCTTCTATGCTGATTCTCAGTCCCATCAAGTTACCATTGAAGATGAGATATAATAATCAGCATATATGATATTAATTAGGGCTGCTCACATATATGTGAGTTCTTCTCATTTTTGGAAAATTATAATTACGCACTTCCCAGCCTCATTGAAAGTAATTGAGGTTATGTGACTGTAACCAATGAAATACAAGTTGCTTTTTAAGGCAGAAACTTTTGTTTCAAGTTGAACATTGATTTCTTTATTTGGAGGGCTTGCTAAAGGCAAAGATAAACGTCTGAACCTATGAAAATTACCAATAAGAAAAAATTTGCTTTTTAATACTGTGGTTAGGTTAATTTTATTATTATTTTTTGAGAACTTTATCGTATGAACATATTGCATACTCTTCATAATCCCACTGGGTAATACTCTTATGTTCCTTCTTTTCCACCCCCTTTTCACTGATGACACTCTTCACTGTGGTCATTTATATTCATTGTGGGGTCATTAAAGCAACCATCAGTCTCTGTGTGGGCTAAAATGCCTCAGAATACATCTTCCCACCCTCTGGCTCTTACATTTTTCTGTCCCCTCTTCCACAATATTCCCTCTGCCTTGGAGAGTGTGTTAAAGTCTCCTTTATTGTTGAGCTCTCAGCGGCCTCTGATCTATTGCTTTGATGAGTGTTGATTCTCCTCAGTGTCTCTGTCATCTTCCTGAAGGAGGCACTCAAGCTAGCAATGAGAGCTGCACTCATACTTAATCCACAAGGCATAAACTTTAATAGTTAATAAACAATTTTCCAAATGTCCTTTCCCCATTATGTTGTTGGCATAAAATCTCTATCAGTGTGCATTCCAATGATCCTAAAAAGTAAAGTTTCCTTCTGAGCTGTGTTGAGTATGTAATATGAACAAAAATAAAACATTTATTTGAGGTTAGTTATTTCCTCACTATTCAAGCTGATAGAGCATCTTCCTTTCTCAAATTGCAGGGCAGTAGACATCAGATGTAGAAACATGATACCTCATTTTCTTTGAATGTATGTCATTAAGTTACTATTCTCTGATTCATGGTGACTTTTTTTTTAAAACCAGTATGGGAATCAATAGTATAAGCTATTCAAACCATTTCCATGCATGTCTCAAACAAAGCATACTAGGATACAGCTACATGAATGAACATTTTTTCAATCATTCTGAAATAGGTTTCTAAACTGCACTGTATTCCTTGACAAATTATTGACATTAAAACTTCCATTAAAAGTAAAACTTAAAATTACATTGTTTGGGACATGTCTTGATTTCAAATAGCAAGAAACCTTAAAATGATAAAAGCATATGTAATAAAAACAATTTATTCAGAAGATGAAACTGTCAGACAGATCTCATGAGTGCATTCAGATGAGTGAAAGTCACTTATACTGACAATGAAATGTATAAAAAGCTGCCTGCTGTGGGAGAATGGGTCCCACTGAAAATACTGTAATAAAGAATCAAAGAATCTGAAATACAATTTAATATCTTCCTTTGAGCAAACACTTTTTTTTGCCTTGCATTCAATGGTGTTGGCATTCAGTCTTGACTCACATATAATTAAACAGCTTTATACTTAATCACTTTTTGTGTTCCTGCTCTCTCTGTCATCCCCATTTGGCCTACATTCAGTTAAAAAATAATGTACCACTTAGTTAACAGTAATAACAAACACTCATGTTGTGGTTATTACAATCAAAGGACTATCCTATCAACTCATTTCTTCTCAACACAGCCCTGAAAGTTAGGTACTAATGTTATCTTCATCTTCATTTTATAACCATGGGAATTGACACTCAACAATTTTGAATCATTAGTCAAAGCACACAATTAATAAGTAAAAAGTACAGTTTGAAATCCTGATAATGTGTTCTAGAATCATATTCATATTCCTCCAATGGTTCCAAAGGAAAAACCAAATGGACAACAATATGTGGCCAGAAAGAGATATCCATTTATTCCAGGAAACAAGAGTTAAATGCCTTGTCAACTTAGAATAAATTATGCCTATAAATAATTTTATTGCAAGTGTTAAGGAGTGGTGGAGCCTGGGATGAACTGTAGAAAATATGCCCCACCTAAGTTTAGCCAAAAGATGTAATTTTCAATCTATGTTTTTTTTTTTCCTTCTAAGAGTTATATACTCATCTACTGAATGCCTACATCATTTTCTTTTTCCATGTTTTATGTTTAGTGCATTTATTTGAGAGAGTGATAGAGAGAAAGAGGCAAATAGAGAGAGGGAAAGTGGGTGTGTCAGGGCCTCTAGGCACTGCAAACAAACTCCAAATGCATGTACCACCTTGTGCATCTGGCATACATGGGTACTGGGGAATCTAACCTGGGTCCTTAGGCTTCACAGGAATGTGCCTTAACTGCTAAGCCATCTTTCCAGCCCTGCATTATTTTCTTTAAATGGACTATATTAAAACAATGGAGAAGTAAGGGTATATTCCTGCAATATTGTGTTAATTTCTTTAGGATAACCTAAGGATTTATTGAACTTGGAATTAGAATTTGAGAATATAAGGGTCTCAGAAATGAATTTTAACACCTACTTGGTGTGTATTTGTGTGGGAGCCATGTGTATGTGTGTACATACATGCACATGAGCTACTCTATAGAAGAGAAGTACATTCCTTTTCCTTTGTGTGTCTCGTTGTTCTTGCTTCTAATGAAAATTAACAGTTGCCTGATATCATGATACTTGCAAGTTTTTCCTACAGTTGAGTAGAACTTAAATTAATGAGTCTTAGTAATCCACAGGTGGCAGACAGCTTATTGATCAACAGTTCTTGTCGTTTTTTTTTCTATCCCTCTGTAAAGTTTTTTTTTCTTCAATTCATCTGAGAAATGAGGCCATGCATTATTCATTCTTAAGTGCACTAATTTGATCAACCTTTTCAGATAACCCTGGGTCAATTAAAATTTGACTTACAGAGTAAATGCATATAGAAAGTCATGCAGAGGCAGCTGCACTGCAGTCTTCTCCTTGCCATATCAATGGGCCATGACCCCACTGGAATTGGTCAATCAATAAAGGTGAGAAGGATGTTAAGTACCTCTGACCATTCATTCCAAAGCTCAGTGGTGATCAATGTGAATTAGGAAGTGGACAGGTTAATTTCTAATGGGTCAAAATACATCATCATTTAGTAATAGCTTTTGGTTAATCCTAACCTGGTGTAGATTTAAAGAAATGACTCAGTTAAATTACTGTTTCCTATTAATCCTTTTTTTTTTTGGTCATCTTTAGACACACAGTGTAGTACCTTCTTGGGCAAAACAGCATGTCTTCTTTATTTACTAGCTTATTCTTTATAGAATAAACTCCAAAGCACAAATTTTGGCACATTTTCCTTTGTGCAGATATAATAAAAGAAATTTTTCCCTTCTTAGGTTATTTAATAGTTTAATATAGCCTAGAAAACACAAGGATTCATTTAAATTGTGATACTTTGTGTTCCACAACAAAAGCTAATCTTGTAAAAATAGAATAGAAAATATTAAAACTATGTTGTATGATTGCTTTCTCCATGGAGCACCTCAAGGCATGAATGTGAATCTTGTAGAATAATGGCAATTCATGTCTAAATGTATGACAGTCCATTGCATGCCTTCTTTCATAGGACATTGGTGAATTATGGAATAACAACTAAAATTATTAAGGAAAATATACTCATTGGCAGCTGGTTTACCCATTTCTTTCTAGAACATTTTTATTTTTATTTTCTGTTGAACTCTAGCTTAGAGATCCCAGGGAGTCAATCATTTCAACCTATCAATTACCAACCTGAGGCAGAAGAAACTATTCTTATAATTTTAATTATAAGTTGTTTACCTTAAATGCTTTTTCAAATGACTATTATTTGGTTTTAATTATTATATTAACAGGTCAATACACTTATTCATAGTTTCTTTTTTTTCTCTTCACAGCAAACGTGAAAAAGAATAGGAATACATGAGAACCACATGCACAAGATGATATAACTGTGATAAACAAAGAACTAACATACTTTCCAGGGGTCCTTGATGACTTCATGGTACCACAAAAGCTAATATTGAAGTTCCTTATTTCTAGCACTAATTACTCCTGTCACACTAGCATATTCTATAAATATTTTAAGTTACTTGGTTAAAATATTATTGATGATTTAATTTAATTTCACATTATTCATGACTAAAAAATTAATACAAATGATAAAACATCAATCAACTATTCAAAACTATGGTGGATTGAATATAAAATGACCCCGATAGCCACATATGTTTGTGACTAATCCTCATACTTAATCCCTAGCTGGTGGAGCCTTGCTTGAGGTGGTGTGTTACTGGGGTTACTGTAAGGTTTATTAATCCAACCCCACTGGGTATCATAGCTCAGTTCATTCTATTCCTCCCTGCTGCTGTGGTAATATGATGCCAGGTATCTCTTCTTAATATGCTTTCCCCACCAAGAAAAAAACCTCTCTAAACTTTAAATTGGAATTAAACCCTTTCCTTCCATATACTGCTTCTGGTCAGGGTTTTTTTTTTTTTCCAGTAATGAAAAGGCAATGGTGATAAAGAGTTCTTACAAAAATATATTCAATGGGCTGGGGAGATGGCACAGCAGTTAAGGTGCTTGCTTGCAAAGCCTAACAAACCAGGTTTGATTCCCCAGTTCTCACATAAAGCCTGATGCACAAAGTGTAGCATATATCTGGAGTTTATTTGTAGTGGCTGGAGATCCTGGCATGCTCATTCTCTCTGTCTTTCTTCTGTCTCTTTTGCTTGCAAATAACTTAAAAAAACATATATTAAACAACTTCCTCTCTGACTTTCAGAACAAACCTTGGTTCACCAAAGTAAGAAAGAAATCAAAAATAGAAGAAGACAGAGAGAAGAGAAATTAAATATTAATGTATTTGAAAGTATATATGTAAAATAAATCAATGTCCTTGAGTTTTTAAACCAGAAATTTAAAAGATATAACATGTAATTTAAGGAGTTTGTAAAAATAAGACAATGCATTTTAAAATTGATGATCATCCAACATGACATTTTTCCTGGTAGCTAAATTACACAGGAAATCTGGTTTAGGTTATAGAAAGTATACATGGAGATCCTCCTACCTTGGCCTCCCAAGTGCTGGGATTAAAGGCATGCGATACCACGCCCAGCTAATATTTTTTTTTTATTTATCCTAGTATGGGATTCATAATTCTAAGATTGTTTCCTAATTTTTTACCTTCTGGCATACATGGCATACTCCCTTTGAGCATGAATGGAAACTAAGTTTTATCTGATATCATTGTCTCGACTTTGTTATATGTGATTACAAAAAGAATCTTTTAAAAATTTATTTGATGTGTGCATGTTTGGGGGAATTATGGGCATGTGTACCCCATGAGAGGAGGGGAAAGGGAGGACATGGGGCTATAGGTGTGCTCAGCCACACCCAGCTATTTTAGTGGCTGCTGGGATCGAACTATGGTCCTCATCATTTCACAACAAATGTTCTTACCTATTGAGCCATCTGCCTAGCCCAGAAACAAGGATTTTGCAGATGTAACTCATGATCCAAATTATTTTACCTCAAAATAAGGAGATTATTATAATTTACCTGATTTAATCAAATGAGTCTCTTCAATCTGGATCTTGGGTTTAGAGTGAGGAAATCAGAGATTGAAAGCTTGAGAAGGCTTTGGTACATTGTTGTATGGCTTCATGGTAGAGGGAGCAATGTGGGAAGTGATCTCCAGTAACTGAGAGTGACCCTAAGTGATAGCCAGTAAGAAAATAGAGACCTCAAAAAACCACAAGTTGTTTGGAAAGATATAGGTCATTTTCCTGCAGTCACTCATGTACTCTCTCTTTCTCTTTTATATTACCTTTTTCTTCCTTCACCTTCCTTGGCACTGACTTATAACTCTTAGATCCTTTCTTTTCATCTTTTGCATGTTCTATGTTTTAGGGGGCTGATCTCAAGTAACAGCCTATTTAGGTCATCAGCTCCCAAGTTTCCATGGATTTCAGTTAATAGAGGTCAGTTAAAGGGCTTGCAAAGTAGAGGTAGAGTGATACTGAAACAGAGAAGGGAAGACTTAAATTCTCTTTGCTTCAAACTTGCAAGCCCTTGTTATCAACACTATTTTATGCTGACCTAGAGGGGGTACTGGGTTCCATCTAGTATTGGTGTTGGGTGTCCTAGTATTTGCTATCTGTTCTCTCAACACTGATCACACCTGTGAATACTGCAACCTTATTAAAGATGTCCACTTAAACCATATGGATGGATTCTGTTCTCTATCAGTATCCTAAATGAAACCTTATCCAGGACTCTACTGTATACCTTTAAAAGGTAAATTAAAAAAAAAAAAAAAAGAGAACAAAGTCTACTCAGCTACTGCTTTCTGTTGGTAGATGATAGGCTATGTGCAAAATGGATGCAATATTATCTGCAACCAAGTGGGGCATTCTAGTCCAATGCAGACTAAAGGAAGGAGAGGAAGTAAGTTGGCTTACATTGAGGTTCAATTGTAGAAAGACATTTAGCTTTTAAACTAATCTACATTATCCAAACTAGTCTTTAATGGGGATTAAGGCAGTAAAAAAGATGCTATTTATTTAGGTCATTCATGAGTTCCCAGCAGTCTCTTTTGTTGGATCAAAAAAGAAGCAAATCACATTTTATATTGTTACGAATTCCTATATTCTCCTTTTCAAACTATCATCCATATCTATTCCATGGATAATATATGCAGATAGTGGCAAGAATAAATCTCTTTTATGTTTTTATACTAATGATTTTTCTATAAAACATATTCTTTTATATACTAATAGTTGTAATATTCAGTTGTTTCAGCAATAAAGTTAAATAAAGAAATAAACAAACTTGAAGATATAGACATGATTAGTTACTTTGCATTCTCAAACACATTTCAAAAAATTCACAAATGGGTTTTTGAATAGAAGTATGAAGAAATTTCCCTCTAGGAAGTTAGATGTCTGACAGGTAGTAGAAAAAGCATGGAGAAGAGTATTGAGACTGGATCCTCCTTGAGTACTATTTTTACAGCTGTGAGCTGGGTAATTTCTTTTATTTATTTGGGTATAATATTTGAAAGATCTCTAGGTCAGGTAAGTTATTTCTATTTTTACATTTTTTAAAGCCTGGAATAATTTTCTTGCTTACTTCCAACAATGCTATCTTCTATTATAATCACATTTTATGGAGTAATCACTTGCTTTTTGTTATATTGGTGACATTTTCCTGCCTTTCTATAGACATTATGATTTTTGACACTCTGAATATTTCTGACCTAGTTAGTAATAGCTTTTTCTGCTGTCTAATTTTCTATAATGCTCCCTTTAAACTTTTGTCTCTATTTGGGAATGGTCGTATTCATATTAAGTACAGAGTTTGATAATCACAGTGTAGCATTCTGATATTTTTGCTACCACTTATTCCAGCAGTCTATTCCTTGAGGCTTTTTTTTCCTTGTAAAGTGGTTCATCACAAGTATGTGCCATATTGTTTCTTGTTTTGAACTGTAGAACTGAAAATAGATCATTATGTACTGAAACTCTTGGACTATTCTCTTGAAACCTATTCCAGTTCATCTCACAACTGCATTTATTTCACAGTAATATAATTACATCTATCATTGTTATGGGGGTTTGAAATATTCACTTTAAGTAGTTGAAAGAAATAGACATTTCCACCAAAGTTATCAAAATCACTAAAGTTATCAGCATCTGAACATTGTATACCAACTAAGGGGAGAGATTCTTGCCTAAATATGATTAAGACTTTATAAGAAGGTCAAACAAAAACTGTTACAATTCCTACAACAAAGGATTTACATGGCTAACTGTAATTTTTATTATAGTGCATACCCCATGTCTTTTGAAACTTGCAGAATTTGGAAGCATTTTTACCCTGCATTTATTTCTACTAATCTATAAACTATCTGGCAATTACAGAGGACTTTGCATTCCAAAGACTTTTAAAAGCTATACATGTTAAATGACTTCTCTTAATACTGAAAAGTGTCTTGCTTTGGTGACTGAGACTAGGAATTCTTTCATGACCACAACTCACCAGACCTCTGAGTTAATGGTGTCATTTTGAAGGACACAAACTGGCTCTGCATGGTTCCAAAAGGAAAATGTCATGTATTAGAACTGGATAGCATCACCTAGACAATACTTTTGGAGATTATATGTCAGCTTTCTTTTTGTTCAGGAGAGTTTTGTGCAAATCTCAGAATTGATATGACAAGGGTATCAAGTACCTTCTCTGATGCAGTTTCTCATCAATCTGTATTTCTCTATGAGTTTTTCTTTCCCCTGTGATTCAATCATACTTTGGGTAAGATGTTGACATGCCAGTCAGGACCCATCATATTCTTGCTTTCTACCAACTTCTTTAAAAGTTTGGTCCTTACTTATACCCTATTCCTTTGCTTTTCAGATTAGTTTTAAATAGGAAACTCTGAGAATTAGGAGAGATTTTAGTAGTGATTTTAGCTATCATATATTAACAACTTACATTATTAACTAAGTGACACTAGCTGTTGTAATAAGCAGACAATTCCAATGTCTTCACATAGTAGAATTTATTGTCATTAAAAAAAAACTCAATGTTAAAGCAAGCAGGGTGTTCTTGTTCCAATAATTGAAAAAGTTCTATGTTGCTGATGAGTCTATCCTTCAACAAGTTGCACAGTGTTCCATGCAGCAACTATAGGGAAAGTGAAAGATTTTGGAGGAGTACTTAATAGTCCAAGCTTGGATTTCATGAATATAACATCCACCTACATTACAGTGACCCCAACTCCATGAAATTATCATCCTTAACAGTAATAGAGACTGCAAAATGGGAAGTGGCTGTGTACCTAGGAAGATCAGATAATGGATTTTGTGAAGAGTTCCATGTCTGCATACTAAATGTATGCCATGTGTGTGCTAAGTAGTGATTTTATTACATGATATTAAGTATTCCCTCAGCAACTTGGTGGCACTGATTTTATCATATACATTTGAAGGATAAAAATATGTGTTCAAATTGGTGATGCAACTGATATATATTAATTTAGCCAATAAATTACAAATCTGGATCTTATACCAAAGCCCACATAAATCTCTAGGTCCAAGTAATCTGTACGCAGTTAAGAACATATGACTAAATGTAGTATATTTTTCTTCTGACCTCGGATGGGAGCTTTAGAATATCCTTTAATAGCTCATTCCGCTTTCATTTGATGATTAAAATGTTTATCCTATGTGACTTATGAGCACATTTGTAATCAATTATTTGAGAATATGTGGCAAATTCAAAGAAAATATAAACAGCTCATACTATCATTGCTCAGTACAGACACTATTAACCTATTGTCATGTCTCTTGGTGCTTACAAACATTTTGCTACACAGAATAACTTATTACTACACACACACACACATACACACACATATATTGCATTTTAACATATACCTTTTGTTAACCAGAAGGCCTAGCATAAAGATAATCCTCATTTCAAAAGATGTTTTCAAAATTATCACTTTTTATTAAAACCAAATGCTAAATATTCCATTTTAAGGCTGTGTTATAAATTATTAACTAATCAGCAAATCAATAACCTGTAAGCATCTCAGTTGTGTACATTGGTATAACTTTTTATTTTTTTTAAAGATGCAAGTGAAATACTAAATGATGCAAAGTGTTGTTTCACTTTTAAAGAGGACAACATCTGATCCATTATTTGTTCTCATATTACTTCCCTAAGATTAGCAAATTATGTCTGTATGGCCCTCAGATATAGTAAGACTAGAAACAGTTTTGATAAGCCTTTTGGTTATCTCAGAGAAAAGTAGGTTGTTAGTAAAATGAGGATTGAGATCTGAGTTTGTTGTGAGAATTTCTTTGGACAATACAGAATGAAAGATGCCTTTTTTAAAAGCCAATTTAATGTCATGTAGCTTTATAAAGTGGGTCGATATCACTAACTTGCCATGGGTAGGAAAAGCTAATTGATTTTGCTGCCACCTGTGAGCACAAGTAAGCAGCAGGTCCCATACTACTTATTGGCTGCTGTGACAGGGTATGTGTTTATTTAGCATTAACAAACTCAAGAAAAATTATCTGAATTTCATATTGTTTTATTACTCCTAATGGCTTATTTCAACAAACAAGTCAGCCCTGTGGAACAGACTGGATGACTAATGTTGTCTGTCAGCCCAGATTCTGGCAGAATGCTATTCTCAACATCAAGACAAACAGTTGCTGAGCTGTCCATAGAATACATGACACCACAGAATGCTTGCCAGCCATGATATTTACACCATTTGTGTTACACACAGAGCACATTACCAACTCAATTAGAATACAACAAGACATGCATAGCATATCAATGTGGAAATGAAATAGAATATATACATATATGTGCACATTCACACATAGGCACCCTCACACTTGCTCTCTCTCATATGCACAGTGGTTACCTCGTGTAAAAATAACACCCTTACTGGTATAATATCTGATATTAAAAATGACTATCTTTTGATCCAGTAAAGTACAAGTATCACAGTACGTTTTCTTTTTAGAGAGAGACAGAGAGAGAGGGAGAGGAAGACAGATAGGATGGGCTCACCAGCAGCCTCTCAGCTGCTGCAAACGAAATACAGATGCCTTAGTCCCCTTGTGGTCAAGTGTGGCATTGTGCCCTTGTGTCACTTTGCATCTGGCTAAATGTGGGACCTGGAGATTGGAACCGCTGGAGATTGGAACCAGCGTTCTTAGGCTTAGGAGGCAGACGCCTTAACTGCTAAGCCATCTCTCCAGCCCTATCACAGTACTTTTATGCATTGGTGGTAGAGAATGTGTAATTTGTCTTGATCTCTTTGGAAGGCAATTGGAAGGATTTGTTAAATTTTAAAACTTTCTGTGTGTTGTGTGAACTCTGTCTGAGGAACCATGGGCAGATGTCGACTTACCTCAGACAGGACACTAAAGACAGAAACAAATAACTGATTCCATGCTAGTTTAACTTGATGAATCATTGAGTTAAATTGGGGTTTCTTATAGGAGTGTGACTGAGGGGCTACTAATAAGAGCATGGGTTGTTATACCATTGCAAAAAAGTCTCTTTCATCCAGAATCCTTTAAATGTCTATATATTCTTAAGGAGAAGAAGGGCCTTGTGATCTCCTCTCCCTAGCAAGTATTAACTGTCTATAAATCCTTGGGGACAGGATGTGTTCTCATGAGCCCTCCCCTGTATTATAGAAAGGAGAGTGACTCAATCTTTTGCAGTTATTCTGATAATCATAGCTTCTGATAATTTAAGAGAACAATAACCATGCCATGCCAGGAGGACAGCATTCTAAACATTGCACAATTATGTAGTAGTTTGATATATATGATTCTATTAACAGACAAAACCATAATAAAACAAGTAAAATGTTTATACAAAGCATCATTTTTTTTTTTTTGGTTTTTTTGGGTAGGGTTTCACTCTAGTCCAGGCTGACCTGGAATCAACTATGTAGTCTCAGGGTGGCCTCGAACTCTCAGCGATCCTCCTACCTCTGCCTCCCCAGTGCTGGGATTAAAGGCGTGCGCCACCACGCCCGGCTCCAAAGCATCATTTTTAAAGCAAAGCCAAACCAACCAAACAATGACAACAAAACTAAGCTTAAAACTGGTGAGAACTTAAATTATCAATTAATAGGAGAATTATACAGATATTCAGTGGACTATTATTTAGCAATTATAAAAGAATACAGCAGGGCTTAAGAGATGGCTTACCAGTTGAGACATTTGCCTAAGAAGCCTAAGGACCCATGTTAGATTCCCCAGAACCTACGTAAGCCAGATGTATATGGTGGCACATGTGTCTGGTGTTTGAATTTACTAGAGGCCCTGGTGTGCCCATTCTCTCTCTCTCTCTCTCAAATAAATAAATATTTTAAATGGGGAAAAAAGACTATAATAGAGGTGGTCTAGACAGCTGTCCATATCTATTGGCAAATGAGAGTAGAAAGGTATAATATCTCATTTTGTAAGTAAACCATATATCCTTGCATTTTTACAGCTGAATAGTTCTGTTGATATTTATGCTGATATAAACATATTTTATATCTGTAAATCATAAGGATAAAATGGAAGGATTAAAAGGAAACTGGCATCATTATTTTTTTCTGTAGATTAGGAATGAAAGCAATGGAGTATAGGGGTTAGAGTTTTAAACACATAGCCATGCAAATATAAATACATACAGGCATATAATATCCATGTACCTATATATATACAGGTATGTTATATTTTAATTTTAACTCACTTTTAATAGTTTTCACTGCTACTGAATTTCATTACTTAGTTCATTTATTCATTCATTCATTTGTTCATGCATTCATTTCAGGGGTTTTAGAGACCTAGTTTGTCTTGAAATTCATTACAATTTAATACCACAGGAAGGCACGATTACTGAATCTTTATGAGTATTTTCATAAATTACTTAAAATCCAGTTTAGGATTTAATTAAGGGGTTAATTCAGAAGTAAATGGAATCAACATAAATTCCACATATTCAGTTTCACTCATAGGTTACCACCACTGAGTCTGTTCTATCATTTACCAAAGTGGTAGAAAAGTAGCCCACCACCTGTGTTAGTATTGCATTTTATTCTTCTTCCTTGTATGCCCTTTGACACAAGTGCTAATGAGTAGTGTGGTAGCCTAGCACAGATAAAGAGAAGGATTTGAAATTTTTAATAAGCCACAAACTGGAGACTGAATAAGAATAATCACTCCTCCTGGGTAAACAAGAATTGATTTTCTTTTGCAAACACTAAGAAGTAATCTGGTAGTTGTACTTTATGACTAAAAGGGATTAGATATGAGCTCTATAAATTACTGAGCATTGGAGATAGTCTTATACAATCACTAATGGAATTCACTTTTGGTTGGTACTAACTATAAAATGACACAAACATTTATCTTCAATATTTTTGTTACTCATACAGTTCAATCCCTTAAGCAAGTTACCCTTTACACAATATATACAATTTCTATTAAAAATAAATTAAATGCTACATACAGGAAAGCTTTCTGTAACAAAATTTTTATATCATAAGTGGACATTCCTGTGTAGTGCAAATATTCGTTACAATTAGCCTTCATCCGTGAAAAATTGGGGTGATATATTAGCTTAATTTTCATTGCTTAGTATAGACTGATTTTGAGTAAAAGAGTTGAATTACAAATAAACTATAAGTACACATATAGCTGTGTGTTGCAAAATCTCAATATGGATCTGCCAGTCCTCAAGATCAATATCTGGGAAGTAGTTTCCCTAAGGAGATGCCATCTCACATTTAGATGTTAAAAATGATTAGACATAGTTGAGTTGCTATTAATAATGTTACTGACAGCTAAATGATACTGAGGGCATTTATGCACTGAAACTCTGTCTAAAGTAACTTATTTATTCATCACAGCTCTATGAAGTAGTGACTGTAATTATCCCTAATTCATACACGCAGAAATGAAGCTTAGAAAAGTTAGGTAACTTGCTAAAATGACATGGCAATTTGATAGTTAAGTAAGATTTCAAATTCAGGTAAATTGAGCTCAAAATCACGTGATTTTAATTACTCAATACCTTATATTACCTTAATAATGAGTAAATTATTCAGCAGACATTAGAGATTAAATAGCCTTTGGTAAGCTCAATGATGAATCTCTGAGCATATTTATAGCAGTGTTTATATATTGTGATAACACATTGGGAACACATGCTATTAACACTCTAGAAATTTCTTCCTGTGTACTTACATACATGGTTATGATTTCTATTTTAAGACATGTCCCAGGAGGATTTGTGAGGTATTTATAGCTTTCAATATATCACCTTTCATTCATCTCTATTTAGAAACCAGTTAAAAGCCAATGAATGTATGTTTGGGTAGCAGAACTATCACTGGATTTTGGAAACACATATCTTGTTTCTAGTTTCAGTCTTGCTAGTTACTCACTTGGACAAAACACTTTCTTTTCTGGACCAGAGCTTTCCTGTTAGAGTTTATATGGTTGACCTGGCTGGTAAAAACTTTCCTTTCTCTTGGCCATTTCCTAATTCTTTTTGCACCAGCACCTTTATTTTATCTCTAGTTCTCCTTTCCATACTTGTTTACCTTGAACGGTGCCTTGGGAAACTGATATTATAAGACTATAAGAACATTGATCAGAAGAAGGGATGATAATGAGGCTGGTGTGGTTGTTATTCTTGTATTTTCCCTATAGTATCAGAATGGACTGTCTATTCAACTACAGAGTCACCCCATTTCAAGGCTGCTGTCAGAGTCCCCAAAATTTTACCCCTTCCCTTCTTATGATGTTCCCATATATTGTCCATATCCTTGGAAATATATATATATATATATATATATATATTTCCCTCAGGATAATCAATTCAAGTGAGCTGATCATTTTTGTTCCAAATACATGTACATACACATATGATCAATACACATGTATGTCTATAATAAGCCATATGTTCCATAAAAGAAGTTGATCTCAGAAAAATCAACTGTTTGAGATAGAGTTACTATGGCTTGGAAAAGTATTTATCAAAAGGTTCATGTAGTGAAGTCTTAAGTTCTGGTCCATGCCACTATTGGGAGGTGCAGAAGAGTTATGGCATAGTGAGATGTCTTATGGACATTAAGAATGTGCCTTTTAAAAGGTCATTGCTCTTTCTTATCTCTCTCTTTATTGCATCCTGAGAATAGTGTGAATGATTTTTTTATGTGTTCCATCCATGATGTTCTTCCTTACCACAAGCCTAAAACAATCAAGCTAACTAATCATGATAGTTATCATATGTAGAGAGCTGCGAGGTGCCGCGCCTTAAAGATGGCGCTGGCTTCCGCCTTCCGCCTTCCCGATGGCGAGTGCTCTCCTGGATAAACAAGTCCTTATTTGGCTTGGGCCGTGATCTAGGCTTGCTTCCGCATATGTGGACCTATCTGCATTCACCACGTGGCTTACCAGGGTTGGCTGTTCAAAGGCTTCTTAAGCTTTGGGCGGGCTTGTCCCGGGGGCGTTCAGTCAGTGAGTCAGTGAGTGAGTGAAGCAGGCAGTCAGTGAGTGAGTCAGTGAGTGAGTCAGAGAGTCAGTGAGTCAGTGAGTGAGTGAGTCAGTCAGTGAGTGAGTCAGGCGTTCAGTCAGTGGGTCAGTGAGTGAGTGAGAGAGTGAAGCAGTCAGTGAGTGAGGCAGTGAGTGAGTCAGTGAGTGAGGGAGGAGTGGCAGGCAGTGAGTGAGTGAGTGAGTGAGTGAGTGAGTGAGTCAGTCAGTCAGTCAGTCAGTCAGTCAGAAGATTGTTCAAGGTTCCTGAATAAACGGCTGAAAGAAGAGTCCGAGCGTTGCGTCTTCCTTGCTGGTCGAGGCGGACGCGACAAGTGGTGGCCCGTACGGGGAACTCAGAACTTGCAGGGCAGCTAGCTGGTAAGTTCCAGATAAGTGGACAAAAAGGGTAAAGGCAAGTTCTCTGGTAGAGAGACGATAAGGTCCCATAGAAAATGGGCAATACATCTTCCAGTATTAGGGTTAAAAGGTGCCACAATAAGGTTTCCTTCTAGGAAACGCAGTGAGAAGATTTCTTAAGAATGATAGCCGGCCAATTAATGTATATTTGTTCGTGTGTCTTATTAGTGTATAAAAGTTGGTTAACCTCATGTGGTGTATTTGTGTTGTAGTGTGTCTAGTCATATTACATAGGGCAAACGAGAATGATTCAGAAGCAGTTTAAAAAAAAAAAATTTAGAGGAGGTGAGAGAAGAGCGCTCGAGTAAAACATCTAAAAGAAAAGGTAAGGTTCCTGAATAAACTGCTGAAAGAAGAGTCCGAAGAGGGACTCAGAACTTTCTGCAGTCAGGGCAGTAGTAAGGTTCCTGAATAAACTGTTGAAAGAAGAGTCCGAAGAGGGACTCAGAACTTTCTGCAGTCAGGGCAGTGCACTGGTAAGTTCCCAGGTAAGGTGGGAATCCGCGACAAAAGCGGGGATTTTGCTCTTCTCGGTAGAAAAAGAGGGAGCAGGAAAGTTCCCAGGTAAGGTGGGAATCCGCGACAAAAGCGGGGAATTTTGCTCCTCTCGGTAGAAAAAGAGGGAGCAGGAAGGGTTCGCGGTGTAGCGAACCGAAAGTAAAAGTTTTAAAAGAATTTTTTGCAAGTGTAGCCATGGGCGCTTCTCACTCGCACCCAATTTTTTGGCTCTGAATGAGCTGCTTCGTTCAAAAAACTTAAAGATAAAGGGGAGTACCCTGGAGAGGTTCCTGGAGGAATGTGATGCCATAGCCCCTTGGTTTGCGTGCTCTGGAAGTCTTACAATCCCTTCATGGGAAAATTTGGGCGAAGATCTTGATTTTGCAGCAGACCAAGGCACGCTTAAGGGCGGGGTAAGATCGACCTGGAGGTTAGTGAGGAACTGCCTCGAGGAAGAAAGGTCGGAACAGGCAAACAGTGAAAAAGAGGCAAAAACAAAGAACAACTTAAGATTCAGAGTCTACGGATTCTAAAGAAGGGCTACAGGCTCTCATAAAACAAATGAAAAGGACTTGATTTACATTAAAACAATGGAGAGGATGCCTGAGGAAAGACTGTAAAAAATGCAAATTCTTGGAAAGAGCTGACTGGAGAAGGAACCTGCTTTTCAAGGCTATATTGAACTTGAACTGCAGAAGTTTGACATTTTACATCATATACGGTTATCAGTTTACGGGGGCTAGGGACAGAATGTGGTGGTTTGATTCAGGTGTCCCCCATAAACTTCAAATGTTCTGAATGCTAGGTTCCCAGCGTATGGCAATTTGGGAATTAACACCTCCTGGAGGCAGACTATGGCAATTTGGGAATTAACACCTCCTGGAGGCAGAGTATTGTTGGGGGCGGGCTTATGGGTATTATAACCAGCTTCCCCTTGCCAGTGTTTTGACCAATGCTAGCCTCGCAGCCGCCGTGGCTCAGTTAACTCAAAATATATAAATTATACTAGGGCTGCAAATTTATCCAGATTTTTGTCTAGTTTTCTATTACAGAATTGGTCACTTGAATTTGAAGATACCTTAAGAGAACTGAGACTGGCAGTAGTTAATGTGAATTCTGCCCGCATGGACCTCTCCTTTGCCTCTGGATTGTCATCTTGGCTGATCTCCGCTATGAATCATCTGAAGGAATGGGCGGGTTTGGGTGCTCTTTAGCAGGCCTTCTGTTACTGGTCTCTCTGGTTTGCTTGTGGTGTCTGTGTAAAATCAGGGTCACGCAATGACGGGATGCAGCTATGATCATTCAAGCCTTTACTGCCATAGAGGCTGAACAGTCCCCCTAAGTCTGGCTGGCTACAATTAAAAGTTAATCTTCTTTCTGCTCAGGTTGCGAGGCTAAGCACTGCACTCTGGGTTAGCCCTAGAACTCCAGAGAAGAGCATGTTTGATTGCATGCAGGTTGATGCCCCAGATCCCGCCTCTGAGAAAAAGGCATCAGGGTTGCAAAAATACGCATCATCAGAGATCAGACCTCTACTCTTACCTGTGGCTTGTTTTAAAACATAAAAGGGGGAACTGTAGAGAGCTGCGAGGTGCCGCGCCTTAAAGATGGCGCTGGCTTCCGCCTTCCGCCTTCCCGATGGCGAGTGCTCTCCTGGATAAACAAGTCCTTATTTGGCTTGGGCTGTGATCTAGGCTTGCTTCCGCATATGTGGACCTATCTGCATTCACCACGTGGCTTACCAGGGTTGGCTGTTCAAAGGCTTCTTAAGCTTTGGGCGGGCTTGTCCTGGGGGCGTTCAGTCAGTGAGTCAGTGAGTGAGTGAAGCAGGCAGTCAGTGAGTGAGTCAGTGAGTGAGTCAGAGAGTCAGTGAGTCAGTGAGTGAGTGAGTCAGTCAGTGAGTGAGTCAGGCGTTCAGTCAGTGGGTCAGTGAGTGAGTGAGAGAGTGAAGCAGTCAGTGAGTGAGGCAGTGAGTGAGTCAGTGAGTGAGGGAGGAGTGGCAGGCAGTGAGTGAGTGAGTGAGTGAGTGAGTGAGTGAGTCAGTCAGTCAGTCAGTCAGTCAGTCAGTCAGAAGATTGTTCAAGGTTCCTGAATAAACTGCTGAAAGAAGAGTCCGAGCGTTGCATCTTCCTTGCTGGTCGAGGCGGACGCGACAATCATAATCATAATCATAATCAAATCAAACCAAGCCTTTTCCTCCTTTTTGTTAAATCAATGATTGCTTATAAATATAATAACAATAACAAAGAAATTTCTTTCTTTCTCTATCTCTTTTTTTTGGGGGGGTGGTTTTGAAGTAGGGTCTCATGTTATCCAGGCTGACCTCAAATTCACTACGTAGTCAGAGTGGCCTTAATCTCATGGTACTCCTCCTACCTCTGCCTCCTAAGTGCTGGGATTAAAGGTGTGTATCGCCATGCCTAGCTAAGTAATTTCTTATTCATGTGTCTAAGAAAATATATCAGGTCAACATCATTACTTTATTTGAGGTTTCTCTTCTTCCTATTTATTGCATCACCTTTATTCCCTACAACAGTCCTAAGCTTTGATTTTAATGGAAGAAGCTTATTGCCTATCTGCAGGTGTTGTGACCAGAGTCCATGAAGTATTAAGCTTCCACATTTTTAATGGAAAATTGGTGAGTCCTTTTGTCAAAAGTGTATATGTAAGTAGACAGCTGAAGTTAATCTTGGTTTCCTTGGGCTGTCTATTGTGTTTCACACATCCTCTCCAAAGTACTTTGTAATTAATATTGTATTATGTGTTTCTTTAGAGAAACAACATGGTGCTGCAAAGTCTAAATTTTATGTGGGTGATTTGTTGGAGTTCACCTCTGAAAATGGCAAACATAACCCCTACCATGACAATTCATAAAGTGTGGTTTGCTCAATAAGAATGCACTGATCAAACTTTACTGTACTATGCAAGTGTTTGTGATGTTGCTGCCAAAGATGCTGCTGATGTTGTCCAATGAATCTACCCCATATGCTTCCTTTTTAGATTTCACACTTTAGGTGGGAAGAAAACAACCATAACAATAAGCTTTGTAGTCTTCTGTCATTTAAAAGACTTCATGAATTTCTTACTACATGAAAAATAGCACAAGGTCAAGTTTCTCCCTTTTTTAGAGAACCAAAAGTCTTATAAAGTAAGTCCATGTCAGTTAAGAGAAGAAGTAAGCTATGACCCTTCCTAATATATATTTTATTTGGATCACATTTAAAGATTTATTGATGTATTTTAATAGAATCTTTTTACTAGACATGAATGGATGGAATTTTGACTTGGAATCCAGTTTGCAAAAAAAAAAAAAATGTTATCATTTTATCTCTAGTGCCCAGAGAGTAAAGATGGCAAAGCTATCCTTTCCCTTAGATGGATAGAGCCCTAGACATTGCCAGTGTCACTGTGGTAGAGCTTGTTCTCTTACTGTCATGTTGCTTTCATTTATTCAGTAGACCTTCAACATCCTCACAGAAGTCATGAAAGCAGGCCATTAACTGCGTAGTTTTAAGACAATAGCAATTGGAAAATTAATGTAGCAGCATATATAACTAATTCAGCTTAACATTTTCATTATAATAATCAAGAAAAATATAGGTTGTTTTAGATTGTTTCTCATATTTTACACTTTATGTACATAAAATTTCTATTCATTACTATGTCAAGAGTAGAAACTGTATGTTAGAATTAAAGGTAATTTCCATAAAACACAGCTTTTACAGCTTTTAAAGGATGCCATGTACCTGCATGTACCTTTAGTGTGTGACTATAATAGTGTGAACCTAAGATAAATTGTCAAGAGCCAAAATAACTATGTAAATGACATTATGCTGTAAGATAACCAGTCATTGATTGTAACATAGACACCTAAGTATAGGATGATTTATTCAAATAAAATTAAAAACTTTCAATAGACTTCATATTGTTGGAATGTGATTTTATAAAATGGTAAAATCTTGTGTGAAGTTAAGAAAAGTAGCATAAGAACACCACAAGTAGAAAAAGTTTTCATTTCCAAGATCTAGTGGTACTGGGAAGGAAAAGAAAATGTGTGAAAGATGAGAATGTGCTGGGCATGCAGGTGGCAGAAACCTTCTCAAGGATTTCTTCCAGCTTGTCAGGAGAGACAGAGCAATGAAATAGGAAGATTGCATTTCTTTGAAATCTGCATATTCTGCAGCCCTTAAGCCATTACCTGCAGCTGAGGCGTTCTAATAAAAGTGATTTAAAAACTCATTCTGTCTGCCTCCAGATGCCAGCCCCCTGGGGTTGCCACCACACATTATTTAATATGATCTTGATGTTTTCAATCCTCTTCCTGATGTCTTTTCCAGCTCTTCTATAGGTGGCTCCTTCTGTCTGTAATGGACAAGTCCTTGCCAAGAATTGGATTTTGTTTTTATATTTTTCCCATTGCTTTTTGTTCTCCATTTCATTTACATTATCCATGATTTACTTGGATTCTCCTTTATATTTACATATCTATTTTCCTTAAATTATACCAAAATCTGCTTTCATTAGATTCTATTTTAAAATGCCATCTGACAGATAGTCTGTCAAAAGAATATAAAGAATGAATAGATGGCCATGATCCCAGAAAGATATTACATTGGAAAAAGAAAAAAAAACAGGTATCTTATTTTGTTTCTCAACTAGAATTTATACCAGTAAAAGAAGTTTAGTTATGGAATCAGGTAAAAGCTTCCTTGCCTTAAACATATTAAAATAGACTATTAGCATGCATATGGTTATATATCAAATAAAGTATAAATATATTTTTCATATTCTTTACTATTCTATTAATACTAGAGTATTAACTAACTGGGAATGATGAGGAAGAAATTAGTGGCCAAGTTGTGTAATTACTGATTTACATGTCTGCCTGTCTCACATTGGGATTTGGGTGGTCAAGGATAGCTCTTGTGAGTTCAAAGGCATTCATTCAATATATGTTGGATGAATAAATGAGTGGTTCTGGTAAAATATTCCTTTCTGTAGGCTTGGCATTTCATCACAAAGAGTTTCACACCTGGGAGATGATCATGATGAATATGCCACTTTCACACTTCTCATCAACATGGTCAGCTTTTCATATTTTGGCTGATAACAATCCAAACACACAAAGATGTTTCTGCTTTCTGGTCCATAATTACTCACATTCCAGTGTTTATAATGCATCACAAACACCTATCAGCTACATTTTAAAATCCAGATTTTTTGTGTTTCTGTTGGACACTGCACAAATCCATATAATAAAGAAAGCCAGGTGCACAGTTTCCTTCCAATGCAGTTTTGCTCTGCCAGTGCCCTTTTTAAAAATTCCTATGCATCTGTGATGGAGTCACATCTTTAAAGCCTCATGGTTTTAGGCAAAAAAGCCCTTATTTTTTGGTTATTACTTGAAAGTGTCATTATTTAAGAGCCTCCTTCATTTATAAATGCTTGTCTAGTTTGATCATATGTTTTCACATGTATATCTCACATACATTTCATTTGCTGTTTTCCTGTTTCTTTTATATTTCATTCACCCTTCTAGGTGGGTTGCAGCAACACTCTTTGTTTTTAATTGTAGTACTTAAAAAATCCTCCTTATTGTGTGTGGGTAAAAGTGAACTATTGTATTGTAAAGAATAAGAATAAATAAAACTAAATTAAATGTTACACAATACCCATGATACTCTTGAGTGATATGTAATTTAGCATTATAAGAAATAAAGAATGATCATCCTTTTTCTTAAAATGTTATTTTTTATCAAACTTAATTAGCTGTCCTGTATTTCCTGTTGTTGCCTTCTTCTTTTAAGCTTCTTTACTAAGGAGATGCTCGTGGGTTGCTAATGGAGGGATAATGATGGGAGGAAAAATATCTAAGTACCTGGTTCTCTATCAGGGATTTTCTAGAGTCCTGGTTACTTAAAGCTACTTCTTATGAGTCTAATTGTATATTAGTATTGTACAATGATTAATTCATCTTATTCATTGAAAATAGGACTGAATTTCTTTGAGAAATTGTACCTTAATAGGTTTATATACCCTCTGAATTATTAATGTCTTTCATTTAACAAAGGAAGGATACAGACATGTAGCAGAGATAGCAACAAACTAGCATTGCATTCAAGTTGATTTTGGGCTTGTACACTATTTTGGATACTAACATCAGTATGAAATATCTTTGATGCATTTCAGTGGCTCTAGGCATAGTGAGAACAAAGGGTGTTACAGTGAAGCCAGTTCCACATTCCCAAGTGACTTCTTTTTTTTTTTTTTTGAGAGCGACACAGAGAGAGACAGAGAGAGAAAGAGGGAGAGGAAGACAGATAGAGATGGGCGCGCCAGCAGCCTCTTAGCTGCTGCGAATGAAATCCAGATGTGTGCTCCCCCTTGTGGTCAAGTGCGGCATTGCGTCCTTGTGTCACTTTGCATCTGGCTAAATGTGGGACCTGGAGATTGGAACCACTGGAGATTGGAACCAGCGTTCTTAGGCTTAGGAGGCAGGCGCCTTAATCACTAAGTCATCTCTCCAGCCCAAGTGACTTCTTTTTTTTTCTAGGGATCCCTCTCTCCCAGTTTGGCAGTTCAGCTATACTAATCAATTCCATTGGGGATTGACAGGTGGTAAGTGGGGAATACAGTTTCAATCTTTAGCCTAACTGTAAGGTTTAGTGCAATTCCTAGGAAATGGTATGTCATTATTTTAATAAGTGAATTAACAAAAGTGAGCCAGTGACTTTGAACTTCTCACCATTAATTTTTAAAGTAATATCCATCTTGGTCAAAGATGCTGTATTATTTACATTCCAAGCATATTATTAGAAAACAATTGTTATATAAAAATTTGAAAATTCTTTGCTTTTGGAATCTAGTGAGGATACGGAAGCTTCAAATAATCTTTGATATTGATTTTTAATAAAAATTGATTTATTTATTTGCAAGGAGAGAGAAAGAGAGAAAAACAACAGGGCCTCCAGCTGCTGCAAACAAACTCCAGAGGCACACACCACTTTGTGTAACTAACTTAATGTGGGTGCTGGCAAGTTGAAATCAGGTCCTTAGATTTTGTCTGTAAGTGCCTTAACTGGTGAGCCATATCTCCATCTCCATTATTTGATATTTCTAGCCACAATAGCAAATGCCTAATTTTTCAAAAAAAATTCTACTTTTATTTATTTACTTCAGAGAGAAAAAGGAATAGAGACAGGAAGAGAAAGAGAGAGAGAGAAAGAGAAAGAGAAATGAATGGGTGTATCAAGGCCTCTAGGCACCTCAAATGAACTCCAAATGCATGCTCCACCTTGTGCATCTGGCTTACGTGGGTCCTAATCAAACCTTGGTCCTTTGACTTTACAGGTGGGGTACCTTAATTGAAAAATCATCTCTCCAGCTCGATCTTTATTTTATTTTTTCTTAAGTGTAAAATTAATAGTCTATGTTCTAAGGTCCAGTGCATGCCTATACATTCTTTTTTGTAAATATTGCTTGGATTTTTAATTAACATGAGATATGGTAAAATATAGGTATAGACATAAAATATGATTACTACTTTCACTTTAAAGGACTATTGTAAACGTTTAAAGGAGAATTTATGGTTGTGCTGCCAATAACAGATATGTAAAGATTCTAGAAACATGGACAAAAACCAACTTTTTGAGATATGGTCTGATAAAAACTGGTAGACTGTTATCAGTGCTAAGTGATATAACAAAGTAGCATTGAAAAATGTATAAAAGGGGAGTTTGAGATACACATACACTTCAAATAGTATCTCTTGTTTGTTTCCCAAAAGTGTATTTAGGCAGAAAACCCAGTTGATCCATATGCTAAAGCAAGATACAATATTTTTTTGATTAACTATTGCATAAAATAGATACAAAATGATAAATACGGTTGATTAAAAAAAAACAGTATATGTAAGAATTTATATAGTAACCAAACTTTTCATATGAAGGTCACTAGAAGAAAATAATCAGGGTCACATGAGTAAGTGTCCTAGATATTTGTTGTAGTTTTTGACAATTTGTCATCTGACTAATAACTGTGCACTGTACTACTTGGTCACAACATCATGCCTCCCTTTCAGAATCAAAGCATGTACATTCTTTTATTTTCCTCTGGATACCAAGATCATGGGGATGTAAGCTAGATAAGTTAATTGGATACTGCTACACCAGACTTGAGTCTAAAACGAATAACTCTGATGAAATAATATTTAAAATTAATTTAGTGGGCTGCTGCCATGTCTAGAAGAAGTAATGGTGTTTAGAGAATAGGAGGTTTAAAATATTAGTGTTTCTGCCCTTGAACGATTGTTCTAAGTAGTATATTATTGTCCAATCAAAGCTTACTTACTCACTTCCAGTCTTAGAAGTCTATACTTCCAGGCATTATGGTAGTATCCTGTATAGCATTTCAATAATCCTTATTATTTCCTAGAATATTACAGATTCATTACTATTACTAGCAGATAACAATGACAGAAATCATACAATGTTTCCCAATATTCTTGCAGCAATAATGCTTACTAGCCTGCATAGCCTGTCTTCTGGATATCACAGGAATTTATCATAACAACATATTAAAACCTAAGATAAATTTGATATATCTGGTATAATAAAAACAATATGAGCAGGGCGTGGTGTGCACACCTTTAGTCCCAGCACTCGGGAGGCAGAAGTAGGAGGATCACCATGAGTTTGAGGCCACTCTGAGACTACATAGTGAATTTCAGGTCAGCCTGGGCTAGAGTGAGACCCAACCTCGAAAAACCAAAAAAAAAAAAAGAAAGAAAGAAAGAAAGAAAAAAAAAACATTGTGTAAAGTATGTCAAACATAGTTTTATTATTTATATTTTGGGAAATGGTTCTTGTTTGTTCACAGAAAATATCCTATAGAAACATAAGAAACATAACTGGTACCAGGCGTGGTGGCGCACGCCTTTAATCCCAGCACTTGGGAGGCAGAGGTAGGAGAATCGCCATGAGTTCGAGGCCACCCTGAGACTACATAGCGAATTCCAGGTCAGCCTGGACTAGAGTGAGACCCTACCTCGAAAAAAACAATAAAACAAACAAACAAAAAAATCACAGCTAAAAAAAAAAAAAAAAAAAAAACATGACTGGTAATAGTAGGGTTTGATCTGAGTAGCATGAGTTTAAGAAACATATGGCCCTGGGATTTAACTTTTTCTTTTGTGATGCAAGGTCTTTCATGTTATAGGCTGGCTTCAAACTCACCATGCAGTCAAAGATGACTTTGAAGTTTTGATCTTGTCTCCACCTCCTAAATGGTAGAATTGCAGAGATGGACGACTGTGGTTGATTTTATGCAGTTCTGGGGCTAATTTAAGTTAGGCAGGCACTCTACCAATCAAGCTGAATACCCATCCCTAGAATTTAATTTTGATTTTGCTATTTTACAATGTTTTAAATTTTTTATTTTATTTTATTTTATTTTAGAGAAAGAGAGAGAGAGAGGCAAACACAGGGAGAGTGAGTATTGGTGCACCAAGGCTTTCTGTCATTGCAAATGAACTCCAGATATGTGTGCCACTTAATTCATATGGCTTTACATGGGGCCTGGGGAATCGAACTCAGGTCCTTAGTCTTTACAAGTGTCTTAACCACTGAGTCATCTCTCCAGCCCCTTACCACCTGTATTTAAAAAGCATGTTACTTCAGTTTCCTCATCTGTAAATAGATAATAGGAAATGTGCTAGCAATATTATACAATACTTTGTAGTTAATTACAATAAGCAGAGAATGTGACACATCAATTAATTAATATTAGTTATTATGGATAAACATTTGTGGAAACATAGAATGAGGCAGGAGCTCTAATTTTCTATTTGTTGTAAAAGTGCAAATGGAGTGAATAAATGCTTGTTCACGTCTCCCATCACAAAGTTAACACAACACACTTGCAAAGAATATTGCTGTCAGTTCAATAGACTGTACAAAGGGATGCATTTGGAAGTATTTTGTGATGATCTCAGTGAAATCAAGTTGATATCAGTTCTCTAGCTTTGTTCATGAGTGACCAACTATTCCTATGTGACAGAAAGTACTAAAGTACTATCATATCTATTATCAAATTATACTCAGCCTTGATGAATGATTCCAAAATGTATTTCTCCAGAATATATTTTAAGTATGCAGCCGTAGGCACTGCTGACACACCTGGACAAGCACCCTTGTAGCAAAAACAAGCAGACCAACAGTGCTGTCAGATTTCAGCATCTAATTCATTCCCATTTCATAAGATTATAAAAAATTAAAAGCTGCTCTAAAAGCAGAGGGAATGAGAGCTGGCTCTGTACCAGGCCCTATAGCTATGCTCATGAATCAGTGTTGCTTCTACTCTTGGGTGATAGCCCAATCCGGAATCTAAGCCACCTGTTGTTTCTGCTTTTTTCTATTTAATCTTCTCTTTTTGTAAAGGGGGAGAGCTGCTTTGATTGATAAGCTTTTTCTTTTGTCTATTTTTTTTGAATGCTGTCAAATGAGGATCAATGCAGCTCTTCATTTCCAATAATGAACTGAAAACACATTAGACCACAGAAATTTATAGGAAGCTAGTCAAAACTACATCTAAGTGAAGGCTGGAACTTGGATTAGGTATGAATGGCACTAAAATGATACACTGCCCCAAACAATTATAGTCATTTTTCAGACCTTTTTAGGAAGTGCCCTTGAATGCTTTTGACAAACACATAAGTTTGAAAAAAAACAATTAATTGATTTTAGTAATTTTTAAATATGCATCCCAATCTCATATTTTATCACCTTAAGTATGTGTCATGCTTAGTGCATCTTCAATATTTGGCTGTGAAACATGTCTTATATAAAAGAAAAAAAATCAACTAGTATATGCATTTTATGTGCACAAATTAGCTCCTTCGGTTAACTTTAATTGGTCAGCTTATGAAAAAAAAAGTGAAATTAAAAATAGCTTTGGCTAAGATGTGATAGTTTCTGAAATGATAGTTTTGTTGCAGAAATATCTACCTCTGTAAAGAATTAGAAGCTATAATGTAACTATCAGCCAAAGGGATATATGCTAAATTCAGTGTATTTCTTGAACTATGTTCAGTTGTTTTCTTTACAAGGGGCCCTTTAGGACAAGCCTATGATGGCTATAAATCATTAAGTTAATATACTCTCAAGTCAGGTATTTGTTCAGTATCCATGTAACATTTTGTTGAACTCCTTTCTCATTACACAAATAGGGAACTGTATACCCAGTATAAGAAACAATGGCATGCTATTAACATGCTATTAACATGTTTTCAGGAGAAGATACTGGTTTTAATCTACATATGATTTCCATGTAATAACAGTGTAAGAATAGAATCCACTATTATTTTCCTCTATAATGCTTTGGAGAGGGAACAAAGAGCCTATTAATCTCAAAATGCCAGTGTGCACTATCATCATAAGTTATTACCTTTCATAATGATTTACTCCTTTATATAAGAATTTGAATATTTATTGGTCTATATAAACCTCTAGTCTGTTTAGCTAAAATCTACCAAATTTTATCTGACTAAGTCTTTCATAAAATTTTGTTTCATGTCTTTGGTTTTGGGAAAATTAGACTTAAAAAGCAAATGATTATCCAAAGCTCTCTAGTTTTATGTCACCCAAGAAGAAATGCTACTATTTTTCTTCAAATACAATATAACATGAAAAGTTATATATCATATGCAGAAGCTTATATTATCTCTGTCCACATGCTTTATATGATATTCTTCATTGTATGCTAGCACATAGAGTGACTTCAGTGCTAAAGTATAGTTTTTTTTAAAGCTTCTCCCCCCCCCAACAGTAGTAGTACTGGAATATTTCCAGGGTCTCCTCTATTTTCAACATCCTTATTATCTTCAACTGTATGTCATAAAAATGGAATAGAGAATATTGTTACTGGCATAATATGAATACTCTAATAGGACCAACTAATGTAACTTTGTAAATTCAAAATCAATGTGCATGGGGCACTAAAAGCTCAATAATGAGAACTCACATTGTTATTAAAGACAGTGTCTTTCACCCTAAGAGCTTTTTCTGAGTTGTGTGATGGAGTAGACAGCATATCAGCAATAGTTATGAAGTCTAGTACCAACAGACTCAAAATGAAGTCATAACAAGAACAAATCAGAAGCAATGCAACAGCAAAACCTCAAACCACTAAACATATTTTCCTTAAATTGTTGTGGGGCTAAGAATCCACATAGATGAGTTCTTTTTGCCTTTCTTTTGTTATTTTAATCAGTTAACTTCCTAGCCATTTAATTTAATATAGACCTAAAATCATCTATTGCTAGTCACTTTCCAATAGGGTTATTTGGATCTTTGGTCTCTGTCTCTTCACAAACAGCATAAAAGAGAAAACCAATAGAAAACAAAATGACTCACTCTACAAAGGCCTGCCACAAAAATTTACCATGGTTTTGGACCTCATCTTGTCCTTCTAGGAAATGAGAAGATTAGAAAATGGAGGACAGCATTTTTATGCCTTCAGTCTCAATCTGTGATCCCATGAGGTTTGCAATGTAATGTGCAAGTTTGTATTAATTTCTCTTTCTCCTGCATATGAATAATAAATGTATGCTTTTTAAAACCAGTCCTTAATAACATTTCATCGCAAATGTAGAAAGGGAAAGCTTTGCATTGCAATGCTCCATTTGTAAATTTTCATTTATTTTGGAATAACGCTAGTATCCCTGCCACTTAAGTAGCACATTTCTGGAGTTTCTTTCTCATTCTCTTCTTGTTTATTTTATCCCCATGTTAGCAAAATGCCCATTTAACAGTGGATCTCATCATGCTGGTAATAGCAAAGCTGATCAGAATAAGGGAATATGAGGAAAAAGCTTCTAGTTGTTCTCTTTTTACTTCCTAAGACTTGTGCTAGAGATCAGGAAGAAGGGGATGTTTGAAGGGATAGGTATTGCAGTTAAAAAGAGTAAGAAATATTCTTGACATTGACAGAAATGATTTGGAGAGTGAATTCATTCCTAGAGTCTCAGAAATATAAGTATTTTTGTCGAGTTGCATTTTGGGGAGGAAGGAAGCATATCACATCATTTGCAAGAGGCTACAAATGTTCCATTTTAAACCTTTTGTCAAATAGAATATCCTCAATATGTCTTACAAGCTGTTAAAGATCTGTCCTCTGTTTCTCTTCAGCTTCATTTTGTACCTTTCTTCCTACATTGCACCCAAGAGCCCCATTACTTACATTTTGTCATGTTGTTCATCTGAACTTTTCCCCATTTCTCCCACTGCACTATGATCATCCTCGTTTTCAGGCCATTACATATTCCTGAAATACTCTTTCCATAACCTTTTTAATCTAGCTAATTCATTTTGATTTCAATGTTGAATCCAAGTTTCCTCCAAAGGTTTTCACAACCTTCATACTACTTTGAAGTGAATATCCCTTGTTTAAATTCTCATGTCTCCTAGTACTTTTCCATTACTTTTCTCCTAATATTTTCTAGTTGTATTCTTCTATGTGAATATCAAATATTATGGTTTTAAATGTTCCCATATATAGTGGTTCCCAATATCATATGACCAATTCTGTCCTTATTCTTAAGGTTCATATTTATTATCTAATTGACTACTTGACATGCCTTTTGGAGAAGTTAATGCTTTGCTCAAAATTAACATGTACAAAATCAAATTTAGGACTTTTTAAATATCTTTCCAACCTGTTTTCCTTTTTCCTCAATGTCATTTAATGACAAGTGAATTAATGCCAAGTCCATTTCTTCTTGTTTCCCCGGAGAAAAAGAGTGGAATGGTCGGTCCTTAGTCAATCACATTCTTTTTTTAAAAAAATAAATATATATTTTTTATTTATATTGTTCTGATTTTACATTCATAGTATTGGTTCCATTGTCCTCCTCCCCGTCCTCCCACTTTCAAAGGGGCCCTCATCAATGGGGAATGTGTATCATGCATTGTGAGTTTGCTCAAGAGTTCTGGTGGATAGGCCCCAGTCTCTGTGCATAATGCCCCAACTTGTGACTCTAACAATCTTTCCGCCCCCTCTTCCGCGAGTTTCCCTGAGCCACATTGGGGTCATTTTTGTTCTGCTTCGTTGATGAGGTTTTGGGAGCCTCTGTGTCTCTGGATATCTGGCTTAGTTGGAGTTGGATGTTCTCTGTGTTTATCTCCTTCAGCCTTTTTCTGGTGTTGTGATTGCCTTGAGCGCTGTATTCTTGCCCTTCCCCTGCGTTGTTCTATGGTTTCAGCTGGTGAGGTGTGGTTAGCTGATCCTCCCTTCAGGTTCGTTGTCCACCTGAAAAGAGATAAGCAAATTCTCCAACGGAGAGAGAAGTTAGTACTAGATAGGAGGGATAACCATATATGTTTTGGAGGGAATTTTATATACATTCTTTTTACTTACTATTCACTGCAAATAAATGGTGACTCTAATTTCAAATGTATATTGATTACTTATTACTACCATAGCTGTTAAATGGCTTATACCATAATCTTCTCTTGGAGGAATTATTGCAAAAGAGCCCTAGCTCTTTACCATATTTCCACATTTCTCTGCTTCAAAAAGTATTCATCAACAACAGATAAAGTTAAAATATAAAACTGATAGTGCCACTGGTCTATTCTTCCAATTAGTATTGTCTTAACAATGCTAATAAGGGTGAATTTTTCTGTTCTTAATGTTTTCTTAAACAAGTCTTCTTTTCTTGGCATTCTAGAAATATTGACTGAAGAGCTGATTTGTTCTTTAGTATGCTTAGCACGTTTTCCCTTCAGGGCCTTTGCACTTGCTGTTTCATGTATTTTAAAACAGTCCTCCCCTAATAGATACATGGTTCACATATTCATGTACTTTAAGTGTCAGCACTAAAGCATCATTATAAGAACAGAAAATGCATCTTTTGAAGATTACAGCTATAGTTCTACATAGGAGAACATAGCTGTTGCAAATGTTTCAGAATAACTGAATAGACCATGGGCATTTGGGAAACAGAAGCATGAGGCACAGTTCCCCACTGCCATCCTCAGCGGGAGTAAGGAGTTCCCCTAGATTGTTAAGGACCTTGGCTCTGGCCAAACTGAAATTTGTAGCTTTGGTGTAGAAAAGAATTTCAGGACTATCTAGTTTGTAAAGCAGAACTTGGGATAATAAAGATAGTTTAATATAGAATTTAGCACAGGGGTTATAAAAAAGAGTAGGAATCAGACATCAAGGCAAGACACACTCCAGAAGCATGAATGTGGGCTTCTCGAGAAGGAGACATCAGTTATTTTCTTCATTATAGTTATACAGACAATTGTAGTGGTTTTTGAAGTCACTGTGTTCAAAGGATTGCTAAGGAGCCAGGTGTCACGCCTTTAATCCCAGCACTGGGGAGGCAGAGGTCGGAGGATCACTGTAAATTCCAGGCCACCCTGAGACTACATAGTGAATTCCAGGTCAGCCTGGGCTGGAGTGAGACCCTACCTCGAAAAACAAAACAAAACAAAACAAAACAAAACAAAGGGTTGCTAAGGAATCTAAATCAAATCACTGGGTGCTTCCTGAATGGTGCAGGCCAGGATTACAGTAAAGGTGAAAGTTTATCTCATAGGGATACAGGAAGGTAGCATATGTTGACGCTTAACAGTGTTAACTATTTAGTTTGAGACTTTTAGGCAATGGCTGTGGAAAATGATTAAAACTTACCCATGGTCATACACATTCAGGCCTTAAATATGGTCATTTTTACTATAATATAAAATACATAAGAAAGAATATTAACTATATATCAGCAGCTTTTATATCAAGTGTTAGTTGTTCTGGAATACTGCTTCTCAGCAGGTAAGAGGCTTCAATAAAATGTTGGGATAAAGGTTCCTTTCCTTCCTTATCCCCATATATACTTCTTTTTCTGTACTTCCCGAAAACAACCTTAACATTTCTGATTATGTGTTACAGGCAAAATTACTACTGTATCAGTTGAATATCTTTTCTTCATGATGTGGAAGTAGAAAAGTTCCTAACAAAGTAGGTGTACATTCTAAAAAAAATCATTTCTACAGAAACATCAGCATATGCGGTAGTTGAATTTAATGGAATCATTTGTGTTTAACTTCAGGAACAGAAGACGGGTAGGTTTTTGTTTTATTTTAAGCTTGCCTAGAAGTTTCATATGTTCACCATGGATAGCATTATATCTAGTGTGAATCCATGCCAAACTTACCAAAGAAGTTTTGGAAACAATCTATTCTATCTAAAGGAGAAAATTTCAATTTCAAGCATTAACATTTACCAAGTCAGTCTTTCAGGAAAGTGGGTTTGCATTCTCTCAGAAAACACAGAATGTATAAGTGGACAGCACATTTTTCCAGTTATCCTTCAGTACATCTTATGTTGATAAAATATTTTATATAAAACAGTAGGTCTATAAATTAAATATCACTTTCTATTAGAACTGATAGATCCAATAGAAAAGTTGAAGGGGATTTGAAAGACAGATTTTAGTCCAAGAAAAAAATGAAAAGGATAATAATGTATTTAGTGAAAAGCCAAAAATAGTTCTAAAGTGACAGTCAAAAATTATGAATACAAAGACAACATAGGAAACTATCTTGTAATATTTTATTATTTATTTATTTATTTAAGATAAAGAGGCAGACAGAGTGAGAGGGAATTGGCATGCAAAGGCCTCCTGCCACCACAAATGAACTCCAGATGCATTTGCCACCTTGTGCATCTACCTTATATGGGTCCTGGGGAATCGAACCAAGGTCCTTTGGCTTAGCAGGCAAGCTCCTTAACTGCCAAGCCATCTCTCCAGCCTATATTATATTTGATAGTCATTTTAGTTTTAAGAGGTGGGTTACTTAATAGAGTTTATTACTCTGAGAATCATCCAATTTTCCAAACCCTAATTAACCCTAAAGGTCTTGCCTTTCCTTCTGCGCCAGGTGAGGCATATTTACCTGGAAGCCATCTTGACCATCTCCTGCAATTTTCATAAATTCACTGTCTGAGTTTTCTAAAGGAAGAAAAATGAAATTTGTTTACACATTTGAACTATGTTTCCCATGTTTTATGGGCTCTACTGAGAAAGTGACTATGAGTTGGAGGAAAGAAAAAATTATTGAACAGCAAAAGCAGAAGACTATTTCATGATGCTGTTTCAGGATGCAGCAGCCTTTGAATAAATAAGATTGTATCCCTGAACACATATAGTGGAAGAACAATGGTGTAATAACTTTTTTGAGGCCTTATGATGACCTTCTTTATAAATTTGCTTTTACCACTCATTTTTTAAATCAATGAATTAAAACTTAAATATATTTCCTGGGAAATGTTTAGCAGCATGGATTTAGAATGGAATTTGAATGACTTTCTCTACCGAATACTGCATTTGTGTGTCAATCTTATTCTCATATCTAGAGTTGACAAGTATTTATGATTTGTAGTCTCTTTCTGTTTTTCCCTATGCATTTCTATTCCATTCTCTATTAATTTCTTCCCTTGAAAATATGCATTTAGTCTAAATGCATTTAGCCATAGGTATTTACATTCACAATTATTTGTGAATATTTAGTAACATGAAAGCTATTTAATGTGTAATAAATACTACAAAATTAAAGATTTTGAAATTATACATATTATTCTTTCTAAATGAAGCACTCATGAGTTTATATTTTTATTTTTATTTATTTATTTGCTAGCAGAGAGAGAGAGAGAAGAGAAGCAGACAGAGAGAGAATTGGCATGCCAGGGCCTCCAGCCATTGCAAATGGACTCCAGATGCATGTGCGCTTTGTGCATTGGCATATGTGGGTCCTGGAGAATTGAACCGGGATCCTTTGGCTTCACAGGCAAACGCCTTAATTGCTAAGGCATTTCTCCAGCCCGAGTTTATATTTTTATAAGTTGATATTTGGGGAGATTAATGAATATTTTAATTCAAGGGCATTTAAAATTTGGAATTGACTAGAATTTTGAATAGCTGATATACATAACAAGCTGGGCATAGTGGTGTATGCTGGTAATGCCAGCAGTTCCTAGGCTGAGGCAGGAGGATTATGAGTGGGTTGTAGGCTTGGGCTACATAGGAAGACTCTGCCACAAAATCAACAGTAAAGGAACAAAAAGACAAAAGTGAAGGGTAAGACTAATGGTGCTTTAGTTGAGAAAAGCACTGTGCAAAAAGCATGGAAATAAGCTTGATGAACAGAAAAGATATGTACAGCTAAGCAAAATAGAGTACAAGAAGATTGGGCAGGTGTGTTGGAGTTATAGAGGGCAATCATAATCAGCCATTTGACTATGATGTAGAAATTAGTGAGGAACACATCCATGCTTGTAGATATTTTAGGGAATCTACTACAAAAACAGTTACTACAAAACAAAACAAACAAACAAAAAAAGAAACAATTCTGGTACACATTTAGGGACATTCTGGAAATGAAAGGAAGAAATGAAATGATTTTATTATAAATTTTATAGTGAGATGATGAAGAAGCATGATCTGATAGTTCTACATTTCAAACTCATGGTCATCTTAGTAGCAATAAAGCTGAAAATGTCTCTGGGAATGGAGAAGAACAAAAAAAAGTAGAAAAGGAGTTTGATTTATTTTTAATCAGAAATGAATGAAATACTCAGAACAATTTTTGTAAACTGAGAACTTGAGAAAGGGGTTGGAAGCATCCCAAATTTAAGGTCACCTTAGTCAGTGCAGTGAGTTTGAGGCCAGCCTAAGCTACATGATATCCTATCTCAGAAAACCTAGGGGGAAAAAAAGAACTGTCCTCATTATATGGATTATTGGCTTACTGCCCTCTATACTCTCAGACTCAAGTAGCAAGAATTTACATTTCATAAGTGTTTGTAATTACAAAGAGCTGGGTCCCAGTGTGTGGGTGGCATTTAAAATCCTTCTGTGGTACCATCGTGCCTTACTAGACCTGTTTCAGCCTCAAACATACTGGAGGACAATAAAGAGCACCTTAAGTCACTGCATTTCAAGCCGTTTTTTTTTTTTTTTTTTTTTAGCCTAGAGATACCTTGTTCCTCACATATCAGATAACAGCAGAGATGGCAGGTGGCTTGTCAGCCAGATGGCATAATGCCTAGTTGAAGGGGGATAACGGCTCCATAGAGGGGTCTTCATTATATTGTGAAATTTTAAAAGAGCCCTTCAGACTCAGACCTCTAGGGATATTCCATCCTAGAATGGATGAAATGAGATGAAAAAAAAAATGTTTGTTTTATCTTTTTTTCCTCACACCAAAAAGAAAAAAAAAAAGTTCTATCAACCAAGGGACATTCACATTGGATGGGACTTTTTAGTTAAAATCCAAAGGTATGTCAGACATAGCTGTTTTTGAATTCCAGTGTTCCATTTGCTGTAAAATAAGGCAATTTGTCACTGAATTGAGGTGAAGTGCGTCTGACCTTTGAGCAGGCAAGACACACAAGTGCAATCTCCCCCAACCTCTGTCTTAAAAATACTAAAAACTAGTCCAGAAGAATGTTTTGGACAAATAACATCCAGGCTTTTTTTAAGCAAAGCACAAAGCAGAACCCAACAGTATCACAAATGATCCAACCAAAATACACAATCAAACCATTATTTTGTTCTAATTTTAGTGATGTTGACAAGATTTGAACTCTGAACTGCAGGTGGCTGAGTGATGTTGCTAGGCAACTTTGCTTTTCGTATATGAGATGAGTACTTTTGGATTAATTCTGCATTTTGCTTAAAGCTTTCATTTTGAGGACATAGAAGGTAGGATATACCTAATATAATATTGACAAGTGGGTGAGACAGTTACATGTGTACACATTGTTTGGAATCCTTTTTTTTTTTTTTTAAGGAATCCACACAGGTATGCAAGTACATTGTCACAGACAAAAAATGACAGCATGAAATATAGCAGCCATTTTTCTCTCAAGAAGAGGAGCTTGTAAATTTACTTGGTCCAGAGTATCTTGTGCTTCAGCAATACATCAAATTGTGCAGTCCCATCAGTCTGAATCAATTAGAAATTACTCACAAAGTAAATTACATTGAAAAACTTTGATTTGTTACCAGAGTTTGTTACCATTCTCTTCAATCTTAAAAGACTGAAAGCAAAATAGTAATAACGTGACAGTGATAGTGAAATGTAACTTTTATTGAGATTGATGACAGCCTATTTGCTACAATATTTGCTTTTAATAATTTAATTTTTCACACACTGCAGACAGAGCTATAAATATTTGATTATGAAACTTCTAAAATTTATATAACTGGCTTGCACTGGTCCTTGATGCTTTGAATATGCCTATCTCACTTTTTAAAATCATCTCATTGTCTGTGACTTTTGTTTTTAAATTAGTTGCTTAATTGCTTCCCTCCATTGGGTAGTACCTATCTTTTCTTTAATAATTTCTTTTTATTTATTTATTTGAGATAGGGAAAGAGGCAGAGAAAGAGGGAGAGAATTTATACGCCAGGACCTCCAGCCATTGCAAACGAACTCCAGATGAATGCATCCCCTTGTGCATCTGTCTTATGTGGGTCCTGGAGAATCGAACTGGGATCCTTTGGATTTGCAGGCAAGTGCTGTAACAGCTACGCCATCTCTCCAGTTATTTATTTGAGAGAGGGAGAGAGAGAGAAAATGGGCATGCCAGGGCCTCCAGCCACTGCAAACAAATTCCAGATGCATGCACCCCCTTTGTGTATCTGGCTTACGTGGGTCTTGGAGAATTGAACTGGGATCCTTTGGCTTAGTAGGCAAACATCTTAACCACTAAGCCATCTCTCCATCCCAGGTAGTACCTATCTTATACACCACATGCATCATGCACTACCAAAGTAGTTGAGGAATGACAACTCTTTTTTTTTTTTAATCTAATTGAGTGGATGGGGGAATGGAAAGTAGCTTTCATCTTCATGGAAGGTTTTGTAAAACTTTCTTTCATTAGGGGCATTCAAGTGCAGTTGTGAATATTTGACAAATAATATTTGGAGTTATCTTGCATGGAATGATAGCTGAAAATTGAAATGAGAAGGATAATGAATTACATCAAAACTGTCACTAAATTTACCTATTTAGATTTAATTATGACTCTTCAACATCAGAGTGTTCATAAACAGTCATTATTGCACAGCTATTTCTTCTGAGCTGACATATTCCTCTTGAAGGGTTGAGGAAAACCCATAAGACTTAGAAACCAGTGATACCTAGAGTTCAGCAAGTTCAGGAAAATCCAAGACTCAGTAAGTTCAGAAAGTTCAAAAACTCACTAGATCTTTCCCAAAGCAGCAAACAATTGTGGGAGATGAGATTCTGGTGGAGCTGCTTGGCAGTTGTGCAGGGAGCTCCAGGAATTGAAGCTTTCATGAGTCATCCCTCATTCTGTGGCAATTCAATGGGAAGTTTACAGAGCAATTAGCCATATTTATTCTTGTTGGGCATCACTTATACCTAGACTAGTATTG
The DNA here is from genome assembly GCA_036365145.1 of Orientallactaga sibirica. Lineage (NCBI taxonomy): Eukaryota > Metazoa > Chordata > Mammalia > Rodentia > Dipodidae > Orientallactaga > Orientallactaga sibirica. The sequence continues at coordinate 665,707 of JAEOAD010002326.1, read as the reverse complement.
ACTCTAGCTTTCTTTCTCTTTACTATGAAATTTTAAAGATGTTATCTGCAGCCTTGTCATCAAAATACAGTTGTGTCCATTAGGTCTTTGATATAGCTTGACTGCTTTTTAAAAATATTTCATTAAGTATGAACTTTGTAGGGACACACCATGTGTTGATAACCATCATTTCCTTCCTCTCTGCCCCCCATTCCACTGAGGGCCTTCCTCAATGGGATTTCTGGTATTCACCAAGGGGCTATGGGTTATGAGTTGTGAGAGGAGCAGTCAGTCATTGTGAGGGGTAATGCCTCTGGATATTTTCTGCCACCCTGTGGCTCTTACAATCTCTTTTATTATAATGTTAGTTGAAAGTTCTAAACAAAGATGAAGTATATCTGGATCTTATGATTTCTTCTTTAATAAAGATTAAAAAATTAAGAGTGCATGGCATATATTGATATATGAGCATTGTGGTGTTGTATAAAATTTGTCTTAATTGGCATTTGAGAGTTTAAGGCAGGAGGATCACTGATATTGAGGCAAGCCTGGGCTACAGAGCAAGTCTGAAGCCAGCCTATAATACAGAGTGAGACCCCATCTTAGGGAAAAAAATGCCAAGATTATAGCATTTTTTGTGTGATAGGTTTTCTATTCTTACATGTCATTTTGATTTTAAGAACATATTGGCCATGTTTCTTATAATGACTTGGTGGAAAATTGATAAACATTGCCAGAATAAGTTTAAAATAATCAAAATAGTGTATTGTTGCCAACCTAAAGGCCCAGTTCTATGTTCCTGCAAATTCTTGAATTTGACCTTATTATGTTAAATGTTTAAAATTTAGGGCTTATGTTCATATTTGAGTTATGTTTATATAGAGAAAGATAGTAAATTCAACATTTGGGTAGAGTATTTTAGAATAATTGAGCTCAAAAGAAGAGAAGTAAAATGTGCTACTAAAGGGGATGTTTTATGAACTTAAATAAATAGAAAAAGTTTAGCATTGAAAAGGAAAAAAAAAACAAGATAATTTGCTGTTTCCAGAAATCAATAACTGATATTTTGACTCATTCCAACCCTGAAATAGTGGGGGAAATACAGAATAATAGATGGAAATTTAGAAGTTTCAGGCAAACTATTTGAAACCTAGAAGTAAAATATTCAACTTCTCATAGTACATTAGCTTTCTCAACTCTGCAAATGATTTAGCTGACATTGGATAACTTTCTAACTAGCATGCTATAAAGAGGATTCTGACATTGGGTGTGTAAGTATTTAACTTGGATCAATTCTGAGATCACTTTTGTCTCTCAGAATCTGCTAAATTAGACCATACTTATTTTCAAATGTACTCTTCATGTCCTGGTCCTTACATTCAGTGCATTTGAAGAAAACAAGTATTTCATCAACATATAATATAAATGTAAGCAATTTCACATGTCAGAGTGTTTTTACTTATTTAATTAATTAATTTTTTTAACACAGGACTATATCATAGATAAATGCCCATTTTGAAAGGGTGGTTGTTATAAAGACTAAATAATACTAGATGAAAGAAAACAGATAAGGATCTTAATGAAGGCAAGGACTTAAGTTGGGTAAATAGGTAACAAATACATTTCTAAGAAATACATGAACAATGAGTCATAAGTGAATTAAGAGTAGTCAGAGAGTATTCAATTGGAGCAGCTTAACAAAAAATGTGTCAAAATTCATTTGAAGCTACTTCTTGATGACTAACAAACAAAGAAATTCCAATTGTGTTAGTGAATATCTCATTTCCTATAAGGACATTTTGTGACTAAAACCCACTTCAGAATATGGCATGCAGAAACATCAAGCTTCTCTCTATATTTTCCAATTGTCACCGCATTTCAGCAGATGTACATGTTTGCCACTTTTAGCAATATTAAGGGAGTAGGGGACTTAATTATTTTTTTGAAGAATCAGCTAAGGTCACAATTGGACCATATATACCTTGAAATCCAGCTTATTCATTGCAAGATGGCTTTCTTATTTCTCTATCTTTGTAATTTTATGCTTCTTAAACTCTGGTGCCTCTCCATATATTATGACTAGTTGGCAGTTGAGTAAGGTTTTAATGTGAGACAATGTGATATCAAATAGTGTGAGTTACCATCACTGTTAAGAAGAACTTTTGGGAGGCTGGAGAGTTGGCTAAGCTATTAAGGCACTTACCTGTGAAGCCTAAGGAGCAAGGTTTGATTACCCAGTATGCAAGTAAGCCAGATGCACATGGAGGTGCATACATCTGCAGTTCCTTTGCAGTGGATGGAGGCACTGATGTGCCCATTCTCTCTTCTCTCTCCCTCTCTCAAAAAATAAATAGAAAATTATATCTTAGAAAAGGAACATATTAAATTAGGTTAATTTGATTATACTTAATATGAGACATTGAGATAGTAAACAGTTTGATTGCTATCATTAATAAAAATAATTTTTAAGCTGGGCATGGTGGCACATGCCTTTAATCCCAGCACTTGGGAGGCAGAGGTAGGAGGATTGCAGAGAGTTCAAGGCCACCCTAAGACTCCATAGTGAATTCCAGGTCAGCCTGAGCTAGAGTGAGACCTTACCTCAGAAAACCAAAATAATAGTAATAATTTGTTAATAAACAAGTACAACAATCCAAGCAGTTATAAAATTTCTCCCAACTAAAAAAAAAAAAAAAAAAAAAGTCCCAGGCCCAGGTGGATTCACTGGTGAATTTTACCATACTTTCATGGAAGAACTAACACTACTGTTTCTCAAACTTTTCCATAACATAGAAAATGAAGGAAATCTACAAAACTCCTTCTATGAAGCCAGCAATATCGTGATACTAAAACCAGACAAAAACAGAACAAAAAAGGAAAATTACAGACCAATCTCCCTCATGAACATAGATGCAAAATTTCTGAAAAAAAAAGTATTGGCAAACAGAATACAAGAATATTTCAGAAAGATTATTCACCCCAACCAAGTAGACTTTCTTCCAGAGATGCAGGGATGGTTCAACATACAAAAATCAATAAATGTAATACATCATATAAATGGTCTGAAGGACAAAAATCACATGATTATCTCAATACATGCAGAAAATACATTCAACAAAATCCAGCATCCTTTCATGGTAAAAGTATTACAGAAACTGGGAATAGAAGGGATATATCTCAACCTAATAAAAGCTGTTTATGACAAACTTGCAACCAACATAATACTAAATGGGGAAAAACTTGAAGCGTCTTCAATAAATTCAGGAACAAGACAAGGGTGTCCACTTTCCCCAATTTTATTTAATATAGTACTGGAAGTCATAGATATAGAAATAAGGCTATATACTCTCATAAAAGAGATGCAAATTGGAATGGAAGAGATCAAATTATCATTATTTGCAGATCATATGATCATATGATCATATAGATATAGGACCTTAAAGATACTACCAGCAAACCTTTAGAGTGGATAAACACATTTAGCAATGTAGCAGGATAGAAAATAAACTCACAAAAATCACTAGCTTTCCTACACACTAACAACAAACATGCAGATGATGAAATCAGGGAATTCCTTCCATTCACAATTGCCTCAAAAAGAAGTTCCTTGGAATAAACTTAACCAAGGAAGTGAAGGATCTCTACAATGAGAATTTTAAAACACTCAAGCGAGAAATTGCAGACACAAGGAAATGGAAAGACATCCCATGTTCTTGGATTGGAAGAATGAATATTGTGAAAATGACAATCTTACTAAAAGCAATCTACACATTTAATGCCATCTTCATTAAAATTCCAGTGGCATTCTTCACAGGAATAGAAAAAAAAAGTCCTAAAATTAATTTGGGAATACAAAAAACCTCAAATAGCCAAAACAATTTTGAACACCAAAAATCAGGCTGGTGGTATCACCATACCTGATTTTCAGCTATATTACAAAGCCATAGTAACAAAAACAACATGGTACTGGCACAAAGATAGACATGTAGATCAATGGAACAGAATAGAGGACCAAGATATTAATCCAGGCAGCTTCAGCCATATGATTTTTCGTACAAATGCCAAAAATACTCATTGGAGAAAAGATAGCCTCTTCAACAAGTGGTACTGTGGAAACTGGGAATCTATATGTAGAAGGATGAAAATGTATCCTTGTCTTTCTCCATGCACAAGAATCATGTCCACATGAATCAGGGACCTTGATATCAATCCTGAACTCTGAAATTGCTAGAAGAAAAGTTAGAGGAAACCCTTCAACATATTGGCATAGACAATGACTTTATGAATATAACCTCAATTGCTCAGGAAATAACACCACTAATCAACCACTGGGATCTCATGAAATTGCAAAGCTTTTGTACAGTAAAGGACACTGTGCATAGAGCAAAGAAACAACCTACAGAATGGGAGAAAATCATTGCCAGCTAGATCTAACAGAGGACTAATATCCAGAATATACAAAGTACTCAAAAAACATAAAAATAAAAAATGAAACAACCCAGTTAAAAAATTGGATGTGGAACTAAATAGAGCATTCTCATCAGAACAAATACAGATGACATATAAACATCTAGAAAGTATTCTACATCTTTAGCCATCAGGGAAATGCAAATTAAAACTGCCTTGAGATTCTATCTCAGTCCTGTCAAAATGGCTACCATCAAGAAAAAAATGACAATAAATTTTGGTGAGAATGCAGAAAAGGGGGAACCCTCCTACACTGTTGGTGGGAATGTAATCTGGTACAGCCATTGTGGAAATCAGTGTGGAGGTTCTTGAGACAGCTAAAAATAGATTTACCATATGATCCAGCTATACCACTCCTTGGCATATATCCAGAGGACTCTTTTCACTACCTTAGAGATACTTGCACAGCCATGTTTATTGCTATTCTATTCACAATAGCTAGGAAATGGAACAGCCTGGATGTCCCTCCACATATTAATGGATAATAAAGATGTGGTACATTTACCCAATGGAGTTCTATTAAGCAGTAAAGAAAAGTGAAATTATGACATTTGCAGAGAAATGGATGGATCTGGCAAGGATTATACTAAGTAAGGTAAACCAGGCTCAGAAAGCCAAATGTCACATTTTCTCTCTCATATGTGGATCATAGCTGCAAATGTATAGACTTGTGTGTGAGTTGGAACCAAAAATTGGTATCAGAGGCCAGTAAGCTAGACAAAGGTTATAAGGGAGAAGGGAGAGGGAAGGACTTAAGGGGATGATATTGTATATATGTAAGTTGAAGAACAGATTACAGGGAGGGGAAAGGCCTAAGCAACACCAGGGGAAAAGACTGTGTAAAAGTTCCAAGTGGAACTTTATAAATAAATGGGGTACTCTTAATTCCTAAACATTGATTATAATATTATGCTCTGTAACTTATATAACTTTGATAGAAAAATTAATCAAAATTACTTGGTGGTAGAAAATTGGTGGGTTTATGCTATTTTGGTCACTTATACTAGTTAAAAGCTAAGTTATTAAATCTGTCATGGCTTGAATCTTCACTTGAGCAAGCCATTAAATCTCTCCCTATTCTCTCAGTTTCCTGATCTGAAAAAAATGGTTAACATCATACTGCTTAACTTCAAAGTTAAATGAGTTAGTTCATAAATTACAATTATTAGTTCCCACTTCAACATAAACGCTAAACATTCTCATTGTTATGAAGACACATGTTCTTCATTTGCTCTTGTGGGAAAACTCTCTGCCTCCAAAGATCGATCATCCAGGCATCCCATCTCTGCTGACTAACTGAAGAAAATTTATACTCTGGAAGGAAATGTTTAAAGTTATTGACATCTGGATTCTTTTGCTGACTTTAGATTTAGTTACAGAAAGTCTTATACAAATTACACATTTAAAGAGCTTTAATTAGTGGAATATTTTCTGCACCTAAAATGTTTCAATTATAATAAAGAAAATTCCACTATCACCTAGAAAGAACATACACAGACTCTCAAAGACATATCCACATTTATACCACCTAAAGAATAACAATCACACTGGGTTTTGAATAGTGCTGCACTCTATTACTTAATGATATACTGTGGTAGTTTGAATATATGTCCCCCAATATATTCAGTGTTTTATTATTTTATAGTTTGCATCTGCAATCACCTTGCTAGAGGCAAGGTCACTGGGGGCCCGGTCTTAAGGTGTGGTGATGGTTTGAGATTCCATTGTAAAGATATGCAAATGTGCCTAGCAGGAGTTCCTGAAGTGTGCTGTGTGACCTTTTGGCTGTAGTTTTTGCTCTGTGTGCTGTGGTGGCTGGTTGGCTTTTCTCTCTCTGCTTGGCCCTGTGGAGAGCAGGTCGCTTCTTCTGCCGTTATGGAACTTCCCCTGGATCTGTAAGCTTCAATAAATAATATCCCTTCCTCCATAACTGTGCCTGGTCTGGAAGTTCATCTCAGCGAACCTGAAGCTGTCTGCAACATATACCAAGTAAAACATTAAACAATGCACATCACAGGTTTCTAATCATAGGATTTATATATTGTTAGATGTGTGAAATATTTGTATTCTACTCCCAGACTCTCAATTTTCTTCTATTGCTTAACTCATTTGCTTCAGAACTATACTGTGTAATTGGGCCCATCAAAATTGACTTGGATTCATTTTCTCAGAATCTTGATTATTATTGATAAATAAAGTCTGTTAATTGGTTAATGGCTGCCAAATTGTTAATTTGCTATATTTTCCTGGCAATACACCTCATTTTACTAGAGGCCATTAGGACACAAACACAGTCATAGATATTATCTCTGAGCTATAATTTCCATATCAGAAAAAAAGTTTAAAAATAAATGCTGTCTTATTATGTAACAGAACTGTTAAAGATTAAGTTATTCATTTATATTATTTCATAACTTAATAGTTATGAATAGTTCTATGCAATGAATATGTTATGAATATGTTCTATGCAAAAGGTAAAGGCTACTCTTTCTTAGCCATTCCTTCAAGTATTTTCTTTATGCTCATATAGTGAATTTGATTCTTGCATTGGACCTTGCAATCCTTCCATGAACAAAGTTCTCTGCCATTTTGGTGGTTCTCATTTGTTAGGGCAGGACAAACAATATGTAGCAGAAGTAATATCATCTATTAACAATTGATAAGTATTATAGAAAAGGAAAAATGAAATTAAAGCAATTGTGACTTAGGTGGGATACTTTTAGAATCTTGAATGCAAGGGTGCTGGAGGCTTATCTCATTGGTAGAGTTCCTGTTTAGCATGTATATGGTTCTGCATTTGATCCCAGCAATGTAAATAAAATAAACAATTTATTAATAGTGAATAAATTACAGTGATGTGGATGGGGTAGGTCTCATCACAAAGGTGGTATGCAAAAAAAAAAAAGTTTTGAAAGATTTGAAGCAGTAAACCATATAAATATTTAGAGGAAGAATGCTCTAGGTATATTCGAGTCAAAGTAAAATCTTTAATAAAACAGAATGCATGGCAATTCAAAAAATAGTAAACAAAAGGGAAATGAAGTAAATATGTAACTATGATTAGAATTGAATGAGCAAGGAGGAAAATAGATAGCATGAAGGAGTAAAGTAAGGGGTTAAATAAAAGAGGAAGTTGATTCAGATAGGACCTTGTAGGCTATCTCAATTACTTTTGATTTTACTCTGAGTGAAATAGGGACCCAATAAAACTCCCAGATCAGAGGAGTGTCAAAGAAGTTCAACAGCAGATAAGTACTTTAGGGGCCAACACAGTAGTGTAGGTGAAAGATAATAGTGGTAGAAATAAAAATAGTGACAAGTCTTAAGATTCAAGATAAGTGTTTGAAGACAATTTCTAATTGCCCTTTCTGACTGATTAAATGTGGGGTGAGAAAAAGAGTGGACCAAACCATGCTTGTAAAGTTCATCCTAACAACAGGAAGGATGTAATTGCTTTAACTGAGTGGCAGAATGTCTATGATGGAGAAAATGAAGAGATGAAGAAGGCAAAGCTTAGTTTGGAAGTCAAACTGTGCAGTACACACAGAAGTGACAATGTTGAAAAGGCAGGCAAAAAATATTAGTCTTCAATTAAGTAGAGGTTACTGGGCTTGAAATATAATTTAGGCATTATTGGCATATAGATATTATTTAAAACTTTATGATGAACTGAAAATTGAAGCAGTTTGGGTGGAATGGTTGAGATGTAAATCTGAAGTGTTTTTAAGAGAGAAGAGGAAGTGACAAATTTCAGAACAAATGTGAACAAGTGAGGAGTTTTTCAACTAAGTGGGGTTCGAAACTGGTTCTGTAACTGGAAATGATTATAGGGTCAAGGGAGGACTTTAAAATATAGCATATATTTCAGGAAAAGATTAACAAAAGTATAAAATGGGAATAATGAAGCATACTGGTGAGAAGTAGCCAACAGAGAGGGAAATTTTGACAACAGAAAATTGAGAAGATTAATTGCTGGAGGAAAGTTCCTGAGTAGGGGATAGAGGAAGAGATCCAGTGAAAAGGGAGGGACTGACCACTCTGAAATTTGGAATTTCAAAAAGCTGTTCGGAAATATTTTGGATCATACCGTCTTGTAGAAAAAGTAGGTCAATTCTTCCACTCACTATTTGAGTAACTTTGAATATTAGCATATAGCTTTCTGAACTCCAAAATGATCCAAAAATCTAAGGAAGGGATCTCTAAAATACTTTTCTTCTTTCATGGTTTCTAGTGTGATAATGAATGCTGGTCTAAATATATTAACTGGAAAACACTTGCTCAGTCCTTCCAGTAACCTATTTTAATGTTTTTACTTGGTACATGGCTATACCTAAACTAATTAAACTTATTTTGGAAAGAGACTTACATTAATTGAGAGAACATGAGAGGGATGAAAGGAAAGAGAGATAAAAAGGGGAGATAGAGAAGGACTCTTCACTGGGCTCATATAAATATGGGGTGGTTGGTAGTGGGATTTAGAGATAGCCGAGTGGCTAAAGGCACTTGATTTCTTTCCTGGCTTCCATTTCACAGCTACCCACATATATATAGCTAGATGGATATTCATTTGCAGCAGCAAGGGATAGTGTGTGTGTGTGTTTGTGTGTGTGTGTGTGTGTGTGTGTGTGTGTGTTCATGTACACACACATAAAATAATAAATAGAAATAAATATGAGGTAGAATCACAATGGTGAATTTTAAGAGTTGCATGAATTATACTCAAGAAATACTTATTTACAACTTTAAAACAGGAAGCATTTAACTCTATAGAAAATTTTCTGGCCATCAGGCATTTTGTTCCTATATGTAGTTTAAACTTAGTTCAGATTTGGTCCTTTCTTATGCATTTTTGGTCATTTTTGTTTTCCTTATGAAATTGGCTACTTACATTCATGCTTAATTTCTTTCCTAAATAATTTCTTCCAAACTCTATTGAACTTTGAAAGAAATACTTCAGCTTTTGTTTGTTTTCTCCATGATCACTAATTTTAGCTGTGACCCCTAGAGACAGTGAATATCCTCAACTCAACACAGTTTAGTTCCAACCTACTTTGATGATTTATTCCATAATTTCAGAATCTCCACCATGGATTCCTGAGACCTCCTTTTCCTTTTCCAAACAACTTTACTGGTCCAAATCCTCACCATAAATATATGGGGAAATTGTTGCAATCTAATCTTGTCTGTTTTTCTTTTTCCTTCTTATTTGGGTGGGGGAGGGGAGGTTCAAGGTAGATTCTTGCTGTAGCCCAGGCTGACCTGGAATTCACTCTGTACTCTCAGAGTGGCTTTGAACTCACAGCTATCTTCCTCCTCTGTCTCTCCAGTGCTGGGATTAAAGGTTTGTGCCACCACACCCAGCTTGTCTATATTTTTGTAACCTTTTCTTTGAACCCAAATTTCATGAGTTTACATTAAGGGCTAAAACTTTTCTGGAAACCAGAATTGTTTTGCTTCATGAATAATGGTAAAGATGAGCCTAAAGGAAGGGAAGTCATTGTTCATAGCAGTAAGAACAGAGACAGATGCTGCCTTTACTTGAAGGGTTTCTCAGATCTATTACCAGGAACTTCTCAATAAGCAATGCTAACCTTGAAATTCCTCACCATTATTCTTTCAGAGAATTCATTAGATGGTGTCATTACAAACTTACCACTGTACTTCTCACTCAGTCTATTCTTGTGATGGCAGTTGGAGTCAGCATCCTGCTGTCCAAAACAAAGTGCAGGTGACAGATTCCCTGAAGTGCCAGAAAAAATTTGAGCGAGTCTGAGTCTGGTGGTCTGACAAAATGAAGGGTGAGTATTGACATTGGTTGAACATACTATTATATTCATCTACTGTATTTTGTGTACTTAGGCATAAGCATAAATCATATTTATTTGCTGATCTTTGGAAATTAATCCTGATGTGAATAGCCTCAAAAGTTTTTATACTAAACCAAAGCCAAAAAATTAGGTGTAGTTCATTGTGATAAGGGAATACTAATATCTCATTGGAAATAATAGCAAAGACCTATTACAGTCTAATTTCTAAAAAAAATTGCAGTAAGAGTTTAGTAATTTGTTTACCAGTCAAATAACTGATGAAGTGATTAATTTATGTGTTCAGCAATGCTCATTGAATTCTATGCAACAGTTAAATTCGAATGAGTGAAGTAGATTTGTTAGGCTAATGAGAAATGCTTCATAATATTTTAGTTGGTGGGCAAAGTTATCTACACAACACAAAAATAGTGCAGTACATTTTTTAAACAGAATGTAGATATGGATATGCATATATTGCTATATTGAATAGAATAGAAAAATATTGTAAAGATTATTAACAGTAGTAATCCTTTTGATATATGATTGGCGTTTGGGGAGGGGAGAAATTTGCAACCATTTTAAGCAACTCAAAAAATGGTTGTAACTTCTGGGTAAGATGTCAGCATAGGAGACACGCCAAACCAGGCCAGGGAGGGATTGAAGCAAAACTACCACAAAATACACTCTACTTCTGAAAAGTGCAGAATATGTTTTTCTTAGGCACAGTGGAGAAGCAGATGGCCAGAATCCCACTGAGGAGCTTGCAGCCCGGTCAGTGACAGCCCTGGTCTGCGGCACCCCAATTCATGTGATCTGGGTGCCAGGCACCACCTGCCAGGAATGTCTAGCAGCAGCAATAGACACCAAACAAGGGGACTTTCCAACCTCATTAGCCTCCTTACAGAGCCCAGAAATCTAAAGAAAAGTCTGCTGAGCTACTGAAAGAGATACAGGGGAACAGCGTAAGCAACTACAGGCTTCCTGAACTCTCCCATCCCCCAACCATCAGAACCACGAACCTCCTCTGCTATTCAGTTCCAGGCAGCAGCACATCCAGCACAGCTGAGCCAAGCTTAAGCTCCACAATAAAATACCAGTAGTGCATCCAGCACAGCTGAGCTGAGCTCAAGCTCCACAGCACAACATGGGAGAACAAGGTGGACACTCAGCATTGGTGAGATTGGAAGCCACAGCAAAAGGTAATGAGGCCAACAGACAGAAAATGGAGATACATAGGCCTGCATTGGAAGTGCTAATCTCTTTTTTCATGTCAGGGCAGGTTATGGATTACATATTTTTGGTTGGCTTTACCATTTTCAAATAAGCTGTACATGGGGTATTGATTATTGCTGCCTTTAATGCTTACAGATTTATAGGGCCTTTGTCTTTTGCTTTTTGTTATTATTGGAGGCAAGGTCTGATCCAAATCCAGGCTGACCTGGAACCCAATTCAGAACAGAATTCTCTACCTTCTATCTGACAGGATTAAGGGTGTAGAGCAACATACACCCTTAGGGATTTTGGTCTTATAAGACTATTTGTTTGTTTTAATCCCCACACTTGTATACTCAGTGCTGGTTTTAATTGAATGTGTATTGCTCAGTTGAAGTTTCGAATTTGCCAGTATATTGTCCCACCCGGTCCACTAGAATACTTGCTTAGCAAGCAAACTCAACACCTACGATTACTTCTGAGGTTGACTTGGAGTACAAGTGCTACGCTTGGCACCTTAAATTCATATGCTGAAAGTATATAAAGGTGGATCACCACATGTAAGAACACTGCAGATAGTAGAAAACCCAAGCTTAAAATCAATTCAGGATGCAAAAGTCACTACATTATAATACAAGAAATGCAAAGAATCAAGACAATGCAATCCCACCAAAAATTATAAATCCATCAGAAATAATCATCAATTAGATTATTTTAGATGAAACACCTGACAAAGACCTCCAAAGAATGTTTATACCTATGCTCAAAGAAATGAAAGAAGAAATTAAAGGATTCAAAGAAGAAAACAAATTCCTGAAAGAGAGCACAGAAAACCAGTTTAATGAAATGAAAAGGTCATTATAGGACATGAGCAAGGAAATAGAAATACTGAAGAAAAACCAGGCTAAAATCCTAGCTCTGAAGAACAGAGTTAATGAAATAAAAAACTCTGTGGAAAGTCTCACCAGTAGAATGGATGAAGGAGAGAACAGAATATCTAAACTAGAACACAAGGTGGCTGACCTGATACAGCCCAACAAAGAGATATCTGGTACACTATGAAAAGATCAAACATAAGAATTCAGGGTATACTAGAAGGAGAAGAATTTCAATCCAGAGGCATACTGGGTATTTTCAACAAAATCATAGAAGAAAAATTTCCCCAAATTGGGAAAGAAATGCCAATGCAGATACAAGAAGCTTTTAGAACACCAAACAGACAAAACCTAGAAAGATCCTCTCCTCACCATGTCATAATTAAACTACTAAACACTCAAACCAAAGAAAATATATTGAAATCAGATAGAGAGAAAAAGCAAGTGACCTACAAAGGCAAGCCCATCAGAATAATAGCAGATTACTCAATACAAAGTTTAAAAGCCAGAAGGGCTTGGAATGATGTATTCCAAGTTCTGAAAAATAAAAAAAATTGTCAACCAAGATTACTTTATCCTGCAAAGCTATCTATCCAAATTGATGGAGAAATAAGGACATTCCACAACAAAAACAGGCTAAAGAATTTATGGCAAGTAAACCAGCTCTACAGAAAATACTTGAAGGAATCCTTCATGCAGAAGAGAAAGCAAAACATACTCAGGAGGAAATAGGAAAAAATAAACCATACTCAAATAACAGTTAAAACAAGTGAGTAAAGGGAAAACAGGAAGAACTACAAAACAAGAAGAATGGTGAGAATAAATACATATCTTGAAAAATAACTCTTAATATCAATGGCCTCAATGCCCCAACCAAAAGATACAGACTTGCAGACTGTATTAAAACACAGCCTGCCATCTGTTGTCTCCAGGAAACTCACTTCTCAATAAAAGATAGAAACCTTCTTAGGGTGAAAGGATGGAAAATGGTATTTCAAGCAAATGGGCCTAGGAAACAAGTAGGGGTTACTATCATAATTTCTGACAAGATAGACCTCAAACCAACATTGGTGAGGAAAGATAAAGAAGGTCACTTCATACTGATTAAAGAAACATTCCAACAGGAGGATATTACAATTTTAAACAGATATGCTCCTAACACAGGGGCTCCCAATTTCATCAAACAAACACTATTAGACTTAAGGTCAGAGATAACTCCAAACACAATAGTAGTGGGTGACTTCGATACCCCACTCTCATCACTTGACAGGTCATCCCAGCAAAAAATAAACGGAGAGACATCTGCATTAAATGATGTCATAGAACAAATGGACCTAATGGATATGTACAGAACATTCTATCCAAATGCTTCAGAATATACATTTTTCTCAGCAGTACATGGAACAGTCTCTAAAATAGACTATATATTAGGACACAAATCAAATCTTAACAAATATAGGAAAATTGAAATAATCCGTTGTATGCTATCTGACCACAATGGGGTTAAACTGCAAATCAGCAACAAGAAAAACTACAGAGCATACAGAATTTCATAGAGACTAAAATGTACACTATTGAACGATGTATGGGTCATTGAAGAAATTAAAAAGTAAATCAAGAAATTCATAGAATCAAATGATACCAAAACCTTTGGGACACAATGAAGGCAGTCCTAAGAGGGAAATTTATAGCTCTAAGTGCCTATGTTAAGAAATTAGAGAGTTCACAACTAAACAGTTTAATGCTTCACTTTAAGGCCTTGGAAAGAGAAGAACAAGGCAAACCAAAAATCAGTAGATGGGAAGAAATAATAAAGAATAGGGCAGAAATTAATGAACTACCCCCCCCCCCAAAATCCAAAGAATAAATCAAACAAAGACTTGGTTCTTTGAAAGTATAAACAAGATTGATAAACCCTTAGCAAATCTGACCAAAAGAAAGAGAGAAGAGACAAAAATTTTAAAAAATAGAGATGAAAGAGTCACCAATACAACAGATACCAAAGAAATTCAGAAAATCATACAGACATACCTTGAGAGAACTCTTAGTTTGAAAATCTGAAAGAAATAGATGATTTCCTTGATTCATATGACCTACCAAAATTAAATCAAGATAATATAAACCATTTAAATAAACCTATAACAAGTGCAGAGATCCAAGCAGTTATAAAAAGTCTCCCAACCAAAAAAAGTCCAGGCCCAGATGGATACACTGGTGAATTTTACCAGACATTCATGGAAGAACTAACACCATTGCACCTCAAACTTTACCACAAAATAGAAAAGGAAGGAATTCTGCCAAACTCCTTCTATGAAGCCAACATCACCTTGATACCAAAACCAGAAAAGACAGAACATGAAAAGAAAATTATAGACCAATCTCGCTCCTGAACATAGATGCAAAAATTCTCAACAAAATATTGGCAAACAGAATACAAGAATATATATGAAAGATTATTCACCCCAACCAAGTAGGCTTTATCCCACAGATGCAGAGATGGTTAAACATATGCAAATCCATAAATGTAATACACCATATAAGTGGTTTGAAGGACAAAAATCACATGGTCATCTCAATAAATGCAGAAAAGGCATTTGACAAAATCCAACATCCCTTCATGGCAAAAGTATTACAGAAACTGGGAATAGAAGGAACATATCTCAACATAATAAAAGCTATTTATGACAAACCTACAGCCAACATAGTACTAAATGGGGAAAAACTTGAAGCTTTTCCACTAAATTCAGGAACAAGACAAGGGTGTCCACTTTCTCCACTCTTATTTAGTATAGTACTGGAAGTCTTAGCTATTGCAATAAGGCAAGAGACACTCATAAAAGGGATACAAATTGGAAGGGAAGAGATCAACTTATCATTATTTGCAGATATGATTCTATACATAACAGAACTGAAAGACTGTACCAGCAAACTGTTAGTGCTGATAAACACTTTAAGCAAGGTAGAAGGATACAAAATAAACACACAGAGATCAGTAGCTTTTCTATATACTAACAACAGACATGCAGAGGATGAAATAAAATCAGGAATCTCTCCTATTTACAATGGCCTCAAAAAAAAAAAAAAACTTGGAATAAACTTAACCAAGCAAGTAAAGTATCTCTACAGTGAGAACTTTTAAACACTCAAGTGAGAAATTGCAGAAGACAGAAGGAAATGGAAAGACATCACATGTTCTTGGATTGGTAAAATCAATATTGTGAAAATGTCAATCTTACCAAAAGCATTCTTCACAGAAATAGAGAAAAAGTCCTAAAATTCATCTGTAAGCACAAAAAACCTCATATAGCCAAAACAATTTTGGGCAACAAAAATCAGGCTGGAGGTATCGCCATATCTGATTTTAAGTTACATAACAAAGCCATAGTAACAAAAACAGCATGATACTGGCACAAGGACAGACATGTAGATCAATGGAAAAGAATAGAAGACCCAACCATTGATCCAGGAAGCTACAGCCATCTGATTTTTGACAAAAATGCCAAAAATATTCATTGGAGAAAAGATGGGCTCTTCAACAAGTGGTGCTGGGAAAACTGGATATCTGTATGTAAAAGTATAAAAATAGATCCTTGTCTCTCTCCATGCACAAGAGTCAAGTCCAAATGGATCAAGGTCCTTAATATCAGACCTTAAACTCTGAAACTGCTAGAGGAAAAGTTAGGGGAAACCCTTCAACATATTGGCATAAGCAAGGACTTTCTGAATATAACCCCAATTGCTCAGGGAATAAAACCATTAATCAGCCACTGGGATCTCATGAAATTATAAAGCTTTTGTACAACAAAGGACACTGTGAATAGAGCAAAGAGAAAACCTACAGAATGGGAGAAAATCTTAGTCAGATATACATCTGACAGAGGATTAATATCCAGAATATACAAAGAGCTCAAAAAACAGAACAATAAGAAATTAAAATAACCCAGTTAAGAAATGGGATATGGAAATAAATAGAGAAGAAATAAATAGAGAAGAAGACATACAGATGGCATGTTAACATCTAAAAAAGTGTTCTACATCCTTAGCCACCAGGGAAATGCAAAAATTCCATCTCACTACCATCAGAATGACTACCATCAAGAAAACAAATAATATTAAGTGTTGGCAGGGATGCAGAAAAAGAGGAATGCTTCTACACTGTTGGTGGGAATGTAATCTGGTCCAGCCATTGGGAAAATCAGTGTGCAGATTCTTGAGACAGCTAAAAATAGATTTACCATATGATCCAGGTATAGCACTCCTAGTCATATATCCAAAGGACTCTTCTCACTACCTTAGAGATTCTTGCACAATCATGTTTATTGCTGCTCTATTCACAATAGCTAGGAAATGGAACCAGCCTAGATGTCCCTCCACATATAAATGGATAATAAAGATGTGGTACATTTACACAATGGAGTTCTATTCAGTGGTAAAGAAAAATGAAATTATGAAATTTGCAGGGAAATGGATTGTTTTGGAAAGGATTATACTAAGTGAGGTAACCCAGACCCAGAAGGCCAATTGCCCCATGTTCTCTCTCATATGTGGATCCTAGCTACAAATGTATAGACTTGTGTGTGACCTGGAACCAAAAATTGGCAGCATAAGTCAGTAAGCTGTAAAAAGGCTATAAGGGAGGGAGGAGAAGGAAGGACTTAAGGGGACAGTATTGTATATATGTAAGTAGAAGACCAGATTACAGGGAGGGGAAAGGCCTAAGTGAGGCCAGGGTAAGAGAATGTGTAAAAGAAGGGTGGGGGCAGGGACAATCAAAATTCAAGATATTCTGAATAACACTTATGTAAGCCTACTTTTTTGAATAATGGCACATCCAGAAGCTATAGATTGTTACTAGCAAATTTTCTGTGCCTGGGATGGGATAACTTCTAGGGAGTTGTTGGCCAGGGAGGTCCCTGTTGCCTCCAAAACATTAAAGGTTATTGCCAAGGCCCTTGGTTTCCATTGAGAAGCAGATGGTAAGACCCTATTGCTGAAGACATCTCTTGCCTGCATGACAAGGACACTGAGAAAGCAAGCTGGTGCTGAGCAGAAAACCTTCTCCCTGTAGACCAGCCAACTGAAAGCTGGAAAAAACTTGCATTGCATGCAGCTGTATGGGAGACAGAAATCATCAGCGGTGAAAGCAGTGGACACTGGAAACCTCAAGTTTGTCCAGACAGGCCCAATGACCAAATGTGAGCAATAGTGGCATGCCTGCTCTTGGGGAAACCACCTGCTCCCTAATTGGACTGAAGGCCCTCTATATGGGAGGGAATACATGCCTGGTACTGAAAAAACTAATCAAAAGTCTATGGCAGGGGAGGTCATGAGCCTTAGGGTATAAAGCCTGCTCTTTTCTGGCTAAATGTATATATTATTCCCACCAAACTGCCCTGAAAGCACTACACTTAATGTTCGTATGCACATATTAATGCTACTCTCACTTCTTGATAGAGAAGCTTCTCTTTTCACCCCAGCTACAAGATTGGCTGATATTTGGATGTATGCCAGTACATATGCATATGTTTTTGGGGGAGAGGGGAAGCTCCTTTTAGTCTTATGTACAGCTTATTTTTTTAATAACAGCTTTTCTTTAAATAATGCATATGTGGAAACAGTTAAAAAATACATTTATAGGTAATGAAGCAATAAGCTAAGTAAAATGTAAATATTAAGAATCTTTGATCTTAGGGACCAAAATAAGAAGATGTTGATTATAAAAATGAATAGGTGTAACACTGCGCTGAAGAAATGTATGGTAGGCAAACATTTGTGGTGTGGGAGAAGTGTGAAACAAATCTTCAAAGTAGGGATTGTGAACTAGAAATGTCAATATTTTATAGACTATAACTGATTGGAAAAATGAATAGGAATATGTATTTCTCTTGGGAATGAACCTATAGACACACCTCTGAGAAATGAAATTCATAACTATAGAGTTTAAACAGCATAGGAATCCTGCCATGGTTTAAACTCAGAAAGTGTGATGTGAGACTATTCTCACCTTTCCAGTATTTTAGGAGCACAAAACATGCTTTAACATTCTACCCATCTGTGATGTTATATAAACCTAATAATTTTTAGAATTCCTAAAGCTCTGGGCCAGACCTCATACTAGAGTATCAGTGTTTTTCCTTGTTTCATTTATTTTTTTTGCAATGTGAGGAAAGTCTAATACCTTGAACATGGAACAGATACATGTTAAGGATCTACATACTTTCTTTGCACTATTGACTTCCACATTCAGGGTCTTGCTCTTAGTTACTTGATCACATTTTTAGGTTGGAGATGCTTTAAAAACTGTTCAGTAACTTCAAGTTGCAGGAAAATGATACTATTTTCAGCTACTTTATAGCAATAATGTTATATTTTTCAAAGGTACATCATAAATGCTATAACTTTGGGAACATGTTGTAATTCAAATGAATGAGGTATTGTGAGATGTAGAAATCTAACTCCTTACCTCAAGTAATAATCACTTTTGAGTAAACTACATATTTAACCATGTCCTGAGATTCTGTAGAGTAATGTCTGAGTTTTCTCGGTTTTACATCAGCAAAGCTCAAGTTTTAATATCAAGATTCTTAACTCCTGATAATGCTGAATCTTCTGATATTATTTATTTATTTATTCATTTATTCATTTATTTTTGGAGAAAGACACAGAGAGAGATAAAGAGAGAGGGAGAGGGAGGCAGATAGAGAACTGGCGTGCCAGCAGCCTCTCAGCTGCTGTGAACGAACTCCAGATGCTTGCACCCCCTTAGGGGAAGTGCAGCATTGCGCCCTTGAGTCACTTTGCATCTAGCTAAATGTGGGACCTGGAGATTGGAACCGGCATTCTTAGGCTTAGCTGGCAGGTGCCTTAACCGCTAAGCCAGTTCTCCATCCCCTGTTATTATTCTTATTGCTGTTATGATTCTTATTGTTGTTGTTAGTAGTATTAGTAATACTCATAGTGTGATAAAGTGTTATCTATGTTGACACATGCTATGCTTGGTGCTACCAATTTTATTAGTGTTTCTGAGGAAGGAATTGTGAATTCAGCATTCTAAACTCACCTTAGAAATGTATATACTGATTTCTCAACTTACTGAACAGTCCTTATTTTGGATAGATTTTTTTCAAGTTCATTTGCATTTTTATTTAACACAATCTTGTTTATTTCCTTGTAGCTGCACTTGAATAGTAACTGTTTAGATAGACCTATTTTTATCTATCCTTCCTTCATCTTAGATCAACATATTCACTTTCCCAAAACAAGAATCTGTTACCCAGTAACAGTATCTGCTGAGAGCTGGGACATTCATGCTCTGCTACTAGAGGTTATGGGTAAGGACAAGACTCTAACAGATGCTGAAGTACTTTTCAAGTAGTTCATAAGTCCATTGCATTTAAAATTTTCTTCTTTTTGCATGTTTAAGCTTCTCTATCAAATATAAGCAACTGTCTACATTGCATTTTGTGTGTATAAGCATAGATCGTTTCTGTTTCCCTCCTCTTTTGGCTGCTATTTTAAGTCTAAATCTGAGAGAAAGGAAGATGGCTAAATATCCTCCAAGGTAAAATCATGTGCCAAAATTTAGGGAGACAAATTTATAAAATAAGCCATCTAGTATGAGATGAATAAATTGACTTTTCCTCTCTATACTACTCATTTTTGTTAGTTTTAATATTAATATTATAATCTCAAAGTTGATGTGATTTTAAAATCACATTTAATATTTGCTAAATGTATATTAAATAATATACTTCATAAAATAAACATTTTATTTATATGTACCTTCTTAAAATGATTCTGAATCTTGAAATATTATTGTGTGGGGGATCATATTGGGTAGAAAAAATGAATATGTAATTGTGTAATAAAAATTCAATAGAGGGGCTAGAGAGATGGCTTAGTGGCTAAAGCACTTACCTGCAAAGCCTAAGGGCCCAGAATCAATTCCCCAGAACCCATATAAGCCAGATGCTTATGGTGGCACATTTGTCTGGGCTTTGTTTACAATGGTTGGAGGCCCCCATGTGCCCATTCTCTCTCTGTCTGTCCTTTCCTTCTCTTTCTCTCATAAATAAATAAATAAATAAATAAATAAATAAATAAATAAATAAAAATACAACAGAAATGTAAGGATATTATGCATAGAGTCATTTGACAGGCGATATTTCATTGTTGTCAAATTCTATATATCTCTCTGAAATTATTTCTAACATTTTAATTAGGTCTTTCTAATGATAAAATGAGAACAATATGATGGAGAGTAGAATTTCAAAGGGGAAAATGGGGGAGGGAAGCAATTACTGCAGGACATTGTCTACAGTTATGGAAGTTGTCAGTAAATAAATAAATAAATAATTACTTTAAAAAGAATGAGAACAATAATAATGATTTTGTCTTCATAATTGACTTAAAGTACCTTCTTACTACTAATATGCTGAGAGAAAAATTTAAGAATGTGAATTCAAACAAATATCACTCTCTAGAAAAAAGGGAACATCTTAGTGTTCAAATTCAGTGGACTTTTGATTGGCTGATGGTTATCCATAAATCTGATGCCAGTTGTCACTTTGTGAAGCTGCAATGACATTCTCTAGTAATGCTCATTAGTGTTGGAATGGACTTTTTAAACTATAATGTTTTGTCAATATTAAACCATCTTCTTACTACCATGAAGTTGAAATTTAGGTTATACTTGTATTACTATTTTATAGACAGGATGGAATGTTTACAACACTACACAGTATGGTTGAATAATTTGGAAGAGAGTTCAACAGTCTTTCATAGAACCAACATGAACAAGATAAACTAACTTCATTTGTGGTTCATTCAAACTCTCATATTAAACCAGGGAGGAAGCTGGGCGTGGTGGCACATGCCTTTAATCCCAGCACTCGGGAGGCAGAGGTAGGAGGATCGTCGTGAGTTCAAGGCCACCCTGAGACTACATAGTGAATTCCAGGTCAGCCTGAGCCAGAGTGAGACCACTACCTCTGAAAAAAAAAACAGGGAGGAAACTGTGGTAATTTGAATATAGGGCCCCCAATATATTCAGTATTTTATTTGTTTATAGTTTGCATCTGCATTGCTAGAGGCAATGTCACTGGGCCGTTCTTAAGGAGTGGTGGTGGGTTTGAGATTCCATTGTAAAGATAAGCAAAGTGTGCCTAGTAGGAGTTCCTAAAGTGTGCTGTGCTGTGTGGCTGGTGGTCTGTTATCTCTGCTTGGCCCTGTGAAGGCAGGCCAGCTTCTTCTGCCATTATAGAACTTCCCCTGGATCTGTAAGCTTCAATAAATAATATCCCTTCCTCTTTAACTGTGCCTGGTCTTGAAGTTCATCTCAGCAAACCTGAAGCTGTCTGCTACAGAAACTTTGTAAGGCAGGTTTTTAGGGGATATCTATTCTTCCCTCGCATATCATCAGAAACAGGAAATATGAGCAGATATTAAGCCAAGGCAGAGGTAGACTCATTTTCATGCTACTGAATCTCTCTGGAAGAATGCCACATGATAATAATAACTCACATTTGCATATTGTGGAACATATGCAAAATATATGCTGTTGTTTGGCTCTGTAATGACCCCCAAAGGCCCATGCATTAAAGGTTTATTACTCAGAGCTCAGCACTGTTAGGAGGTGATAGGACCTTTACGAGCTGGACATCCCTAGATATAAGGTAGGTCTTTGGGATCTGGCCCTTTGAGGAGATATGGAAGTGCATTTTCCTTCCTGTTTTATTATTATTATTATTTCTTGGATGCTATGAGGTGAGTACATCTTCCTCCATATGTTTCTTCCATGAAATATTATATTACAGCAGGCTCAAAGGTAATAGGACCAAATGATCCTGGACTGAAAGCTCTTAAACTATGAACTAAAATCAACCTTTCCTTCTTAAAATATGATTAATTTCGGGCATTTTGTTAGGTTAATGGAAAGCTTGCTAACACACAATACAGATTATAGTACTACAGTGTAGTTTTGTACATGTTATTTTATTCTTGCAATTTATAATTACTTGAATGCTTCACAAATAGTGCTACCTACATACACAAGTGGGAGTTTGAGAGAAACAAAGATTGTTCAAATCAATTGTTATGAAATAATTCTGTATTAATGAATGAATTGTAAATGTTTTGTTATGTAATATAAACATGATAAATTACTTCATGAGTGTAGATACAAATTGAGAAATAGTTTTCTGCACATAGGTAGCACTTCTTGTGCATTTTAGTCCCAAAACTCAAAACCTAGACCCACGCATTCCAAATGCACAAGGGGGTGCCACATCTGAAATGCATTTGCAGTGGCTGGAGGCCCTGCTGCACAAATTCTCTCTCTCCTCTCTCTACCTGCCTAGTTCTCTCTCTCTCTCTCTCCCTCCCTTCCTCTCTCTCTTTCTCTCTCCCAAATAAATAAATAAAAATTGTAAAAAAAAAACATGCATTGTATATGGCTTTTACTAAAGACTAGATGCTATGCAAAGCATTTATTAGACATTTTTTTTCACTGAATGTTTACCTTGAGTTTTTGAGGTAGGTGCCCTTATGCATCCATATTTTAGTTTTAAGAAGACATAGAAGCATTAACTTTATTTTTTAATTAACTTATATATTCATTCATTCATTTATTTATTTGAGAGCGAGGGAGACAGAAAGAAGCAGATAGATAGAGAGAGAGAGAGAATGGGCACACCAGGAACTTTAGCCTCTGCAAACGAACTCCAGATGCATGTGCCACCTTGTGCATCTGGCTTACATGGGTCCTGGAGAATTGAGCTTGGCTCCTTTGGTTTTTCAGGTAAGAGCCTTAATGGCTAAGAAATTTCTCTATCCCAAGTAACTTTATGCCTTTTTTTTGAGAGAGAGTCAGAGAGAGAGAACAAAAGAGAGACTTTGCAAATAAATGAAATAAAAGTCTAAATATTCCTATCTGTGTTTATACACAGGGACTAAATCCGGATCTGCTCTGCCTGACATGGACAATTCAAGATCAAAGTGACTAGGTGTGTGTGTTTTTTTTTCCCTCAATGAAACGTCAGTGGGCCTCACAAAACAAGCCTACCAGTTGTAATTGTCTAAACTTGTCTGGAATTAATGTCACCACTGCCTGCAGTTCATAAAATTTCCTACTCATCCACCCTAACTCCATGCACTTATTTTTTTCAAATTCATAAGTCAGTTATTGAGGTGTCCTGAATTTCCAGTGGTGTGGTAAGTGCTACATTCAAAGACTTTCCTCGGGCTGGAGAGATGACTTAGCAGTTGAGGCACTTGCCTACAATGCCTAAGGAACAAGATTTGATTTTCAAGAGCCCATATAATCGAGATGCACATGGTGGCACATACATCTGGAGTTCATTTGCAAGAGCTAGAGGCCCTGGAATGCCCATTCTCTCTCTCTCTCTCACATAAATAAATAAATAAAAACAATATTTTCCTCAGTTACATGGAGGTGTTGAAATCAACTGTGGTAGGTTTCAGTTCTCCATGACATCTGAACAGAAATGCTGTTAACATGGAAAAAATTTTGTTATTCAAGTTAAAAATTATATTGGCAAGTTTCCAAAGTCTCTGATTCTAAATAAGCCATTTTTATCATATATTCAGTTTGTTCAAGTTCATTTCAGCTTCTGGTAGCAAACAGTACTGGTACAAGTAGAATAATTCCGGTCACTAAGGTAACATTTTCCCAGGGTATTGTCAACTACCAAAAGTATCCTTTAGAAAAGTGCTATAATGATCCCCATAGTTGGCATCTTCTTTGTATAAAACGCCAGAGTCATGGTCTTTCACTATAAGGTGTTCTCACGGAGAACTGCATGGCACAACATATTCTATGGCCTAAAGAAGACTTTCTTGGACTGGAGAGATTTCTGAGTGGTTAAAGATGCTTACTTGCAAAGCCTTATGGCCCAGGTTCTATTCTCTAGTACCCACGTAAAGCCAGATGCACAAACTGGCACATGCATCTAGAGTTCTTTTGCAGTTGCAAGATACCCTAGTGTGCCCATTCTTTCTCCCTTTACTGCTTGTAAATAATAGTAAAGAAAATATTAAACAAATAAAATCTATCTTCAAGTTATTCTTCCAGTGATCTCAAAAATTCTGGTCTATTGACATTTTCTTCTTGATATATAACATCTATATCTGATTTGATTTGTGGTTGATATTTTTAACTATGGCTTCTTGATTGAAGATGGAAGTGAGGCTGTAGTAGAATAATAATAACTAAGTTAAGTACAAAGTAAATTAAAATAATTCATTTAGGGATGAGAAGATGGTTCAGCAGTTAAAGGCTCTTCCTTGCAAAGCCTGCCAGAATGAGTTCAATTCACTAGTACCTATGTAAATCTAGATGTACAAAGTGGCATATGTGTCTGGGTTTCTTTTTTTGTTGTTGTTGTAGCAGCAAGAGGTCCTATCATACCCATAAAATCTCTCTTGCTCATATCTAAATAAAAACATTTTTGAAAGTAATAATTCATTTAAATGTTTTAATAAACCTTTTAAAAATTCAGAAATTATTGAGTTTTTGGTCATACTGGCAGAGTTATAAGAACATGTACCCTAACAATTCGGCTTCAGGAAAACTGAAGCACACATTCTCTCTCTCTTTCTCTTTCTCTCTCTCTCTCTCTCACACACATTGTGTGACATGCATATAGGTTTGAGTGTTATTTCCAGTTTATTGAGCAATGATTTGGTGGTTATAATGAAAATTGTCAATGTATTGCTTCTGCCTTATTCAAGGGTGAAAATATCACTTTAATCACTTTCCAGAAAATGTGATTTTTTTTGTACTCCTGCTCATTTAATGTGACTGAGAAATACAGTTTGCATTAAATTTTACATAATGAACATGGCAAATTCATAGAAAACAAAATGTTATGATCTCAAGCCTATCTTTATCAATGATTCCTTTGAAACTACGTACTATATCACTGTGAATGACAATAACATTAAGGTTAGTGTTATTGATGAAAGAGAGTACATAATTTTTTCTTAGGAGGATTTAGTGATTATCATTAACAAGGTAATAAAAGGGCATTGCACATAGATGTTAGTTTTACCAAATATATTTTTACATATGAGCTTAGCAATCATTGTGTCCCTATGAATAAATAAATCGATAGCAATCTTGTGTAATCAGATATTCAACAATTAGTAAATAGTTTATTATTGAAGTTTATACTAATGCAAAATATTCTTTGGCTTCCTGGTGTGTGCAGTAGCCCAGGAAGGCCCAAACTAATTATGGCAAATATTCAAGGATAAAATGGGAAAACATTAGTAGCCACCATCTAAGAAAAGAAATTAAAACTATTATGTCAAGCTATCAATCAGACAAATTTATTTGAGCAATGTTTATTCTTCCCAGATATTGGCCATTAATAACTTTAAGAAAAATATAGAAACTTGTTAATAGAACTTGGAGTTATGGATGAGTAAGAGTAGAGCAAACTAGGATTATTCATAGATATGGGCAAAGTATTGAAGTTTATATACATCTCAATACACACACACACACACACACACACACACACACACACACACACTTACTTC
This sequence comes from Orientallactaga sibirica, assembly GCA_036365145.1. Classification (NCBI taxonomy): domain Eukaryota; kingdom Metazoa; phylum Chordata; class Mammalia; order Rodentia; family Dipodidae; genus Orientallactaga; species Orientallactaga sibirica. The sequence continues at coordinate 639,804 of JAEOAD010002326.1, read as the reverse complement.
CTGACCTGCACATTTAATTGCCAGACTCCTCAGTGAGTTATTTGAATATTTATTTGTATATATTCATTTTAAAGAGAGTGAAAGAAAGAGAAAGGGGCAGACAAAGTGAGAGAGAATGGGCATGTCAAGGGCCTCCAGCTGCTGCAAACAAACTCCAGAGCATGTGCCACCTTGTGTATTTGGCTTACGTGAGTGGGTCCTGGGGTATCAAACCAGGGTCCTTTGGATTTTCAGGAAAGTGCCTTAACCGCTAAGCCGTCTTTCCAGCCCCTCACTGAGTTATTTAAATCTGAATTTCTGGGAGAGTGTTTGAGAGAGATTAGAGTGTTCAAGCAACAAGATTTTTTTTCAGTGCTTCTCTATGTTTTTAATGGAGAGCCAGAGTTGAGAGATTCTGTTATGTAGCAGTGCTTATCAAACTTTAATATTAATAATGTGAATCACCTGGGAATCTTTTTAAAATGCAAATTCTGATTTCCTCGGAAAGATATGGGTCCAAAGAGTCTGCAATTTCTAACCAACTTTTAGTTGTGATAAGGAGCAATTTTAAAGATCATACTTTGAGTTGCAAACATGCATGTCCAACCTGCAATTCCTTGGCCACATCTGGTCCAGGATAGATAGGAATGTGGCCCAAAACAAAACTGTAAAGTTACTTACGACAGTATGTTTTTTGGCGATTTTAAAATCTCAATTGTATGGCTCTTGACCATGAATTTTGTAGATAATAAAGTCATGTCACAATGTCAAAAGGCTGGACAAACCTGAAGGTTATTTTCCACCAATGGATGGCACTGAGTGGGTATGAGAAAACACAGCTGAGGGATTTCAAATGTATGTAAGGTACAGGAGAAGGATGCTGGATGAATCAACGGGTATCTTGATGTGAACTCAAGACAAAAAGGTAACTGTGACATTTTAGCTATAATTCAAAATTCTAGGGATAGAGAGAGGGCTGAGTGGTTAAAGCATGCTTTCTGAGCAAGCATGATTTCCTGAGACCTCTGGAGTTTTAATCTTCAGATCCCACATAAATATCTAGTCATGGACACACATATATGTAATTTCAGTCCTACAGAGGAGCAGAAACCCAAGAATAATCATAGTCAGCAAGCTCTGGAAACAGTTAAACAGACTGGCTCAAAAAACAGGAGAACAAGGGAATCAGACATCTGACTTTCCTCTTTGGTTACCATAGGCAAGCACCTCTGGCCTCCAACAGGTGAATAGAACTCACATCACAACAAACCACACATATACACAAAGCAAAACAATCCAAAATAAAACAAAATATTAGGTATGTAATCGGGATATTATATTCCTGAGAAGCAGATTCTGCTGTTGTATATTAGAAAGTCATCTTTCATCAGAGCACTGCAGGATTCCTTCCTAGAAAAAAAAATCACACTTTAGTTATCATGAACTAGCAAAAAAAAAAAAAAAAAAAAAATCACCACCAAGCACATGAACACATGTTTTCTTCAATGGCCAGACCAGAAACACATCTATTTTAAAATCACCAACTGTTGGCGTCCCTCCTAAGGCCAGCCCAGGAGGGAGGGCAAGGTCTCTGCCAAGTAGGGGGTGAGAGGTGCAGAGTCACTGACACAGACTCCAGGAGTTGGATGGAAGCAGGCAGAGGGCGAGCTGCTGCAAACTCGTTTATTCAAAGAAGTGTAGGCAGTTTAAAGGGTTTGACTGACCAATCATTGTATGGGGTGGTTCCCTTCTTGTGAACAATGATAGTCTGTCTTTGGGCAGATCATCCCGCAGCAGGTTGATCCTGAGCATGGGACTGAAGCTATTGTCATGCCAGGCCTGTGCAGGATGCCATGTCCACAGAAGCCACTTCCTGGTTTCTTCTAGCATGTGGCCTGGCTAGGACCCAACCTGCATTGTGCCATACAACTAACCACTAGTTTTTTAATGGGTCCTTAAGTTTGTTATATAGATGAAGGAAAAAGATATACTTTGCAAAAGAAAGAAAAAAAGTAAACTTATTTTTAACAAGGAATCCAGATTTAATGCAAAACATATCTGAAAAATGACAGTGTCTGGCATTCATCCCCCTTGCTCTGCAACTTTAGGTGAATTTCTTAAGCTATTCCCTGAAAAAAAAGACAGAAAAATATTTTTGGTGTTAGGTCATAAATGTGCAGAACTATTAATATTTTATAGAAACTCTTGTCTCTTGGGCTAGGACTAAAACCTGCATGTTTGGCTAGATGTGCTCTGTCCTTTCTTTACTGTATGTAGTCTTATTTTGGGAAACATGATTTGGCCATCAGTCAGTGTCTTTTTGTGGTATGTGCCTACTTGGCTCAAAAATATAATCTATCAAATACAGAGCTATGGTTTCATGTATACCACATTGCTGATACCTAAACATGTTCTTGGATTCTACTGGCTGGTTTAGGACCTGTCAGAATTTATTTTATTAATTTTATCAAAGAAAAAGAGAAGGAAGGTCTCTGAGAGTAGATTATGCTGATTTTATAATTTCCCTTGCCCATGAATCTCTTAAAGCATGAGATCAGACAGAAATTATAATCCCTGTCTTTTGCAATATAAGATTTCCATTAGTCCTCTGAAAACCTATCAGATGTAAATTAAAGAATATTGTGGATTGCCTGGTTCAATACCTAGCACATAGTAAGTATAAAATAGTGAATAATTTCAATCTCTTACTCTTACTTCTCTTATTGGTATGTATGGAAAAGTAAAATGTCTTAGTTTAAGTTTACTTTCTTAGACAATAAATATATAATTTGTGAAATTTTATAAAATATAATTTTAATAAAATATTTTATATATATATATATCTTAGTTATCATCGTGTAACTCAAGGATTAATGACATAATGTCAAATTAGAACATTGATTTTTACCATATACTATATTGGGAAGATTAGATAAATTATCATACATATATCAAAAACTTATTACAGTTTGCATAATTTTTAAAGTGATTCATGTACAACTAACAGTCTCTCTCTTTCTCTCTCTCTCTCTCTCTCTCTCTCTCTCTCTATATATATATATATATATATATATATATATATATATTCTTTGGATAAAGTTTCCATCTAATATTTACAGTGTGATGATATTTGCAGCTCTCTGCCCCTTTTATTAGTAGTTCTCTTGATTCCTTAGACAGCAGAGAAAATGGGAAGACCATTTGCACATGAACACTTAGAATGTAATGGGATTTTTGAGCAATTAATTTTGTATTTATATGGTATTCCTTTAGTAATTTCATTTATTCCACATATATACAACTGAGTCTTCTTGTTCATGTTTCTGAATATATGTATCTTTTGTATATCTATATGTACATTTTTTCTACCTATCCATTTATCTACTATATATACATCTATTTATCTGTCATATATCTATGCAAGGGGGATAGGGAGCTATGAGTATTATTTTAATATTTACCTTTCCATAGCTCAAATTTAGTGACAATGATAATCTTGCCATTTCAAATTCAGAAGAAGGATGTAGTGTAGTTTAAAAGGGAAAGTCTAAATGCAAAATGCCTTTGTTGATAATTCTAGGTATGAATTTACTATTTTTGTGATCAAAAGCAAGAAATATAGTTTGTGAAAGGTACAGTTCCCTTAAATGTCCATTGGTTGTAATACAAGTAGTCATCATATACCATGTTAGGAAGAGCAAAGGAATTATCAAAAATATCAGATTTAATATATAGTCAGAAATAAATTTGAGTTAAGATGCTGGTGACAATGAGAATAGTCCATCAATTGAAGGGCCTCTGTAAAAACCAAAGGTTTTCTTTAACACAGTGAGTTTTTATGGTTCTTCAGGAGTAGTGGCTTCTGCCCTGCAAAACTTTTTGGTTTGAGATTTGATGGTTTGGTCATAGTAAAATCTTCTGTCCTTAAGGTTTATGCAGGGTTACATTTTGTGAACAATCAGTGCATTCTCTGATAGTATTCTCCCTGAGTAACAGAACATTGTGACAAATTTTAGTGCTTTGTTGCCAATGGGAATTAGCTTTGTGGTTCATGAGAATATGGCCTTTGCTGTCCTTTTTTTCCTTTTTATCACTCATGGGAATATATAAAATATGAAAGCAGCTTTCTTAACACAGAGTTAACTTTGTAAAAATGTAATTAGCATATTATAATCTACTTGGCTAGTATTTTCACACAGAAACCAATAATTTTACTACTTACTAAATGAAGGTGTATATACTAGGTAGCAGATGACAGGTTGTTTCTCAGGTTGTATAACTCAGACAACAGAGCTATAGGCCATTTTCCATATTCTCATAGGAAACTCATCATTGTTATGCAGCTTTTACAACTCCTTCACAAAGCTTAGAAGCTTGGGCAGTTTTTTTCTGAAATATGGATTTGAACATGGTCCCTGTCCCTTAGCTATATGATTTAAGAGTGGCCAACCTCCTTAAACTTTACTTCCTTTATGTTTATACTGGGAAGTAAATGATTTAATCCTGAAATGCAACTCAACAGGTGGCCTGTTACATAATAAGCACTCAGTAAAGAGTTGCTAATGTTTTCATTGTAATACTCATGCTTCACTTCCCAGATTGCTTCTCTATTTCACACACTCTTTAACAGAGCAAACACAGAGATAAAATCCCATTCTTTTTCTTGGTTTAATGTCAATTACTTCCTCTTTCTTTTTCCCTTCTTTCTCTTTTCCTCTGAGATTTCTACTGTTACCCCTACTCCAATTTCATGATGTATTCCTATTTTACAATTTTGCCACAAATTAATTTAGAAAAATAAATGGTCACAGTTACCTACATGTACACAGTCAGCTTTGTAAAACAGCACCTTATTTATTATAACTATTACTATCATTACTAGTTATTTGATGAAAGTTGATTTTACTTTTCATAACATCTAGAAAGCTAATACAATTCTATAGGCTATGATTATTGAATTTTATATAAAACATAATTACACTTAATTATGTATACATACACAGACACACAGACACACACACATATATATATATGTGAGGGTAGTGAGATATTATATATATTCAAAGTACATGAAGCTTCACTACATTTATACTTTAAAATGAAAATTGAGATTCTATTATTATGAAGATATTCTAGAATATCATTACTTTAAGAAGATAGTTATTTGATTTTTCTGAGTTGCTTCTTAGCAAAGACCATATCTGTGCCTCAATGTAAGAGACACAAATCCTGCTATGATTAGAGAGAACAGAGAAAAGTTAATATTACAGATCCAGGTAGACTCAGAGAAGTTCCTTAAAATGTCTGTATTTCATTCAATTTTCATTGTAGAAATATAAACTTTGGGATTTCTGCTGAATATATTTTTATAGTACCTAGTATTAGTCCCTTAGGAGTTGGAAGATCACATGCTCCTTACAACTGGAATGTATTTTTAATAAATATAAAAAATGTCCAAGTCATGAATGAATGATAATAATATCAGGAAGATTGCTGCTATGATATCACAAATGGAACCATGCAGATTTTTGCATTGATTTAATTTTGATTTTTGTTTACTCAATTAATAAATTGTTACATTAGATTTCTTATCTGTATGATTAACATGTGCTCAAATTCAGCCTCTTCCACTGTGTCACACCTTGCCTGCAGTACTTCCACTGTCTTCAAAGAAGCCACCAAAGTGGCAAATATCTTTTAAGGACTGATGTAAGTACTTCCTAAAAGGCTAGGTGCCTTTGCCCTTAGCTTAACCAGTAGCTAGCTGCCCCTGCAGGGTTCTACCCCTCCTGCTGGCTATAAACATTTGCCTGAAAAATCCTGCCTAACTTCACACAACAGGGAGTATGAAATAGACAGAAAAGAAAATAGCCACAAGTCTAGTTTCAGAGCTTATGTTCAACCTTCTGCTCTTGCTAGTTCCCAACTTTGATTTTCAATCTTTTCTGCCATAGTTGTTTTTTTATTATTATTTTAAAGTTCTAATTTTATTTAGTTCTTATACCATTTACATTGCAATTGTGGACTTGCATGAAGAAAAGTGATACATACCTCTGTATAAGTTAGTGTTTCCTTGTGTGGCTAAAAATCCCAGTGTGATCAGTGGTAAAGTAGGTCACATTTCAAGTATAAACAAAGGTCTTGCTAGCCAATTTGCAATTTCACAGAAGTTCCCAAATCATCTTGCAAGTGCATATATAGCTTTTCTCTCTTTCATAGCTAGTAATTTTCATATGTATGAGAAATTCACACTGTGTCTAGAAAAGTTTTTATAATTAGGAGACTAGGGTTTTCTCAATTGAGTGGGATGGACCTCTAGTATCAAAACCACCAGAAAACTGTAATCTTTAAGATAGATTCCCTGGGCACTAAAGCACAGGTCTCTAATCCTCTAGGCCTGCCCTGATAACTAGAGAACCAAAGGAATGCCTATATGATGCCATCTTGTCCTTGTATTATAAATTCAAACCAGTGTGAAGTGAGAAGTAGTTAAGAATGTGAGGGGGACTGGAGAGATGGCTTAGTGTTTAAGGCACATGCCTGTGAAGCCTGAAGATCCCGGTTCAATTCTCCAGATGCACAATGGGGCACACACATCTGGAGTTCATTTGCAGTGGCTAGAGGCCCTGGCACACACATTCTCACTCTCCTTCTCTCTATTTCCCTCTATCTGTTTCAAATAAAAATAAATAAATAAATAAATAAAAAATAAATAATCTAAAAAAAGAATGTGAGGGTAGTAATTAGATATTAAACAACTAGTGTACCTGGATCACCTCTATAGCTAGTGCCATTTTTTCTTAACTCATCTGACTTGCTCTCTAGAACTTTCATGCCAATTACCTATTCATTTTTCCTTATCATTCAAGTACCTTCCCTGAAATTAACTTCTTGTTTCCCTAGACCTGAATATATTACTCAAGTTACTAATATTACCTAGTGGTGCTCTCATAGTATAATATATTATGTAATGGTTAGAAAAATTTTTACTTTTCACTCAGTAATAGAAATATTTGTATTCAAGCTAATTCTGAGCAGAGTTTCCTCCTTGCCAGCCAGTTTTCATAGTGCCACAAGATACTACACAGCCTATTGGAAAAGAATTGTAATCAATAGTCTTTCTAAGGTTTGGACCTGTATGCTACACTATTGACCTGCCAGGTAAGATGTACCCACTACTGCAACAGTGGTATGAAAGTTATGTTGACAACCAACTGCTTGATGATTAGAACTTAAATCCATTCCACCAGAGGAAATTCATGCCTGCTACTGTAAAGTTGTTTAAGGTCTATGTGTGGCTCAGCAGTCATATGTCCTAGTGTGGAAGCTTCAGCTTGCTGCTGTGATAAATGGATGTGATGTATATGTCAAATTGCTTTCCCATTAAATGTTTATGCACATAGATTAATGTTGCTGTCAACTTTTGGTCACAGAGGCTTCATTTTGAATAGGGTTATGGTTATTGCATCAACTCCTATCTGGTCAAAGTGCTGAGAATAAGTGATTCTTGATGCTCAGTCCTAAGTGTGATTTTGACACCCTCCCCCAATCCATGTGTCAATAGCAATTGTGTAAGAGGGACAGAAAGAATGTAAAAATCAGATGAACAGAAGTGGAAAAATGGTGTGGAAATCTGATTTCCAGGCATAACCTGGGTGTTGTTCTCTTGAATTCTTAGCAGCTGTGAGTACCTGTAAAAGAACTGCACAAGATTAGGCCCATTGACATTTTGTCACAGGGGGAAGGGAATTCATGATGCTTGGCTTCATCTCTGAGGCTCTATAGACAATTAATGATCACTAGAGAAGTAAGCAACACTATATTCTGTGATATAGCCACCTGTAAATAATTCTTTACCTATGCTCATGTAAGCACACCTAATTGATTTCATTGGGTAGCCATAAAATACATAAAAGTAGAAAAATTATTAATTGGGAAGAGGGTTAGTGAGAATAGGAGGGGGATAAGAGAATGTAACCTGTGGTGAATATAAAACTCCATTATTATATATAATTAATATATGCTAATAAAAGTTTTTTATAAAGAAATACTTGTATGTGATCTGCTTACTAAAATTTGTTGAAGAATAATGGAACACTGATATGCCTTCTACCTGCAAAGATAAGGTAATATACTGGCACTACTGTTCATTCTTTTATTTAGTATGTAAATTAGAGTCTTGATAGTGTTTTAGCTAGTGAGATCTATTGAATGTATGGAATGCCACTGTGGGCTTAACTTTTAAATTTATGTTTAATGGAGTGAGAATGTTTCAACATAAAAACAAATATGGTAAAATTTAATATCTAATAACTAATCTAAATAAGAATTCTTGTATAAATAATCATGATTTACTTATCTCTAGATCTGCCATAGTATGTTGCAGCTACTTAATAGATACTCGTAGAGCCAATGAACAAATAGTAGAATATATATATATATATATATATATATATATATATATATATATATATATATCCATTTGGAAATTTTACTGTAGATATGTTCTGTAAAATGCTAAAATACTGTTTTGGTAGTTTGAATGTAAAATCCTCCTCATAGACTCATGTATTTGAATACCTAATCCTCAATTTGGGACACTTTTGAGGGAGGATATGGACCCTGTTGGAGGAAGAGCCTTACAGATTGAAATTTCTCACTCGGGATAGGTCTTGAGGTGATGTATCCCAGCTCTGCTTGCTCTTGCTTCTTCTTTCCTGCTGTTGTGAAATGTTTCACAGACTTTGTGCTCCTGTCATGCTCTCCTTGCCCAGTGGCCACTTTCCCTTGAAAGTATAAAGGTGGATGTGATGGTAGATGCCATTAATCCCAGCACTTGGGAGGTATAGGTAAGAAGATCACTATTTGTTCCAGGCCAGATTGGTCTACAGAGTAAATTCCAGGTCAGCCTGGGCTAGTGTAAGAACCTAACTCAAAAAATCAAATTAAAAGAGAGACTAATGGAGAGAAGGAGGGGATATGATGGAGAGTGGAGTTCTGAAGGGGAGTGGGGGAGAGGAGGGAAATATCAAGGTTTAATGTCTGTAGGTATAGAAGTTGTCCATAAAAAATATAATCCAAAATAAGCCCTTCTCTTCCTTAAATAGCACATGTAGACCATGGTAGTGCTTCTTAAAGTAAATGCTAGTAGGCTTTCTTAATGTAATGCACACTATATTATAAAGTAAGTATCCTTTATTTCTAACAATAAAATACTTTTAAAATTATGATAGAAGGCAATAAGCAAGCATAGTTTAAAATACACAACTTCTTTCCATGAGTATTTTTCACAGCTACATTTAATGAATGAAATGTGGTCAAACTTTAAGACAATATTAGGATGTGATGATGGTATTATGCAGATTATTCAAGGGAGATTCTTCTGTCTACTCAATAATACTTACTACCAATTCCAACCAATATCAATAGATGTATGGCACAACCAAAACAGTTTTCTACATGTTTTTAAATGTATTTTTATTAGTTATGTATATAGTGTATATACAGACATGATGGTACCATCATTAGCCTTCTCCCTGTCCTCCTCCCATGGGTAATGTGGGGTCTTGCCTTATGAGGGTAGCCATCAGTTATGTGGGAGATGTAATGACTCTGTGAACACCTAAAATTAACCCAACATGGCTCAGGGAAATTGACGGAAGGGGTGGCAGAAAGATTGTTTGAGTATTTACATGTTTTTATTGTACATGACAATACTCCAGGAGAATTTTACTGTACTGATTACTTGATTTGAAATTCTCTCACCACTACAGACCTTGCATGAAAGTATAAACCATAAGCACTAATCAACTTATGGAAATGCATTCAATGTTTTGATCCTGATCTAGAGGTCTTCTTTGGTACAAAGTGTATCACAGTTTTATTTGATCAGTAAGGAAAGAGCGAGCTATTATGACCATATTACATAAAAGGACTGTGTATTAATGAGTGTATTATTTCTCTCATGTTCAGAAAAAGATTATAGTTTTTCCTGCAACTGTGTCAATAGGAAAGGGGGTAATATTGTGGAAATAAAGAAACCCAGATATTCAGTGTCTTTAAAAAATCAGCACTTACTTCCCCACATCCCCAAGCTACTACAATCTTGGCATCTAGAGTACTGCCAGCCACTTGCAGAGGAATGGAAAGAAGTCAATAAATCACATGCTGACTCAGTGTTTCCATTTAAAAATTATGTGAGTCACTTTCCTTCCTATATCAATAATCAAAACAAACCATATGGTCACATCTAACTCCAAAGAAGTAGAACAATAGAATAAGATGAATTGTCATTACTCTGGAGTAAGAACCAGAGATTGTTAATTAAAAAATACAAATGAATAACAAAATTCCCTTTATACTGTAAATAATTAATGATCTTGGAAATTCTCACCTATGCTGGACAGAAGCTTATGATGTTTTTAAAAATTATATCTAATTGAAATGACATATTTTGGAACACTGATGATTCTCAAAGTTCACCATTAAGTGCTACTTCATACTGTTATTATTTCTACTATCAGAATGACTTATCAAGTAACTTCTCCTGAGTATTTAAATTCTCCTTTCCACCTTCTTCCACCTCTGTCATGTAATAATCCATCTACTTAGTAAGTGATAACATCAAGGACTCAATTTTCAAAATTAGTCATTTAATTAGATCTCTAACTCACTGCTTAGTGGATGCTTTGAACTTCAAATTCTATAGAGCACATGAAGAAATAGCTTGCAGCATAGTTTCTATTCACCAAATCCTTACTTTAATGACTCAGATGTGGAGTTGACTACTGATGTGCCTATTTAATGCCTGAACATTGGGGTACCTATGAATATGTGGAGGGTACATATTGGTTATACTCAATATAATAAAAGCCTCAAATATTTATTATTAGTATATGCATGAGTGGGTGTACTTAGCCTTTTTGTGGAAGTCCTTTCTCCATAGACTTGCACCAGCATTGAATCACTATGGACAACAAATGGAATTAGAAAACTTTTCTTGGAATAATTCTGTTAGAAATGTATTCAATTATCAATTTAAGACAATAACAACCCTGAATTCCACCAAATATAAGATGGAGATAGTCCATAATTATAATCTAAGGTCTAGGCAAAAATAAGCTGGAAATGAAAAGAAAATGTTATTCACATTCTTTTTAACATCAGTTTTTAATTAAGATGATCAATTCCTTGCATTATTAAATTTCTTGACTTAGATGAAATATGACACATCTCAGCTCCACATCAAGCTACAAAAATATAGTACAATTTTGTTTTAAAATTCTCTCTCTCTCTCTGTATGTGTGTATGAGTGTGTGTGTTCATGCACATACACACATAAGGGCCTCTTGCTATGGAAAACAAATGCCCATACAGCTTTATGTGAGTGTTGTGGAATTGAACCAGATTTAGCAGACTTTGCAAGCAAGAGTCTTTAAACACTGGGCTGACTCCTGAGCCCTGATGCAAATTAATTTCAAGAATTTAAAATGCAATATGTGGTTGATGTCATGTCCATGAAAACATGGTTAAAAATATTAGGACTGAACCGGGAGTGGTGGCACATGCCTTTAATCCCAGCACTTGGGATGTAGAGGTAGGAGGATTGCCATGAGTTCGAGGCCACCCTGAGACTACATAGTGAATTCCCGGTCAGCCTGAGCTGCAGTGAGGCCCTACCTTGAAAAACCAATATATATATTAGGGCTGCGGAAATGGCTTGTGAAACCTAAGGATCCATGTTCAATTCCCCAGTACCCATGTAAGTCAGATGCACAACGTAGTGCATGCGTCTGGAGTTCATTTGCAGTGGCTAGAAGCCCTGGTGTGTTTTTCTCTCTCTCTTTCTTTCTCTCTCTCTCCCTCTCTCATTCCCTTCCTCTTTTTTGTATAAAATAAATAAGTAAAATATTACAAAATAAAATAAAATTTAAATTAAAAGTAATAACTCATTGTAAAAGCTCTACAGGTTTCTTTGCCCACCTAAGCTTTTTGTATATTTCTGTTTGTCAAATGTAAATTTTATTGGATTTAATTTTGATAATTTTTTCCTTTGAAGTTTTGCTTAAGTGCAAGAAAGCAGACCTTGTAAAAACTTGTTAAAACTTTCCCTAATCTGTCACCTAAACCAAGACAGTGGGCTCTTCAGTATTGTGGTTAGATTCCCATCACTGAGTCTTTGATCTTGGGCACTAATATGAGTAGAGTGAGAGTGTGTGTATGCCTTTGTGTGTGTATCTTTAGTAAGTTCTATCATATTAAGAGGAAGAAGGATCCTTCAGAGACCATTTAGCTGACGAAAAGCTGAACTGAGATCATCCAAGCACTGCAGAACTGCCATCCTCTCTAGATAAAGGGTCAGCGTTATTGGCCTTAGTTAATGGTAAGCTTGATGTGCATTACAGTAACTGCTGCCTGAAGGTGTTGCCATAGACACAGATAGCACCATATCTTCTTGCTTTACACAATGAAAGAAAAACAGTGAGAACATAATGTATATAACTCTGTATCTAGCAAAGAGGAAAAATATCATAAAGCTCCCATAGCCACATTGTTCTGTTTCAAAAATTGTATATTAACATATGTATTCCCATTTTTAAAATATTTTATTCATTTATTTGCAAGCAGAGAGAGACAGAAAAAGAGAGACAGACACACAGACAGAATGGGTGTGCCAGGGTCTCCAGCTGCTGCAAATGAACTCCTGATGCATGCATCACTTTCTGCATCTGGCTTTATATGGGTACTGGGGAAATAAAACTAGGTATATTAGGCTTTGAAAGCAAGCACCTTAACTGCTGAACCATCTCTCCAGCCCATGTACTCCTATTTTTTAATGTATTAATATATGCTATGATTGTGAGCATATTCTTTTCACATTTTTCTAAAGAAACATGAAGCTCATGGAAATGATTCAACTAGGAATTCTGAATATTACCAGATTATATATCATATTTTCATGATTAGATTATTGTATATGACACAGTTTTGACCTTAAAATTGGGACATTGCCTAGGTGAGCCTGACATAATAGCAAACTTTTCAAAAACAGAATGTTCTCTAGCTACATGTAGCAGAATATGTCAGAAGTTTGAAACATGGAATTGAACATATTGTTACTAGATTTGCTCTGGAGGGATACACACTGTAGGAAATGAAGATGAGCTTTAGTAGATGAGAATGGTAATCAGCTACTAACCAGAAGGCAATAGGGATCTTAGTCTGCAACTGTAAGGAATTGAGTTGGGAGAGCAAGGATGAGCTTAGAAGACAATTTTCCCCTAGAGCCTTAGGATAGGAACTCACCCAACCATCACTTATATTTCAGCCATGGGAGGCCTTTATAAATAAAAAAAATAGTTATATGATGTCAGCTTTCTGAACTGCAGAATTGTGAGCTAATAACAAGCTATTGTGTTAAAGCTGATAAATTTGTTGAAATTTGTTACACAGCAATAGAAAATTAGTACACTAGATATCTACTAAGTATCTGTGCTGCATGTCGTATTTATTTTACTATGAGTAGCTGGCTCTTCTGAGCAATGTCTGAACCAGTATTTTAAAGTTTCATGAATTGAGACTATCACAGTCTAAGGAGTGCTTTTATTGCCAATCTTCATATATTTTTGTGAAAATAGACCAATATTTTTAGGATCAACAGCAAATTGAAAAAAATCATACTTTCCCCCTTTAAGTCACCACATTTTACCAACTAGTATACTCCCTCTGCTCATTCTCTTATAGCCGAAATACCATATTTCAATGACACTAATCATTTTGGTCTGGAACATTTTGTGGAGGCCTTTTCAGAAGTTGCAATCCTACATCTAACTTATAACACTATGTTATGTTATGTCTAGAATTCTATGTGTTTACAGTAGTGAAACAGATGATGAGTAAGAATTGGCCATCGTGGCATACTCCTTTAATCCCATCATTTGGGAGGCTGAGGTAGGAGGATTACTTTGAGGTTGAGGCCAGCCTGAGACTACATACTGAATTCCATGTCAGATTGGGAGCCTATCACAAAAGATAAAATAAACAAAACCGCCGGGCGTGGTGGCACATGCCTTTAATCCCAGCACTCGGGAGGCAGAGGTAGGAGGATTGCTGAGAGTTCGAGGCCACCCTGAGACTACATAGTTAATTCCAGGTCAGCCTGGACCAGAGTGAGACCCTACCTCGAAAAACCAAAATAAATAAACAAATAAAAATAAAAAATAAACAAAAACAAATGAATGTGTATATATAAACTTGGAGAGTTTGGGTTCCCTACTGTAAACACACACACACACAGACACATACACACACTTAACATACTTTTGATAAAGTGGAGATTTCCATAGTGATCAATGGCAAGGTATGTACCAGGAATGGTGAAGAATTTGGTCACACTAATACAGCTAGTGGCTCATTATTCAATGTTCCACATGACCTAGTGTGAAACTTAGGTTTTAGAACATTCATTCCTAGTGATAATATCAAAGGTTGAGTGAATGTTTTGGTCTGAAAGCCAGGAAGAAAATCTTTCAACTTGAAAACTGAGCAAATTTGATGAGAAAATCATTGAAAGAGAATAAATATGGAGGCCCAGTTTGCCATTTCATAGAGTTATTTTTCTATTCATTAATTCACTTCATGAAAAGAGAAAACGTTGGCAGCTTTATTGGATACCATGCCTACACATTGGTTGAAATAACAATCCCTCAATTCCAAGTGACTTTCCTGCCCAAACACCAGTATCACTTCATGCCTCAGATGGACACTTTTTTTGTAGGGCTAGTTCATTTAAAGGTGAGGATCCTGAGTAGGAAGTGAATGAGACAACACAAATAACATGGGTTGACTTGTTACATAATCTGCATAATGTTTGAAAAATATTAAAATGTGCTTTTTCTGTACTCTTTAATTTTGTTGACATATTTTTCCTCTGGATGTACATATCAGTTTGTGCTATATTAGCCAGGATTTTCACTATTTAAGCAGAGGCAGAGGATAATACAGTTTGGTCATATGATCTATATTTTGCTGCCTAAAGGTCACCACATGATTTCAGCAAAATAAATTATTCAGAAAACATTTTAGGGCTTTCTGAGAATTCGTAGCTTCTGTTGCTTCTTTACTGACCCATGTCTTCTGACCTGCATTACTCAAAGGTTCAAAATAAGAAGTAGCTTTAATTTCCTGTGGGAACATTTTCTTACACAGTCATCTGAAAAGACTAGGTCATAGTTATGTTATAAAGAACTTGCAGACAAATAGTATTCAATAACTTTGATGAAGATTTTCCTGAACTTAAGTCTTAAAAATAGAGTAAGACAGGTACATGCAGAGAGAAGGGTAGGGATCAGTGAAATTTGCATTACATTTGTTTATTGGTTTAACCATTTTCTTACACAATTTTGATCTGAGATGAGTCATACTACTCAACCCATTATATAAATGGACATATAAATTAATGTTTTAGTCACAAAAATTTCTAAATATTGTTTAATAGTTTATAGATATTTTTGGACATTATATCTCAGTTATATATCAGTTCTCTATAAATGTCCCTTTTTATTTTTGAATATTTATTTTATTGAATATGATTCTTATGTAGTCTCAAATAGTAGTGATAATGGATACACTTGATTAGTACTAACATGAGAGGTAGTTTTTAATCTATCATCATTAAAATGGATTATATCTGTAAATTTCTGTAGACATTTATCAAATAGATGAAATGTTCTTATTTTTCTAATTTTCTTCATTTTACCATAAACAGAAGCCCAGTGTTCACACTTACTTCATGCAAGCAACCCCATCCTAATGGAAAGAAGATGCTTACTAAATTATTTCTGATATTTTTTTCACTACTTTATATAATGTTTTATAACTAAACTAAACCAAAATGTGGCCTTTTATTTCCTAGTGTAAAGTTGACCATTCTGTATAGTATATTCCATTATACATACATACATACATACATACATACATACATACATACATAAATACGTACATACACACATATGACTAATATGGACATTTTCATTCGCAATGTTAGTGTACCATTGGTATTGATTCTTAAAATCTACATGGAGCAACTTAAGAATTTATATTTTGCATCTAAATATACAGCTTTCTTGTCTTTTGTCATTTATTCTTTGCATTGGTCTTTGCCTATCTTTTACCATAATTATTACTCCTGTCTTCAAACTATAGGAAGACAACTCTTCCTTTTTATTTTCAATTTTGTTATATAAGTGTGTGTTGTGTGTGTCTGTGTGTGAATGCATGTGGTGTATGCTAGTATGTATGCAAATTCACATGCTGTATTGACACAGGTACAGAGGCCAGAGGTAAATATCAGGTGTCTTCCTCTCTTGCCATTCTGCCTTTTTCCCTGAGACAGAGTCTACCACTGAAGTTGGAGCTCCCTACATTAAACTAGCTGACCATGGATTCTCAGCCATTCTCTTGTCTCTACTTCCATCAGCACTGGATGTTGGGGATTGAACTCAGGTCATTATGCTTGGACAGTAAGCGTGCTTACCTGCTGTGCCAACTCCTCAGCCCTAACTGATATAAGGCCATGTCTTATATTTCGCAAACAAGGGTCTTATAGTTCCCATCATCATTTCTCTTCTGTATGAATAACTCCCTATTTGTACTCCAGAATTAACTGATCTATGTCCACTGTGATGATGGTACTGTGCTGCACACAATTGTTTATATAAATACAGTAACTGATATTTCTTACATTGAGAATATTATAAATTAGTAAAGATAGAATACGAAAAGTCACAACAATGGACAAAACAAATCATGGTAAATAAAAAGAAACGTGGTTTAAAGCATGATTGAAAAGAGAGAGAAGATATGTTTGGTTTGAGAATAAGGAAGTGCTCTAAGTAGGGCTGTTAGGGATGGACCTCGAAGAATTTAGAACTCTGCAAGCAGACATAAGTAGAATGGAAGCATTTTATGTTCATTTTATCTTTTTATTTATTTTTTTAATTTTGTGGCTATCATACAGAGTATTGGGTATCTTTATTACACTTTTACTTGTATATGTGCATAATGTGGTGTGTGTATGAGGTGTATGCACATGTATGTGCCCTTGCAGTGCTCCATGCTCTAGCCTATGGTTGGGGCTGTTGCCTGCAGTGGCCAAAGTAGAATGTTGGGTGTACCACTCCATCATTCTTCTGCCCAACCTTATTTTGAGACAGAGTCTTTTAGTGATGTGAGAGCTTGCTTTTTTCCATGAGGTTTGGTGTTCCTAAGGTCTCAGCTCCCCTGTGGGGTCCTGGGTATATAGGTGCATATAGCCACACACAGCTATTCAGTTTGGTTTTGTTGATGCTCTTACCACCTTTCCCACTAATTTTCTGGTTCCTCTTTGGTCACTAGTAGCCACACTTCTTTTAGGTTGCTATTATCTATTGCCTTTGTCTCTCTCATTGTCCCTTTTCCGGTTTCATGACCAATACCTACACTCATACCCACATACATACATGAAAAGATAGCATGAACATATGAGAGAAATATGCAGTATTTGCATTTTTAATAGAGTTCACATTGCTTAATACAATAAATTTTAGATCTTTTCATTTTTATGAAAATTTCATATTTTCATTTTTACTTTGTGACTGAATAAAATTTCTTTACCTTGCCATGCACACACTTTATGATCTTATTTCTTTCATCAGATGAATAAGTATCAGTACCTAAGTTCACTTTTTAAAAAACTTTTTGCCGGGCGTGGTGGCGCACGCCTTTAATCCCAGCACTCGGGAGGCAGAGGTAGGAGGATCAATGAGAGTTCGAGGCCACCCTGAGACTACACAGTTAATTCCAGGTCAGCCTGGACCAGATTGAGACCCTACCGCAAAAAAACAAAACAAAAAAAAAACTTGTTAAAGCTCAGGGGTGTTTAGAGACTATCATCAAAAAAAATTGCATAGTGTATAGATATTACATATGAGACCAGAGGAAAAAAGTGACCCAACTTTTATTGAACATGTATTATGCTTTAAACATTCCTTAGTTTGGTGAGGTAATGCTTTTATTTCTATATTTTTACATCATCTTTTTTATTTCTTCATTTCCATGTATAAAAGAAAACATGTGCACTTGTCTATCTACGAATGATTATTTCACTTACTGTGATGTCCTCCAGTTACATCCATTTTCCCACAAATTATAGTATCTCAGTCTATTTTTAAAGGAAAATTAAGACCCATTTGAATTCAGTAATTTGTTTAAAATATGGTTGCAATTTCCATCCATGTGCGTTTTGCTAAGCACATCCACTTTGGCCACATGAGACTGCCTCCTTACTATAATGCAGTATATGAGACTTGAAAGGCTGGTTTGAGTTATATTGTGTGGGAAGTTAAATGTCAATCCTTTAGAAGTCAAAGCCATAATAGAAGTTTAAATGGAGTGATCTGAGGATTCAGCAGATTGGCATTTCAAACTAGTCAACGAAAAATGATGAAATAGCAAGCACAGGATATAGTTGGTAAAGATGCAAAAATCCCTAAAAGCTATTATAGTTGACACAATCTTCTGAAGACAAAAAAACCAAGAAGAGAAATATTCCTTGAAATACATATATATGAAAAAATTTGATCTCTAGTGACATATAGATAAAACTGGGTTTATAATATTTGATAACAAATTTTCTGAATAAAATTTGTATAATTTCAATCTGACCTATCAGTCATACAAATACCTGTGTGTTTTGAAATAGTCATTTTTTATTCCAATGGGGATAATTGAGGGTTTTTTTTTGTTTGTTTTAATTACTTAAGTTACATAGCAGTATCCTCACATTGTGTTATTTTTCAAAATCAATGATAAGAACTCTAATTCATTGCTAGTGGAAATGAAACCTGGTGCAACCACTATGGGAAATATATATACTTAGAAAAAGAATTAAAAGATAGCTGAGGAAATAGCTCAGCAGTTAAATTTGTTTGCTTACAAAGCCTGCCAGTCCATGTTCAATTCCCCAATATCCTTGTAAACAAGTTGGACAGATTGCCATAAGCTTTTAGACTGGAGTTAGTTTGCAGTGGCCAAAGGCTATGGAGTGTTCATGCTTCCTCTTTTTCTCTCACTCTCTCAAATAAATAGATGATAGATACATGGTAGATACCAAAAAAGACTAAAAATAATTACCATATGACTCAGCTATACCACTCATAAATTTATATACAGAGGACTCCAAATCCTACTTCAGATGAACTTGCACATGTTTATTACTGAAGTATCACAATATCTAAGAAATTGATATAATCTACATGTTTATCACTAGAGAGATAGTTAAAGAAAACAAGGTAGACATGGAAATGGAATTTTATGCAGCTTTGAAGAAAAATGAAATCCTGACATTTCTCTTTCATATTATCTTTCTTTTACTTCCCTCACCTCCCTTGGCACTGACTTATAACTCCCAGTAACAGTACGGGGTTAACTTTTACAATGAGCTGTTGATCCAAGACACCTACAAGGTCCCCCCCCCAAAAAAAAATAGACAGATTTCTGTCGGAGTTCTTGATGACCCACCAAAGGTTAATGGTAAGACCCTGCTGCTGAAGACAGCACACATGTGTGAGACAAGACATGGAGAAAACTGGCCAGAATCTAGAAGAGTGTCAGTCCCCAGACAGTTAGCTAGTCTAGTGCCAGAGGGTGCTACAAGAGCAACTGGGGGGAAATGGCTAACATCTGTCCATACAACTCACAGTCTAAGCTACCCAGCAGGAAACAACCTGATGTAATGCTCAAATAAGTGCAGTAGTGGCCCACAGCCATGGTGGGTTACCAACTGCTCTTGATTTGGCTAATAGATCCACTCAGTGCAATGGAACTCCTTGCTGGAACTGGGAAATAAGTCAAAACCACGTACATAAGTGAGCTCAGTCTCCAAGATCAAGACATCACCAAATGTGAGCGAGAAGAGGGCCTATGCATATAAAACTCCCTCTAAAATATCTATGGCCATCACCATCTATCTAGTACTAACTTCTCTCTCCGTTGGAGAATTTGCTTATCTTTTTCATATGGACAACAAACCAGAATGGAGGACTAACCAATCACACATCACCAGGGCCCTAGCTGAAACCATAGAGTAATGCTGGGAAAGGGCAAGAGTACAGTTTTCTTGATGATCAGGACACCAGAAAAAGGCTGAAGGAGATAAACACAGAGAACATCCAACTCTTACTAAGCCAGATATCCAGAGACACAGAGGCTCCCAAAACCTCATCACTGAAGTAGAACTATAATGACCCCAATGGGGCTCAGGGAAATTCATGGAAGAGGGGGCAGAAAGAATGTTAGAGCCACAAGTTGGGGCATTATGCACAGACTTGGCCTATCCCTCATAACTCCTGACTACCCCCACAATGCATGACCCACATTCCCCATTGATGAGGGTCCCTTTGGAAGAGGGAGGACAGGGAAGAGGATAATGGAGTCACCATTATGAATGTAAAAATAGAATAATATAAATAAAAATATAAATTATAAAAAGAAAAGAATTTGTTTAAGACCCTTTCCATTTACCACAATTTCATTATCCATTCATCTGTTGATGAGCATCTTGGCTTATTCTAATTCCTTGCTATTGTTAATATAACTGCAATCAACAAGGATGTACAAGTATCTCTGTAGTAGAATATGTAGTCCTTAGGGTATATGTCCAGGAGTGGTAGATTTTATGCAAACAGGAAAAATGAAATAAAATTCACAGGAAAGTGGATGGATTTGTAAAGAATCTTACTAAATGAAGTGACTCAAACTAATAAAAACCAAAATTACATGCTCCCTCTGATATGATATTAGCATGTAATATCTATAAGTATGTATATATGGGGGGACAAAAGTGAATTAAATCTATAAAGATAGAACCATACCCAAAAATGAATATAGAGATGAGCTGGAAAAGGGGGAAAAGGAAGAGCAAAGAATGCATGTGATATAAGGAGGAGAGGTAGAGGGATAAAAGGTGTGGGAATAAAAAATTGTACTTGAAAATGCCCTAATGAATGATACTTAAATCTCTGTATGCCAACTAAAAAATTAAAAATTAATAATTAAAATAATTGAATACTTTAAAAAAGAAAATAAATAGAACTTTAAATCATCATATTAAAGGAAGTAACCTACACTCAGAAAGATAAATATGGGGAAAATCTCATATATGGATCTTATTTTTTGATTTTCAAGTATTAGCACATATTTTGTGGTATGGGTTCAGGTCCTAAAAATAGAAAAGATAATATGAGAGGAGAAGAAAGGTCTTAAGAAGTGGAGAGCAGAAACTAAGTGTAATAGAATACATGTGATGTGAGGGTGGAATGGATGCTGTTGGAACTAGGAAGCAGAGTTTGGGGAGAAGACGGAAGGAAAGGAGGATCAACAAAACAAAGTAGGTATGTAAACACATGTTATAATGAAATCCATTACATTAGATGTATGCTAATTTTAAAAAGTCATAAAAGAATAAAATCAGCTACTTTGGTCCCTTTTCCATAAGCATTTCTTAATTTCTAAAAAGCATGGTTGTTGGCATTTTCAGTGAGATCTTATTAAATTTAAGGATTATGGAATAATAGTTATATCAACAACTTTTTATCTGTGTCTTCCAAAGCATAAACACAGTATTATTACTACTTTATTTAAGCTTCAGAAATGTTTTATAATTTCCTATATGCTAGTCTTGTCTGTATGTAAAAATATACAAAAACATACCTATGTATTTTTCATGTTTTTTATTTTCATGCAATTTAATCATATTTAATTTTTATGTATTTAATGATTTTTTCCTAATATATAAAATTATTTTTGCTTTAGTGTATAAACTTTGTGTCTTATGAAATTGGTGCTTGCACTTGTCACTTTCATTAGCAATTTGGATTTCTTAAGATCTTCTATTTACAAGATAAATATTGTTATAATAAAGAATGCTTGTGGGGCTGGAGAGATGGCTTAGTGGTTAAGGCATATGCCTGTGAAGCCTAAGGACCCCTGTTTAATTCCCCAGGACCCACATAAGCCAGATGCACATGGTGGTGCATGTGTCTTGAGTTTGTTTGCATTGGCTAGAGGCTCTGGAGTGCCCATTCTCACTCTTTCTCTCTCTCTCTCTCTTCCTCTCTCTGTCTCTAATAAATAAATAAAAATAAAAAATACAAAAAACAAAACAGTAAAAATAATGCTTGTAATAATAAAGAAGAATGTCTTCTTAATCTGTGTGCTTGTGTTTTCTTCTTTATTTTTACATTGTCCGAGATGCCTAGAACAATGTGTGAACTGAATTGATAAATGTTGGGTTGGAGTGATGGCTCAGTGGGGTAAAGATGCTTGCTTTTAAAGTCTGACTGCTTTGGTTGATACCTAAGTACCCACATAAAGCCAGAAGCCCAAAGTGGTGATATGTCAAATTTGTCTCCAGTGACAGGAGGCTCTGCCATGCCCATACTAACTGTCTCTTTCTCTCTTGTTTCCTCTCTCTCTCAAATAAATATAAAAACGGAATTGATGACTGCAACATTCTTGAATTACCTAGTAATCTTGTGATACAATGCTCAATTTGTTTACTATTAGGTATGCCTAGTTTCATTCTATGTATTTAGCATGCTGAAAACCTGTATAACAACAACAACAATAATAATAATAACAATGATGATGATGGTACCGAACTTTTGCAAATAAACTTTTGTGCCTACTTTTTTGAATAAATAATAGTCTGTTATTCTACTATTAATTATCATTAATGTGGCTGTATAAAATGGAATAAGGCTGAATTTATTATGATACAATGTAACTTATATGTGTGTGTATGTGGATTTTTTTTTGTCAAGGATGATTGTATTTACATTCATGATGTATATTGGTATGTATTTTCCTTTAAATATTTTTATTTATGAGAAAAATATTTATTTATGAGAGACAGACTGAGAGAGAGAGGGAGAGAGAGAGAGAAAATGTGTGTGTGTGGGCATGCCAGGTCCTGTTGACAATGCAAATGTACTCCATATGCATGGGCCACTTTGTGCATTTGGCTTTATGTGGGCACTGGGCAAACAAACCTGGGTCATCAGGTTTTTTTCAAGCAGGCGCCTTGAACCACTGAGCCACCTCTCCAGACCCCACTTAAATTGTTTTGCTGTTCGATCTGTGTCATTGTAATAATGGAGTACTATAATGATGCAAACATTATTCCTTTTATCTTCTAAAGTTTATGTAAGATAAGCATTCATCCTTTATTAAATGTAGAATATGATTTACCAGTAATGTTATCTTGTCCTGGAATTTTCTTTATATAAACATTTTACATTAAAATGTGAGTATGTATTGATGAAAATATGAATATATTAATCTTGTTTACTAAATATTCTAATACACTTGTTTGGTCAACTGTTGTAAGTTATAAAATGATTTATTTCATCATGATAGTCAAATTTATTGATTTAAATTATTCCAAAAGTTTTCTGATTATTCAATATATATTCAGTATATATAATTATGTATATGTATATAATTATATACATAATTACTGCTGAAATTGCTAATTTTTATTATTATTTGTTCTATTTCTCTCCATCAGTCTATTTAGATATTATGAATTCTAAAACTTTTTTCAAAGGGAAAGTTCTTCATATTATTTATGATTTTAATATTCCCCATTAGTATCTCATGGTTTTCTACTCTTTGCTTACTAAACATATTTTGTATGGTTTCACGTATGTGTGCTGTGTTGTTGTGAATGTCCTATGTACCTTCAAAAACATATATTCTGCATTCTGGGTTATATTGTTAATTCTAGTCTATCATATCAAATTGATTTATACTCTTTTCCTATTTATTCTTTTAAATTTCATGTGTATATTTTACAATTGTTGAGAAGTATACTGAAGATTTTTGTTCTTCCTATTTTTCTATAGACCTTTGATAAGTATTTCATTATGAATATTTGAGCTCTATTTTGTGATACATATTTGCGATGTTATTCTTTTTAAAAATATTTAATTTATTTATTTATTTGAGAGAGAGAAAGAGGTAGAGAGAGAGAGATTGGTCACACCAGGGCATCCAGCCACTGAAAACAAACTCCAGACACATGCACTCCCTCGTGCAACTGGCTTATGTGAGTCCTGGAGAATCGAACAGGTATCATTTGGCTTTGCAGGCAAACACCTTAACTGCTCAGCCATCTCTCCAGCCCTAGGATGTTATTCTTGATAAAATAAAGTTTTAATCATTAGGATATGAGCTTCTTGATCTCTAGTAATTTTCCTTCCATCGAAGTTTACCACGTTTGATTTTTCATATAACCATTAGCTCTTTATTATGATTAGCACATTAATGATAGTTTATTTTCTGTGTGATTTAATTTATTTCTGCCTTTGCATTTAATGTGCATTTCTATAGAAAGGATATAGTTGAATTTTATTCTTTATGATAAGTATTTGCTGTTTATCTGGAAATTTAGAGTTAATGTAAATGTCAGTATGTTTGATTTTAAAACTCGTACTTCCATATTTACAGTCCTTGTTTCTGTTCATCCTTTCTCACATATCTCTTGATTTAATTAAATATTTTTCCAGATTTTGTTTTATTTACTAACATATTAGCTATACTTGAATCTATTTTAATATATGGTATAAACATGTCCTTTTTTTCCATGATAGTTTTTTTTTAATATACCATAACATTTTTTCACATAGAATTGTCTACATTCATGACTGTTGAATGAATACCTATAGTTAACCTGAATATGTTTTTCCATTAGATTTTTCAAGGCTATTGTCTCAATGGGATGACCCAGTTTTATTTATGCAGTAGCATACATTGATTTTGTCCTGCATTTCCTAACTTATAATGGAACATATGTCATATCTAGAATAAATTTTCTTTTCCTGAAGTTTTGAACACTTAGTAGAGTTGATGGTAACATCACACAGTCATTATAAAGTTTTCTCTTACCTTTATATATTTTTAACAGAGACCTTAATTACTTGGTATTCATTGCTTAATAAGTAGATTTGTTTTCCACCTCAGTTATTTCACCACCCTTCCCAGTAAAGGGTACACTGAATATAATATCATTTATTTTATTTAATGAGACTCTATCCTTTTGTACTTGAATATTGCTTGATATCATCCAAATTTCTAAAATACAAATATGTTTCCAGGATTGTGTTTTTATTTTCTGCCCTATATTCTTCAAAAAAAATAATAATTTTCATTAGTGCAAAACAGTATTTAGAAACCACAATCTAGGAACACTTAATGTGAGTTTTTCTAGGCTTTTGGACAGAGTGGAATTATATTCAATTGTTTAAATACCAAATATATTCTGGATTTATAATATTTGCAGTTCCAATCTAGGATTATAGGATTTTATATTTCTTTGCTTTGATATTTGTATCTCATTGCTTTTATGCTGAAAAGTCTGTTCCTAATGACATTTCCAGCTACTTCTTTACATTATACTTCTGTATTTATATATGTGTTTGCTAACTATAATCCATGTAGTTTTTCTTTTTAATTCATTTTACTAGACATATTCATCCCAATTTGTGTTTGCTTTTGATTTGTATATGTGCATATGCATTTTGTGTGTGGGGGAGCATGTTCAGTTGCCATTGTGGATGTGTGACCACCTGAGGGAGGACAATTTTCTGGAGTCAGTCCTCACCATCCATATTCTTTGAGGCAGCAATTTTCACTATCAATCTTTTTGTTGTTGTTCTTGGTTGTTCCTGCTTAAAGGTCCTCTTAAATTTTCCTGTATCATCTTCCCATCTTGCTGTCAGCATGCTGGGCTAACAGAAGCCCTACATTGCTTCTGGCTTTGATAGAGGCTCTGGGGTCCAAACTCAGGTATTCAGACTTGAGGAAAAATCACTTTATCTTGATGTTCATCATCTTTTACTCCTATTATGATAGCCTGAGAGAGAGAGAGAGAGAGAGAGAGAGAGATGATATGATGGAGAGTGGATTTGTGAAGGTGAAAGTGGGGGAGGGGAAGGAATTATCATGGTTTATTGTGTATAGTTATGGAAGTTGTCAAAAAATTGTTGTTAATCACTTTATCCATTAAACCATCTATTCCCCCCCGGTTTGGTTTTTAAGCTACATCAAATGGAAATTTTAATTTACCATCCAATACTAAAATTTTACTTTTTCTTTCTATTTTGTGATTCATATAGTCACTGATAGAGTTGTTTAATATTTATTAAAATATTTATGTGATTGAAAGTAAATTTACAAAGAGTAAAACTGTACCCATAATTATCTCTGATTTGTCTCTCAATTTTTCCTTTTTAATATATGGATGCAGATATACGAATAATTATGTGTGCATATTTCCTTTTTGGTATTTTTTGTATATATTTCATTATATATTTTTATATCATTATATATTTGTGTATAGATATTTCATTATATATTTGTAAAACATCCTACTATATGTTTACATATGTATATATTTCTGCAATTTAAGATAAATTTTAGTATTCTATGCATGCTATACTGTTTCTTTTTTTCATTTATAGTATATTGTTGAGATTATTCAAGAACAGTGTTCAGATATCTGATTTAGTCCTTTTTAAAAATTTATTAGATATGGACATATTTTGTATGCAAACATCACATATTGGTACCATTCCTTTCCTTCTCCTGGCCCCTGCTCCTTTTCTGAAGAGGCCTTCCTCACTGGGGATGCAGGTCAACCCCATGGGAATTGTGGTCATGTATTATGGGTGGGGGCAATGTCTCTGTGTAAAATGTTCCAACTTGTGTCTCTAACAAACTTTCTACCCCCTCTTAGGCAAAATTCCCTAAGTCATGCTGGGAGCCCTAGATAGGTAGAATTAATATTGTGATTTATTCCTTTTAAATATAAGTATTCTATAATATACACATAGTGTAGTTTCCTATCCTATTTAAAATCTTTTTTTTTCTATTCTATTAGTTAGGTATATAGTATATATACAGCCATTTTACCTTGTGTGCTAGTATTTTCGCTTTATTATTAATGTATAAATTTCAACTATACATTTGGTCTAAATTTACTTAACAAATCTCATTTTTTTGGACATTGAAATTGCTTTATGGTGTTACACTTCTCTGTATAATATTGCCATGAACACACATGAGCATATATCTTGATTCAATTTTCAAGCAATTTCTCAGGCATGTGATTCTAGATCAAAGAAATTGGATGATATTTCAAATTTCACCCAAGAATATGCCTATTTATATCTTTATTAGCTATGTATGAGACTATTTACCATGCAAGTATTATGTAATGCAATTCTTTTTTTTGAAACATTGTATTTTTGATAGACATCAACATTAGCCATCTGATCCAAAGTAGTATCATATAATAAACATGTATTTCACTATTGCTCTTGAATTCAAGCAATTTTTTCATATAGTTTCTGGACATTTTGGCTATTATTTGGAAATTTGGATTGCTATCCATATGACAATTTTATTATTGCACATATTTGTTATTAGCATGTAGATTTCTTCAGGTATTATCTTTCTGTATAACTAGTTTTTCTTGTGACTATTCCATATTCTTTTGATTGTTGTGGCTTTTCATGATATTTATTTTAAAAGGAAATTCCTCTTCAGTATCTGGTTTCAACTAATTTCCTGGCTATTCTCCTATGTTTGTTCTTACAGATGAAATTTAGAGTCACTTTGATCATTTTATTATAGTAAAATGATCAAATGTTTTACCTTGTTGTTAAAAAAATCAGATTGTCCTAAATTTATATTATTTCATTGAACACTAACATAATTACAACATTGAATCTTTTCCATTCAATTGCCTTCTTTCAGAAAATATTGGAGCTGGAGTTTAATGTTTGCAATTTGTATGAAGAATAAATGAAATGAGGCTTGGCTAGGGATTTTTTTTGTCAGTGAATTGGGTTGAATATTTTTAAAGAGCTGTGGGAGATAATGGAGCATGGGTGGAAGTGCAGCTGTATAATAATGTAGGAAAGGGAAATGAAATTAAAATCCATTAAGGTTTGGAGCAACCAGGTGTCCATGGACCACACAGATTTTAAAACAACAAATATCATATGCAACCAGAAAACAAAGGAAATCCTATTCATCTATTATTAGCATAAGGATATTGGGTTTCATGATGTGTTTCCTATACATGTTTGAAATCTGTTAGTGAATAAATTGGATTATTTGTTAACAAAAAATATATGCCCATTCTTCAGAAGTAATTTTTCCCAGAGTAAATGGTGCACTTTTCCAAAACTAGCTCATTTTCAAGTAACTAAGTTACTAATTCATTTGGGCAGCCATGAGGAAAAATAATTGCATGATTTCTGATATGACACATAAAAATGGAATATATAGTGTGTAGAATGGATATTGTTCTGCAGTACACCATCACAAACTACTTTGATTTCCATCAAAAGCTAGAAGTAAACGATTTACATTGTTTATCAAAGTGATTTATTAAAGAAAATGAAGAGAGACTAATCAAAGTAAAGCCTAGATTCAGATTACCTAGAGCCAAGTATATAAAAAAGTGTCATATTTTTCTCATGAATTTTCACACTTAAACTATTCAAAGCTATTTCATAAATCTTATACTAAGCACAAAAAGTATCAAAATACAAGAGTAAAAAAAATCATTCTTCATTTTTCCCCTACTCTGAACCCATCTGCTTTTCTGTACATATAGTCATCGTTAACATTTTCTTGTATATTCTCCTATAGGTGAATTATGATTTACACATCAAAATTTGTAGTACCTTTTCTTTATTTTTCACTCAGCTTTTTATTTTTTATTGACAACTTCTATACTTACAGACAATAAACCATGATATTTCCCTCCCCTCCCCACATTACCCTTCAGAACTCCACTCTCCATCACATTCCCTCCCTCTCTCTATTAGTCTCTCTTTTAATTTGATGTCATCATCTTTTTCTCTTATTATGAGGGTCTTGTGAAGGTATTGCTAGGCATTGCAAGGTCATGGATATCATCACTCAGCTTTTTAAATTTTTTTGAGAACGTCAGAGATAGAGAGAGAGAGAAAGAGAGAGAGGGACAGATAGTGAATGGGCAGGCCAGCAGCCTCTCAGCCACTGTGAAGGAACTCCAGACGAGTGTGCCCCTCGTGGGCAAGTATGGCATTGCACCCTTGCATCACTGCATCTAGCTAAACATGGGAACTGGAGAATCAATCAAGCGGACATTCTTAGGCTTAGGAGGCAGTCACTTTAACCACTAAGTCATCTCTCCAGCCTGACACTCAGCTTTTTATATGAGTGTTTGTAAATAATTTCTTACACATGAATAATTATGATCATATATCTGACTACTCTCTACCTTTGCTTATGAAAACACTACATACAGTCCACCATCTAAAAAACTGCATATTCTCCCTTTCTATATAAGTGGGAACTTATAAAAGTAATGATCTCTACACTTTGTTTTTGCAACAGTGGTTCTAGAAAATAATTTCCCATGAGTACATAGTGAACACTTTATCCTGTTGCATCCTGATATTACATTTATAGGTATACCACAGATATTAGCTTCTTATCATTATTCTTTTAAAAATAATTTTATTTGTTTATTTGCAAACAGAAAGAGATAGGAGACAGAGAGAATGGACAGGCTAGGGCCTCCAGCTACAGCAAACAAACTCTAGATGCATATGCCATTCTGTGTCTGGCTTTATGTGGATAATGGGAAATTGAACATTAGGCTTTATAGGCATGTACCTTAACTTCTGAGCCATCTCTTCAGCCCAAGATTTTTTAATCTGTTTATAATCTATCTATATATCATCTATCTATCTATTGTAGGGATTGAACCAATGGCATCCCAAGTCCTCTACTGCTGAGCCATGCCCCCAGCCCCTCACTGGTGGATTCTACCACTGAACTACATCCTTTCTCTTCTTTCTTTGTTTTATTGTTTTCTGTTTGTTTTTTGATTTATTTATTTTTATATTTTGTTTTGTTTATGTGTTTTTTTTATTGACAACTTCTATACTTACCAACAATAAACCATATTTCCCTCCCCAACTTTTCCCTTCACAACTCAGCTCTCCATTATATCCCCTCCCTTTCTCCATTAGTCTCCCTTTTATTTTGATGTCATCATCTTTTTCTGCTAATATGAGGGTCTTGTGAAGGTATTGCAAGGCACTGAAAAGTCATGGATATCAAGGCCAATTTCTGTCTGGACAGTTGAATTTTAAGGAGTGGTACCCTTCCTTTGGCTCTTATATTCTTTCTGTCACCTCTTCTGCAATGGACCCTGAGCCTTTGAAGGTGTGATAGAGATGTTTCAGTGCTGGATAATCTTCCGGCCCTTCTTCTCAGCACTATGTTGCCTTTTGTGTTATCATTAT
Source organism: Orientallactaga sibirica (assembly GCA_036365145.1). Classification (NCBI taxonomy): domain Eukaryota; kingdom Metazoa; phylum Chordata; class Mammalia; order Rodentia; family Dipodidae; genus Orientallactaga; species Orientallactaga sibirica. The sequence continues at coordinate 609,418 of JAEOAD010002326.1, read as the reverse complement.
CTGAAAAGAGAAGCTTCTCTAAGCAAAAGTGAGAGTAGCATTAATATATGAATATGAACATTAAGTGTAGTGCTTTCAGGCCAGCTTTGGTGAGAATAATATATGCATTTAGCCAGACAAGAGCAGGCTTCATACCCATAAAGCTCATGACCTCCCCTGCCATAGGCTTTTGACTAGGTTTAAAGTACTAGGCATGTATACCCTCCCATAGAGTGGGCCTCCAGTCCAATTAGAGAGCATTTGGTTTTCCCCAGAACAGACATGCCACTATTGCACTTGTTTGGTCATTTGGCCTGTATAGCCAAACTTGAGGCTTCCAGTGTCTACTGTTTTCAACACTGATGACTTCTGTCTCCCATAGGGCTGCATGCAGTGAAGTTTTTTCCAGCTTTAGCTGGTCTACATGGAGGAGGTTTTCAGCTCAGCACCAGCTTGATTTCTCAGTGACTTTGCTGACCAGGCATGTGAAGTCTTCAGCAATAGGGTCTTACCATCTGTTTATCATGGGAAACCAAGGCCTTGGCAATAGCCTTTAATGTTTTGGAGGCAAAAGGAACCTCCCTGGCCCAGGCTGACCTAGAATTCACTAGGTAGTCTCAGGGTGCCTTCAAGCTCACAGCAGTCCTCATACCTCAGCCTCATGAGTGCTAGAATTAAAGGTGTGTTACCTCCATGCCTGGAAATTACTTTCTTTTCAACACATGCTTTGATTATTATTATGTACTTATGTTATTTTCCACATATGTAAAGCTATATAAAATAATAGTTGGTAGGAACAATTTAAAATTGAAAATATACTCAATATTAGTGCATTTTATCATTTAAAAATTTAAGTATAACACATTGAAAAGTATATCAATCACAAAATGAAAGTTTTGTGAATTATTTCTGTAATTCTTTTTTATTAAGTAGAAACTATGAATGGACACATCATGTGTTGGTACCATCATTTTCTTCCCCCATGCCCCCATTCCACTTAGGGTTCTCCTCAGTGTGATTGCTGGTATTCACCATGGGGTTGTGGGTTAGGAGCTGTGAATGCATCAGTCAGTCATTGAGTGGACACATAACCTCTGGATAGTCCCTCCACTCTTTAGCTCTTACAGTCTTTCTGTCTACCCCCTCTTCTACAAAATTCCCTGAGCCATGGTGGTTGTATTTTAAGTCTACTTTACTGTTGAGCTCTCAGAAATATCTGGGTTTCTGCTTTGGTACATTTTTAGTGTCCAGAATGTCTATCTCCATCACCCTGGCCCAGGTTGACAGGCTATTCATGAAAACAGCAGTCTTGTTCATCTCCCCAATTCCTCTGTAATTTCACCTAGGCCCTAGCTGATGTGCAAAGGGTTGTTTATCTTCTGCCAGGAGACAGGTACATTTTCTGGTCTCGTTTATAGATTTTGGTTTTCCTTGGTTCTTGCTGCATTCTGAAAAAGAAAAGCACATTTTCCAATAAAGAGTGAGATCAGTACAGGATGATGGGAATAAGCATTGTTCATTTAGAGAGACTGTGATGGATGTAGCCTCTCTTTTGGCCAAAACCTATTAGGAGCTTCTCATTGGAGTCCATGATCTTGGTCTCTATAGAAACTTAGTTCCCAGTGGTTCTCAGTTCCACCTATGGGTTCCTTTCATCTGAGTGGAACTCATAGCCAACCAGAAAGCCATTGATTACCCATCTAGGCTGAGTGCCACCATTCCATTGGTGTGTACATCTAGTCAGGTAGGTTGATGTCATATAGCAGTGTCCTCACAAGGTTGTTTGCAATTTTCCCCCAGCAGGTCATGTAGCACTTTTCATCACTATATGGGCTAACCATGTGGGAACTGACTTCCAGATTCCAGCAAGATCTTCCAATGTTCTGTGTTGGTAGCATGTAGTGTCTTCAGTAGGATCTTACCACTTACCTCAGGTTGGTAACCAAGTGCTTTGACAGAAGCCTGTCTTGTTTGGGGGACCTCATAGGTCTCTCTGATCAATAGCTCAATGTGGGTTGTAACCAACTTCTTTTACTGAGAATTACAAGCCAGATCCAAATATTTTAGGGACAGGCTTCATCCCATACTCTCCAGGGCTCTTCTTTCCAGACAATTCCCTCATACTCCTATTGAGGTTTACAATTTTAATCTGCTATCCAGGAGGAGGGTTTCTATGTTAGCATTTTATTTTGGATAGTTTTGTGTGTATCCCCCCACCTCCTCATTCCCCTCCTCCTAAACCCTTCCATCCCTATTATCTGTTTGTGGATTTGCCTGTAAGGTATACCTGCAATTCAAGCTATTCCAGGTTAGGAATCACAGATGAGGTAGGACATGTGACATTTATCTTTCTTCGCTTGTGTGAGTTTGCTTAATATGATCTGTTCCAAGTCCATCCACTTTCCTACCAATTTCATTATATCACTTTACTTACTGCTGAGTAGAATTCCATTGTGTAAATTTACCACATCTTCATTATACATTGATGAGCATCTGGGTTGGTTCTAGTTCTTAGCAATTGTGGATTGAGCAGCTATAAATATAGTTAAGCAAATATCTCTGCAGTGAAGAAAGGAGATTTTAGGGTAAATGCCCAGTAGAGGAATAGCTTGGTCAGTTGATAGTTCTATTTTTTTATCTTTTCCAGGATTCTCCATGTTGATTTACATAGTGGTTGTATAAGTTGTACTCCCACTAACAGTGAATAGGATTCTTCTTTCTCCACATTCTTACCAAGCTGGCATTACTCTAATACCAAAACCGGACAAAGATACAAGAAAAGACAGTTGTAGACCTATATCCCTGATGAATTTAGGTGCAAAAATCCTGAAGAAAATCTTGCAAGCTAAATTTAACAACACATCAAAAGCATTATCCTAAACTCATTAAGCAACCTTCATCCCATAGTTGCAGGACTGGTTCTACATATGGAAATAGATAAATGTAATACACCACATAAATTAGCTTAAACACAGGAACCATATGATCATTTCAAAAGATGCACAGAAAGACTTTAACAAAATACAACATCACTTCATGATCAAAATGCTGGAGCGACTAGACATTCAGTGTTCCTATATCATAATCATATATCATAATAAAGGCTATATACAGAGCATCTAAAGCCCAAACCATACTTAATGGAGGAAGACTCAAGGAGTTCCATTAAGATCTAACTCTCACCACTGCTCACTAGCATACTACTAGCATTCCTAGCCCAAGCAATATGACAGGAGAAAGAGATAAAAAGGGATGTACATTGGAAAGGAAGAAGTCAATCTAATCCTATTTGCAGAAGCCATGATCCTATACATAAGTGACATGAAAGACTTTACCATAAATCTTACAAATGTATTAAATTCCCTCAGCAAATCGGCAGAATACAAAATCCACACACAAAAATCAGTAGCATTTCTATATGCAAAAGACAATATACAGGGCTGGAGAGATGGTTTAGGGATTAAGGCGCCTGCCTCCTAAGCCTAAGACCACCCGTTCAATCCTCCAGGTCCCATGTTTAGCCAGATGCAAAGTGATGCAAGGACACTATGCTGCACGTGCCCACAAAGGAGCTGTAGCTGGCAACTTCAGGTTCACTGAGATGAACTTCCATACCAGGCACAGTTATGGAGGACAGGACATTTATTGGAGTTTATAGGTTCAGGGGAAGTTCCATAATGGCAGAAGAAGCTAGCCTGCCTTCATAGGCCCAAACACAGAGAGCAAAGCCACAAGCCAAAAACCACACAGCACAGCACACCTCAGGAACTCCAACTAGGCACACTTTGCATATCTTTAGATTGAAATCCTAAACCCACCACTACACCTTAAGATCCACCCAGTGACATTGCCTCCGGCAAGGTGGCTGCAGATGCAAACTATAAACTAATAAAACACTGAGTATATTGCGGGCCATCTATTCAAACTACTACAGGGGCACATGCATCTGGAGTTCATTCACAGAGGCTGAGAGCCCATTCTCTCACTCTCTCTCTTTCTGACTCTCTCCAAAAAAGAGACAAGTATACAGAGAAAGAAATAAGCAAGGATATTCCATTTTCCATAGCCACAAAAAAATTAAACTACCTTGGAATAACACTAACCAATGATGTGAAAGACCCATATAATGAAAATATAAAAGCACTCAAGGAGATTAAGGAAGACAGGAGAAGATGGAAAGACCATGCCCCATGCTAATGGATAAGGTAGAATTAATATTGTCCACATGGCAATTCTATCAAAAGGAATAAACAGTCTACAAAATACCAATAAAATCCCAGCACTTTTTTTCACAGAGATAGGAAAAATAATCTCAAAATTCAGAGGGGATGGCAACAGTCCTTGAATATCCAAAAATACTCTCAACAAAAGAAGCACCTCTAGAGGTATCACCATACCCAGTCTGAAGCGCTACTGCAAAGCCATAGTAACAAAAACAGCATGTTACTGGCGTAAAAACAGAAATACAGACCAATGGAACAGAATTGAAGACCTAACACTTAGTTTAAATAACTACAACTACATTATATTTGACAAAGGAGCCAACAATGCACATTGGAGAAAAGCAGCATCTTCAACAAATGATGCTGGACAAATTGGATAACCACATGTAGAAAAATAAAACTAGATCCATTCCTCTCATCATGCACAAAAATCAACTCCAAATGGATTACAGACCTCAATATAAGAATTAAAACGCCTACACAACTGGAATACAAAATAAGGGAGTGGCCCTCCGTGATTTACAAGTGAGGAAAGACTTCCTGAACAATACCCCAGTAGCCCAGGAAATTAAAAAAAAAAAAATCCTCAACCAGCTGGATCTCATGAAGCTAAAAAGCTTTTGTGCAGACAAACATACCATAAACAGAACCAACTGACTAAACACAGAAGCTACATTCACCAGCTACATCACTGACAGTTTTGTGAATTATGAAGATGTAAACAGACCCATGGAACTAAACAAAAGTCAGAAAGTGGAAGACTACCATCTCTCTAAAACTACTGTGCTTGCTTTTCCTAGTAAGGATGTCTCCTCTTTTCACAAAGGGTAACAATATTGTGATATCTAACAGTGTGGAAAATATTTCCCAGTTTTTTTTTTTTTATAGTATGTTAGGGCTGGAGAGATGGCTTAATGGTTGAGGTGCTTACTAGAAAAGCCTGAGGACACAGAATAGATTCCCCAGTACCCACACAGGCCAGATGTACAAGGTGGTGCATGCATCAGGAGTTCATTTGCAGTGTTTGGAAGCCCGGGCACACCCATTCTCTCTCTCTCTCTCAAATAAATAAATAAATGAAATTTTAAAAATAGTATGTTAATAGAATTTTATAATGAGAATTGCATTTTTGTTTTTTTTTCACTGAATATTATAGGAGATTTATATTACTATACACCAGAGTTTATGTTTGTACAGTTTTAAGATTATTAATCATAAAAGTAATATGAATATGTATGTTTTATGCAGAAGCACAATTTCCCCCTTATTATTTATGGAGATTTGGGTTATTGGCTATAATTAAAATGATGTGAAGAGTATTCTTTAATTTTTAAAAATGAAGGTGCATGAATGTTTGTGTATGGGTGATATATATGTGTGCATATGTGTGTATATTTGTCTAGATGCAAGTGTATTGCCTTGGGTGCCTTCTACATGAATGATATTCATGTCCTTTGAGATAGGTTTTCACATTGGATCTCATTGTTTAGGCTAGACTGGCTGGATAGCAGCTGCAAGGAATCCTACTATCTCCAGATCTTCCCATCTCTATGACTATAGGCATATACCATCATATCTGGCAGTTTTATATGAGTACTGTATATCAAACCCAGGTCCTCATACTTATGAGAAAAGCAATTTACTAACTTAGATGTCTCCTCAGATCCCCAAATATTCTTTTATATAATTGTTGGAGCACATATATGTTATTTAGTTCATTTAGGTATGAAATTGATAATGGAACTGCTGGAGAACAAGATATATGTGTGTTCAGATTTAGTGTATCATGGCAAACAATCTTTTAGAGAGATATGATAATTTAAATAACAGCTGGAGATATTGGAGTGATTTTTAGCCATACTTTTGGGTATTTGGGCATTTCATTTCTTTGTACGTGTGTGTATATGTATGTATGCACATTTTGCATTTCCACAATGACTAATGAGGTTGAACATATTTCTTTATGATTTTGGTGCTATTTTCATATCCTACCTTTAGAGGTGTCTGTTAAAGGTCCTTATGCATTCTTCAAGTGTAATTCTGACATTTTTCATGTCTTTTGTAGAATTTTTTGACACTTTAGGAATGAACACTTTGCTGGTAATAACTGTACGAATAATACTTAATCTATAGCTTTTTTTCACACTCATGAGTGTTTCTGAAGACTGGAAGTTTTTAATTTCCTTCCATTGATCATCGTTTTATTTCTCAATAATGCCTAATTAAAAGGCTTGCACATACTTTTTCCATCATATCTAGAAAACATTCTCCTTTCCCCCTTTTACATATAGATCCACAAATGCCTTGAATGAATCTGAGTCTGGACTTTCTGTTTGTTCTATGGGTCTAGAAGTCCTTAAGTTCATTATCAACCTTATTGTAATTGTTGTGTGAGTAATATAGTGAATAGGATTCTTTCAATATAATTTCCTTGATTTTTACTTTTTATTTTGAGGATATCACTCAACAGTCCACACTGGCCTTCAATGCACTATATAAACCAGACTGTGCTTGAACTTTTGATTCTGCTGCCTCAAATTCCTGAGTATCTGGTATTACAGACCTGTGCAAGCATGGCTGGTTTTCACTGACTTATTTTTGAAACCCTCACATGTCTATGAGCATTTCAAATGAAGTTATTAATTTAAGACATATTTTCTCAGCTTTTCCTATAGTTACACTGAATTTTTGTATTATTTTGAAAGGATTGTCATCTATGATATTGGGATTTTATCAGACATAATTGATTTTTAAATTTATGTTTCATTATTAATTAACAACTTTGTAGTATTGGACCTTGTCATCATTAAACATAATCAATTTTGGGTTGAAAATAAATGCAAACTGGACTTTTTGTATAAGAAAAAGGTTAGTGACATCAATTTTGGTGAAGAAAATGGGCTCAAGTGTTTCAACACGATTTGATGTCATCACACTTCCTGGCTTGAAAACCACATTCTAAATGCCAAATGGAAGTTGAAGTTATCTAAATCAAGATGCTTCCAAAATCTTATGGAATTTAGATTTCTCTGAACATTTCAATGAAACACTTCTTAAACAGTAAGAGCAAATTGACTGCTTGGTTCTGAAATTTAAACAGTACACTGAGAAATTCCCCTTAACTTTTATCAGTAACATTTTTTTTTTAATTTTTAGTTTTCAGTAATACTTTTGAAATTTGTTTATTTTCCTTCTATCCCCGTCGATTATTTTCCCTTCCCTCCCAGGACATATTTTCTTGGTTTACAAAAACAGTGATTACATTAGGATACATCTCCAAGTATATAGTATTAAGTCATTTTTGGGGGACAATGTCCAGTATGTTGTTTCAATATATAAATTTAACTCTTCTGTTGTCTAAAAATACATATGAATGAAACTTTTTCCTGTTCTATCATTTTCATTTTCTTCAGTTACTATAATTATTTTTATACTGACTCACTTCTGATTTCCTTGATTATAGTTTTCTTTATAATACTTTAATTCTTTGTGTTTCTTTTTTATTTGCTCACTAATTGATATAATGCAAATGTATTGTATGAAGTGCATGAAGTATTTTCAGGATAGCCCATCTAGGAGATACCTGGAAAGGCATTCCTCTACTAGAGTCCATCTTCTGCTGAGCAAAATATTACATAATGTAGTTTCTCACATTTCCATGGTATGCATTCATAGGTAAATAGAATGGTACCATGGCATTCCACACATCTATAACAATATGTTAACTGAGGGTTGGAAATGACAAACACAGAGTAAAGACATAAGGTGACAGATACTGTACTCTCGGTTTTGGCTAATTAAATGTCATGTAGGTTTAGAGACAGCAATGGTGACTATAGCAAGGCATAAGAAATATGGAATGTAGTATATGGGGAATATTATAAAATATATCCCATGTAACATATGTCTTGTTTCATTCACCCTTCATTATAGTCTATAACCCCAGCATCAATTGGAGCATCCCATTTGTGGAAACCTGACAGAAGAGGTGAAACTATCACTAGTCACTATCATAGTGGCCAAGAAATAATTTAATTTAATTTTTTAAAAGATTGGGAAAATTGTAGCTGCTCATGCTGCTCATGAAGCTACCTTTTTTTTTTCTATCCTTTTCTTTTACTTAAGTAGCTTTAATTTTCTCTTGGTATTATGACCAGACATTTATCACCGAGAAGTTAAGGTTTCATTTTACCTTGAGCAACATCGATCAGCATTTGCTATGAGTGCTCAGTTACTGTTGTTGCCCTTGTTGAAACATTGCTCTTGAATGGTGTATGGCTTCAACAGTTTTTTCTACTCGGACATACTTTTCAGCATAAATTTTAATACTTTCAAAATTTTGCCATGCACAAAAATCAAGTCCAAATGGATCAAAGACCTCAATATAAGAACAGAAACACTGCTACTACTGGAAGAAAAATATAGGAGGAACTTTCCATGATATAGGAGTGGGAAAAGACTTCCTGAACAAAACCCCAGTAGCTCAGGAAATTAAACAATTACTCAACCATTGGGATCTCATGAAGCTGAATAGTTTTTACACAGACAAACATACAATAAGCAGAGCCAACAGATTACCCACAGAATGGGAGAAAAATTTTGCCAGCTATACAACTGACAGAGGCCTAATATATAGAATTTACAAAGAACTCAAAACCTAAGCAATGAAAAGTCAAACAACACACTCACAAAATGTGACAGAGAAATGTACAGGTAATTCTCAGAGGAAGAAATACAAACGACAAATGCACACTTAAGAAAATATTCAACATCCCTAATCATTAGGGAAATGCAAATTAAAACAACTATGAGATTCCACCTTACCCCAGTAAGGATGGCTAACATTAAAAAAATAAACAAAAACAAAACAAAACAACAACAACAACAAAAAAAAAAACTAATGAGAACAAATGCTGGCGAGGCTGTGGAGAAACAGGAACATTCTTTCACTGTTGATGGGAATATAAAATGGTTCCACCACTATTGAAACAATATGGAGACTCCTAAAAAGGGACATACCAACAGATCCAGTTCTTCCCTTACTGGGCATTTACCCTAAAAGCTCCAAGCCTCAAAGCAGAGAGATTTGCTCAACCATGTTTATAGCTGCTCAATTCATAATAGCTAAGAGCTGGAATCAACCAAGATGTCCATCATTAGATGAATGGATAACAAAGATATGGTTTATCTACACTATGGAATTCTACACAGCAGTA